>CAWUFW010009177.1:0-600000 GCA_963921515.1 Calotriton arnoldi
CAGTGGTGTCCTGCTGTTGGTTGCTGTACAGTTCCCAGCAGGGCCTTGTGCTCCCCACAGCTGAGGCCAGTGTCAGACATCTTTGAAGTGGCTTTTCACTCCCTGTGAGGTGTGCATGCTTCAGTGTGAGCTTGCTGGGCCATGCGGGTGGGGGATGTTGAGCTGTGACTACCACTCCCATCATGCTATTGCCTACACCCCCCTTCCCAACATGCCCATACTTCCTTCCTTTTGACTCTGCTTCCCTGTGGGGTAGTGTGCCTGTGCTGACAGGATGGCTGACAGTGTTGTCCTGGCGTTTGTTTGGCTACAAGTCCCAAAAGTGTCCCTGTGCTTCACACGGCATAACCCAGTGTGGTTGTTCTTTGTGGAATATTTAATTAGAGTGTGAGGCATTGCATTCTCCCAGGTGAGTTGTGTGGAGTTTGTGTTAAGGGGGTGTGTGAGAAAAGCTGCTGGTGACTATGGTCAAAGCTGTCAGTCCTCCTTCCCACCCAGCCAGATATCCCACCATGGAACGTGCTTCCATTGCAGGGAGTGCAAGTTGGCTTTCAGGATGGCAGTCAGTGGTGTCCTGCTGTTGGTTGGTGCCCAGTTCCCAGCAGGGGCTTGTGCTCCCCACAGCAGTACCCAGTTTCAGCCATCTTGTCAGTTCTTTTCCACTCCCTGTGATGTGAGCATGGTTCAGAGTGGTGTTGATGGGCCAATTGTGAGGGTGACCAATATCTGTGACTACAACTCCCATCATGCTATTGCCTACACCCCCTTCCCAGCATGCCCATACTTCCTTCCTTTTGAGTCGACTTCACTGTGTGTGAGTGTGACAGCAATGGCAAGATGGCTGACAGTGGTGTCCTGCTGTTTGTTGGTGCACAGTTCCCAGCAGGGCCTTGTGCTCCCCACAGCAGTACCCAGTGTCAGCCATCTTGTCATTTCTTTTCCACTCCCTGTGATGTGAGCATGGTTCAGGGTGGTGTTGATGGGCCAATTGTGAGGGTGACCAATATCTGTGACTACAACTCCCATCATGCTATTGCCTACATCCCCCTTCCCAGCATGCCCATACTTCCTTCCTTTTGAGTGGACTTCACTGTGTGTGAGTGTGACAGCAATGGCAAGATGGCTGACAGTGTGGTCCTGGTGTTTGTTGGTGCCCAGTTCCCAGCAGGGCCTTGTGCTCCCCACAGCTGAGGCCAGTGTCAGACATCTTTGAAGTGGCTTTTCACTCCCTGTTAGGTGTGCATGCTTCAGTGTGAGCTTGCTGGGCCATGCGGGTGGGGGGTGTTGAGCTGTGACTACCACTCCCATCATGCTATTGCCTACACCCCCCTTCCCAGCATGCCCATTGGCTACACTGACTTCACCAGCATACACAGAATTCCTTCCTTTCAGTGAGCTTCCCTGTGAGGTGGTGTTCTAGTGGTGGAAAAATATCTGACTGTGTTTGTTGGTTAGATTTGTGCCACTGCCTTGCTGAATTTGTTGTTAGGTTTGTACATGTCATGACACAGTTACATATCACTATGAGATGGCATGTATTGTGTTTATCTGACTGACAGACACATCTTGGGGTGATTATCTTTTGGTTGCTGTGGATTTGCTAAGGGTGCATGGTTTGACTCTCCCCTTGACAGTGATGTGTGTGTATTGTCACACAATATTGTGTACATTTGTTGTGTACTCACCAGGCTCTGGGATGTTTGATAGTCCATATACGCTCACTGGTGGTAGGATGGCCCGCACCTTCTCCTCCCAGGGCCTGAGGTATAGTGGTTTGGCAGGAGGGCCACTGCCGGTGCGCTGACTCAAGATGTAATCCTTCTTTAGTAGGTCCTTGACCCTCCTGCGCACATCATACCACCTGTTCTGGATGTCTTCCTTTGTGCGCAAACATGGTGATTGTGCTGTTCACCCTGTCGACGATCCTCTCCCACAACTTGGTTTTCTGCGACATGGGGGTCTGTTGGACCAATGTACCAAACAACTGTGGCTCTACCCTGAGGATCTCATCTACCAGGACTTCCAATTCACTGTCTAGGAACTTTGGATTCTTCTTTGGGGGCATGGTGATGGGTGGTGGTGGTGATTGATGTGTGTGTGTGTGCAAGTGAGGGTGTGTGAGTGTAGGTTTGCTGGGTGTATGTGAGGGTGCTATTTGTTGAGGTGCTAATGGTGTGTGGCTTGTGTGATGGATGAGCTGTGAGTGTGTCTGTGGTTGCTGTCTGATGGTGTTCTGTGCTGGCAGGTCAGTTGAATTTGCAAAGGATCATGGTAGGGATTTGTGGCCTTTATATGGGTGGAGTTGTGGGTGTGTCTTTGTTCCATGTTTCCCCCCCCCAGTATTTATTGGCTTTGAAATTGCTTGTTTGGCCCTTTTTTTTGTATTTATTCCTTTGTATTTTTGGTGCATGTAGGAGACGTTCTTCTGACCGAGTAGGACGCTGCAGTTGTCTCGTGCGAGCTTCTCAGAGTCGTTCACGCTGTGTTTCTGCTAGGTTTCATGTGTGGCGTACGCGTCGGTCGCGTAGTATTGGGTTGCTTCGGCTGGGTTTTGTATGCGTGTCGGTCGTACGGCTTGGGCTCCGATCGACTCGGTCTGGTTTTCCACGCATTGCATCGTACTGCGTGGGTCGGAGTTCGCGGGTACGTTTCGGTCGGGTTCATTCCTGGTGTGTGTCGGTCGGTTCGATTCGCGTGGTTTCCCGGCCGGATAGCTGGTTTGCGTGCGGTTCGGTCGTTCGGCTTGTGTTCCGTACGAGTCGGTCGTGATTCACATGCATTTCATCGTACTACGCAGGTCGGGCAGCACCGGTACGTGTTGGTCGGACTATATTCCCGTACTGAGTCGGTCGGTATTTTTTCCGGCCCGAATCGGAATCGGTCTGTGGGTAGCACAATCAGTGCTGCAGCCCACTCGTGGCGTTTGAAGTACAGGCCCTGAGCATATGGTATATCACTTTACAAGGGACTTACCAGTACAATAAATATGCCAATCAGGTATACATCAATGTCATCATGTTTAGGGAAGAACCACATGCACCTTAGCATTTGTTAGCAGTGGTAACATGGTCATAGTCCTATGGCTAACAAAAATAATCTGTACAAATGGGAGTCAAAACGCTAAAGTTGGGGAGAAAGACCACCCTAAATATGACAGCTCTAACAACCATCAACTCACCAACCACCTGGAACTCGATAACCTTCTCAACCAATCTGAATGCAGCTTTTGCACCAACCACAACAAGGAGACAGCACTCACTGCTGCCACATATAGGATCTGCACTTTACTGGACTGAGGAGAAACCGCTGCCCTCATGCTACTGGACCTATCCACTGCATTAGACACTGTGTCACACTCCAGACTCTTCATAAGTCTACATCCAAAAGGCATCCAGGGTCTAGCTCTAGAATGAATATGCTCTTTCCTCACAGGGAGATCCCAGAGAGTCAGACTCCAATGCTACACATGAGAGCCGAAGGACTTGATCTGCGGGGTTCATCAAGGATCATCTCTTAGCCCTACCCTGTTCAACATTTACATGACTCCACTCACCAGCATCATCAGAGCTCACAGCATATCCATCATCTCCTCTGCATATGACACCCAGCTCATCATCTCAATGTCTGACAAGTCTTCCACAACCAGATCCAACTTCACTAAATGCACGATCTGTGTAGCGCAATGGATGAAAACCAACTGCTTGAAACTCAACTTGGACAAGATGGAAGTGCTGATATTTGGGAACCAGAACTCCCCCTGGGACTCCACCTGGTGATCGTCAGAGCTTGGATCAACACCAATACCCACTAGTCATGCAAGAAACTTTGGAATCATCTTAGACGACAAACTCAATATGGCCTCACAAATGAGTCTGCTCCTCCTGCTTCTTCACTACACATCCTCAAAAATATTCAAATGGATCCTCAAGAGCATCAGGCATACTGTTACTCAAGTCGTAGTCACAAGCAGACTAGACTATGGCAACGCAATCCATGCCAGAATCTCCAAGCACCTCCTCCACCAACTATGAACCATAGAGAGCGCCGCAGCCAGACTCATCGTAGACCTGCCACATCACATGCACATCACAGCACATCCCATCGAACTCCACTGGTTGGAGATACACAAGCGCTGCCTATTTAAACTCCTCAAGCATGCATATAAATCATACGACCAGCAGACTTCAACTGCTGCCTTCACTTCCACCAACCCACCAGACACAGACTGCTCAGCCTCACTCCATCTCGCAACCCTGAGTATCAACAAAGGCAGAACGAGTAGCTTAGCCTTCTCCTATATCACACCCAGAACATGGAACAACTTATCTCTAAACATCATGGCCTCCTCCTCGCTTTTTGAATTCCACAAGAGGCTGAAGACTTGGCTCTTTAACTAACCGCCAGCAGACATCCTACACACCTGCTCCAGCATCTGGATACCCTTCGGGTGATAAGCCACAATCTACTACTCCAAATACCATAACATATCCAAACTGCTTAAAACTTCATACTTGAACTTTTTTTAAGTACACATTGTCTACCTTGACAAACTAAAAATAGCATGACAATTTAGAAATGCCAAACTTCCTTGCAATGGTTAGCTTGGTCATAGGGTGCATACAAACATAACACACTAAACTTTCCCAGGCATCCTTGAACCTAAAATTCCCCCTGTAAAAATAGTAACCAGTCAAAAGCTTGAATGGTTACCTTATTTAGCATTACAATATTAAATACATTCAGGCTCTTGACTAATGTGCTTGCAGATTCAGTACTTTGCCTCCAACTCCTCCTGCTCATGACAGGTGACCGTCCCACCTTTGTATAGAAGAGCACCCAGATATTTAATGCATTTTGTCCTTCCTCTGGTGATATAGCTGATGATGCAAATAATTGATACTTTTGGAATATCAACTTGAAGACTATTGGAGAGCTAATTTCTTTAGTTTGAGTGTGACAATTTTCATCAAGGTGAAATTGCCTCTGATTTTGTATTTTGATCTGAGCAGCAATGCAGTTTGCAGAAAGATGTTGGATAGAACAAACCGAACAAATAAGAATACACTTAAAACATAAATAACTTAAAGGTTCACTCCAAGTTTAAGTAAAATGAGAATAAAATTAATGATAATAATAAAATAAAAATGAAGACCATTGTACAAGGAATTAAAATGTGTGAAAGGAAAAAAATGCAAATTTTAAGCAAATATAAAATATGCAGCATTGTAAATCAATGGGAATTAGGAAAGTAGGCAGAAGTGTTCTTCCAACTTCTGAATGGGTTATACGTAGGTGTGGGCGATAAACTTTGCTCTGTCTGCAAAGTTTGCAGTGTTTTGGCCTCTCCATGCAATTCTTGTAATGCGGAGTTCGCATACAGCTCCCCAACAGTGAGAATTGCCATCCTTTAGTGCAATTTGTGGGTGCTAGCAGGGCAGAAGGTCGATTTTCTCAATGTGGGTGGTCTTGGGTGAGCGCGGGCGGTCACAACCGTTCTGGGTTAGAAAACTGCCACTCAAGTAGAAAATTTACTTGAGCGGCATCAAAGAAGCAAATCCCTCTGGCATGCCACGTGGTGCTGTTCACACTGATTTTGTAGCGTGGAACAAGCTTGCAGCTGTAAAAATCAGCACAAGCAGTGTGACGAGACGATTTCTACCCGCTTGCTGAACTCCGCAGAATCTAGAGGAATTTTCATGTAACTTTGCTGAATTCCACAGAGTGAAACTCTGCAAGATCCACCCACCCCTTGTTATACATATCTCAAGTGGCTATCCTGAGCGTGCACAATGGTTGACCGAAGTGCTGAAAGAAAGTAACAGCTAACAAGCATTGGTAATGCATCTTTTTCACCTATGTAATTAATAAAGAGCTGTTTTCATCTATCATCGTCTGGGAGAAGGAAAGAACTCCCTGGCAGATAACACTGTAGTGGAGAGGATGTGGTGCAGTGCCAGAGCAGCTGACTTGAAAGCTGGGGATCGTGGTCCGAGTCTCGGCGACACAGCGCAACATCTCTCTGGGTGAAAAATTGTTATATAAAGCTGCTGCAATAGTAAAAGGCAAAACTTTACGAACATATAGTTCCACCAAAGATAATGTTACCAGTATTCGGGCGGCGGGAAACTGATAAGAGAAGCAGATGAGAAACAAACATTGGTAAATGCAGGAAAATATGCTACAGCTAATAGAAATGGAGGAAAGGTAAGTGGCACTCACAGGCACCACTGAGAAGCAAGGAAAGAGAGGAGGCGGGATGTAAGTCCCTTTTAAGTTTATATTACAAACAATAGATTTCTCAAGCACTGCTGTGCAGGCACAACCTAAAAAGGACCAAACTGGACGCTGCATCTGAACAGAGATCCATGGAGGTCAGATACATGGGGAGAACACACTTGTTAAATGCTAGAAAACTTGTGAGGAAAGCTCTCAGTGGATCAGGTGAGTAAATGAGGCTAGCTAATTAATACTCGTAGACAGTTTGAGTGTTTCGGTTGGTCCCAGAGAAGAATACCACTATCTAACCTTTTTGATGTTTGGTACAGTCAAGTGAAGGAGAAGTATCTGCTGGGTGCTCAAGGGGTGTCAGCTTGGCTTAATCCGACTTTACAATTGGCCTCTTCAAATATTTGCTGAAGGTTCAAAAATAAAAGTGGTGTATTGTTTGCAAGTTATTTTGATTTTGATTTTAATTTTCCTTTGACTATTATGGAGTTGAAAATCCCAAAAGAGATTTTCTATGGAGAAATTTCAGGATCATAGCCATCCTTGTGTCCTATGTACTGTAGTAAGAAATCGCTATTCTTTTCCAAAGATACAGGTAATTTAACCGAGTTGCATTTTGCCTGCAGAGAGTACGTGAGCATGATCAGCTATGGAAAAGTCAAACATCCACTGACCTAAAATCGGTTATAGATTTCACCTCAGAGGAAAACTAAGGGCTCTTTACCTTTTGATGTCAAGGAGCAAATTATTTTTAAGTGCAAAGCAGTAAGCAAAGGTGATGGGTTACATTGCACTAAGGGGAGAGCATCACAGAGGCATGTCTACTAAGATATTGTGCTGCTGCTCTCTTCTCCTGTGCCGGTACATAAATAGACTGCCTTGTGTTGCGGACATACCTTTTCACCACATTACATAGTTTTCTGAATGAAAGTCTACCATAGGCTTCCCACTGGAAGAATACACATTTTCACACATTTGATGTGGGCTGCATAGTGCAGCACACCTGTAATTCATGAAAAGTTAGAAGGAATTAAAACATTTCTCCTTTTTATTGTGTGCCTCAAGGAAATGTAATTTCTTGGTGCAAAGCCTGCCTACAAATTTTAGTTGGCTTTGCATCAAAGACCATGGGTGGTAGCATGGAATGTCGATGTACGTCCCATAGGACGCCCTCTACGGGCAAAGCAAAAATGTTTCGCGCTGGAAAGTAAATTCTCTATCAAGCATTTGGGCCAAAGTGCATCACTTTGCGTGAAATTACATCTTCACAAAGTCTTGATAAATCTGCTCCACTATATTTTGTTTATCTCAACAGTCCTCTGCACATACCACTGAAAAACACTTCAGCTATTACTTCATTACAGTAGTGAACAGCTAAAAAATAACTGCACGACAATATGTTGACGTGCTCATAAAATACATGGACACAAACAAATTGTATCTTCCCTTTAAACATCTTCATAATGGATGTTGTTTTATATATGTTTCTAGTTCACTGTACTTTTGAGCTTCAGTTTATAATAGATTGTTAGAATCATGTGTTACCATGGTGATCTGCATGTCTCTTCATAAAACTACAACTTGTAATCTACCCATGCAGGTTTCAGATTTTAAACAATGTTCTTACAGTATATTAATATCAGAATTTCCATGCGGCTTGAACTGGCTATATATCAGCACATAATAGCCCCTGTAATCAAAGGAACATATTGCACGTATACTTGAAATATTTTCAAATTTTGCCCCAAGATTTGTGTTATGTCTCTAGTGTTGTATGCAGATACTCAGTTGTGTGTTCCTTGTTTTGAGAAGTCATCAGAGATGTCATCAATGAGGTCATTTAAAATATAGTAAGTGATGCAGTATGTGAGGCCATAAGCAGTCCATAATGGGGCAACAAGTTATAGTTACTTCACTGAACTATAACTGACGAATTTCAGTTTTTTTTTAATTTTCAAATGTTAATTATTTTCTCATTTTAACACCTATCTATAGCATCACTTTAGCCTTTCCATTTTTCAGTAAATGTCTGTTTTTTTTATGTCTATTAAAATCTTAGTAGCATCACAATCATACTGCGTTAACATTCGTTATTTTGCCAATTAATTTCTGTAGTTTTTTAATCATATTCTAAGTTGAGCAAATGCTCCAACTTCTCGGGCAGCATGCACCCATCCCCCCATTGGCAGCCACCGCTCGCTGCACATGGCCTTTACTCAAGCACTTCGCCCAACTTCTTGTGGACAGCCAACTCCCTCATGGACGGCCAGCCGCCTGCTGCACACAGCCTTAAGGCGTGCCCAGTGGTGGGTTTGCTCTGCAAAGTGGTGGATTGGCTCTGCGGCCAACCGTCACTCCCCACAAACTATGTCCTGCACAATGGTTGTTCATCACTGGGGCTTGTCTAGGGCCAGACCCTTTTAATATTTTCTTAAACTATACCGCTGTAGCACATTTCAGGGGGCACTTAGTACCGCAGTTTTGGTGAATGGAACCACGGTGCCTGCAAATATAAATATTTCATTTTTAAATTTAACTTACTGAAGCGCCCTTTTGAGACCCTCAAAATATGTACAGGATGTTTTTAGTACCAAAACAGGTAACACGTAGAAAACACAACACAATTAAAATCCCACTCCAATTTATAAAAATAGAGAAAATGATAGTGAGAAAATAGACACCAACACAACACAAATCTGATATAGGAAACTGCAGATATGATTTTTGAAAGTTTAAGGTGTTTCTAGCACCAAAAAACACAAAATGCCAAGCACAGGTATGTAGACTATTATGCTAGACTGGGTCATAGGCAAAAGTTAAGGTCATATGCGATAGAGGGCCATTCAAATACAGGGAACAAGTTCAGCCCAAAGGAAAATGTATCTTCCAACTTAGGGGTCGATTCCGATCCCGGTCGGAGGCGCACCTAATACCATTCGGTCGGGAAAAAATCCAGGCGAATGCCTGTTTCCCGACCTATCCGCACATACGTCCGAACGAGCAAGTACGATGCGCACAACTGCCCAAATCCCGACCCAGTCGTACTCACCCAATACAGGTCCTGTTCTCCGACCGAGGCGAATCCGGAATCGTAGAATCGAGCCGCACGGAAGCAAAAATGCAGCCCCGTCCGGCCGGACAAGTACGATGCGCTTCCGTACGCGCCGAACCCGTCGCTACGCACGGCACGTCAAAGCATCCGGTCGAGGCGCACATAAGCTCCGATTCGCGCCACAACACGATCCACGGCTACGAGACGAACACGCCAGCGACGAGGACGAGGCGAAGCAAAGAGAAAGACGAACGAGACGAACCAACCATGAATCCCTTCGTGCCGATCCTACCAATATTCTACCTCTATTACCGGAACAGGCACGGACGCATACGGCGCAGAAGTAAGTCAGACACCAACAACAAAAACAAACTACACGTACCCGACACATCACACACAGAGGGATGCAGAAATACCTACACCAGCAACAGCAGCACCATAGGGGCGGGATGGCCCTCACCAATGCCACACATACACATAGGGGCCTGTATGCCTACCACTACTACCACCCCTACCCATGGGGTGCCAGATGCCTACCACTACTACCACCCTTACCCAGGGGTGCCAGATGCCTACCACTACTACCACCTCTACCCATGGGGGCTGGATGCCTGTCACTACTACCACCCTTACCCAGGGGTGCCAGATGCCTACCTCTACTACCACCCTTACCCAGGGGTGCCAGAAGCCTACCACTACTACCACCCTTACCCAGGGGTGCCAGATGCCTACCTCTACTACCACCCTTACCCAGGGGGTGCCAGATGCCTACCACTACTACCACCCTTACCCAGGGGGTGCCAGATGCCTACCACTACTACCACCTCTACCCATGGGGGGCTGGATGCCTGTCACTACTACCACCCTTACCCAGGGGGTGCCAGATGCCTACCACTTCTACCACCCTTACCCAGGGGGTGCCAGATGCCTACCACTACTACCACCCTTACCCAGGGGGTGTCAGATGCCTACCACTACTACCACCTCTACCCATGGGGGGCTGGATGCCTGTCACTACTACCACTCTTACCCAGGGGGTGCCAGATGCCTACCACTACTACCACCCCTACCCAGGGGGTGCCAGATGCCTACCACTACTACCACCTCTACCCATGGGGGGCTGGATGCCTGTCACTACTACCACCCTTACCCAGGGGGTGCCAGATCCCTACCACTACTACCACCCCTACCCAGGGGGTGCCAGATGCCTAGCACTACTACCACCCTTACCCAGGGGTGCCAGATGCCTACCACTACTACCACCTCTACCCATGGGGGCTGGATGCCTGTCACTACTACCACCTCTACCCATGGGGGGCTGGATGCCTGTCACTACTACCACCCTTACCCAGGGGTGCCAGATGCCTACCACTACTACCACCCTTACCCAGGGGTGCCAGATACCTACCACTACTACCACCCTTACCCAGGGGGTGCCAGATGCCTACCACTACTACCACCTCTACCCATGGGGGCTGGATGCCTATCACTACTACCACCCTTACCCAGGGGTGCCAGATGCCTACCACTACTACCACCTCTACCCATGGGGGCTGGATGCCTGTCACTACTACCACTCTTACCCAGGGGGTGCCAGATGCCTACCACTACTACCACCCTTACCCATGGGGTGCCAGATGCCTACCACTACTACCACCTCTACCCATGGGGGGCTGGATGCCTGTCACTACTACCACCCTTACCCAGGGGGTGCCAGATGCCTACCACTTCTACCACCCTTACCCAGGGGGTGCCAGATGCCTACCACTACTACCACCTCTACACATGGAGGGCTGGATGCCTGTCTCTACTACCACCCTTACCCAGGGGGTGACAGATGCCTACCACTACTACCACCCTTACCCAGGGGGTGCCAGATGCCTACCACTACTACCACCCTTACCCAGGGGGTGCCAGATGCCTACCACTACTACCACCTCTACCCATGGGGGGCTGGATGCCTGTCACTACTACCACCCTTACCCAGGGGTGCCAGATGCCTACCACTACTACCACCCTTACCCAGGGGGTGCCAGATGCCTACCACTACTACCACCCTTACCCAGGGGTGCCAGAAGCCTACCACTACTACCACCCTTACCCAGGGGGTGCCAGATGCCTACCACTACTACCACCTCTACCCAGGGGTGCCAGATGCCTACCACTACTACCACCCTTACCCAGGGGTGCCAGATGCCTACCACTACTACCACCCTTACCCAGGGGTGCCAGAAGCCTACCACTACTACCACCCTTACCCAGGGGTGCCAGATGCCTACCACTACTACCACCCTTACCCAGGGGGTGCCAGATGCCTACCACTACTACCACCTCTACCCATGGGGGCTGGATGCCTGTCACTACTACCACCCTTACCCAGGGGGTGCCAGATGCCTACCACTACTACCACCCTTACCCAGGGGGTGCCAGATTCCTACCACTACTACCACCTCTACCCATGGGGGGCTGGATGCCTGTCACTACTACCACCCTTACCCAGGGGTGCCAGATGCCTACCACTACTACCACCCTTACCCAGGGGTGCCAGATGCCTACCACTACTACCACCTCTACCCATGGGGGCTGGATGCCCGTCACTACTACCACCACTACCCATGGGGGCTGGATGCCTACCACCAACACCACCCCCACTCATAGGATGGACAATGCATGACACAACCAGCACACCACAACCTAGGGAATGCAAGAAAAAGACATCCCCCCAACACCATGACAAGCGTGTGTAGACTGTGTCAAATGCCTACAACACTGAACATGACTTTGAACATACAATGTGACCCCCTATCACATGTGCCACACATATATGTGTGTGGCCCCCACAATGCAAGCAGGCCATGACCATTGTGGCAATGGGGTCCAAAACCCCATCATCACAGTGACCAAAATGTAAGTGTGGGGTCCATAGCTGAAGCACATCTTGAACATTGTGGCAATGGGGTCCAAACCCCCATCATCACAGTGACCAAAATGTAAGTGTGGGGGCCCATAGCTGAAGCACATTCAGAACATTGTGGCAATGGGGTCTAAACCCCCATCATCACAGTGACCAAAAGGTAAGTGTGGGGTCCATAGCTGAAGCACATCTTGAACATTGTGGCAATGGGGTCCAAACCCCCATCATCACAGTGACCAAAATATAAGTGTGGGGGCCCATAGCTGAAGCACATTCAGAACATTGTGGCAATGGGGTCTAAACCCCCATCATCACAGTGACCAAAAGGTAAGTGTGGGGTCCATAGCTGAAGCACATTTTGAACATTGTGGCAATGGGGTCCAAACCCCCATCATCACAGTGACCAAAAGGTAAGTGTGGGGTCCATAGCTGAAGCACATTTTGAACATTGTGGCAATGGGGTCCAAACCCCCATCATCACAGTGACCAAAATGCAAGTGTTGACAAAGAAAAGCTGCAACTGCCAAACTGCATGGATGATTCCTGGTCACAGAACATAAAACACATCAGTGGCAAAGTAGTGCATGTGTCCCATTGCAACATAGATTGGGGGAGGCAAATACTGCAGTGCAAATAAGACATACCTTTGGCCATGTGCAGACAAACAACACCCATGGGGGCTGACACTGTCAACATTCATCAATGACACAATGACAGAAGTGACCATCAGAATGCAGACCCACATATTTGCACCAATGGGCACACAAATGCAGATACCCTGTGGAGACTGTAGATGTGAGGTGAACAGATACCATACCATGGCAACAATGGGACACACAAACCATGATCATTGTGCTGACCGATGACCTAGGAGTCCCAGGGACAGCAGGGGAAACCCACCAAACAACATACAGCCAATGGCACACCAAAGATATGCCAATGCAGTGGTGCAGATGCACAAACACAAACAGGCAGACCCACACTGCACATCAAACACAACAGGTGAGGGGGGTGCCAGTGTCCCCAGGCAACCACACAACACATGAGGAGGCCTGAATACCAATTACACAGATGTGCATACAGTGCCACACAAAGGTAACTCATGGATCCAAATCCCCTATGTGGGCAATCAGGCATTGTCAGATGAGAGGGAGCACAAATCACACATGTCACACAAGCATGTAGGAACAGCAACTGACACAGCAAGACACAGACACACCACAGCACTACCCCCAGGGCCCCCACAATGTGGTGACCCTGGGCTGCATTACAATCCCACTGTGATGACAAAGCTAAATGTCGTTCACACTGTGAACCACAGTCATGTGTCTTGAGCAACAAACTACCATCACACCTACACAAGCACAAATCAATCAGCACAGCCAGTAAGCCAAGGCCAACATGGAGGCAGGGGTCTAGCCGGGCAACAACTCTCATCTGCACACACTCAACACCACACACCTCGACCTCCAACAATGTGCAGCAGTGAAGCACACATGCACTGGTGACATTGCACATGCACCCATGACAATCCCAGGGTGGTGGGTGGGAACCAAGGTGCAGAAACACATCACACATGGCCACTCAACAAGACTCCTGAATGTCTGACACACTGCACACTACGGTGTACATGGACATGACGGCAATACCACACCAACCAATGGGATCCCAGCCACAGTCACACACCAATGAAGAAGCCAAGGACACCCACAAAGAACACACATAGACAACTACCAACATTGCAGCCCGGACCCTGAGGAGTGCCAGCAGTCACACACACAACATGTCACAATCACTGAAAGATAACACACACTGGAAATCACATTACAGGTGTAAACAACAAGTGCCAAGGGGAATCCTGACTGTGACCCATCTGCGTCTGCACACAAACTCAGCCCTGACAGCAAACACACCTATGGGTGACACCCTGATGACCAGTAATGTGCCATGCACCCACATCACAGAGAATCCAGGGAGAAGACTTGGGGGGAACATAGGTCAACTCAGCAAGCATCACAAACAGGTACAACACTAGGGATCCCAGCATGCACAGCAAAACAGAAGTGAACACACAGACATGCTCATACAACACACACCTTGGGCGCAGGCAATGTCACAGGAGTACACACTGCCATGAGGGGACTCCACTCCTGTGTGAGGAAAGCTGTGCCATATGTTGCCTCAGTAGGGCTCCATCATGTCAGCTGAGCACTTGGTCACACAGTCAACAATTAGCACCAAATGAAGGCTCCTGTCACATCAGCCTGGTCATGGGAGTGCCAACGAAATCATCAGCACAGATCCAACACACTTGTATAGCAATGTTGCACTGACAACACAGATGAGTCCTTCCCCATTGATGCCCAAACCTGCATGTCCAGTGGAGATGGCCACATGGTCAGGGAAGTAGACGAATTGAACAATGGCAGGCACAACAGATGTGCAGGGGTGGAAGCCACAGATGTGAAATTGCTAATGTAAGTAGGAAATCCCATTGCCAAATATTGAACACATGACACCCTCAGATGCTGCTAAGGATGACATGGATACACCACAGGATAGGACACATTCCCCTGGACCACATGTGTTCCTGCACAGTAACACTTCATTATCATGAGACCAAATATCACCATCACTGCAGCAAGGGCATGGTTAGCATCATCAACAACATGTACATCAGAAGCAAAAGCACTAGAGAACAGAAAGGTGCTTTATTCAGCATATGTGGGTCTAACTGTTGTTGTCCAGCAAAAAATTAACAAAGGCCAATGGCCAGTCCAACATGAAAGTCAAAACAGGGTGACAGTGGCAGATGTCACCCTACGCATGCCTGCACTGATGAAAGCCAGGGACAATCCCCTTGGAGGGGCATACGGGGGGCAGGACAGGCACCGCAGGGACAGGATCATGGCTCACCAGAAGATGGCAGGGAAGGGGTGGTGGGTGCTGGAGAGCCACTGACAACTGCAGTGGAGGTGTCTGACATGGTGTGTGCCGGCACAACTGGGGGGCATGACTCTGATGGTGTGGGTGCCGGCAAGACTGCAGGGGACCGTGCAGATGGAGTGGACAGGTTCCCCACTGCAGTGCCCAAGTCAGACAGGGTGGTAGTGGACTCCACTGCAGTGCCTACCTCCAGGGGAGGAGAATGGGGATCAGGTAAGGTGGGCAGGACAGAGGGGGAGGACACCGTCTCCACACCAGTGGCACAGACAAGCGCAGCGGGGTGTGGGGCCGGAAGAGCAAGTGGCAGGGGGAGAAGGCCTGATCCTTTTGGGGATGGTGTATCTGTGGGTGGGGGAACCTGGGGCAGGGTGTGGTGGGGGCACCTGTGGAGTGGGGGCCTGAGGGATGGAGGAAGGAGACATGGTGCCTGAGCTGCAGGGCGGCGGCGGGGTCTTGCTCTTCCGGGTCCGGGGGGACTTGCCTATGGGGCGTCAGTCGGTCTGCGCCTGGGGGAGGGTGTCCGGTGGCGAGAGGCACTCCGCTCCGTGTGGGTGGGCTTCTCTTCCCCTGAATGCTGTATCAGCTGGATCGGAGGGGAAGAGGCCGAGGTCACTGAGGAAGAGCCGCTGGGTCTTTGTGGTTGCAGGTGAGGCAACGGAGGGGCTTTGGAGGGAGAGGCAACTGTGGACTGCGCAGTGCTCGTGGATGCGTGTGTGTGTGACTGGGCCCCATCCCCTGTGAGTGTGGTTTCAGTCCCCTGACTGTGCGTGCGTGTGCGTCTTGTCTGTGGCGTGTGTGTGTGTGTGCTGCTCGTGTCTGTGCTGGTGTGTGCCTGTGCCAGTGTGTGTGTGCTTGGGACAGGTAAGGTGCTGGGGAGTGTGGATGGGGCAGAGACAGGAGGGGTGAGGGACTGTTGGAGGAGGGACACTGCTGCCATCAGGGAGGAGTCCATGGACCTATTGCCCCTCTGTAGGGCAGACATGCCCGATGAGATGCCCTCCATGAACGACACCAGCTGAGTCAACAGAGTGGTGTGTGCATGGAGGACACTCAGCATCACTGTCTGCCCTACATGGAGCTGGTGAAGGAGGTACACAGACTCCTCACTCAGGGCAGCAGGGGACACAGGGGCAGGGGGTGCAGTGCCTGGCCCGAAGGAGACATGCTCCCGAACATGGGAGCCTCCACGGACCTTGGGAATGGGAGCCGATGGGAGGGCGGTGGTGGTGGTGGTGGCGGAGACAGCAACACTAGCTGGGGTGTGGTGGCTGCTGACACCCGCCTCCATAAGGGAGTCATCCTCCGAGCTGCTGTGGTCCTCAGCTGAGGTGGATGGTGCTGAGGACTCCTCGGTGTGGCTCCCCTCGCCCTCCGTGCCACTGGGTCCCTCCGACCACTCCTCGGCTGTTGACCCAGTCTGGCTCTGCAGCTCCTCCTGGTCCGTGGAGCTGTCCCCTCCTGTGGCCGTGGATGTATCTGCAAACAATAGGGAAACAGACAGACATCAGTCACCTGCACCGAACGCACACACCACAGTAAGTACAGCACAATACAGAGCAAGGCCTGGCATCCTTAGTTGAACATTGCTAAAATTGCCCAAACAGAATAGGAGAAGCCAATTGTCAGTCTGATCGTCAACCATGGCACTCACATCCCACCTGGCCTTGCACCCATCTGTCTGGCGTCCGTTGGCTGGCAATACCCCAGTGTGGACACATGCACCACCTACACAGTAGTTGGACGGTGCAGAGAACACGGTGAAGCATGTGAACATGCACACATCCCAACTCTTGCCACTGAGTCAGTACAGGTGCCCGGATGAAAGTGATGCCCAGAGTCAGATATTTGAAATGCATGTGATGCATACCAGCGACAGACACCACGATGCACCCATGTACTGATAGCCATTGCCACTATGGTGTGCATGTAGCACATGTCACTCCCCTGCAGGATCACTCATAGGAAGTCACATGCCATGGCACAGGCATGCCTGCTAAGTCATACATCACTGTCTCCAGTCACATGGGCAGGGCAGCCAGAAAACAACAGTCTGCACTGTGTCACAATAGTAGGTCAAGGGGAATGCAAGTCCTGGGGCTGAACAAGTGCATATGTACATCCCCCACACACCACATCATCTGAACGCTTATCTGTCCAGGTCATACTGATTGGACATATGGGTGACCTGTAACACAAGCCTCTGAACCTGAGCACCTCACAATCTGCTGTGAATGGGAAACAGCTGCATGGACCTCACATTCGCATACCCCAGTCTGCACGGTCAGGTGTTCAAACACCTATGTGTCACACAAGTATCGTCTCCTATGGTCACATCTCCGGTGGCATGCTGAGCCCCAACCGATAAACACCCCAGCAGTCCTGACATCGAAGCCACAGCACACTGACACAGAGGCTGACACCTGAGGGGACATATCACTGAGCACAACGTGTCAGCTGATACACGGGAGTGGGAGTACAGAGTGCATTGCATGGCCTGGAGTAGGCATGACTGTCCTGCCCCACATGAAGGAGGGATGAACCCTGGACAGTAGGCAGCTGGCTAAGTATGTGTGACACACGTAATATACACACTCCTGGGGCCCAAACATTGTTCCCACCCGCAGCTTGGGTGTGTGCCAGTTACCCCAGGCACATGTGGTGGATCAGCTCAGCAATTGGACCACATATCAAAGTAACACGCAGATTACATGTCAGAACACAGGCATTGTGTAAGCAATGGACCCACCCATGATGCCCACCACAGTTAGGGGAACAGATGCTCTCCCCACCTTGAGTCAAGCAAACTGCAAGGACACAGTACCCAAGTGACACAATTCCCTGACTGCAAGGGCCACACCTGGGTATCAGATGAGGAGTGGGCAGTGCACAATCGAGGGACATGGGTCCTGGACCACATGACTGATGTGCTGTGGAAGTTTAACCAGGCCAGAGGAGGGCACATAGCATGGCAGACAGAGTACACAATGCAGTCATGGACTCACCCCTCCGTGCTCCTCCCTGGCCTTCAGCTGCCCATCCAGATCAGGGAAGACCACCGCCAGGATCCTGAGCATGTGGGGGGTCAGGGTCCGGTGTCCGCCCCTCCTGCGAGGAGGCGACAGCTTCAGCTGGACCTGTGCGATCCTCCGGGTCCAGCCCCGAAGGTCCTGCCACCTCTTCTGGCAGTTGCGGATCCAGCGCTTGTAGTCCCCCACGGATCTCACTGCCCGGACGATGGTCAGCCATATCTTCTGCTTCTGGTGGGCATCAACCTATGAGGATGACAAAGTGAGAATGCTATTACTACACATGCAACATATCCGTGCATTACACAGTTGTGTATACATGTCTCAATCACAGGGGCACATGATGTACACAGGCAGTGCAATGATGGCCATGGACAGTATGCCAGCAGTAACTACATGGTATCATTGCCTGGGAAGTAAAACCTTGTTTAAATGTCACTGCACTATACCTGTCCAGTGCATGTAACTACACACTATGGGGGGTGACAACTACTCAGTGAGCCTGCTAGCCAGTGGCGTGCAGACTGTTAGCCTTGCTAGTCAGACAACATGCACATTTAGGAAGGCAGTGGACAGAACACTCACCTGCTCCCCTGCTTTCCCATACAGCTTGCTGTACTGTGGAAGGAGGCTGTCCAGCAGGGCCTGGTTCTCCTCAGTGCTGAAGGCTGGGGCTCTCTCCACAGTACGTGCCATTGCAGGGTCCAGAGGGTGCAGATACAGCAGCAGTGGTGGTGGCAGATGTCGTCCTGGAGCATGTAGTGCAGGCAAGTGAGCTCTCAGGGGAACAGCCAGCATTACATGTGTGCTGCAGAGGCAGTTACTGGCCCATGTGTCCAAAGTGATAGGTCCAAGTCGTTAGCATCTTCTGAATCTGGCCAATCCATGGAATTGCACCACTTACACACGCCCACAGCATCCTTCAAAAGTTCAACTTCATGACACCCATGAATTTGCAACATTGTTGTGGGTGACCAACTGAATTTCCAGCATCAGACTCGTTCAAAATTTGAAAACGCGTCCGTTGCCAGGCCAGGCCATAGCCAATGGGTGCGCACCGATCAGTCCATTGCTGTTCAACGCGTACCTAGGATACAACGCGTACCCGCACACATTGAATGCAATGGGCCGGCCGGGCACACCGATCGGTCCATTGCTGTTCAACGCGTACCCGGGATGCAATGCGTACCCGCACACATTGAATGCAATGGTCCGTCCGGGCACACCGATCGGTCCATTGGTGTTCAACGCGTACCCAGGATACAACGCGTACCCGCACACATTGAATGCAATGGGCCGGCCGGGCACACCGATCGGTCCATTGCTGTTCAACGCGTACTCCAGGATACAACGCGTACCCGCACACATTGAATGCAATGGGCCGGCCGGGCACACCGATCGGTCCATTGCTGTTCAACGCGTACTCCAGGATACAACGCGTGCACCGCACACATTGAATGCAATGGGCCGGCCGGGCACACCGATCGGTCCATTGCTGTTCAACGCGTACCCAGGATACAACGCGTACCCGCACACATTGAATGCAATGGCCAATGTGTGCGCACCGATCGGTCCATTGCTGTCCAACGCGTATTGCAAATGTAACGCGTACCAGCACACATTGAATGCAATGGCCAATGTGTGCGCACCGATCAGTCCATTGCTGTCCAACGCGTATTGCGAATACAACGCGTACCAGCACACATTGAATGCAATGGCCAATGTGTGCGCACCGATCGGTCCATTGCTGTCCAATGCGTATTGCGAATACAACTAGTACCAGCACACATTGAATGCAATGGCCAATGTGTGCGCACCGATCGGTCCATTGCTGTCCAACACGTATTGCGAAAACAACGCGTACCAGCACACATTGAATGCAATGGCCAAGGTGTGCGCACCGATCGGTCCATTGCTGTCCAACGCGTCCCTGTACATGTCACTGGCATATGTCACCATGCCTGTCACAGGTGAACATATGCCAGCCACATATACTTCCCAGGGAATGAGGGGCACACCTACAACACCACAGCCTGTCCAAACTGTATCCTAAGGCATGTAAGGCTGCATTACCTATTCCATGTATGGGGGTGAACATGTTGTTCTGTGGGTGTCACTTGGGGCAGCCACCCCCAGGCTGTGCATGTGTTCATGGGGACAGTATCCTTGATGTTTCGTGTACATGACCACTGTGATGTGCAACTGTTCATATCTGAGCATGTGGCATGGTCACATTTCACGGTGGTGTATGTGTATGTCATGTCACATGCCCCCTGAGTCCCATGTGGGATGGTATGTTTAACCCAGGGTGACCCATTGGCACAATAGTGATGGTCCTCCACAGTCTGTGTGCATGTTGTGTTTACAATGTCTCGGATTTCATGTGCACAATGGGAGACAGTCTCCACATCCACGTTGTTTGTGCATGGACTTTGATGTTGTGCGTGTGTGTGTCACAGACATCCATGTCTGTCCTGCCGAGGCAACAGGGACCACTACCTGTGGGGGTCATGGTTGTTTTGCTGTGGTGTATACATGATACGCCATGTAATGCCAGTGTCCATGTGGCATTACAGGGTCCCTGGGAATGTACCTGTCATTGAGCTGTGGTGCCTGGGGCACATCTGTCCTCACCTGTCACTGTGGGGGGTTATTGTGACACGGCAGCAGGAGATGGGCCATACATGTCCTTACGGAACTGCACACATCATGTACTTGTGCCTCATAATGATGTATCGTGTGATATTGAGTGTGTACAATGCCACATATGTGGGGTGAGTGACAATCTTTCTTTCTTCACCTATGCACTGCAGGGCACCAGCTGTCCATAGACCATTCCCTGACCTGGCAACGATGGTGGAACGTGACAGCATCTGAAGGTACCGCTTCACCAGGCATCTGATTGATGATTTGGCAGTGCGCTTGGCACCACACCTGCAACCTGGCCGGCCGTACCCTACAGCGCTGACCCCCAAGATGAAGGTGATGGCAGCCCTACACTTCTTTGCCACCGGTACCTTTCAACACACTCTGGCGACTGCTGGTGGGATGTCACAGACCATGTTCAGCCGTGTGCTCCGCAATGTATTGGAGGCTATGTTGATATACCTGAACCAGTACATCTATTTCCCTAGACTCCAGCAACTCACTGACGTGAAGAGTGACTTCTATGCCCTGGGGAGGATGCCGCATGTCATTGGCTCCATTGATGGGACACATGTGGCTTTGGTACCACCACAGACCCAGGAGCAGGCATACAGGAACCGCAAGCACTACCACTCGGTCAATGCACTGGTGGTCTGTCTTGCAGATATGACCATCTCACACGTGTGTGCCCGTTTCCCCGGTTCTGCACACGATGCCTACGTGATGAGGAGTAGTCGCATCCCAAGGATGATGTCACAGATGCGGAACCAGCGTGCCTGGCTTGTTGGTGTGTACTGACTTTGTACCATTGTGTGTGTTCTGCAATGTAGTGTTCCACCCTCTTTTCCAACTCAGCTAATGTGCAATTGTCTGTATGTAGGTGACTCCGGATATCCCAACATGCCGTGGTTGCTGACGCCCTCAGGAACCCTGTGACACCAGCCCAGATGCGCTACAATGAGGCACATGGTCGGACGAGGAGAGTGATTGAGCAGACATTTGGTCTCCTGAAGAGCCGCTTCCGCTGCCTGGACAAGACAGGAGGGTCCCTCCCACATGCCCCGGCAAAGGTGTGCAAGATTGTCATCGTCTGCTGCATGCTACACAACCTGGCAGTGCGGAAGGAGTTGCCTCTCATCCTGGATGACGATGACCAACGTCCGCCACCTGTGGAGGATCCTGGCCTGGACCACGATGCCAGTGATGATGATGATGATGATGGTGATGTCCGCACACAGCTCATCACCAACTTCTTCAGCTGAATGTAAGTATCCAGAGATGTCATGTAACTGATGTGAGTTTGCATGATATGTGTTTGTGGTGCTCTGGTGCTGTTTGAGTGTGTCCATGTGCTACATGACTGTATGCGTGTAGCGATGTGTCCTTACAGGTAGTCTGTACTCCCCAACAGTGTCGACATGCTAACTTGGTTCTGGGTGGGTATCTTGTGACATGTATTGGGCATGAGTATTGCAGTTCTGTCCTGTTCTTCAGTGCTTTTGACTGTGTGTCATTTCTGTCCTTCATAGGGTACTTTCAGAGTCGTTTGGTCAACTGTGATCCCCGACACCGTGATTCGACTTCCAGGGTGGTAGCTGTCGTGTCCCTACAGGTGATGTGCACCACACCCATGGACTTCCTTCCTTCTACACTTGTTGACTGTGTGCCCGAAGCCAGGTGGGATTACCTTGCATCTGTGGTGGTTACAACATGTTGCAAATGTGTAATAAACCTGTGCTTCACTTTGTGATGTGCGTTGTCTGTGGTCACACATCTGACTGACATTTGCTTACTGCACCAGTGGGCTAGTTAACACAGACTGTGAATAGGTGTTGGGTCTGTGCAATGCAACGTATTTCCTGGCAACATCAGTGTAGGCGATGAGTCAGATGGCCATGGTGTGTATGTGTTGTGTAGCCCTGGTGGTGTGCCTCCTCATATGTGTGACGTCGCCATGACTCACATGCCGGTGTTGTACTTGCTGTAGCAGTTAGCATGCACAGTGTCATTTCCCAGATCATCATCGCCACTTCAGAGACAACGTAGGAATCACAACAGAGGCAAGTATGGTGTATTAGTGAGTTTATTGACATACATGTGTGAGTATAGTGCACAGGATGGTGGGTGCTGTACATTGTGATTGTAATCCAAAGTTCCTAGATGATTTGGAAGTCCTGGTAGCAGAAATGTCCAGAGTAAAGTCCACAGTCATCTGAGACATTGGTCCAACTTGAGCTCCCCATGTCATGTGGGAGAGTTGTGTTGCAGTCAACAGGGTGAACAGTTTGCGCACAAAGGTGATTATCCAGAACAGGTTTTGGCTTCCTGGGGGTTGCACATGGCCATCGGCCTCACACTTGCCCCTCCTCGGACGGCCCCTCTTCTTTGGGGGACCCTCAAGTGCAGGCTGCTGCGGTGCAGGGGACTCTCCGCCAGAGTCATCCTCCCTCCCTGTGGCAGTTGCAGTTGTTTCAGCACCAGATGTTGTGGGCACACAGGGAGGTGTTGACTGGTTGCTGCTCATCTGGCGGAGGCATTGTAATATGTCCCTATGCACCGCCGTCATCTCTTGCAGTGTGTCCCACTTGGACTCCACGCGGGACATGTGTGAGTCCAAGCGGGCATGATGGGCAGCCTGCTGCTGTTTAATGTCCCTGAGGAGCCCCACTACCTGGCTGAGCTCTCCGGTGCTGGACTGGTACGCATTGGCTATGCGTGCTAGTTGTGGGTCATCATGCAGTCCAGACCCCTCTGCGATCAGTGACCTATGTCTCCCACCCCTCCCACCACCCCATGCGACACGTGCAGTACCTGAGGTGGCACGCACAGGTGACCCTGGGCCCCCTTGGGGGTTGTTGGTAATGTTGGTGTCCATGGCCCTACGTTGGTCCAGGGTCCCTGTGCTGGTGGTGGTGGTGCTCCTTGGTCTTTCCATGTCGGCAGGGGTGGTATGTGTGTTGACAGTCGTTGGAGGGGTGGGTGCAGGGGGTGCAGCTGGTGGTCCTGCTGGTGCTGCATGATGACTTGCTCCGGAGGTGCCAGGTTGGTCTTCTTCATCCGAGGAGGGCAGAGGCTGTTCCACACCAGTGAGCTCCGTATCCTCTTGAGCCTGGGACGGGGACTCCTCAGCGTCTGCTGCTGTGTCCCCATCATCACCTGTTTTTGGGAGACACACACAATGTATGTTATGTTTCTGCAGGCATCAATGGTTGACACACCTGACAGTTGTGACTGTGCCTCTGGATGCGGGCCTGTACATTGCATTGTCCTAAGTTGTCACAGTCAGGGGTTGATATTGGTGTAGCACATTGTCCTGCATTATTTGGGCATTTCCATGTGAATGTTGGGGTGTGTACATGGTCTGCATTGGTTGTATTTGGTTGACATCCGGCCCTCCTTCCCACCCAGCCAGATATCCCACCATGGAACGTGCTTCCATTGCAGGGAGTGCAATTTGTCTTTCAGGATGTCAGTCAATGGTGTCCTGCTGTTGGTTGGTGCACAGTTGCCAGCAGGGCCTTGTGCTCCCACAGCAGTAGCCAGTGTCAGCCATCTTGTCAGTTGTTTTCCACTCCCTGTGATGTGGGCATGGTTCATGGTGGTGTTGATGTGCGCATTGTGAGGGTGAGCAATATCTGTGACTACCACTCCCATCATGCTATTTCCTCCACCCCCTTCCCAGCATGCCCATACTTCCTTCCTTTTGAGTGTACTTCACTGTGTGTGGGTGTGACAGCAATGGCAAGATGGCTGACAGTGGTGTCCTGCTGTTGGTTGTTGGCCAGTTCCCAGCAGGGCCTTGTGCTCCCCACAGCAGTAGCCAGTGTCAGCCATCTTGTCAGTTGTTTTCCACTCCCTGTGATGTGGGCATGGTTCATGGTGGTGTTGATGTGCGCATTGTGAGGGTGAGCAATATCTGTGACTACCACTCCCATCATGCTATTGCCTCCACCCCCCTTCCCAGCATGCCCATACTTCCTTCCTTTTGAGTGTACTTCACTGTGTGTGGGTGTGACAGCAATGGCAAGATGGCTGACAGTGGTGTCCTGCTGTTGGTTGTTGGCAAGTTCCCAGCATGGCCTTGTGCTCCCCACAACAGAGCATCAGTGTCAGACATCTTTGATGGGGCTTTCCACTCTCTGTGAGGTGTGCATGCTTCAGTGTGAGCCTGCTGGGCCATGTGGGGGGGGGATATTGAGCTGTGACTACCACTCCCATCATGCTATTGCCTCCACCCCCCTTCCCAGCATGCCCATACTTCCTTCCTTTTGAGTGTACTTCACTGTGTGTGGTTGTGACAGCAATGGCAAGATGTCAGTCAGTGGTGTCCTGCTGTTGGTTGTTGGCCAGTTCCCAGCATGGCCTTGTGCTCCCCACAACAGAGCACCAGTGTCAGAGATCTTTGAAGTGGCTTTTGACTCCCTGTGAGGTGTGCATGCTTGGGTGTGTTCTTGCTGGGCCATGTGGGTGGGGGATGTTGGGCTGTGACTACCACTCCCATCATGCTTTTGCCTCCACCCCCTTCCCAGCATGCCCATGCTTCCTTCCTTTTGACTCAGCTTCCCTGTGGGGTTGTGTGCCTGTGCTGACAAGATGGCTGACAGTGTTATCCTGGGGTTTGTTTTGCTACAAGTCCCATGTGTGTCCCTGTGCTTCACACTGCATGACCCAGGGTTGTGGTTCTTTGTGGGATATTTGATTGGTGTGTGAGGCAATGCTTTCTCCCAGGTGAGTTGTGTGGAGTTTGTGTTAGGGGATGTGTGGGTGGAGCTGCTGGTGACTATGGTCAGTGCTGTGAGTCCTCCTTCCCACCCAGCCAGATATCCCACCATGGAACGTGCTTCCATTGCAGGGAGTGCAAGTTGTCTCTCAGGATGTCAGTCAGTGGTGTCCTGCTGTTGGTTGGTGCACAGTTGCCAGCAGGGCCTTGTGCTCCCCACAGCAGTAGCCAGTGTCAGCCATCTTGTCAGTTGTTTTGCACTCCCTGTGATGTGTGCATGGTTCATGGTGGTGTTGATGTGCGCATTGTGAGGGTGGGCAATTTCTGTGACTACGACTCCCATGATGCTATTGGCTACACTGACTTGCCCAGCATACACAGTATTCCTTCCTTTCAGTGAGCTTCCCTGTGAGGTGGTGTTGTGGTGGTGGCTACATGTCTGACTGTGTTTGTTGGTTATATTTGTGCCACTGCCTAGCTCTATTTGTTGTTAGGTTTGTACATGTCATGACACAGTTACATTACACTATGTGCTGGCATGTATTGTGTTTATCTGGCTGACATACACATTTTGGGATGATCTTTTTTGGTTGGTGTGTATTTGCTAAGGGTGCATGGTTTGACTCTCCCTTGACAGTGATGTGTGTGTATTGTGGCACAATATTGTGTACATTTGTTGTGTACTCACCAGGCACTGGGATGTTTTCTAGTCCATAGACACTCACTGGTGGTAGGATGGCCCGCACCTTCTCCTCCCAGGGCCTGAGGTATACTGGTTTGGCAGGAGGGCCACTGCCGGTGTGTTGGCTCAAGATGTAGTCCTTCTTCAACAGCTCCTTGACCCTCCTGCGCACGTCATACCACCTGTTCTGGATGTCTACCTTTGTACGCAAACATGGTGATTGTGCGTTCACCCTGTCGACGATCCTCTCCCACATCTTGGTTTTCTGCGCCATGGGTGTCTGTTGGACCAATGTGCCAAACAGCTGTGGCTCTACCCTGAGGATCTCATCTACCAGGACTTCCAATTCACTATCTAGGAACTTGTGATTCTTCTTTGGGGGCATGGTGTTGGGTGGTGCTGGTGTGTGATGTGTGTGTTGGTGTGCAAGTGAGGGTGTGTGAGTGTGTGTTTTGCTGGGTGTATGTGAGGGTGCTATTTGTTGTGGTGCTGCTGGTGTGTGGCTTGTGTGATGGATGAGCTGTGAGTGTGTGTGTGGTTGCTGTCTGTTGGTGTTGAGTGCTGGCAGGTAATTTGAATTTACAAGGGATCATGGTAGGGATGTGTGTCCTTTATATGGGTGGAGTTGTGGGTGTGTCTTTGTTCCCTGTTTCCCCCCCAGTATTTATTTGCTTTGTGATAGCTTGTTTGGCCTTTTTTTGTGTTATTTATTCCTTGGTTCTTTTTGTGCATGTAGGAGACGTTCTTGTGACCGAGTCGGACCCTCCAGTTGTCTCGTGCGAGCCTCTCAGATTCGTTCACGCTGTGTTTGTGCTGTTTTCTGTGCTGCGTACGCGTCGGTCGCAGGGTTTTGGGTTGCTTCGGCTCGCAGTTTTGAATGCGTGTTGGTCGTGCGGCTTGGGCTCCGTGCGACTCGGTCGTGTTTTCCACGTGTTGCATCGTACTTGGCGGGTAGGAGTTCGCGGGTACGTTTCGTTCGGGATTCTTCCTGGTGCGTGTCGGTCGGTTCGATTCGCGTGCTTTTCCGGCCGTATGGCTGTTTTCCGCGCGGCTCGGTCGTTCGGCTTGTGTTTTGTACGCGTCGGTCGGATTTAGCACGCTTCTCATCGTACTTTGCGGGTCAGGCTGCACCGGTACGTGTCGGTCGGTATTTATTCCGGCTCCGAGTTGGTCGGTACGTTTTCCGGCCCGAATCGGAATCGGCCCCATAGTCGTTTTTCTCAAGAAAAGTCCTCATTGATGAGGTCATCAGTAGGTCAGAGTGCCTGCTGGATCTGAAGAGGGGCTCATTGGCGACGGCTGGCTAAAGCACAGTATCTCAGTGGGAGCCTGAGAGCAGCTGGGGCTGAACAGTGCTTCGGTGGCAGTGGTAGTCTTAGATCTTTTTTTACAAAAGGTTCTACAAAGGTTTCTAACCATCCAGTCTTGTTCTGTTGTGAAGAGCTTGGGGCACCCACTGAGGCACATCTAGGGAAATGAGAGAACTCCCCTGCATACCAGTTTTTAAACAGGTTTTCCCCCAACTGGGATTAGTGCCACTCAGGCTACTTGGACCAGTGAATGGTCATGGTTAGGCCTAGGTGTAAGTTGCATCTAACTGTGATAGAGGGTGCCCCTTTGATTCTTACAGAGGCCAGCAGGCTGCCAGGTGGCAGTTGGAGAATAACTCTGAAAAAGACCAGTAGAGGGTTTAGGCAGGAAAATGCCTACATTCTAAATCAGGATTTCCAAAATAAACATTTAAAATATGAATTGACCATGAGATTGGATTTTTAATTATTATTAATTTAAGTCCTTCAATCATGGTTCTAGCTATCCTCAAACTGAAGTTATTCATTATAAGGTTTTATAATGTAATTCAGTATATTTCTATGGGAGAGTTCGCCTTGCCACAGTGAAAAATGCTTTCATGTCGTTTTTTACTGTATATATAGCTCAGAGATGATATGTAAAAATAATTCAACAGTGTGTTGTTTTCAATTATGTTTTTTATTATTTTATTATTTCTGTGGATTTCATTGCAGAGAAACCACAAACTTGATTTAATTTCAAATTTGGTTAGAAGTTTTTCTACTATGTGATGTTGACGCTAAGAGAATGTTGTGTTGGCTTGGCTGTGGAAGTTATGTACTTAAATAGAAAACTTTGAATAATGTTGAAATGAAGAGAAACTTTTGAAATAAAGACTATACATGACTTACTCACTGCTACGTGTGTCCTTCTCAGAACATGAACTAAAGTGGACCATATGGACTATTCCCTATAAGGGAAATGGGGATCTGAGAAATAGCGCTGGGCTAAAAATCTATTTTTCTGTGCGAATTCATGTAAATGTTTTTTACTTTTTTGTCATAATTCATTATCTGTCTTTCTATCGCTACTTGGTGTAGTATAATTTACTATAGCATTGTTGAGTGTACTGCTGTTCCTCCTAAAAGTTCCCTACCTGAGGTCCTTATTATTCTTCAGTAGGTTACTTACCTCTTCCTGCAGTTCAGTTATAACCCACCACCTGAGTGGCACTATCTGGCAACAGAAAACTAGTTAATTTAAATCTGTTTCACTTGATGAGGTTTTGCAGCACCCAGCCACCAATCAATTTTAAGGTATAGTATAGTAGTAGTTAGTGTAGTACCTGCCCTTGTCCTACCGTCTGTAACAATTTGCTCATAAGGGGTCTGCCAACATGCAAAAATTTAATTTATCTCTCCTTCCAAAGAACAACTTAAGTACTAAGTTAACTAGTTATTTATTAGGGGATAGTACTTTTCAAAAATCTCCTTA
Source organism: Calotriton arnoldi (assembly GCA_963921515.1). Lineage (NCBI taxonomy): Eukaryota > Metazoa > Chordata > Amphibia > Caudata > Salamandridae > Calotriton > Calotriton arnoldi. The sequence continues at coordinate 28,996 of CAWUFW010009177.1, forward strand.
AACCTTATTGCATAGTTTTCCAAAATGGCCTTTTTATTGATGGAGGTGTTATTAGTGTTATCTTCTCTTCTTGTGCTACTATGGAAAACATCACAACCCAAAGCGAGGTCCCACTCCCATCTGTTCAAATGAGGTGAACTCCATCTGCCAGATTCATCAGAAAGATTATTCATCGTAGGCGACTAGACTGGAGGAAAATTAAACACAGAATTAGTGGGCTTTCAAAGACTGAGATCACCAGAACACCATGACAAAAAAGTAAAACTCTTGTAGCAGTGTTCCCTATAATGGGACAGGGGAACAGAGTCAGATATTATTCTGAATCTTCACCACTATGATGATGTGTTTATATATATATATATATATAAATATATTTATAAAGCACAACTATCACTCCAGAGGATAATATAAGCGAGAGGCGCCGGGAGTCTGGGGCTGCAAAGATCCATGTTTTCAGTGATTTCCTAAAGGTGGATTCTGTATGTGTGAGTCTGAGATGGCCAGGAAGCAGGTTCCGGGCTTTTGCCCCAAGGACAGCTACAGATTTTCCACCTTTTGTTTGAAAACTAAAAGGTATTTGGGACCTGATGCTATGGTTGCCCTGAAAGTGATAAGCAAGATGTTAAATAATATTCTTTTATGTATTGGCAGCCAATGTAGTGTCTTGAGGGCTGCTGAAGCAGAAGATCGGCGAAGTAGTTTTAGCACCAGATGTGCTGCAGCATGTTGAATTGTCTGCAGTTTTTTTAGAATTGTTTTATTGGTCCCTGCATACAGGCTAATGCAGTAGTCTATTCTCGCGGAGATGAGGGCCATGGTCACTGTTTTTCTTGCTGTGTACGGTATCAAGTTAAAGAACTTTTTCAATGTTTTAATCAACTGGAAACACTTCTAAGCCACTGCTATAGCTTGTGAACGAAAATAAAGTGATGTATCAAATTTTACTCTTTACCACCTCCACCGTGTCTGACAGAGGGGGATGTCTTTGGGCCAAAATAAGCTAGGGGTTAAAAGGATTGGGCTTTCCTAATAGCATGATCTCTGTTGTTTTAGTGTTATATTTAAGATGATAAAGTTGCATCCAGCGGATGACTTCTGTAAGACATAATTGAAACTGTTCTTCTGCAATGGTGGAATTCCTGTCAAGCACTAAGATCAACAGAGTATCATCAGCATATGAGGTGGTTTCAATGTTAAATGAGGATATTAATTCTATAAGGGGGGCCATGGATACATTGAACAGGACCGTGCTACTGACGATCCCTGCGGGACGCCATATTACAGTTGACCGATAATGACCGAGAGTGGCCACTTGCCTACAATTGGTAATCAAAGACTTTAGCCAGGCCAAGGCCAGGTGGGAAATACTGCAAGTCTTCAGACGTTGTACTAAAATGTCATGGAAGGTTAAATCAAATTCTGCTGATAGATCTAATAAGATCAGTACTGCCTTTTTCCCCACGTCCAAATTAAATTTGAGAGTCTCTGTGATTTCTAGCAATTTGGATTCAGTGGAATGATTAGGTTGAAATCCCGACTGGCGTGGGTGCAAAATATTGGCATTTTCTAGGAAGGTGGTCAATTGGCTATTGACCAGTTTCTCCGTGATCTTACTTAGGCAGGGTAACAATGAGATGGGCCGAAGGCTGGAGAGAGTGGTGGGATCCGCGAATTGCTTTTTTGAAGGGGTTTAACAGCAGCCGTTTTCCAATCAGTGGGAACTTCCGCAGTTAAGAGGGAGAAATTAATTATGTCATTGACAACCAGATTAACAATATCAATGATAGCACGTAACACTTCCGGAGGGCATGCATCAAAGGAAGATCCAGACTTGCAGGAAAGAATTGCTTAGCGTGACTGATCTAAGCTGATCTTATTTTATTATCCATTTCTTGCCTGGTTGTGTGAGAGAGGCTGGTGTGGGCTTCTGTAGTGTTCAGTTAGGTAAATCCCACAGAGAGTTGGGGTCGCTTTCACCACATCCACCACACCAAGTATGTGATCCTTTTATAGTGTAAATTAAGTCACACTTCAATAAATCACAGAGCCTAAGGAGAGAGGGTTAGAGGTTATGGGAATGGGAGTTTGGGAAAGGTGTGACAAAAAACAAACACTACATAACAACAATATTCAACAGGGGGATGAGCAGCACATCATCATCATCAAATCTGTTGTGGAAGGCAATGAAGAAATTACAGTTCAATTAAATGCATTGCAAATAGTCCTTCAGCCCTAGAGACCCAAGTATATATCTAAATGTTCTGTCATCTAGGTTTGAAAAATACAAATTATGGAGGAGTGAACCCACACAGTTCTAAAAGTGATGATTGTTAAAAGAAAACAAAATACTGTATATATAAATGCCAAATTGGGCAGTGCATCTGCATTCTTCTCGGAATGTCCGTCTTGGGTGCCTGACTGAACCAGTCCGGTAAGGAAAGCAGGAGTGTTATGGAGTTTTCCCCTTTCATGCAGGAGAAGAGAAGGCCTGCGGATTGTAAAACAGAAATGATATTGTAGAGTCAAGGAGAGAGACAGAGGGAAAGTTCATGAGGAGTGGACCAAGCGGCAGAGCAAGAGCATAGGCTGCTGCAATCATTAATTAATCCATGTCTTGTATAGTGAAATATCTATTTCAGAAAAATAAATATTTGTTTGTACCGTGGATCAAGTGTGTGGCAAACATGCACTCTTTGCATGACAAAATGTCTCTTTGCACCCTTGGATTAACAGTCAAGTGAAGGATTAAACTCATGTGCTTCTCCATTGCCGTTCACACCTGCAAACCTTTGCAACACCTTTTTTAACTGCTCCTATAGCAGATGCAACAACGGGATAGCTTGGCTCATCATATTGTCCTCCATGCTGATTTCCTGTGTGAGAACCTCAAAAGGAAGTAGCATCTGTCCACCTTTTGTCCACCTTCATGGTCATGCTTTTCTCCATTGCACCCCCTCCTCTTTGAATGACATAGACATTGATCAGTTTGTACTGCTCAAACAGCCATTGTAACTTGCAATAGGTTGAGTTCCAATGTGTTGGCACCTCCTGTATGAGGGCTTTTACCAGTACTGTATTAGCACACTGAATGACCCTCAACTGCTTCCGGGATTTAAAAGAATGGCTGAAATGAGTACAGATTCTTCTGCAGATGGTCAGTATGTTGCTGAACATAAGTCTTGCACAATCAGGTTGATGCAATGCACCAAACAGAGGACCTACTCCTTCTTCTAAATAAAAAGGGAGGAGGTCCAGCACTAAAATGTTAACAAGCTTGCCATTGTACAAACGTGCCATTGGGCGGTTGCGTTCATAAGGCCCCTCCTCCCTAAACATGGCCGTAATAGTAGTCTGGATTTTTTTCTTTTCTGGTGCCACTGCTGCAAGACACTTCTCTAGAAAAGAACCAGGGGGTGGTAGACTCAATGTACGTCTTGGGGCACTCACTGTATGCTGTGGTGTCTCCACCTGACTCTTGTGTCATATTGAGGTTGCTGAGGCAGATGATATTGGTGCACTGCTGGGGACAGGGCTGTTTTGTGTCAAGCTGCCACCCACTTGTTCCTCATCACCTTCACCTCCCAACATGTTCAGAGTTGATTCCCCTCTCTCATCATGTGGTGTTTTTTTCATATGGGTCATTTGGCCTCCAATTCCATAGTGTGAACCATGCTTACCTCAACTACCACTAGAGTGGCAAATGGAGCATATTGCAGCGTTATCCTCCTGTTTGCTAATCATAAAGAAGTCTCACACTGGGGAGGAGAAAGTTTTTAGTTGGCCACTGTTCCCACTGCCAATGCCTGAAGAACAGAAGGTAGGTGGGTGTGTCAACAATTGTCTCTCTGCAGTTCTTACTTCGACTGAGGTAGCGGTGAATGTAGGTCTCAGTGGGGGGTCTTACAAATAAGGAAGCTGCCGGTGGTGGTGTTACCAGTGCCAGATCCCTCGGAGCAGTTTGAATTGGAGGGGTAATGTGTGTGTCCTCTGAGCCAGCTTTAATGACAATGACTGGCTCATCCTCCTCATCCCCTTCCATAATTGTAAGTAAGGCTTTCAGGAACTTTCCTTTTTCCTTGTCTCTCATGGCGGGTCTCTTCCTCAGCCGGGGTCAAATCCATGTCCAGATCATCAGAAGGAGGGCTTGGAGATGATGATGGAGTACCCTGCCTTTTCTTTCTGAAGATGGGGAAACTAATGGTTCAAGAAGAGGTACATCTTGCTCAGCAAGAATCTCAACCTCCTGTTTTGCTGATACTTCAGGAGGATCTACTACTGCTGGTTGTGGCTCCTGTTGTCCAATCTGCTCAGTTTCCTGCGACGATGAAGTATTAGTTTGTGGCTGAGACAAATCCAGTCCAGACTTGCTGCTCATCGCCGTGACTGCAGTGGCTGCCTCGCTGAGAGACAAGGCCTTGGGCTTAGGTTGGGGTGGTGCCATTGATGCAGGAGTGCTGCTTCCAGATTTCTGCCCAGAGGAAGGTGTAGCAGCAAAATGTTTGGGGCAGCACACAATTAGTGGAAATTTGCTTCGTCTTCTCCTCCTCACAGGCCACTTTCTTGGCAGCATCTTTAAGTTTTGTCTGTTGGTAATGGCACTTAGCTGCACATGCAGAAGAGACTGGAGGACTCATGTGTTGTGGTCACGTCACCTTGTGCCGGCCTTCTGTATGGCAGTGCTGTGGGTGATGTCTCTTGTGCACCTAGAAAAACATTTAGTGAAATGTGGCATTTTTGCAGTTTAAATTATTCATAGTACAGACAATATAATTTAGTGTGGTTACTTTTTATCCTCAATAATTAACAACAATAGTGTATTCATTCCAAAGTCACACCACACCATCATAACATAATATTTCATTTTCAATCAGGATAACAACATACAGATGCAACTTTTTGCTTTATGTTTACCTAAGGAGAGACACCTGAGGCAGTCAGGGAGGTGCAGGAGAAAATGGAAAAATCCTTATACATTAATGCTGGTGAGCGCCTATGGCAAGCATGGGGTCTAGGGAAAATGGAATCATTCTTGCAGATGAATGCTAGTGTGCACATATGGCAGGCAGGGTGTGCAGGGGAAAATGGACTAATCCTTAAAAAATGAATGCTGGTGTGCACCTATGGCAGCTTGGGAGTCCAAGGGAAAACTGAGTAATCGTTAAAAAATTAATGCTTGTGTGAACCTCTGGCAGACAGGAGGGTTCAGAGGGAAATGGAATAATCCTTAAAAAAAAGAATGCCAGGGTGCACCCATGGCAGGCAGGGGGATTCAGGGGAAAATGGAATAATCCTTAAAAAAATGAATGCTTGTGTGCGGCAGGTACCAATGGCAGGCAGGGGGGTGGATGCACAGAAAATGTAAAACAATAAATATATTTTTTTTTAAAATAATAATAATTGCTGGTGTACATGGGGACTATGAGAAACCCATTGCAAGGCAAGGAGGTGCAGGGAAAAAATGGAACAAAATGCATAGAAAGTTAAACCCTGTTCATACACACATTGGCCAGACAAAGGAGGCATGGTAAAACTGAAAAAAACAATACTATTAATTCAGCAATGCCAAAAACGAAAATTAAGTGAGCTAGAAAAACATCACATATCCACCGAAGGCATCAGATATTACCCCATAATACACTTTTTGCTGAAAAAAATTTAATACAAAAAAACTCAGCACATTTTTTATTTGATCTAATGCTAAAAAAGTAAAAATTAAAAAAATGCTTCTCGCACTGAAACACAACCTGAATGGTCAGTTGGAGTAGAATATTAACTCAAAAACATCTTTAGATTTAGCTGCTTCTCGAGTAGAGAATTTGCTCGAGAAGGTGCCGCTCGTGCTTGCCAGCAGAAGGCTCTGTGGTGAACGGTAGCCGTACTAGCGGGCAGCTAATCTTGCATGCATTCACTAGCAGCTGGCAAATCTGGTTGCACTTGCCAGCGTGTGCCAAAGCAGGTCTCACACACACCAATGGAAATATTATTCTTCCATGCGCCGGATGGTGGAATTTAGTGGGAACTCTGCGTTACATGCGCAGCGTGGAGTTCACAAATTCCCCCAAGTCCTCTACCAGAATTATATTTCCGCCCAGGCCTACTGGTATTAAACGTCGGAAACTAAGTTTTGACCCAGGAAAAAATTAAGAATTTTACTATTTAGCACTTCTACAACTATTCAAACATGGCGCAAAGAAGAAGAGATTATAGACTCTTGCTAATATTGATAACATCGATGGCAATGTTTATAATTATATATTCACATATACAAGCAAAATCACATTACTATTAACAAACTCACCCGTCATGAACTCTGGGTCAACCTTGACTCAAAAATATGTGGTCAGGCAGGCTCTGCGACACAGGCCTGAGGTTACTGATTGACACATCATATGTGGAGTGTCATGCAGCCTGCAAACAAACGCTCGAACAAGAGACTTGGGGAGAGGATGTGGCCTAACAGCTAGGGCGGTCGATCTCAAATCTGGGGAACCGGGTTCGATTCTTGGCAATGATGCTCACATCCTGTGATTCTGTGCAAATCACTTAATTCCCTGTGTCTAACAAAAATGAATGTGTCCTTGTGTAATGCAACTGGTGCTCATGTAAAGCACTTTGATACCTTCGGGTCAAGTTTGCGCTATATAAAACTCCAGAAAAAAAACAAAAAAAAAAACTCATGTCTATCCCCCAGATAAGTGCAGCGACACAATGGCACAATGGACCAAGGAAATTGGCCCCAATAAAGCACAGATGGCCGGAGGGGTGCACACATTCTCAAAACACCATAAAGTCAGATGCCACAAGAAGTTAGGAACACATAGCTAATCAGGACACAGCACACACAGTACATGCAATGATCACATGCCCCTCATGCCGGACATCTGGACACATTTCCCACTGCCCCCATTGTGTCCATGCAAGGTCGAGGCCCACCTGAATTTATTATCAGGGGACTTATTTATGACTCAACAGACAAGACCTGCATTCTTTTACCAATTCAAGGATAGCCGGAAGTATTTTTATGGAACCCAAAAACTGTATAAAAACTCACTCAGATTGATTGTACTTTGAGACAGTCCCCAGACCCGCATCTGTAACTGTGCTCCCAGCCGAAGTGTTTAATTAAACCAACTGTTTCTGTTTTGCCTAACTCCTCTTGTCTTTTGTTTTTGTTTTTTCAAGGTAAATTCATATTTGAGCAACACTCCTTTAATTCCTATGAAAATGCATGCAATGTCTGTAAAAATCACATTGTAGTACCTCAATTTCAGACATACTTAGAAATGTTGGAACAAGAAATGGCTGAAAAAAATAATATTAATGCCGAAACTCTGCGCAGTTCAGCATCAACTGATAATACTTCCACTTTGAGGACTGGTGACCTTCTTGGACAACCATTAATTAATAATGAAGCTATAATTGTCATGGACAACATTGAGCATGCAATGGACGAAGGGCACTAGGACATGCAAAAATTGAATGGCATAGTATCGCAATTAAATTTAGAATAACTACAAATATACCAAGACATAAAGCAATCAGTAGATTGTGGATTTTAACATGAAAATGGATTATATGGATATAGTACTTGTCAACCTACATTACAATGTCAGCGGCCAAGCTAGAACTGGTAAAAGCCTACTTAATAAAATAAAACTGTTTATGTGCATAAAGCTAAAACTTCAAATTTATTTTGTATAGTTACTGTCCCTACTGGATTAGCTGCACATAACATCAAAGGAAGTACTTTACATCATCCACTGTTACTACCTGTGGAACATGATAACAATTTGAAATACTTGAAATTGAATACTGATTCATGTCAAGAACTTGAGAGAGTTCTAAAAAAATTAAAAGCTTTGATCATAGATGAAATCAACATGGTTTGCAACTAAATGTTGCCATTTGTTCATTTGCAGATGCAGGAAGTAGTCAGAACATATTATGAAGGCCTCTTTGGAGGGAAGCATGTCATTGTTTTTGGAAACTTATTACAGCACATGTTAAAGGTGAACCAATTTTCAAAAAACTGTTGCAGACACAAACTCGAATTCTTTAGGAAGTATACGAAATGTCACCATTCAGTTGGAGCTTACACATAGAGAACTAACACAGCATATGAAGCAAGCTAATGATAAACAATAGACAAAGATATTACAAGACATTCCCCTTGGACTGAACATACCTGTTAGCAAAAGCTCAGCTATAAAATTACAAAATATGAAAAAATCAGTGTCATTACAGTGGGGTTGAAAAAAGATTTACCTCTGTGTACAACCTGTGGTGTTATTGCATGTCTCAATTTACATGTAGAAGGACTCATAAATGGAGCCATGGGATTTGTAGTGGATTTGTAGTGGACTTTCTGATATCTGCAAAAAAAGAAGCTATCAAATTTATTGTGGTGAGATTGGGACTCATTCAAGAGCAAAAAAAGATCTCTCAAAATAGAACAGTTTCCTCTTTATTTAGCTTATGTGGCTACAATACACAAATCACAAGGACTAAGCTTTGATTATGCAATAATTAATACTGGCTCTACAGAATTCAAAAAGGGAATGGCATACATTGCTCTGTCTCACATAAATTATTTTTACAGAACTATAGAATATCGATTTTGATGACACAATAATTCATACAGACAGCAGCTGTATTAGCTAATTCAATCATTTGCGAAAGACATACTCTCCTCATCTTGTTGAATATTCCATTTTTACTAAACCTAAACTGTCTTTAAAAATAAAAGAAATACATCAAGCTACAATTGCAAAGAAGATTTGGAACAACCTAAAAACACAAAAACAAAAATCAAAACACGCAGAAATTATAGGACATGAGTTTAAAAATCAAAATGGGCATTAATTGCTATAGCACTGTCATTGTTAATCTACTTTTATACTTACCGTAGCCAAAAAACTAATACAGCAACACGTAGCTCAACGATTCTGCAACACCTTAACAAATCATCATTGAACAAACTGTGTCTGACACACCCCACATTCCACTTCACATCTGGCATTAGAGATACGGTAGATATGTGTAGGGGTGCTATTCAATTTTCTATCATCGAACAGCAAGATGCTCAGGAATTCTGTATGGCTGTTCTACAAATAATAGCTAACAGGACTCACCCGAGTTCCGACCTCTTTGGTGTAAGATAGTCTTGGGGACATGAATGCTTCCAGTGCATACATTCAACCTCCAATATTAAAGAATTTGAAACAGATTTGCAGATATACCAATACCTCAGTGCAAATCATTCCAGTTAAAAATGTATTATGTAACACTGTGCAATTATACTTTTGTCAAAACTGTAAATTAGAACTTCTCCCCTTCAATTAATAATCGTAAACATATATCCCATTTTGATAATTCAACGATGTACTCTGAACAACAGAGAATTAATCATGTGTATTGTTAACTTTACTGCTTCACAAGTTCCCATTTTAGGGTGGAATTTTACATACACTGCTATTATTTTTCATCGTGGAGAGACTGCAGAATCAGGACACTACAACATCTACTTAAAGGATAGCTTGGAAAAAGCTAAGGCGTAGGAGGGAGAAAGGGGACCTTACACTTCCTGACCTCCAGTACTACACCTGGGCCTTTCAGCTATCACATTCAAGAATGCTGCTGAAATCACCAGATCATTCGGCGAGGGGGGTCATGTTTTCCGCCATGCTAGATGGAGTAGGGTTGCCACTTGAGGGGTTTCTTTTTAAATATGGTGATCAAAAGTTTTTTAAGAAGATCAGGCTGAAAGTCCTCCTGGGGATGGCTCGTACATGGGCCAGAATTAAGCAATGTACTGGCCTAAATTATTTTTCAAGTTTGGCTCCTCTGTGGGATTCCCCAGGGGCTGCAGACTTTTTGAAGGACAAACTGGCTACACCACTTAAAACAGCAGGGCTTATGGTGTGGAGGGATTTGGCTTCTGATGGTTCACTTCTATCATGGGCGTCACTTCACAATAAGCTAGAGGAGGGCATGTCTAGGTTTAAATATCTGCAATTGCAGAGCTGGTCCCAGAATCTTAAAAAACCTATAGGCATAGGGAACACTCTAGAGGAGCAATTGGTATTGAGACCGGCGGGGAGGAAAGAGGTTTCTTCCTTTTATTGGTCCATAGAGGAAGTCATTGATGGTGATTTTAAACTAGCCGAAGAATTGTGGGGAGCATCTATACCAGACGAACACTGGGAAGACTTGTGGCAAACTTCCTTTAACACCTTGTTTACATTTGTAAAACCAGCCTGGTTTAGGAGGAACCACTACTTCACTACACACAGGGCTTACCTATCTCCTTCAAGACTGTCTAAAATAGCAAAGGGCCCCCCTGTCAGCTGCAAGAAGTGTGACTTAGTGAATGCCTCAGATATACATATGTTTAAAGATTGTCCAGCGATTGCTGAATACTGGGGGAGAGTAGGGGCAACTTTAGCTGACATCTTGGGAACCCCTGTCCAAATTTCTCTCGCCTTGATCATCTTTGGCATAGCTAGTGGAGTTACAGGCCCTGGTAGGGATTTTTATTCTACGCAATTCTGCTGGCTAGAGAGAAATATGTAGGAGATGGGTAGAGGTTACACCCCCACTCATTCAGAATGGCTGTCCTCTCTATATAAGACCTCCAAGACTGATCTGGGTAGATTACAGAATAGTAAGAAAAAAGCACTATGGGATTGTTTACTTAATTGGTCTCATTCTTAGTTTCTGGGCGAGTTTAATTTAGGGCTTTAAGCTGTTATGTTACCATACTGGAAAATAATCCTTAGATCCTATGATTATGCCTCTCTGGAAGCTCTCTGACTGTGCTGGGCTCTTTTCTTCCCCAGTTTCCACATCTTGGGGGCCAACATTCACAGTCATCGGTTACAATCCATCAGAAGAGAGTGTGACCACCCCTTTTTCAAAAAGGGGGTCAGCGACATTTCGTAGGATTGTTGTTTACCGGTAGGCGGGTGGTATCTCCGGGTCTCTTTTCGATTGCCTACGTCTCCTTGTAATGACATCCTACTTTTTAGTCGACTGGGGTCTGAGGCGAATGAGGATTAAAAAAGAATTTAAAAAAAAAAAAACATCTACTTAAAGAACAACACAGTTCTGGACAGAATGTGATGATAACACTCTTACTTTTAAGCACATACTTAAAAATATGTACAAGACTGTTGCCTGTTAAGTTTACATCCAAAACTCTAAATCAAAATGATTCCAGTACAATAAAAGGAAAAAAATAGAATTGGACCCATAATGCAGTAGATATTTCATTATGTGGCCATGCAGGGTTAATGACATTAGAATAATTGTAAATATTGTTCTGTTGTATTGTTTCACATATATCACATTATTTAGATGGATATGTGAACAGTTGGACATGCACAGCGTCTATGGTTTTTTTTCACAATCCAATTGACTTGTTTTCCACATAGTTTCTTGATGACTACTACTATATGATCATCTTGACCTGCAAAGGTTAATAACGATGACATAGTTCTGTAACAAAAATGTTACTTATTTCTGAGAAATACATAAAAGGAAACCAAACATGGATTAACTTGCACCTCTAGTTGTGATATACATTTTGATATCACTGTAGTTCTATGTTATAAATGTGTATTACTTCTAAGGTGGGATTCAGAATTTCTTTTTCTCTTACAAGGTATCCTATCATATAGTTCTAAAATTTAAATTGTTTCTGTGTAATATATATAGAGCTGCACTTTCATACAATTTCCTTAATAATAATAAGCTAAGTAATGTTTTTCAATTTTACAGTTACAAGGAAAATAACTTATATTGCAGTAAACATACATAAACCTCTCCCCTGTATGCTGTTGCACTGTACTTTCTCACACTATACAACCCACCAATGTACTCCACCATACAACATAACACTCAAATCTATTACACGAGTCAACTCTAAAAGACACCACTCTATTATATGACATTACACACTGCACTCTATGCTCCTCCACTGTAACACTCTGATATTCAAAGAAGTACACGACACTCCACTATACATAAGTGTACTATCAAACACAGTACTTGCTGTAGTACACTTCTTAAGAATACTACACTCAAACATACTCCAGTTAACCAAACTTCACTCAATGATCCACGATTAAACACACTAAACAGAACAACACTTCTCAGTATGATACTCCACTCTACTGCATGGCAAACCACTTAGTTCAACCCAGAAGTGAGGGAAAACAGAGAGGACAATTGTCCCAGCAACTGGTGACAGTCCCCCTGCTGTTCTGAAGTGAGGGTAGGGGAGAGATTCACAACTTCCATTGAACCATCCTTTTCTTTGGAGGCTAAAAGGTCAGCGAGAGGTTAACTCTCCTCTTCCTTCCCTCCTTCTGTCACTAACAACTTGGTGAGTACAAACCTTTCAAAGTATGGCTTGAAATGGTTGATATGGTGAACCCGTTGTCCACAGTTAGGTAGACCTCAATCAAACTGTCACTCAAGCTCTAAACCCAAGCCGGCTAGACCACGGCAATGCAATGTGTGCAGGAACCACCACTGAACTTATGAAGAGACTTCAGATGATACAGAACTTATGCGGCCAGACTCATCCTCAACCTGCCCAAATGAACCCTCATCACCCTACACCTTAGGAATCTGCACTGTCTCCCCATCTGGAATATATGCCAATTCATGATACTGATAAACACCTACAAAGCCCTCGACGATCTATGGCCAGCTTACATCAAACACCACCTGAACTTCCACCAACCATCCTGAAACCTTTCGCTCTACCTCCCTCGCCCTTGCACAGACACCGCACATCCATCTAAGCCACAGCGGAGGCACTTACTTCTCCTACCGCGCTGCCAAGTGCTGGCCTTCCCCTCCACCTTTGAACATCACCCTCGCTGGTAGAGTCCAGCAACCTAGAACCTGGATACCTTCACTGGTGATGAGCTGCGCTCTACAAATTTTGATTGATTGATTGATTGACCTACCCCTTCCTCTCAACAATCTCATAAGGCCCAGTCCAACAATATTGGATGGCCTTGGGCTCCACGAGCTCCATCACCCAGACTTTCTGTCCAGGCTGGAATTCCACAGGGGTAGAAATCTGGTCATGCCACTGCTTCATTACCTCTTGGCTGGCCTCTAAGTTTCTAGAAGCTTGCTTCCAAAACTTGGTCATCTGGCCCCAGAGGGCTAGCCACTTCCTAAAGAGGTTTCCTGGGAGATTGTTCCCAATCCTCCATAACCAAACTGAGAGATGCCCTTACATTATGACCATAAAGAAGCTCAAAGGTGCTAAATGGAACCCAATTCTGTGATACTTCTCTGTAAGAGCAGGGATTGCAAGACGATGTCCCACTTACACCTCATAGGCTCAGGCAGGCCCTTGATCATGCCTTTTAGGATCTTGTTGAATCTCTCAACAAGCCCACTGGTGGGTCAATAGTAGGGTGTGGAAAACTCCTCCAAGTTGTTGCAGAGATCTTTGAATGCAGGCAATTTTTATGATTTAGACACATTGTGGTAACAGGATATCAACAGCAGAGTTGTTTTTTGTGGCGATTTGTTGTCACTGAGATTGTTACTGAGATTGTTGCTGCTTTCAAAGTTGGTAAGTTTGGGTTCAGTGACAGAATCTCAGTCTTGCATGTTTGCTTAACAAAGATTGAAATACCTCTTGGTTGGTACCTAAAGAGATTGGGGCACATTGCAGGCTTAAAAAAGTTGCAGAATCCAAGTAGGACTGACAGGTTAAGGCCCAGGTCTCTTGCACGTAGAGTATGTCACTTCTATTCAGGTAGCCCAAAGCGAACTTACTTGTCATGGTTGGCTTAAGGCCCGCCACATTCCAGGATGTGATTGTAAGATTGAGCTCTGTCTTTGGCTTCCAAGTTTGATACTGGCCCGAAGAGAAGTGACTATGAACAATGCTCTTGGCTGCCTCTATAGTAGTTGCCCAACTTTCCCCACCCATCATAGTTATTATTTCTTTGCATACACATTACACTTCTTTGATTTTGAGCATATAACACTTTTAAGGAGTTTGCAGCTTTTGACGCACTTGGGAGGCAGTCATGAATAGTATCCCACGCATCGATCAAAATGCTCTCATTTGACCTTGGATTCTCCTCCTGTAGTAGCGCATGGGGTATTTTGGTGGGTGTGAATTTGATAGTTCAACTCCTCAAAGATCCGCGCTTCACCTATAACGATGTCTTTGTGGGCCTCTCTTGACCATGTGGTTATGGTGGCTTCCGAGATTCCTCTTTCTGAAATTCAGGCAAACTTTACAGACGTTAGATCATCGGAGGTCAACTCTTTCAATATAAGACTATGATGAAATAGATGTAAAAGGTTAACTCTATTGAGTATATTGTGGGAGCCTTTGGGAGTATAATGTTAAATGAAAGTCAATTCAAACTGTTCCGGGGCACTCCGCCCCAGCCTGGGAGATGTTGACTCCAGTGCTCTTAATGGTTGGGGGGAGGCCTAAACTCAGCTGGAAGGCGGCTTGTATAATCTGGGAAAGGCTTGGTTGTAGTGTCATTCTGCCCCAGGCCATTGGACAGTAGATCATGGTGATGTCTGTTGTTAATTGTCAAAGTCTCTGCTGTCGTCGGATTTGAAGTGGGCCTGCTGGGTGCTAGTCCCCGTTGCAGATTGTCTATTGGGACATACTGGAAGGTCACCTAGCCCAGGTCGTAGGGTAGAGGAATGTTGGGCAGAAGAGCGTTTTGACTGCTGCCGGAATATGCAAAGAGACCGTTTTGTGAGTTAGATAAAGTAGTTACATTGGCCCCTTGGATGAGTGGCAACCTGTTAATTGTGTCAGTGTAGAAGAAGACTGTGTTGGTACTTATCTCTGCCGTTTGTTTCTCAGAGACAATTTCAACTGGTGGAACGTGTTTGGCTTATCTAGTGACTTAAATGTGTGAAAAAACTTTATGGGCTCCTGCCCTTGGTATGCATAGGGACTGTTGACTGCTCCAAAGGTCAGATCTCCTTTTTGGGAGACACTGTATTTTTGACTAGTTTTTCAGCTTCTTTTTCGCCCCTTCTCAAAAGAGTGGTGTTAATTAAAGAGGATTCTGGTGTTGGAGTTCCCGATGGTTGGGTTGCTTCGTCATCTTCTGTCATGCTTGGAATGGACTTGACCATCACAACGCAAGGAGAGTGGATGGATGATGTAGTGAGAGAATAGCCCCCCTTTCAGTATTGTGAGGGATCATTGTTGCCATGACTGATGGAGGGCAGCAGCAGTTGGCAGGTGATTTGACTGTTGTTGAGCTGTTCGGGAGCAATTCATTTGTTTTTATTCCAGGACAAGCCTTAATCTTGGCACTATTTATAAGGGACCATTGCATTTCGGACAAAGCGCTTATTTGTCGATTATAGGGGAGCATAGACAGTATTTCCCCCCGTGCCCCAAAATTTCTTTCCAATGAGCTTATTCTAAGCCCCAGAGTCACTAAGCTCGAGGCAATAGATTGAACTAGGTCTACCGGCAGCTCCATCTTTTGAGATTGCCATAAAAGTGCTCTGGCAATCATATCCTGTGTGATGTAGATGGTGGCCAAAGAGGGGCTGGAGAATCCATCAAGGGAGGACCTGTGTGTCTATATCTGTATGGGGCTGATGGGCCTTCCCGAGTGCTCTCTCCCAAATATCTGTGTTAGTGTTAATTATTCTTCTATTTGGGCTTCCAATGTAGCAAGAAAATGGTCCGATAGGTTCCCCAGTTCCTGGTCTGATATACTTTCCCTTCTGGACTTCTTTGGGGAGTGATACAGTGGGTTGTGCCACTGATGTTTTTTTTTTAGACTCCTGTTCCAGTGATGTTGCCTAAGACGGAGAGACGGTCATCCTTGTGTGAACTTAGATGGAGAGACAGCATCCTTGTGTGCACTTGCACAGTCAGTGTCCGCACACATTGTATGCTATGCGGATCTTCGTCTTCTCGGGGATCTTTAAAAGTCAAACTGGTGAGGGGGTTGTCTCCTCCAATTTCTGATTTCTCCTGAGCAATTCCCTGAGCAGCCATCTCCTTGTGACCTGATGGAGAATAAGGCTGCAGTGTCTTCTGTATGCGTTGATCTTCGCAGGTTAGCCCTGGCAGAAGTGTGACCTGGGGGATTTTAGCCCAGCGGCAGGCAAAGCCTCTTGACCTTCAATGTGTAAGGTTGTGGAAAGCTTCCTGGACCCTCATGGGCCAGATGACGTGACTGAATGAATCCCGTGGAGAGGGATTTTCTAAGCACAAGCTGCACCTGCAACACTAGGCAAGCAACTTCAACACCCAATGGGCACTGCCGGCTGTCTACCAATGCACGCTGCTCACCTTGGTGGCCTCCATGGGAGTCTTCACCTCTGCTCCCCGCTTTTGCCTCAGGTGGCCTAGGGCTGCTGGTCCATGACTCCTTGATGCATGACTCTGCTCATGGCTTGTCTCGCTCGCCGCATTACGACTCCTGTACATGCTTGGAGCTCCTTGAGGGCTCCCTCAGGCTCATGTCATGTCTCCTGCTGAACTTTCCACTTTATGCTTCTGGAACAGAGGCAGAACAGTTGGTGTGTGAGATGGGGTCGGGAAGAAACATATGTGAGGTAGACTCCACCAGCACCTGGCTGTCTAGGGATACATAGGCCCTACAAGGTCAATGCCCACCCTAAAAGGGTGTCAATGACAGGCAAGGGATTCTGGGGAACTTTCAGCTTCTACCCTTTCTTCCCGCTGGCCTGGCAGGTCAAGCAAGTCTGACAGAATGTATCTGAGGAAATCTTCATCTGAGGCTAGTAAAAGGGGAGTACTTTAATTTTAAGGCTTGGCAAGGTGTTTTATTTTCCAAGTCAACATGGTAGTGGAAACTGCACATATAGCTGCAGGACTGAGACAGGTTTACAGGGCCACTTAAGTGGGTGGCACAATAAGTGTTGCAGGCCCTGGTTAGCAGTGGTAAAGTGCACAGAGTCCTAAAGCCAACAAAGACAAATTCAGCTCAATTGGAGGTAAGCAGGAAAAATGTTTGGGGGCAGACCACCCTAAGGCTGAAAGGTCTAACACTGATGAATATTAACATCCTTCTTTCAGGCACCTATCAATGTGTGACATATCAAGTAATAGGTGGCTGTATTGCCATACTCCTCAAAAATGATCTGATCCTGCCTTAAGAGGTGGACAGGCACTGTGTTACCAGGAGCAGATAGAGAAAGGACAACCAATGGAGCTGGTGGCGGTGGAGGTCCAGCTGATACTGCAGATGTAGAAGGGGTTTCAGCATCAGGAGTAGTGGCTACTAATGATGTTCCTGCATAGCCTTCTGCAACTCCAGCTCTCGCCTCCTTTCCACCTGCAAAATTTTTGTGAGTGCATGGAGGGCAGGTGCTTCCTCATGCCAGATCTCCCAATGAATATTGCTGGTGTGTGCCACAAGCTATAACTTTTTGACAGAGGTTGCACGTTACCAGAGGAGCATTAACTTTTTTCTCCCCTGGTGGCTGGAAAAAAAATTGCCAGAACTCTTACTCCTTCCCTTTTTTCATTCTATCCTCCTCTTCTTGCTTCTGCAACAGGAGTTGCTACTGTTCCTGTTCTTCCTCCTCCTCCTCATGCTGCCACGATGTCCTTGGTCAGCCATTTTGCTAAGAAATAACAGCATGGAGGTGTAAAGAAGCCATCACCAAAACAACACCACCTTCCCTTTAACGGATTAGACTGGAAATGATGAAATAGGGGTGTAAACTTCCTCTTGTATAAAATTGCCACTGTTTCAAGTCAATCAAATGTTGTTTTACAATTACAAAGTACCACAATATTATCTGGGAAATTCTGCAGTACCGGCGAATTTAAAAAAAAAATAATAATAATAATACCCATACTCTAGCCAGCATGTTACACCAGCCTTTGTGTGTTTTTAGTAGAGAAAGATATGATAAATCTTAAATATTGATAATGAAACCATTGCTTTATTTGGGCTATGAAAGTAGCCCAAATGTAGCCCAAAACATGCCTAATGTAGCCAGCAACTATAGAGACTATGATTGATGCAAGAAAGTAACAATCAATGGGCTACAAACATAGCCCAAAACTACTAGATTACAACACAAACGCAACACATTGTGATGCTTTTTACGAAAGTAATACTAATTTATTTATTAATTTATTTATTTATTTAAATGGTGCACAGACAGAATATCGAGTTTCAAATGTCGACATACACAAATATCGAGTTGGAAATATCGTGATGCAGAAATATCGACAGCAAGAATATCGTGGTCAAGAATATCGACTTGGAGGTAAGAAATATCGTTTTTGAAAATATCGAAGTCATTAATATCGTTTGCAAAATATAGTTGTTTAAAATATCACTGTTTTAATTAGTTATGTATTTTAGTATGTATTTTAAAAGTATGTGTACTATTTTTTTGTATAAGCATTGCTTTTGTTTTTTAATATATGTGTTAAAGTTTTAGTAGTTATTAATTTTATTTTAATTAAATTTTGAGTTTTTTAGTTCTGAAGCAGGTTGTGGGTTTTAAGGGTGGGAAGTAATTTAATTATAATATATATATTTTTTTTATTCATTTATTAGTATTTATAAAATGTAGGTGTCCATTACGATACCGGGCGGTAAAAATCCGCCATCTACCATAGCGGTAGAAATCCGCCCGCCCACACCGTCTGAATACCGACCGAGCAATTACGATGGCGCGAGCCGCAAACCGCCGGCGGCGGAAAATACACAAAAAATACTGCCCGCCCATGTCCGAATCCAAGTCCATCCGCCCGCCACGGACGGAAATACGAACGACAACCCAAAACTGCCCGCCCTGACGACCGAGATACCGGCCGTGAAATTAGGATCGCACCGACATGAGCGCGGTAAATCCACAAATACACCGCCCGCCAGCGTAAACAACAGTGACGGAAATGGACACGGCGGAAGCTCAGGTGGCCACGTCCCTGCACAGAAATCATCCGCGGACAAAAACAAACACACACAACATGACCAACAAGTCCACACAGCAACCCACGCACAAATTCCCAAACACAGTACACATTCCGAAAACACATCCCCCCTGGACAAACAAATAAACTACAAATCCCAGAACACCAGCCACAACACACCTGAAAACAACAGACCATCATGACACACCCACATAGGTAAGTACAAAAGCAGCTCCTTCACAGACCACAATCCCTTGCAACACTACAAACTGAGGACAAAAGCACAGAACACAGCGAGACAGAAAGGACAGCAGCACACCACAGACATGCACCCATCACACCCATCACCACCACCACCAAACACCTGACCCACAAACCCCCTGCACATCACACACCACACACCGCACCAGCACCACAAACACCAAAACACACACCATGGCATCACACAGAATGCCCAAGTTCACTTCCACTGAGCTGACGGTCATGGTCGACGAGATCGTCAAGGTGCACCCACAAATCTATGGCAACCAGGTCCAACAGACACCACTATCCACCAGAAACCGGTTGTGGAGCAGGATCGTAGACCAGGTCAATGCAGTCGGGAACGTGCCACGCAACAGAGGCGAAATCAACAAAAGGTGGAACGACCTGAAAAGCGTGGTCAAGAAGAAGGAGGCCAAAAATCAGCAGCTGGCTGCCAGGACTGGCGGAGGTAATCCCGTGCTATTCAAGACCTTCAAGGCGTGGGAGGAGAAGGTGCGAGTCATCATACATCCGGAGATCCTCACCGGATTACCAGGGGGAGTCGAGGCTGGTAAGTACAAATAAACGTATACCAGCACACCGCTATGTACTCACATGCACTACCACTATGCCATAGCTCCGAGGGACAAACACCCCCATGTCCAGTACACAATACACAAGACATCACTCACTCATGCAACAGACACTCACACACACAGCCCAAACCTACCAACTGACATAACCATGGGGGCATGTGTACAGTCAGCCAGCACCACAACTCCCACCAGGTCTCCTCGTACTCCAGAAGCGCCAGAAGGAGCACTCCCCACACCCATGTGTCAGCCATAGCTGCACTAACCGACAAGTAACAGGTAAGGAGCCGCAACACAAAGGCAGTGGGTCGGAGGGGGACAGCTGAAGTACAACAGCCACCAGGCCCCCAGTCCCACAGCGCAGCAAGGTGGAGCACCCCCACACCCATGCGTCAGCCACTGCAGTGCACACCTGCATCCGACAGGTAGACATCTCACCCCACATGCAGGGGTTCCTGTGGGTGTCAGGCCATCACCACAACTCACAACACCGCCCACAGACCAGCAACATGGAGCACCCCTCCCGCCCATAACCATGTGGCATTCATTGCATTGCGCACTCAAAAACAACCTGTAGGTGGGAAACTGTACAGGGCGGGGTGTCTGTAGGCATGAGGACAGTATTACGACTGACACATGGGACATGTCACGTAGCAGAGGAACACGCAGCACTGCTCCCTGTCACAATCATGTGACCAATGTGCACACGGACATGTATCACAGAGTCATACCCCACATGACCCATCACAGATACAGCAACACCTAAGGAGCCACGTCTGCATGCACAAGTCCCACTGGAGTACAGACCCACACGGCAGGCACTGTGCCACCCATCACACACATCAGCAACACCATCGAAGTCGTGTCCATGTGGTCCTCACTGCCTGTCACCCAGACATCGTACAACAACGCCCATGTAAGACAAACCTTACTAGAAGTAACAGCGTGGAACCACAATATTGCACACAAACACCACTGGACCCATGAAACACACAGGCACACAATGCACATTCAACATATCATCCATCTCATCTGTCAGCCCCAGTGTCATGGAAGGTATGTCATCCGAACAGCTGGCCCTCATACAGCAGTCATGCAGAGATACCTGCCCATGACAAATCATGTGCCTGCAGTGACTGAAGCGCACGTCACACTGTGAGTAACAACACACATAATATAGTCAACACCCCAAGAGCACTGCATTGATGCACATGTTCGAGGGCAGCACGCACACCAAGGATTTTGCCCATCTGCAATACGTCGTGTGGCACACAACAAGCACGAACTCACAACAATGCCACCAATGTAATGTCCACAAATGATGACAGTCAGCAGATATGCAGGGTATGTTAGACAGACACACACCTTTGTCTATGCACTGTCATGTTGCCAGAACACATGTCACGTTCTGCACCCATGACTCACAGTATGTACCCCAAAACCATATTTCAACCCAAAAGCGTTGAGGGGGCTGTACCCCTTTAGCCATCTGCGTTTCTAAGCGTTCCATTTGAACCCCAAAACCATAGTTCAACCCAAAAGCGTTGAGGGGCTGTACCCCCTTTGCCATCTGCATTTCTAAGCGTTCCATTTGAACCCCAAAACCATAGTTCAACCCAAAAGCGTTGAGGGGGCTGTACCCCCTTTTGCCATCTGCGTTTCTAAGCGTTCCATTTGAACCCCAAAACCATAGTTCAACCCAAAAGCGTAGAGGGGGCTGTACCCCCTTTGCCATCTGCGTTTCTAAGCATTCCATTTGAACCCCAAAACCATAGTTCAACCCACCATCGTCGATGGGTCTGGAGCCCGCATACACCCGAGCCACAAAATGTAGGAGCATAGCAACACACACCCATCGGCATTGCTAATCCGTCCCATGCCACATGTCCACATCACACAGTACCATTGCCTAGCCCACGCATACACACATCGTACATCCACACACACGCCCCTGGGAAACCTGTGCACGAACTGTGAATGTCAGACAACCAATACATACTTTGCTAGGTGCAACACAATAACCTATCACATTCTCCCCACAGGTGCCGAACAGCTGGATGCTGGAGAGGGAGACAGCAGCCAGCACAGCCAGCCCACAAGCCCCCGACCAGGACTCACAGATGTAGAAGACCTGGACACCTCTTCGGACGAGGACCACCCACCAGGCCCGTCTGGAGTGGCAGGGCCCAACCGCTCCCCAGGGCCCCTCCTACCCACCAACACATCACCCAGGGCTGCTGACCAGTCACAGACCCCTGCTGCCACGGTCGTTGCGGCCACCACCACCGCCGCAACAACCACCACCACCACCACCACGCCATCCCTGGCCACAGCACCTGCGCAAGGGGTGGCACGCCCATCTTGCTCGACCCTGGGAGCCAGACAGAGGACCGTGGTGACCAATGTGGCGAGTGGGCAGGTCGGTGGCAGCAGTACCGGTGGGAGGAGCAGGGTCAGGCCAACGCCATCTGAGCCTGGGAGCCAAGCCCTGCCGCAAATCTCAAGAGTCCTTGGGGCCTATGAAGAGGCCCAAGGACAATGGGCCAGGTCGGCTGCCGACACGCGGGAGGTCCTTGGGGTGTTGAGGTCCATGGACGCCCATATGGGCCAAATCGTGACCCGTATGGACAAACTTGTGGACCTCATGGCCCAGCAGGTGTTGGGGGGAGGGCCCAAGCAAGGCCAGCCACACCACCGCCGCCACCACGTGCTGTGGTGCAGGGTCGTGCAACATCTAGTTCCCCTGCGTCCACAGCTAGTGAGCAGTCCTCAGCCACCACCAGCAGCCCACCAACACACCCCCTACCAAACGTGGAAGGGGCCGTCCGAAGAGGAAACAGGTGTCCAGAGAGGACTTCGCACGCACCAAACGCCAGTGAGTCAGCCAGCCACCCTGACCACCTACTGCACTGACTTGGACTACGATCCTACCCCACACTGCCATGTGAATGGCATGTGTCTGTTGGACTGTGGACATAGAACTTCATGGGTACACCTTGACCATCACGCAGCCATGGCCGTCAAATCATTGTCACAGCATGCACCACTTTTGTCATCACCTTGCACACAATCACATGTCACCGCTGTAAATAAATACACCTTGATCACAATCTGCATTATGTGTCCTGGGTTTATTCAACGATGTGCAATCGCCACCATGAGCAGAAATGCATCTGCTGTGTGGTATGTCGATGGGACAGGAGAGGCTGTAGGGACCTAGTGGTGAAAAACAGAACAAGAGTACAGTCAATGAGTGTGTCACACACTCATCACACAGTACTTGTCACCAACTACAAGCAATGTACACACATCTCACACAGCAACAGGGCACAATGCAACAGCCACTGTCAGTGGCATACTAATCTGGACATGGACCATTGACACACAGCACTCAGTGAACAAAAGGCCTCCGTTACAGAGCACACATACACCTGCACAACTACAGCTACATCAGCCGTCGTACATGGACACTCACCGTCAAGTGAAGTAGCGGGTGATGAGCTGCTGACGCACATTCACAGCTCCCTCCTCCCCATTGTCCTCTTCACTCGACCCGTCCTGGTCTGCAGGCTGGGGCCCTGGTTGATCTCCGTGATCCACAATTAGGGGGATCTGCTTGCGAATAGCCAGATTGTGCAGCATGCAGCAAGCCACTACTATCTGGCACACCTTCTGTGGGGAGTACGCCAGTGCGCCCCCTGTGCGGTCCAGGCATCTGAACCTGGACTTGAGGAGGCCAAAGGTCCGCTCAACCACATGTCTGGTCCTCCCATGTGCCTCATTGTAGCGGACATCAGCTGGGGTACGAGGATGTCGTAATGGGCTGAGCAGCCAGGGCCCATTCGGGTAAGCAGAGTCACCTGGGTGTGAGGGACACAGAGAATCGTTGCAATTCCAACTGGACACAATACAGCATCACACAGCCAGCACGCTACACTACTCCACATACTCACCAACAATCCAAGCACGGTCCCGTTGCAGATTGGTCATCAGACGTGGTAGGATGCTGTTGCGCATGATGTGCGCGTCATATGCCGATCCTGGAAACTTCGCACACACGTGTGAAATGACCATGTCCGCAAGGCACACCACTTGCACATTCAGGGAGTGGGTGTGCTTCCTATTGCGGTAGAGGTGCTCAGTGGCCTGTGGTGCAACAAGGCCAACATGGGTGCAATCTATTGCACCAACAACATGGGGGATCCGTCCAAGGGCATAGAAATCACCCTTCACTGACGCCAATTCACGAGCCCTGGGGAATCGTATGTACCTGTTCCTGTACAGCATCATAGCTGACAGTACATCCCTCAGCACCATGCAGAACATGGGCTGGGACATCCCACCTCCACTGCCCACTGTGTGTTGGAATGACCCAGTGGCGAAGAAATGCAGTGCAGCCATCACCTTAGCCGTGGGGGTAAATGCAGTAGGATACACCCTGCGAGGACGGAGGTGGGGTTCCAACAAGGCACATAGGCGATGCAGGGTGGGTCGGTCCAGACGGAACTTTTGGATCACCTCCACATCCTCCATGTTTGACAGCAATTGGTAGGGGCGATGTATGTTTGGCCTCCTCCTAGGAAAGATGGAAGTGGACACATGTCAAAGCAACACGCCACAGGGCATTTACACATACACAAATCAGAACTGACTGACCAAGCAATTGAATCACAGAACAGCTGACAAGTAGGGACAGCACAGCCACAATACACATACACAGGTCCCCTACCAATAGCAATGGGCAGTGACACACACCATTGCTATGAGCATGCACATGGGGAGTTAGGCCTTAACAACTTGTAAGGCATGCTGATGGAAACAGACTGCATATTCGGAAAGCTGCAACACCACGGCAACATGACTAGCTGCTGTGCATCACACTGCTTCCGAGGCTGGGTGTGTAGGGCACACACCAACAACGCTATGGACACAGGCTGAGCGGCCAAAACAAGTGGGACCTGTGGCACGAGGGGATATGAGACAGTCATTGATGTCCCTACTGAACCCTATGTACAGCACTGTACGGATCACACCTCCAGAAACATTGACAGGTGAACACATTGACAGCTCCATGCCAACACGGCTGTGTGATTGCAAATACACATCCCAAGTGACACGTAACGTCGCACGTGCCAAGTGGCAGATGTACATAGTGAAAGATGGCATGTGTGTGCATATGCATATCCCATGCTCCCATGCCAATGTGTACATGATGATATGCCAACAGACATGTGGAGGCTGGCCACTGGCCGTCCCTGCCTATGCACACAGCATGTTGTGGCCCCGTCCATTGTGGACCTGCACCCACACACAAATCATGGCCACACCTGCAGATGCATTGCGCACATTAAACTGTGTGGTGCACATGGCATCAGCGGACTGTACCCGCCATGGGCCAGGCCCTTACGGCCAACTCCAATGACCCTCGCGGTTGCACCCTGCGTGTTCCACCATGGAGGTAAGCGTCCCGGGCCAGCTGGGAGCAGGCCATCGTCTGCAATTGAAGCTGGCAGACATGGTACACAAATTGCAGCAGCTTGGACCCACTGAAACTGCCCCAGGGGGCTATGTGAGTGTGTGAGTGAGACCGGCATTACCACAGCTACCTGGGACTGCAGCCTGGCACCCTCAACAACACCTGCTGCTGCCACCTCTCTACCTACACGTGGATGACGCTGAGGATATGTCCAGGTCCACTCACCAGCGAGGAGCTGGAGATCCTGGATTCCGAGCTCCACGCACACTGCACATGGCTATTCCTTGCGAAAGTTGTGTGTGAGAGACAACTGCAGTGTGTGTGGGAGTGCATGTGGGGGTCACACATGTCGTTGATCCGCAGCACTATGAGTCAGAGCCTGTGGTGTTCAAACATGCACTGCTCACCATGCTGACTGCAGGTGGCAGTGGTATGTAAGCTCTCGGGCGCTTTGACATGTCTGTCCCTCCCGAGTGGTGGTACATGGCAACTTCATGTCAGACATCCAGTGACACAGACAATTGACAATGCAGGTCTCAGTGCACTTGTTGCTCGTGTGAATGTCAGGCTGGGGCCATGCTGCCCTTCTCAGTCCCAGCAGGCCTGGCCTGCACATTGACTGCACAATGCCAGTAGGTGACAACACAGAATGACTAGTGGGTTACATGTGTCACCTGTTCAGCACTCTCCGGATGAGCGCAAACTCAGCCCTGTACATTGGTCACACCATGCCTCGTGAAAGGGATGTGTGTGTGAGATAGTGCCACTGAATGTGACCACCGTTGCGGGGTGGGCCATGCGCAGGGTGAGTACGTTGGTTGTTGCGCAGTGTTGGTCACAGTGGGTACACCAACACAGATGTGTTGCCTTGTGAACTTTTGCTAGGTCCGCCTGACAATGGACAGTAGATGTGGGCAGACTACACATTGGTCGATGTGCTGTCTATATGCATGTGCCTTCACACCAGGCACAGCTGCCCCTGCACATGTGACCCCTGCTGCCCTCAGTGCTGGGTCTGTTGAGCTGATGCGCCATCTGTGCGTGGGGCAGACAGCTCTCCTCACTTCCGTCATTGCCCATGACATCACTTTGCCGCAGGTGACATGGATCATGGAGGGCCCACATGTACGCGTGGGTGGACTACACAAGACTGTCCAATGGTTATCACCCCCAGTCAGTGCTTCGAATGGGAAGGATGTGGTGCTGGTACTCATTTTAATGTGTAGAGTGGGCGGGGCTAGGTGCGGGGCTACATGCAAGACATGGGAAGTTCATCGGCTTATCTACTAGTTGCAATACACACGAGACACGTCTTTTCATGACCACATCAGGGTCATTCCTTGAACTGACTGGAAGTCAAACAGTCATATTTTACCCTGTCCTCATGGCCTCCCTCGCTCACCAAAATATGCGTTAGCACCTGGGAAGCCAGCGCATGCACAAGCAGCTCCAAGCTCGCCCCAGAGAGGCCAAGGAGTGTATGTGTGGGTCCAGTTGAACAAGTGGTCTGTCTCGCGGCATAATAAGTGGCGGGACGCCGTCCACCTGCATGGTGCCCCAACTCGACACCTGGGCAACATTGACGATGCATGACAGGCTCCGCAGTCCGGATACACCACCTGCAACACACAGAGGCTGTAGCTGCTCTAGCGGCCCAGGCCGCGTCCAACTGGAGCTCATGGACCCACACATTCACTCTTTGGCCTCTCGGGGGTGAGCTTGGAGCTGCTTCTTCACGCGCTGGCTTCTCTGTTGCAATGGCATGTAACGTGTGTGGGGATATAGGCAATGAGTGAGATGGTGCGAGCCACCTTCCGTGACGTCACTCCTGCTCGTGATGTGTGCGTCCCCCCACTACTTCCATTAGACTTGTGCCATACTACTAATTGAGGATGTGTTGCCTGCATGATGTGTCCAGGAGGAGCGCGCCATGACATCTCACCCACCATGCTCCACTGCCATCCCGTGCCCTGGATTGCCTGTGCAGGTGGACAATGTTGGGGATACACCTGGTCGACAGGGGATGTGAGTGCCTTGGCAAGGGCCTGGCGGACGCACAGCAGTATCCAGCATGTCCACGGAGGATGGGCTGACGTCTACACCTGATGCAGCATTGATCGTGTGCCCGCCTGTTGTGCACACACGAGTTCACATTCATCCCCAGACAGGTGGTCTTTACAAATTCCCAGGAGAGCAGCAATGTACTGTTCCGGAATCCTCCCAACACAGCGTGTTTCAACATTGCATGTGCGCACCAACCCGTCACACCCACCCACCTGAGCCAAGCGTAACTCCCGCTTCACATGACACATGTGTGTCATCCACAGTTGTGCTACTCTCTCAGGGCCGGACCTGCAACTGTCCCGTAGCACACACACAGCACCGATTCGTACTGGCATCCTGTTAGATTGGTAGGCACACTAACCCATCTCCTTCTGAGACAGTGGTGGCTGTGATGGATATTGTGACTGGGCACATGGCTTACTTTCAATGTGTGCATTTGGGAGGTGGTGGTGTGTGGTGTGTGATTGTGGTAGCGTTGGTGTGTATGTGTGTGTCGTGTCCATGTCGACTGCACACATATGTCACCCCGGGACATGGTGGATGTTTGTTACCGTGCTGAGGTCTTTGTATATGATGTGATGGGTGTGTTGTATGTTGCACAGTATGCGGTGTGTGGGTGTGTCCTTGCAGTTCAGGCTGACTCCTACTTGTCATGGTTCAGACATTGTGTGTGTGCAGGGTGTGTGACTGTCAAGATTGTGTCTAGTCCAATTGTGCATGTCAGCATTTCAGCAGTTCTTGCTCACTGTGCAGTGCTGCCCACCCACTCTGATGGCGTGTGTGTGTTTTGTCAGGCATTGCTGTGGCATGCTTTAGTGTGGCTCCCACTTTTTGTTGCTGAGTGTGTGGTCAGACTGTGTGGGTCATTGTAAACATGTGTATGACTGTGCTTTGTAGTGAGCAGGCCGTCAGTGTTGATGTGATGATCTTTCGGGCGACTTCAGAGTGTGACAAGTCCTGCTCCACGAGCTGTGGTATTTCCCTGTGGCCACTGTTGCGGCTACTCATTTGCGTTGACATCCAATGACAGTGGACTACATGGTCATCTCACGACTGCCGTGTACTTCACACACTCTCATCCTCTCTCATTCGTACTTGTGAAATGAATCAGCAGAGACACATTTTTGCTTCAAGCCATGTTTTGGGACTTATGTCCTCTGTGATGCAGTATAGTGGACACTACTGGCAGCGAAATGCATGTGGAGGATATACTCAGCATGATTACACATAGCATAGGGTGTAGGGGTACATGTCATTAGTTGTTGACTGTGGGATGTGTGCTTCAGAGTTACAACTGCTTAGCCGTTGCTGTGCTAATGTACATTTGCTAATTACTGTGGAGCTGCTAACTTTGACACAGACAGTATACATTTCGCCTACCAGACCGCTTGACATCATGGGCACAGTACATCTCAGTTCCATGTTACAGGTTTGCTGCTATGGTTACTCATACACACGTGCGTGGAGGTGACATCAGGGCATGGGCTTACGTGCATGCAACGGCGTCCCACTTGTTGTTGCAATGTGGTGGCTACTGGACATGACACAGTCACTGGGGTCATGTTGTTGGGGGATGCACTTGTTGTCCATGCAAAAGTCATGGCACGGAAGTTCAGAGGGAGGTGAGGTGACAGCTCTCACATACTACAGCCGAACGATTACTGTCCACTGACCGGTGCATATGTTCATGGGCTCAGGATACATATTATGGCATAGTTGTACATGCAGTTATGTCCATGTGGTTGCCATACACAAATCCCATGCCTCTGCCTCCCCCTGTTCATGCAGAGTTACTGGATGTGATGAGGTACAGAGTGCATGTCCCGAAAATATCCGATGTCATGGCAGTGTAGTTGATGGTGTGGTGTTAGTTGCAGGTTGTGTGGTATAGTTGTTGTACTGGTAACTGCTCAGTCCGTGCGGATGCCAGGCATGGGTACGGTGTGGGACATCATTGTTCAATTGGGGGTGTTGCGTCGGGCCCGACGAATTGACAGGTTGTCAG
The DNA here is from genome assembly GCA_963921515.1 of Calotriton arnoldi. Lineage (NCBI taxonomy): Eukaryota > Metazoa > Chordata > Amphibia > Caudata > Salamandridae > Calotriton > Calotriton arnoldi. The sequence goes on from CAWUFW010009177.1 coordinate 58,311, forward strand.
GAATGCGATACCTTCCAGCAGGGCTTCCATGGCATTGGTGGTAAACATGGATGCCATCCAATGTAGCGGATGGTGGCTGTCAAGGTGTTGGTCGTAAGTTGTCCCTTGTAGGAGCATGATGGGACATGTTGGATGACATTCGATGAAACTGTGATCCAGAATCCGTCGTGTGGAGGCACAGTGGTCCCATTGCAGTGTGGGTCCGATTGCAGCCACATACGCCATGCCCCCATAGGCTGAACAGACCCTGTTGTGGACGTACAGGGGGTTGAACAGTTGTACCAGGTCCGCCATTGGACATGCAGGGTTGGAGAGACATAAATCCACAGGATAGTGGAAAGGACACCTCCGACAGTAGAAGACGGGGATGACGCAGCTGAACAATGCGATGCGGTAAGTTAGTCGGTAACTTACGTTCAGCAAGGCCAGATTTTCACATCCCAATATCTGTATCAGGTAATGTTTGTACAGCTTCATCTGTCCGGCGTAGTTGGGTAGGTGTGGTGCAAGTGCCATTTTGCTGAAGGGCGATGTGATGGCGTGCTCCGGCTGTCTGTGCAGTCTGCAGAGTGCAACCTCCGACGTTGCTGGGAATTCTGTTTTGGTCGTCGGGTGGCAGGGCTTGGGTTATAGTAGCTTGTGCGAAGGACACGGGCCCTCATCCCACATGCTTCTATGAATGGTCAAGGTCAGTGGTGTCTGACTCCTACCCGATAACTTGCATGTGAACCACATGGGGGAGTGGTATCATTTTTTTTTTCTCTTCGGAATGTTCTTTCGTGTTATGCGCTATCTGCCCAGTGGACGGTTCCCTCTGCATGCCTGTGTTGGGCTTTTTTTGGAATAATGACTGTGTTGTCCTGCTTGAATAGTTGAGCTGTGGTTTCGGTGTGGGTATGGAAGGCCATTCAGTGCTATCTCCTCTCCCGTGTGTGGGCGGCACGCTGCGTTTCCGCTATACGTTGGGCCTTGTGTGTGGGTGTTGTAATTGGAGCCACCTATTGTCGGTCCCCGGGATCTTTGATGTTACGTATTGCATGTCTTGGTATTGGGTGCAGGGTGGTATCGGTGTTTCTGTGTGGTACTGGCGTACCTTTTTCCGACGGGGTCCATATTCTGCTGGGTGATGTTGCCGCCGCTGTGTGCTTCACCATGTTTTGCACACAGGGGTGTGTCCTAACTTGGCGTGACATCACTGACATGTTCGGGTCAGTTGTGTGACGTCAGGTTGGCAACAGTGAATTGCCGGTTGGCGACATGACTGTGGCAGGACTGTCACGTGACATGTGCGTTCTGGGTGGGGCTGGTGTGTGTGGTGTTTGGTTGTGACCCTGTGTTGTTTGTGTGCGGCGCATACATGGCGCTGACGTTGGCCTATGCGTTGTGCGCATGTGTGGCTGCGTCGTCGCCGCTGCGCTGCGGGGCCGTAACGGGGATGTTAGTTCCTGGTCCCAGGTGGTGTGTCCCCGGTTGTTGCGAGTTGTTACAATTTGCCCGATGTGACATTTGTGGGTGCAGTGGTGGATGTGTCGCGTCCACGCAGGGGTGTCGGGGGGGGCCATGTACAGTTTTACCGCACTTGCACTGTGTGCGGTGTTTGCATGCCCTTGTTGTGTGTCTGCCTACCTGCGTCTCCGCGGTGCGTTGACTCCTAGGTTCTGCATTAGGTAGAGCATGGGGAGGGCCTGCAGTGCTGGATTCATGCTCGGGGGGTCCGCCTCTTTGGTATCCGTACTGTGCGGTCGGGTTTCCGCCTTGCTTTCACGTGCGGTGTCTCTTAGCCGGGGGAGCTGTTTGGTTGTGGCATCGTAATTTGTACGCCGGGCGGTACGTGATTCCGTCGGGCGGTGTGTCTCCATTGTGCCGCGCCGCTACGTGAATGGGCGCACTTTGATGGCGGGCGGCGTCGCTGGCTTACGGGCGGTGTTTGCCTGACTTTTCACATCCTAATTGGGCGGGCGTGTGGGCTGCGGCGGGCGGACGGTAACTGGTGGTTTTTCCATCCGCCAGCACGGCGGTGGTGCTTCCGCCCGCCATCCTAATGGGCCCCTAAGATTTTATAGTGTTAATTGTGGGAATTAATTTATTATTCATTAATTATTAATTGGTTGTTAATTATTATTAATTAATTAATTGGTAATTATGTAAATTGTGTCATTTTTTTAGGAGCGGGTTGTGGGTTTATAGGGGAATAGGGTGGGAAGTAATTTAATTATAATACATTTATTGATATTTTTAATTCATTAATATTAATTTAATTTATATTTAATAGTGTTAACTGTGGGAATTAATTTATTATTAATTATTTATGAATTGCCTGCTAATTATTATTGATTAATTAATTGGTAATTAATTATGTTATTTTTTTAGGAGCGGGTGGTGGGGTTTATAGGGGAATAAGGTGGGAAGTAATTTATTTATAATTAATTAATAATTATGTGTTAATTAATGCTAATTAATTCATAAAAATTTAAATATGGCAATTGTGTAACTAATTTTAGATGTGAGTTGTGGGGTTTATAGTTGAAAAGAGTGGAAAGTAATATTTTTAAAATTAATTAATAAGTAGTTGTTAATTGATATTACTTTATTAACGTCAAGTTTGTTATAGAAATTGTGTACTGATTTTTAGGTGTGGGTTGTGGTGTTTATTGGGGTAGAGGGTGGAAAGTTATTTATGTTTAATTAATTAATAATTAATTGATCATTAATATTGATTCATCAATTCATAAATATTTATGGTAATTGTTTATTTTGTTTTGTGTGTGGGTTTCGGTCTTATAGGGGTAACGTTTGGGGAGTACATTAATTTTTATCTGCTTTAATTTGTTTTTTAATTAATTATATTTCTTTAATTGATAATTAATTATGGAGAAACTTTTTTAAAATTTAGATGTGTGTTGTGAATTGTGTGATGTTATAGGGTAGGAAATAAAAAAGATTACATTTATGTAATAATTAATGTTTTTGATTATAAATAATTTCTATTAAAAATAGTTATCTGTTTGTAAATAGTTTTTGAATTTTTAAAAAAAAATCTTTCTAAGTATTTGTTAGATCTTTTTAACTTTATATGTTTTTATCTTTTGTAAATTTTTTATTATTTTTATATATGTTTTTTTTTGTTTTTTTTTAAATCTTTTGTGTTGTAGTTGATATTTTGTTTGTTTTAAATTACGAAATGAATCCAATGGGAATATTAATTTTTACCCCTCTGCTATCCAACACTTTCCCTACTGTTGCACTCACTGGAGTAGGAATAGTAATTTTTACCCCCCACTATCCAACACTTTCTCTACTGTTGCACTCACTGGAGTGGGAATAGTAATTTTTACCCCTCTGCTATCCAACACTTTCCCTACTGTTGCACTCACTGGAGTGGGAATAGTTATTTGTACCCCTCCACTATCCAACATGTTCCCTATTGTTGCACTCAATGGAGTGCAAAATTTAAGTTTAAAGACTATTAAATATTTTAATGTTTTAATTTATAATATATTGTTTTTTTTATTTGATTTTATGTTATAGGCGTATATTTATTTGTAAATTTTTATATATTTATAAAATTTAAAAATAAATTTTAATTAATAGTTTATTATTTGTTTTAAAGTAAATATATATATATATTACATTTTATATATGTATGTTTAATTTTTTTAAATTAAATGTATTTCTTATATTTGTTAAAATGTATATTAAATACAAATAATGTTTTTAAGTTCATTTTATTATTTAATATGTTTAACATATATAAATAAATTGATATTTTGTACATCAATATTCTTTATCCGATCATAGTGAGACGCTTCCCTCCTCTTACCCCTCGCCCTATCCTATTGTTCTCCCCCCTAAAGGCTAACATGTTATTAGCAGCAAAGTGATGTGCATCCCAGAGATAGATTTGCAGAAGTAAAACTTATGTTGTTGTAATGCATATTGTACCCTGATCACCGTCGGTCCCTGTAACGATAATGGCAGTCCAAAGGGTTATCATATGTGCCAAAATTATATATGAGAGCAAATATACAATTCCGATGTTGTAACTGCATGAACATTTGTAAAATCAATAAAGAAATTTAAACAAAAAAAAATCAATATTCTTTATCCGATATTTTTATACTTACCATTATAAATATAGGATGTCGGTATTTTTGACATCGATATTTATTACTCGATATTTGTGTATGGGGATATTTTGGGCATCAATATTCTATCAGTGAACCTATTTAAATAACAAAGAATATTACCTAAATAAGTATGGATACCTTATCCTATATATGTGTACATTTGCAAGGATTGAAATTTTAAGTTCCAATGTCATTACAAATCACTAATTGAAAATACAAATATGACTTTATTTTGTTTTTTAGACATTAACAAAAACATTTAAATTCAATGAAAAAACAAAAGTTAACCCTTTCACTGCTAGGCCTTTACCCCCCTGTGCTAAGCCTTTTTTGGGCTATTTGGGGTAGTTGCCCTTAGGCCCCTGTAACTTTTTGTCCACATAAGGTTTCAACGTCAAATTTGCACCCTTTTTTTTTCAATACCCTGAGGATTCTAAAGGTACCCAGGGTTAGTGGAGTCCCCTGGAGGGGACACAGAAATGATCCAAATTACAGCTAATTATTATTATTAACTTTTTTTTTTAATGGGAAAAAAATTGCTTCCGAAGAAAGCGTCAGGTTTTTTCCCTGCAAATGGCATCAACAAAGGGTTTGCAGTGCTGAAATCACCATCTTCTCAGCTTTCAAGGACAGGAAGACTTTTGTCACAAAACCAAATTTTTTTTATACAGTTTTGATATTTTACTTGGACATAGCCTATTTTTCCTATTTTTTGTGCTTTCAACCTCCTTCCAGTTAGTGATAGAAATGGGTATGAAACCAGTATTGGATCACAGAAAGCTTTACATTTCTGACAACTAGACAAAATTCTGAATTCAGCAAGGGGTCATTTGTGTAGCTCCTTCAAGGTTTTTTTTATAGAAACTAACAGTTGAAAATAGAAAATATTGAAATTAAGTTAAAAAAACAGCCATTTGCGCCAACGTTTTCACCTGTAACTTCTTCCGACAGATTTTTGGAAGCAATATACCATTACATCCATTGGACCCTTCAGGTTGTTGGGATAGGTAAGTCTAGTAGGTTGTCCGAGAACCCGAGGGACCCAGAGCCAATAACAGAGCTGCGTCCTGCAATGGTTTTTCATTGTGTACCAGGTATATCGCAATTCATTTGGTAAAATATAAAGAGTAAAAAATAAGTTTCAAGGAAACCAATATATTTCTGAAATGGGAACAAAATGTAGGGTCAAATTCACAAAAGTAATCTGTGATAAAATCCTAACTTTATGACTTTCGGTATTCACAAAGGGCATTTAGGAGTAGTAAAGTTAGGAATCCTAACTTTACCACTCCTAAAAAGTTAGGATTCCTAACTTTACTACTCCTAAATGCCCTTTGTGAATACTGAAAGTTGTAAAGTTAGGATTTTATCTCAGATTACTTTTGTGAATCGGGCCCATAGAGTTTATAAGCAGTGTTTTTTTGCACATTTACAAATAGTCTTACGTTTGGAAGGCAGAAATGCAAAGAAAGTCAATTGGTAATAACCCTTGTCATACTATTCTGTGTTCCCCTAAGACTCCCGATAAAAATGCTACCTCACTTGTGTGGGTAGGCATAGTGTCCACGACAGGAAACGGCCCAAAACACAACGTGGACACATCAAATTCTTCCATTGAAAACAGACCCTTTTTTTGCAATGTGCCTAGCTGTGGATTTTGAACCCTAGGGAAACCTACAAAACCTATACATTTTTGAAAACTAGACAACCAGGGTAATCTAGAATGGGGTGACTTGTTTGGTTCTCTCCAGGTTCTGTTACCCAGAATCCCTTGCAAATCTCAAACTTTGTAAAAAAACACATTTTCCTCACATTTCTGTGATGGCAAATTCTGGAATATGTGTGGATCCACAACTTTCCACCCACCTGACATTCCCCAAAGTCTCCCGATAAAAATGATACCTCACTTGTGTGGGGAGGCCTTGTGCCCACGACAGCAAACAGCCCAAAATGCATCAGGGACACACCACATTTTTACAGTGAAAAGTAACCCTTTTTTTGCAAAGTGCCTAGCTGTGGATTTCAAACCCTAGTTCAGCCGGCACTGAGGAAAACCTAGAAAACCTACGCCACATTTTTTTAAACTAGACACCCAGGGGAATCCAGGATGGGACACACAACATTTTTACAGTGAAAACTGACCCTTTTTTTGCAAATTGTCTAACTGTGAATTTTGATCCCTAGCTTAGCCGGCCCTAAGGAAGCCTAGCAAACCTATACATATTTGAAAAATAGACACCCAGGGGAATAGAGGATGGGGTACCTTGTGTGGCTCTCAACAGGTTCTGTTACCCAGAATCCTTTGCAAACCACAAACTTTGTCAAAAAAACACATTTTCCTCAAATTTCTGTGATGGAAAGTTCTGGATTTTGCGTGGATCCACAAAATTCAACCTACCCCGCATTCCCCAAAGTCTCCAGATAAAAACGTACCTCACTTGTGTGGATAGGCCTAGTGCCCACTACAGGAAACGACCCAAAACGCAACGTTAACACACCACATTTCTACAGTGAAAACTGACTCTTTTTTTGCAAAGTGTGTAGCTGTGGATTTTGAACCCTTGCTCAGGCGGGACCTAGGGAAACCTAGAAAACCTATACATTTTAGGAAACTAGACACCCAGGGTAATCCAGAATTGGGTGACTTGTGTGGTTCTCTCCAGGTTCTGTTACCCAGAATCCTCTGCAAACCACAAACTTTGTCAAAAAAACACATTTTCCTCACATTTTTGTGATGGAAAGTTCTAGAATGTGCGTGGATCCCCATAATTCAACCTACCCCATATTTTCCAAAGTATCCCGATAAAAATGGTACCTCACTTGTGTGGGTAGACCTAGTGCCCGCGATAGGAAACAGCCCACAACACAACGTGGACATATCACATTTTTCCAGTGAAAACTGAATTTTTTTTTGCAAATTGTCTAGCTGTGGATTTTGATCCCTAGCTTAGCCGGCACCTAAGGAAGCCTAGAAAACCTATACATATTTGGAAAATAGACACCCAGGGGAATAGAGGATGGGGTACCTTGTGTGGCTCTCAACAGGTTCTGTTACCCAGAATCTCTTGCAAACCTCAAACTTTGTCAAACAAAACATATTTTCCTCAAATTTCTGTGATGGAAAGTTCTGGACTTTGCGTGGATTCACAAAATTCAACCTACCCGCATTCCCCAAAGTCTCTAGATAAAAATGGTACCTCACTTGTGTGGGTAGGCCTAGTGCCCACGACAGGAAACGACCCAAAACGCAACATTGACACACCACATTTTTACAGTGAAAACTGACCCTTTTTTTGCAAAGTGTGTAGCTGTGGATTTTGAACCCTAGCTCAGAAGGGACCTAGGGAAACCTAGAAAACCTATACATTTTTGAAAACTAGACACCAAGGGTAATCCAGAATTGGGTGACTTGTTTGGCTCTCTCCAGGTTCTGTTACCCAGAATCCCTTGCAAATCTCAAACTTTGTAAAAAAAAACTAATTTTCCTCACATGTCTGTGATGGCAAGTTCTGGAATATGTGTAGATCCACAAATTTCCACCCAGCCCACATTCCCCAAAGTCTCCCGATAAAAATGATGCCTCACTTGTGTGGGTAGGCCTAGTGCCCACAACAGCAAACAGCCCAAAATGCATCAGGGACACACCACATTTTTACAGTGAAAAGTAACCCTTTTTTTGCAAAGTGCCTAGCTGTGGATTTCAAACCCTAGTTCAGCCGGCACTGAGGAAAACCTAGAAAACCTACGCCACATTTTTTAAAACTAGACACCCAGGGGAATCCAGGATGGGTTGTCTTATGTGGCCCCCACCAGATTCTCTTACCCAGAAGCCCTTGAAACTTCCAACTTTGTAAAAAAAAAACACATTTTCTTCAAATGTCTGTGGTGGAAAGTTCTGGAATCTGTGTGGATCCACAAAATTCAACCTACCCAGCATTTCCCATAGTCTCCTGATAAAAATAGTACCTCACATGTGTGGGTAGGCCTAGTGCCCACGACGGGAAACAGCCCACAAGAGCAATCTGGACGCATCACATTTTTCCAGTGAAAACTGACCTTTTTTTTTGCAAATTGTGTAGCTGTGAATTTTGATCCCTAGCTTAGCCGGCACCTAAGGAAGCCCAGCAAACCTATACATATTTAAAAAATAGACAACCAGGGGAATCCAGGATGGGGTGACTTGTGTGGCTCTCACCAGGTTCTGTTACCCAGTACCGCTTGCAAACCTCAAACCTTGCCAAAAAAATACATTTTCCTCAAATGTCTTTGATAGAAAGTTCTGAACTCTGCGTGGAACCACAAACTTCCACCTACCCCGCATTCCCCAAAGTCTCCCAATAAAAATGGTACCTCACTTGTGTGGGTAGGCCTAGTGCCCACTACAGGAAACGGCCCAAAATATAACGTTGACATACCACGGTTTTACAGTGAAAACAGACCCTTTTTTTGCAAAGTGCCTAGCTGTGGATTTTGAACCCTAGCTCAGCCGGCACAGAGGGAAATCTAGGAAACCTATACATTTTTGAAAACTAGACACCCAGGGTAATCCATAATGGGGTGACTTGTGTGGATCTCTCCAGGTTCTGTCACCGAAAATCCCTTGCAAACCTCAAACTTTGTCAAAATACCCACATTTCCCTCAAATTTCTCTGATGGAAAGTTATGGAATGTGTGTGGATCCACAAACTTCCACCCACTCCACATTCCCCAAAGTTTCCTGATAAAAATTGTACCTCATTTGTGTGGGTAGGCCTAGTGCCCACGACAGAAAACGGGCCAAAACGCAACGTGGACACACCACATTTTTACAGTGAAAACTGACCCTTTTTTTTGCAAAGTGCCTAGCTGTGGATTTTGAACCCTAGCTCATCTGGCACCTAGGGAAACATAGCAAACCTATGCATTTTTGAAAACTAGACACCCAGGGGAATCCAGGATGGGGTGACTTGTGTGGCTCTCTCCAGATTCTGTTACCCAGAATCCCTTGAAACTTCCAACTTTGTAAAACAAAAACACATTTTCTTCACATGTCTGTGATGGAAAGTTCTGGAATCTGCATGGATCTACAAAATTCAACCTACCCAGCATTTCCTAAAGTCTCCTGATAAAAATGGTACCTCACTTGTGTGGGTAGGCCTAGTGCCCACGACAGGAAACAGGCTACAACGCAACCTGGACACATCAAATTTTTCCAGTGAAAACTGACCTTTTTTTGCAAATTGTCTAGCTGTGGATTTTGATTTCTAGCTTTGCTGGCACCTAAGGAAGCCTAGCAAACCTATACATTTTTTAAAACTAGACACCTAGGGGAATCCAGGATGGGTTACTTGTGTGGCTCTCACCAGGTTCTGTTACCCAGAATCCCTTGAAAATCTCAAACTTTGTAAAAAAAAAAACACATTTTCCTCAGATTTCTGTGATGGAAACTTCTAGAATCTGTGTGGATCCACAGTCCACCTACCCCGCATTCTCCAAAGTCTCCCAATTAAAATGACACCTCACTTGGTGGGTAGGCCTAGTGCCTGAGACTGGAAACGAGCCAAAATGCAAAGTGGACACACCACATTTTTACAGTGAAAACTGACCCTTTTTTGAAAAGTGCCTAGCTGTGGATTTTGAACACTAGCTCTGGCGGCACCTAGGGAAACCTAGCAAACCTATCGATTTTTTAAAATTAGACACACAGGGGAATCCAGGATGGGGTGACTTGTGTGGATTTCACCAGGTTCTGTTACCCAGTATACCTTGCAAATCTCAAACGTTGTAAAAAAACACATTTCCCTCATATTTCAGTGAATCTGCGTGGATCCAGAAGCTTCCACCCATCCCGCATTCTCCAACGTCTCCCGATAAAAATGGTACCTCACTCGTGTGGGTGGGCCAAGTACCTGCGGGAGGCCTGGGGGAATGCTGGTTGGTGGGAAATTTGTGTCGGCCCCGTGATCCAACGACTTTCCCACTCAGAAACTTGAAAAACAATTAATTTTTTCAGCTAAATTTGAGGTTTGCAGGGGATTCTGGGTAGGAAAGCATTGGGGGATCCTCGTAAGCCATACCTCCCTGGACTCCGCTGGATGTCTAGTTTGCAGTAATGTGTGGGTTTGGTAGGTTTCCCTAGAGGGCCGCCGAGCCCGAGGCTAAAAACCCAGGTGACCCCCTTGGCAAAACCAGGCTGTTTTGTGATAGGTTATTTAGATGTCTGCACAATATGTTTTGGGCCCTTGCCTGTCGCGGGTACTTGGCCCACCCACACAAGTGAGGTACCATTTTTATTGAGAGACCTGGGGAAACGCTGGGTGGTGGGAAGTTTGTGTCAGTCCGGTGATCCCACAACTTTCCACACAGAAACGTGAGTAAAATGTGATTTGTTAGCTAAAATTGAGGTTTACAGGGGATTCTAGGTAAGAAAGCATTGGGGGAGCCACGCAAACCATACATCCCTGTACTCCCCCAGGTGTCTAGTTTTCAGAAATGTGTGGGTTTGGTAGGTTTGCCTAGATGGCCGCCAAGCCCGGGGCTAAAAACCCAGGTGCCCCCAATTGCAAAGCCAGGTCGTTTTGTGATAAGTAATTTTGATGTCTCTACAATACGTTTTGGCCCTTGCCTGTCGTGGGTACTTGGCCCACCCACACAAGTGTGGTACCATTTTTATCGGGAGACCTGGGGGAACACTGGGTGGTAGGAAATTTGTGGCGGCCCAGTGATCCCACAACTTTCTCACACAGAAAAGTTAGCAAAATTTGTTTTTTCAAACTTAATTTAAGGTTTGCAGGGGATTCTGGGTAGAAATATATTGGGAGATCCACGCAAGTCACACCTCCGTGGAATCTCTTGGGTGTCTAGTTTTCTGAAATGTCTGAGTTTGGTAGGTTTTCCTAGATGGCCGCTGAGCCCGGGACCAAAACGCAGGTGACCCCATTGAAAAACTAGGTCGTTTTGTGATCGATAGGTGGGCACCTGTGATTTTGGTCCCAGGCTTGCAGACATCTAGGGGAACCTAAAAAATCTAGACATTTCTGAAGACAAGACACCCGTGGAAGTTCAGGGATGTGTGGCTTGTGTTGATTTCCTCACATTTTCCTTCCAAGAATCCGCTGCAGACCTCAAATTTAGATAAAAAGTCACATTTTCCTCTAATATCCGTTTGGGAAAGTTGTGGGATCACCGCTCAGCACAAATTTCCTACCATTCAGTGTTCCCCTCAGTCTCCCGATAAAAATGATGCCTTACTTGTGTGGATGGACCAAGTGCCTATGACATGGAAGGGCCAACAATTTATAGACATTGAGGGGGCCCAAAAAGGGTCCAAAAGGGCAGTTTGTTCATACGTTTTTAGGCTGACGCTACTTTGGGCACCCACACAAGTGAGGTATAATTTTTCTCGGGAGACCAGGGGAATGCTGGGTAGTAGGAAATTTGTGCCAGCATGGTGATCATACAACTTACCCACGCAGAAATATGAGGAAAATGTGACTTTTTAAGTAAATTTGAGGTTTGCGGGGGATTCTGGGTAAGAAAATGCTGGGGGATCCATGCAAGCCACACTGCCAGCCAAGAGTCAGTACACGCATACCACTATCCACACACACCACCAGCCAAACACCATACACGCACACCCCCAGCCAAGCGCCATCCACATACACCGCCAGCCAAGCTCCTTCCATGCACACCATCAGCCAAGCGCCATCCACGTACCCCGCCAGTCAAATGCTATCCATGCACACAGTCAGCCAAGCAATATCCATGCACACCACCAGTCAAGCTCCACCCACACACTCCGCCAGCCAAGCCCAACCCCGCACACCGCCAGCCAAGCAGGGCTGGACTGGGAACAGCAACCAACCCTGGCAGATTGCTGCTCGACCAGCCCTGGGAGGGGGGGTTGTGCTAGTAAAAAGCACTGCTCCCGCTTTTGTTACTGGGGCCTGATATTGCAGCTCTGCTGCAAAGCCAGCCCCCAGTGACAAAACCGCCCCATACAGCCAGAAAACTGGCCCCCACACCTCCGGCCCACCAGGGAAATACCCGGAGCCCACTACAGCCAGTCCGACCATGCAGCCAAGCACCATCCATGCACACAGCCAGCCAAGCACCAGTCCTCGTACACTGCCAGCCAAGTGCCACTCCATGCACACCACCAGGCAAGCGTCAATCTACACACACCATCATCAAGCACAAGTCCACCCACACCATTAGCCAAGTGCCGGTCCACACACACTGCCAGTGAAATGCCTGCCAAAGGTCAGTACATGCAGACCGTCAGCCAAACTCCAATTTACACACACACAAACTCGCCCTGGTTTCTAGTGGTTTTCTGCCCCGCTTGGGTGCAGATGAGAATACAAATATCACTGAAGCAGCCAAAATGTGTGCCTAAAAAAAAGGGAGCGACCCTTGCCTATGGGGCTTCTCCCTGGCATGCCCATAAACATATCCCTGGTGCCTAGTGGGCTTTCTGTCCCCCACCGGGGGGCAGATAAGGGGCTATTGCCTCAATCTGCCTTCCGGGGGGCAGATAGACTTTTTGGGCTGTGGGGGCATTAGCATGCCCATTCTCGGCAGCCCCACCCCTACCTATAAAATAAATTAACAACATCGCTGGTGCCTAGTGTGCTTTTTGCCCCCCCCGGGGGCAGATTAGGGACTATTGCCCCCATCTGCCTCCCGGGGGAGGCAGAAAGACTGTACCTAATTTTTATGGGTGTTGGGGCCATTGTTATGCACATTCTGGGCAGCCCCCACCCCTATGTATAATAAAAACATAATCCCTGGTGCCTAGTGGGTTCTTGCCCCCCCAGGGGGCAGATCGAGGGCTATTGCCCCCATCTACCTCCCAGGGGAGGCAGAAAGGCTGTGACATATTGTTTGGGGGGTGGGGCATTGGCATGCCTATTTTGGCCTGCCCCCTCCTCTATGTATAAAAAAAGACAATCCCTGGTGTCTGGTGGACTTTTTTGCCCTCCCTGGGGGGCAGATCAGGGGTTATTGCCCCCATCTGCCTCCTGGGGGGGGGGGTGGGCAGAAAGACTGTGTGTTTTTTTTGGAGGGTGGGGGCATTGACATGCCCATTTTGGGCTGCCCCCACTCCTATATACATTAAAAAAATCCCTGGTGCCTTTTGTGCTTTCTGCCCCCGGGGGGCAGATCGGGGATTATTGCCCCATCTGCCTCCCAGGAGGGCCAGAAATACTGTGGAATTAGGCAGGGTGAGGGCATTGGCATGTCCATCTCGGGCAGTCCCCACCCCAAAAAGTGCTAAAAACATCCCTGTTGGCTATTGCCTCTATCTGCCCCCCGGGGGGGGCAGAAAGACTGTGGAATTAGGCAGAGTGGAGGCATTGGCGTGCCCATCTCGGGCAGCCCCCACCCCAGAATTTGCTTTAAAAAAAATCCCTGGTGGCTATTGTGCTTTCTGCCCCCTGGGAGGTGCAGATTGGGGGCTATTGCCCCTATCTGCTCCCCAGGGGGGCAGAAAGACTGAATATGCCTGATCTAATTTGGGAGGAGCAAAGGCCCTCGCCCAAGGGGCCGCTCCCCCCTCCCTAGTGTCCAGTGGGTGGATCCCTGCTTGGGAGGGGTACCATTAGAAAGGGGAGATTATTCCCTTTCCAATGATACCTCTCCTGTCTTTCTACGTGCTCAGGAGGCTGAGCAAGCCCCCTGAGCACGTAGAAAGTGAAATTATCGGCTCATTTCAGTTTCGGTTTCAGAGAAATTACGTCAGTGTGACGTGTGCGCTGATCATCATTTCCCTGAAACAAGGCAAACAGCCTCGGGAGCTGGTGAAGCCCTTCCCTAGCTCCCGAGGCTGTTCAGGGCTTAAAGAAATCCCTCTGGTGCCCGCACCATAGGGATTTGTTGTGCCATGTGCGCGGACGGCCGGGTGCCGTCTGATGCACATGAACACTGGTGCTTCGGACAAATCTTGGCCATCGAACGCACCCAAGGGGTTAAAGCTTAGTTACAGTTAGGAAATACATTATTTATTATAACAATAGAAACAGTTTTAAAACTACACAAACATTTGAAATTTGCAACTCTACATTAAGGGCCTGAATACGATGCCTGAGACCGTTGCAATCTCGGACCGACCGACCTCTGGTCGGCGTGCCCAACACTGCTATTACAAAGTGACTGCACATGGTGCGGTCTCATACTCCCATTTCTCTATGGAAGTTTGTGTTGCGGCCGTAAACCGGCCGTACCACAAGCTCCCATAGAGAAATGGGAGTTTCTGTTAATCCCAGGACCATGTGGCAGGCACCCGGTCCGGAGATTAACAGGGGCCACAATAGGAGCCCCCTTGGCCCCAAACCGGAGGCCGCAGAGAGAATGGGGCCTGGCTAGGGGCCCCCAAAGTTGCTTTCCGGCGGACTTTCCATGTCGGAAAGCCCGACATGAAAGCCTGTCAGAAACTGACATCGTAATCCCGACGGCGGAAACGCCGTCCTTAGAGATTACGGTGAGGCCTCTGACTGGCCGACGGGCTCCTTGAGCCCATCGGAATCCAGCCAGAATGACTGGCCAGTTTTACTTTCGACCACCTGCATCAGGGCCTATATCTTCTATTGTGGCAAAATAATTTTATCAGTCACTCATGTGACAACACAAAGGTATAAATATTTTGCAACACCACATTAACTATAACTCATATATTCTACATGCACATCACTTGTACCATCCTACTTTTTCACTTTCCTAAAAATACTTACCACAGCTGTCATTACATATTTTATGCATGTAGAATGGTGAGTTATAGTTAATGTACAGTTATTTTTTTTGGTTTAAATATCTTTATTTGCATTTTCATACCACATTCAATTTACAACATACCGTTATTGAAAAATGACTCCTGAATGCACTGTGGATGATTAAATAACACACTTCAATGTTTCAGATAGTGACCGAGGATATCTGTCTACGTTAATCAACAATACAATATGTACTAATCTGATATCTAACTTAAAGTACCACAACACTTTCTAGAGAAGTTAAAGCACTTCTTTCAGGGTAAACAAGAGCATTAATTCTGCCCAAAAAGACAACGGTTTAGGGGTAACCGGTCACGAGTATTAGTTGGTCTGTGTATAATATACAACATGTGTCCAGGAAATCTAAATTCAATGCAGTTTACTGCAATTACAAAAATCCAGATTTAAGGCAAATAAAATACATATTTAAAGTTTAATAATCATCAATGAAAACTATAACCAACTATATAAAACAAAGCACGCCATTTTAGCACATTGCACCATTGCCGGGATCCAGAGCTGGGAAAGGGGTCATGCATAGTGTTAGAATCACTTTGGGGTCATGTGTCGCACGGCGATTGAAAATGCCGTATGGTATCTAACACTTAGGTGGCAGGGACATTTGTCTCGGCATCAACCACCTGTGAGGAGTATGGGGTTTCAATGTTACAACTGCGGGAAAAAGTGTCCAGGATGGCATCCCAGGATTGTGCTATCGGGTATGCGCGCAGGCCTGCCGTTTCTTCTCTATGCAATGTAACGCTTTCTGCTTGTGCCCATATAAGTAGGGATCTCTCCCAGCTCACCGCTTCGGGGGGGGGGGCATTCTGTTTACATCTTTTAGTAATAAGCCGTTTTGCCACTATTAATCCCAGGTCCCTGAAGCGGGAGGTCACCCTGTTCTTTTTGGATCTAGTATATAGGCCTGGAATACAGACCTCCCATGTGTAAAGTGATGGTACCTCTGTGCAGTTCGCCAGTGCGGTTGTAACCGCAGTCCAAAAGGTTTGCAGAGAGGGGCAAGACCAGAGCATGTGCAAGAGGTCAGCATTGAGGTGTCGACATCTCGGGCATGCAGAGGTGGCCATAGCGAAGTATTTATTGATGTTATCAGGTGAGAGATATGCTCTGTGTATCACATACATTTGTATTAACTTAAATCTGGAATTACGTGGCACATTGGATGAACCCGCCAGTATTGTGGCCCACTCCTTCTCAGTCCAAGGTCGTCCCCTATCCGCTTCCCACCGGGTACGTAACCGTGTATAAGGTTGTAGCGTGTGCGTGAGTAGCGCCTCCACTAACCAGTGCACTACATGAGAGCCCGATCCCATAATGTGCATATACTGGATCAGTAGATGCATCGGCGGCTCAGCAGTAATATCGCCCCAAGCCGCAGTCAATGACCGTGTGATAGAGTTATGGAGCAGAAACTGTCCGGCAGGCAGTTCAGGAGCCGTTAACAGCGCCTCAAAGGTGAGCAAGGCACCGTCGGCATAAAGGTCTCCCAACGTATCTAGGCCGGCCACATGCCAGCTGGCAAGAACGCCCTCTGATGTACCAGCTCCGCCCCGTGGCGTGCCCATGAGTGTCAGTAGAGGGGCATAGGGAATCACTGCCCTGGTGAGATACAGACATCGTTTGTAGCACTTGAGCGCTAAATGCAGGAATAACTGTGACGGACGTGGCGGGCGAGCAAGGGGTGGAACAGATGATAAATTTGGGATCGTGTCCATGGCTGCAGTGTGGTGGCCGTATCGTCTAGATCCCTGCCATCCAGCCACTTTGTTGTCCATTGCAGCTGGGCCGCTAAATAATATAGCTCCAAATTTGGAACTGCCAGTCCGCCCTGTGCCATGGGGGCATATAACTTCCACAACGCCACTCGCGGCCTGCCCTTGTTCCAAATAAATTCACGGAGTAACCGTTCTAGTTCCCGAAAGAACCTTGTGGGTACGTATACAGGGAGATTCGAAAAATAGTACAGTAATTTGGGAAGAATTATCATTTTGATTAGTGTTACCCGACTCATAACATTCAGCGGGAGAGTCTTCCAGAATAAGACCTGGGCACGCACCGATGAGACCGCTCTGACAAGATTTCCCTCAAAAATGTCGTCTGGTGTTCGATATATAAACACGCCGAGGTATCGGAACGTGTTGGGGTACCAAGTGAGTGTGGCATTGTTTATGCGCACTGGTGTATCCTCTAGTGCATTACCGAACGAATAGACCCCTGATTTACCCCAGTTTACCCGGAGCCCAGACAGCCCCTCAAATTCCCTGAGAATGTCCTCTATTATCACAGGAATACGAGTCAAGTCCCTTATGTATAACAGCAAATCGTCCGCATAGAGAGAGACAGCATGCATTCCATTCCCCAACGGTATGCCCCATTCGGTTCCCGCCACGCGGAGCCTGTATGCCAGTGGTTCCATGGCCAGGGAGAACAATAATGGGGACAGGGGGCAACCCTGCCTCGTGCCTCGCCGCACGTATATGGGGTCTGATATAATTCATCCTGTGCGGACCCTGACCATCGGGCGCTGATACAGCAACTGAACCATACTCATGAAGAAATCTCCCAGCTCGTATTTTTGCAGGACTGCGGACAGGTAGGGCCATTCTAAAGAATCGAAAGCTTTTTCTAGATCGAGCACTAGGCAACCAGATCGTGGCCAGCAGTGGAGCGCATATTGTTGCACTCTGAAAAACCGCCGAATATTCAATGAAGTACTTCTGGTAGGAACAAAGCCATTCTGGTCGTGGTGCACTAAAGTTTTCACCACTGGCGCCAGACGTTTTGCTAGGAGGGATGCGAAAATGTTATAGTCAGTGTTTAGAATAGCCAATGGGCGGTATGAACCCAAGGATTCGGGGTCTTTGTCGGGTTTAAGTAATGAGATCAATAGGGCTTCGTTTTGTGTGTCAGTGAGCGTAGCGTCGGTTATCGCAGTAGTAAATATCTTTAAAAGCTGGAGTGCCAATATGTGTGCGTATGCCTTATAAAATTCTGGCGGTAAGCCGTCAGGTCCCGGTGCCTTACCATTTGATAATGAATATATACTGTCTCGGATCTCCTCCTGCAATAGTGGGTCGTTCAACGCTGCACTTTGGTCACGCGTTGGGTGTGGGAGGACTATTTCCTCCAAGTAGGCCTGCAATTCTGTGGGTGCGACACGCACTTGAGATCTATACAGTGTGTTGTAATGAGCCACAAACTCATGATGTATATCACGTTGTGTATACACTGTGACCCCCTGTATTGTACGGAGAGAGGCCACTGGAGATGTCTTCTCATCCCGTTGTATTAGCCACATCAATAGCTTCCCTGCCTTGTCCCCCGCACGGTGTGTACGCGCTGAGTGCGCTGCATAGTTAAGGCATTTGAGGCGTTCAAGCAGGTGGGCGCGTTGTTGCTTATCCCGCGCAAGTCGCGTAAAAAATCCTGCAATCTCCTCCTTTTCCCCGTGTGCCAACGCCTTCTCTATCACGGTAAGCTCCTTTTCTATCTGAACGCGCATCCCCGCCTGCGTCCCCAGACAGTGCCCCCTCACCACCACCTTAAAGGCATCCCACTCCACAAGCTGCGATGAGGTGGTGCCTGTATTGTTTTCAAAATATTCCGCTATAGTGGCTGCCAGTGTATCTCGAAATGTAGCGTCCAGCAAAGTGTCGGGTTGAAGGCGCCAGACAGGAATCGGCGGCACTGCGCTGTCCCATCCCAACACTAACACATGTGGATTGTGGTCTGAATATGTACGTCCCAGATACTCCATTTCAATAATGTATGGCAATAGATCTTCCGTAAGCATGAAGCGGTCCAAGCACACATGCAGGTCATGGGCGCCAGAGTAGTAGGAGTACACCCTGTCCAATGGATATCTATGTCACCACACATCTACCAATCGCCATTGTGTGGCCCACCTGCTAAGCGCCTTCATACCAGTGTGTGTGGCCGTCCCTGGCAAGGGGGGAAAGGAACGGTCTAGGGAAACATCTAACACACTGTTGTAGTCCCCCCCCAGAATCAGTGGGATGCCGTGTCGTGAGGCCAGTATGCGTGAAAGTGACTCAAAATATGCGGCTTGATCAACATTTGGTGCGTATAATGAGGCAAGAACTATTGGCCTGCCATCCAGAGTGCCCCGCACTACCACGTATCTCCCCTCTGTGTCTATCTCTGAATCTTCTACCTTAAAAGGCGTGCCAGGTCTCACCCAAATTAACACTCCCCGTGCACATGTCGAATAGCCGGTAGCATATAATTGCCCTCTCCATCTCCTCTGTAGTTGTGTTACTTCTGTCTTGGAGGTTGTGGGTTTCCTGCAGGAGAGCAATGCAGATGTGATGACGTTTTAAGCATGAGTAGAAGAAATATCTGCGTGAGGGACTGTGTATGCCACGCACATTCCACGTGCCTATCCTAATCGTAGCCATGAGTCACAGAGTATGCGTGTATGACCTACCTCCCGCGTGCAGTAACCCCAAAGCGTGTTGTGATTTACGCCTAACCTAGGTAGTGGCTGCGTGCTTCGCGATGGCTGTGTTGCCCCCATCCCCAGCGTCTGGAGTGCATGTGTTGGCGTAACTAATGAACTTACTAACCAAAATACCATAAGGGCGGAAATGCAACGGGCATTCGTCCAAACTGTCATTAGAAGCGACATTCAACCAATGGCTAAAGGGAGACCGGCTAGCTCAGCAAACTTTAGAGAAGCTAGATAGCAAGATCTGGCTCCGGTGGCTCCCTCTCACCCGACCCACTATGTTTGAGACTGGGGCACGCATCAGGCGTCTACAAAAAATATATATATATATATATCTAACTGGAGGAAAACAGCAAAGAGAGTGAAGGTCCCTCCGCAGTCAATGAGAAACTCCGGTGTATTCACCCAAACCGCTTCCCCCATCCCCAACCCGGAACACCCACCCCGCCACCACCCCCTCTTAGGGCATGTTCAGACAACTGCACCCGCCTCCCATATTTACATAAGCAAAATACTTGCATGCTTGTTGAGGCGTCTGTATGTACAATAGCGAGGTAATGTGTATTACATACAATCAAGTAATGTAATGGGAGGACTACGGTGTAACTACAGGCAGTTCGTAGGAATCTTGTGTGGCAGGTAGGGAATCTGAAAGGCCATCCTCACTGACTTGTTCTTGCTGATTGGAACCAGCGTCCGATTCTGTCTCTGGAGTTCCACTAATGTCGACAACCGCCTGCAGGGCCTTGCGTTGGTCATCAAGTATCTGCTCAGGATTTGGTCCAAGGGCGTGAGAAGCCGTCGGTCGTGGCCTCCTTTTCGTTCTGCGCCGTCGTTGTGCGGGTTCAGTAGTCGACTTGCCGCTGCGCTCTGTGGTCCTGGCACCTCCACTGATGGCTTCGTATTTGTTGAGCCAGTCCTCTGCACCCTCTGAGGTGTTGAAAAAATGCGTCTTTCCCGCAGCCACCACCCTGAGCTTCGCTTGGAAGAGTAAAGAGTACTTGAGATCATGTTGACGGAGACGTCTCTTTACAGCCATAAAGGAGTATCTGTGTCGCTGCACCTGCATGGTATAATCTGGGAAGAACATAAATTTGTGGTTGTCCACTTGTATGTCCCGCAATTTTCCTGTCTCCTGAAGAATGACGTCCCGGTCCCTATAGTTTAATAGACGAATAAGAAGTGGCCGCGGGTTCGATCCCGGGGGGCCGAGCCGGCACCCTATGTGCCCGTTCGATGACAAAGTATGGAGATAGGACTCCCTCAGGCAGCAACGTACGGAGCCAAAGTTCGGTGTGGGCCACTGGGTCCGCACCTTCCGTTCCTTCGGGTAGGCCCACCACGCGGATATTATTTCGCCGAGCACGACCTTCAGCGTCCTCCGCTCTACTTTCCAGGAGGTCCACGCGATCGAGTAAAATACGGATCTGCTTCTCCGCTGTGGCCACCCGAGGGGAAATGTCCGCAGCTGTCTCCTCCAGTGTGGTGGTGCGGTCTGAGAGTTTACGGTGGTCCGCATGTAGCAGGGTTAGGTCAACTGCTACCTTGTCTATTTTACCTTCTAGCGAGGTACGGATTTGGTTCATTGTTTCCCCCAGCTTTTCCACCGCCGCCAGTACTGCATCCAACTTGCTGGACATTGGGTCGGTGCCACTCGCCTCTGCCATCTTGTCCGTATGTGCCCTGGTCTGTGGCGGAGTGGCCGTGGCGCCTCCTACGCCTATGCGTGTTCGCCCACCGCGCGACATGAGCCTCAGGATCGTCATGCCAAGAGATTCAGCGGTGAGAAGGGGGGGAGGGTGGTCACACCAGTTGCACAGCCAGGAAAAGACACTTCTCTAATGTAGCCTGTGAAGCGAGGTATATTATCAGGATACTCCCCCCAGCCCTTCCCGATCTCATTGAGTGAGTTGCAATGCTTCTCAGCAGGGGGGGGGCAGGTTAGGACAGTCCAGGCACCAGCATGTATTGCTATAGGGCGAGTCAGCGCATAGCAGCGCTCAATCAGGCAAGCCACGGAGTCTCACAGCACCCATCCCCCAGCGTTGGCCACCAAGTCACTCACTGCCAATAGGGCTCCCTCGCCGGGCATCCGCGATGTCTCCAACCCTCCTGGGCGATTCCTGGCAGCTACGGGAGTCTCATGCACCACGGGGGTTACTGGCGTAGCAGCGTCGCAGTGTCACCATCAGGCCGCAGGCCAGCCGCCATCATTCAACTCCCCGGGCCCTCACCCGTCGTCAGGAGCTCAGTCGCTGCTCAGGACCGCAGTCCAACACCGGGGGAGTGTGCAAGGGGGCACCCGGAACCACCGCCGGTCCAACGCTAATGTTAGCCCCCAGTCGGAGCTCACAGTACCTCCAGGATATCGACGTCTCCGTGGCGGGCCCTGCGGGCGGGGCACATCCCCGGGCTCGCCCAGTGCGCGCTCCCTCACCAACAGCAGGGCGAGCAGCGTCACCAGAGACGGCCCGGCGCCTCGCCAAAGACGGCGCCCGCCAGTGCCATAAACCTCCTCCGATGCCGCAGGGTGACCACGACCACGTCGGGGAACACGCAGCTCCGTCCAGTGCCCACTTGCAGCTATTTTGGCCGGAGCGAGGAGCCGCCATCGGAGCTCCACACAAAGGCGTCCTACTCCATTGCTGGCTAAGCCACGACCCCTCTAGTTAATGTACAGTTATAACTATAACTCTGCAAGTTAAATGTTTGTGTAGTTTTAAAATGTTTGTATTTTCATAATAAACAATGTATTTCAAAATATAAGTAAGCTTAAACCTTTAACAAATCCTCGCGGGCCCGTAAGGGATAAGTTAGTTGACATTGTGCCAATGGCTCAACAGAAATAATGGCGATTTCTTGATCACTCATTTAAAATGGAATATGATATTGCTCGTTCGGGAAAGAAGAGAGAAACAAAAAAACAATAACATTGTTTAAAAATTGGAGCATAAATCTTTTAAGGAGCAATTTTGAAGATGGAGAGGTGCTCGAGGAAGAAAGATTACATGAGGAGATCAAGTGGAGGCAGGCAGAAACAGTACAAAGAGAAGTACACAGACAGCTCGAGAGAGATAGAACAGCACAGGGAATGGTTATACATTAGGGCAGCGGCATCATGACCGGTGCCAAAATCAGAATGTTATGCTGGCCTGTGCCAACTAATTACAGTTACTGAGACTCGACAAAAGAGAGAAAAGTAGCAGCATAGAAAAGAGGAAGTGTTCTGATAAACCTCAAACTATTTACAACACTCTGCATCTCTCACGCGCCTGCCAAGCTATATATCTTAGTGTTCCATTCTTACGGCATCGCTCTGAGCGAGTACAATATCAGATCTGCTGCATTTTCTGAATCTGCTTAGCCTTAGAGCTGTGAATCACAGCGATGCCTGATCAACTATACAGAATTTTAGTCTCTGTTCAAATGCCGTGTCTGAAAGAAACACGCCGTAAACAGGTGGTGTAAATGCTGGGCCGAATAATGTTTGTGTAAGCAGTAAGCACCATTCCATCCCAACATTTTTAAGTATGATCCTTGTCATGATTCGCCCACATCTCTGCTCAAAGTCAATGTTTGCAGAATCGGAACTTGGTTTAAAAATTGTTCTTCTCAGCGCCTGAGAGTAATCCTCTGGGTTAGTGTTTAGTACTAGAGAATAATTCGCTGTGAGGTTAGAGGGCAACAGTGCCTGCTCAGTCACTTAACAAACGCCCCTATCAACCATCTGTTTCCATCGCTCCGCTGTTGTGTTCATTTGTCATGTGTATTATGGGTGAATACATTCAGTGCTGAACACCAATTTTCAGATGCTTTTGTTCAATCTTTTATGGTTTACATTTGGATGAATGGTAATGCTATTGTTCATAGCAGTGAACAAACTCGAATTTTAACTGCATGTTTTTTGTGAATCCGTAAAATTATACTCACTAAAATTCTCAATGGTATTCTATTTAAAGCAATGCACTAAAAACTAGAGGTGGGCATAACTGGCATAATTCCTCTAGCGTAATTACTCGTAATTTCAGAAAAATTACTTGCAACTATGCGTAGTTATGTGTGAAGTGTAATCCAGCATTTAACACGATTCCTTAGTGCTTAATGTACCCTTGCGTTTAAAATGGGGCCGAGGATGCATTTTGCACAAAGAAATTAGCACTAAATGCTACAGGACATGAATAGTAGAGCAGTAGCCAGCAGCCTCTTGTTTTATCTTAGTTTGATGTTACTGTGCTCCTGCAGTAGGATATTTGCCCCAAATGACTTTTAATTTCTCAAGATGTCGTAATCACATAATTTCAGTAATTCTGCATCAAAAGAGTAATGCTTAATGACTGAAATTATTCTGATTACTCCGGTGTGATCAAAAGTTCGCCAAGGCCTACTATAAACAGGTTCCAATGCACTATCTCTGTAGCATGCTAGCTTTCTGCCATTTGGCCATCTGTTATGTTGTGTTACGTTATGCTATGTTACATTATGTTATGCTATGGGATGTTACACTATGTTATGTTACGTCATGTTATGTTTAAGCTTGAAGCTTGAAGTGCACTTTTTCTTCTGAGCCATGGTAGCATTAAGAACTAATAGTACATAATTAAATTCAAGAACTAACTTTAGAATCTTTGCAACAAACCAAAGGGTACAGTAAAAACGTAAGGGCTGATTGAGCCCTTGGCAAACTTTAGTCTTGCCATCATGGTGGTGGAGGACATTACATCTGCTAACCTCTCATTTTGAACTCACTGCCACCCTGTGAAGGCACTGAGGGGGATATTCTCAAGAACGTGCGATAAACATCGTCAAAATAGGTTAACGCAAGTTTTCATATCGCCGTCTATCGCGGGAAAATAACTCCGAGTCAACGTCGTATTTTCAACACGGCGGTAACATGCGATAGTCTCCCGATAATGCGTCAAATGTCCGCGATAACATTACGGGGACGGCGATGAAAATCCATACCCGAACGCGAAAAAAGTTGCGATGGGCCCAACCGCAATAAGACAATCAGCGAAAAGCAGCGCCAGGCCTGCAAATCACACACGTCAAGCGGGAAAAATCACTACAAAAGCAGAAAAGAAACCACAAACAAAAACCAAACTACAGCGAAGCACAATGGAGGCAGCCGGAACAGGTACAGAGGACGGCCAGAACCCCACAAGCCCTCCGGATGAGCAGCCTGGGACCTCGGGGACAGGGAAGGGCAAGGACAAGAAGAAGAGGAAGACGCGGTTCAGTCCGCAGGAAAACAGGATCCTGATCACGGAGGTGATAGAACACCATCAACAACTGTTCGTCTCATCCACTGTGTCATTGGCAACAAAAACTGCAACATGGCAGTCCATCGTGGACAAGATGAATGCAGTCGGAGTGCTAAGGAGGACAATGGAAGAGCTCAAGAGGTGCTAGAATGATGTGAAGTGCAAGACCAAGCAGAAACTCGCCAACAACCAGAAGGCAGCAATGCAGACTGGAGGTGGGAGTCCAGCACCACAGGAGGAGCTGGATGAGATGGAGGAAATGGTGTCCACAGTCATCAGTGGGGAGACGGTGGCAGGAGTTGGGGGACCGGACACTGCTCAATATGACCTGACACAACAGCAACAGGGTGAGTAACGACAAGGGACTGGGGGGACGGGGGGAGATGGGCACAATGGCACACATGCACAATCAAGCGGAGCACAGTGCACACCCACAATGACTCTGGATCATGTCCCTGATCCCCTTGGCACACTGCAGCACACATCGAAACAGCACGTAGGCCCCCGTCGGCTATATGCCCAGAGGAGGCCCGCCCACACATCACTCATCTCACAACCAACCTATGCACATGTGCTGAACCCAGCAAAGCTGCTGGTCCGTGAGTCACACTGACAATGCAAGTGACACTGCATGACGATTAGCATGGCTGCAGTCCGATCATCATGACATGGTGCACGCCACCACACTGAGGTGGCTGAGTGTGGACCACATCCAAAAAAGGAGCAGGTCACACTCTGACACATCCACCTGCACAAACAACCCCTGACGTCAACAACACATCTGCGGACAAACCATGCCCCAGAGTCCCAACTCCCACCAAGACGCAAATCCACCCAAGTCTGCAACATCTCAGCATTGTATGGGCACAGAAGTCAAAGGCACACCGCCTGAAAGGGACAAGGGGCAGCAAAATCAGAGCTGCAGGGGCGACCCTCCAAAAATGCAGCACACACACATGACATTCAGAGCACATCAGCATTGACAACAATGTGGTACAAACTGCAACACGTTTACAACAGGACAGAGGACACAACAGGTGTGTAGAAACTGGCCAATCACATTTGGCATAGCAGGGAAATGTGAGATGTCAATGTAAAAGTACAACACATATCCGCGATGACGTCGAAATGTCCACTGTCCCGCATCAAATAGGCAGCTCCTCCTAAACAGTCACAATGTACATTGTCATGCAGTCTGTATGTGAACTTGTACAATGCGTCAACATACATGTGAACACAATGTAATACTGCATCTCCCCTTCACATTGCAGAGGGAGCATCAACTCCTCCTGCAGAGCAGCCCCAACAACTCTTCACTGTTGACAATGAGGACATCCCCAACATCGACATCGCAGCCCTCCAAGTACTCATTGACAGCTTCGGCACCCCATCTCAAGGAGCAGGGCAGCCCAGCTGCATCGAGGAGACCCCACCCCTGCACAGACAACACAGCAGGAAGCACCTACAACCCCGGCTTTCTCCCAGGACCCCCACGAACAACACATGGCCTTCCAATGCCGTGTGTTAGAGGTCCAGGAGAAGATGGCTGATCAGGTGCGGGTGGGGTTCGATCTCATGGCAGCCAAACTTGATGCCATACATGGGTGTCTGAGTACCATCAGGGACCACTTACAGTCCCTAACGGACACCCACAGTCCGCTCCATGCTCTCCAACGATCCATGGCTGACATCGCTGGAGTCATGATACTGAGACAAGAACAACTGTCCAGTCAGAGTGGCTCCAGCGATGTCAGCCGGGAGTTGGGACAGATGCGGGGGCTCATGGAGAACATGGAGCGGATGATGGCGGAAAGAATGGCTGCCACGGCTGCACACCAGTGAGTTGTGGCTGGGACCTTCCATGCCCTGCAGCACATCGTCATGGCATTGCTTCCTCAAGGCATTGCGCAGATGAATGCTGCTGCTGCTTCTACATCCACATCTCCGCCCGCTGATGTGTCAGTGCCTCACAGTGCGGCAGGCAGTCCACCTCCGGCTCCCGATGTGTCAGTGGCACACAGTGCGGCCGACATTCCACCACCACCCACGTGTGAGGCACATGTGACATCAGAGGACAAAGATGCGGGTGAATCAACCTTACTGGTAAGGAGGAGGCAGTAGCATTCATCTCCGCCATATGGCCTGTTTCTGCTTGGTTCTGCCCTTTTCATCATCACCTTCCACTGTCCCCCGATACACTCTATGACACTCACCTTGGACCTCGACATGGACTGCCATTTTCTGTTTGGTTACCAATGACACAGCGATCAGACTGCGGACTGAACTCTTCCTCTTCCGATGTACTTGTCATTCCCTGAAGGACCCTGGCTGGCCCTCCACGGGCCAATAATGTGAAGTGGGGTTTGCATGGCCCTGTACTGCTCCAGCTGCAACACTCCACTGGATGTGAATTAAACATTCAGAATCGCACAGATGTTTCATGTCGTTGATCATTCAAGTATGAAAGTATGGATGAATGTAGGGTCAGTGATTCCCCCTTACATCCATGTTGCTCATGTCGTGGGACTTGAGTCACAGGGTGCAACATTGCCGATTGCGGTCCGGGTGGCGTAGACACTACAACAGAGACACAAGCATCAGTTACTTCCTTGTTCATCCCAGAACTGAAGCACGCCCAGAGCCCCGGGCTCATTGTTCCCACCCCTACGCTGGCCTGCCATACGCCAGGCCAGTCCACTCCGCTTACGCTCAGAGGGGGGGGGACAAAGCTACATGTCCCAGGTCTTCCCTGTAGTGATCTGCTGATCACTGGTCTAGTTGTCAGCATGCCACAGCCACTCCCTGAGGGCTGGTTAACACCCACACCACAGCCATTCAGCACAGGCATCACAGGACATGTGACCCTGCCAATAAAAGGGGCCTAGCGCATCACATTCCCCACTGCCAGAGATGACATGATGGCGTCCGCACCACGAAACTCAATCATGAAGGGTCCATGACTTGTGGCGCACTGGGTTAGTGGCACCTGATGCACTGCGGCCGGCACGGGCCTCCCGCCACGGGACGATGACTTGCGTTGCACAGGGTTAGTGGCACCGGCTGCACTGCGGCTGGCATGGGCCTACCGCCACGTGACAATGACTTGCGTTGCACAGGGTTAGTGGCACCCGCTGCACTGCGGCTGGCAGGGGCCTACCGCCACGTGACGATGACTTACATTGCACAGGGTTAGTGGCACCTGAAGAGATGAGCAGGTGTGCAGCCTGCGATGATGCGTAGGCCTCGATGAGCCATCCAGCTAATCGTGGTTCGATTTGAATTGTGAGCCATGCTGGACCGTGGTGCATGCCGAAGGTAGCAGTCAGCACACACATGACTCTGCAGTGCGGTGCCGCAGGGTGCGCTGGGGGCCTGTGGCGCGGAATCCAGCGATCGGCTGAGGAGGATGCACCGGCACGTGGTGGGCCCTCTTGGAGACACGCCGGTGGCGGCAGGTGAGCATTGAGGCCTGGGTGCGCGGGGGCGGCCAGTCATCACTGGGTGGAGAACCGGTCTGGGGACCAGGGCTGGGGTGCAGCAGGTGCACAGGATTGCGCAGGCACCACCGGTCACAGCGGCGGACTCGTGGCTGGGTGGGGGGCGCCGCCCTGGCTGACACGACCCTGCATGCGATGACGTGATGTGCGCGGGTTGGTTTGGGACGTAGCCACCTCGTCTCCAGTGTGAATGTGCCTGTTGAAGGTGGTCGGCCACATGTGTGTAGGCCTATGGACAGGTTGTGGCGGAGACTGAGACACACACAATAGACACTTTGGTGGTGGATTTGTGACGTGTGCATTCCCACAGTTGTGAGTTGGGGGATTGTTGCGTTGAGGTGTGTGGTGTGTTCAGTTGGTACTTGCCGATGGGCAGTGCATTTCCATGGGGGCCATCCTCAAAGCGCTGGTTGGTGGCGGACTTGCGGACATGTGGTAAACATGCACACTGCCTGGGGAGTTTGCGACGACATTGGTGGACAGGCCACGGTGGTCCACTTTTGTATGCACATTGATGGCATGCGTGTGGTTGCTGTTGCGGTGATTGTGTGTAGTGTCGGCAGGGGGCACAAGTCGTACACGGATGCTGTGAAATGCCCCCAACACGTGCGTGATGCCAGCTATGGCGTAGTTCCCTTGCGTGGTCTCCAGATGTTCCTGCGCAGTGTGGGGGGAGTGAGGGGCAGGGGTATCGAGCTGAGACACACCATGATGCTTTCAGGTATGATGAGTCCTGCATGATGTGACCGTAACGGCAGTTCGTGTGGTCGTTACCTTCCTCTTCATTCCTACGACGGTTACGGCCACACGAACTTCTGTTACGGTCTTCTCATGCATGATTTATCATGCCTGTGAGCATTCCGGTTTGTCCAAGTGCAGTACACTGTACCAGATTAGGCATGTGACTATGCGGAAGTTTGACCATTGTCACCATTTCTCCCACAGGTTTCTGAAGACACGTTGCCCTGTTGAAGTTCCCCGTTGGGAATGGAACGCGTTGGCTGAGCTTTTCGTTTTGTTTGTTTGTGTATTTGTAATACAGTTCTGTTTTTACACTACTGTTGACTACTGGACTTCATGACCTGGCGCACCCACATTTCGGTTATTACGATCTTGGGTCTGGGGCACGGAGGCGTCTAGCACGGCTGACGTTGGGGTTGGTTGCGCAGGTACACTACGAATTGGAACTATCGTGTGGTGCGGATACAGGGGCCCGCCGTTGCTTTTGTAGACATGCATCCATGACATGTGTGAGGGAGTTTGATGGGGCTGGCTGTGAGACTCCTCAGACTCTGGCAGTTGTTGGTTGGGAGGTACCAGGGGCCAACAGGTGCAGCACATCCAGCAGCTTTGTCTGCGGGGTGTGGGTTGTCCGCTGTGTTGGTACCGTCAGCCTGTGGGCAATGTGGGTCAGGATCCGGAGGATGGTTATCCTTTTGAGCCTGTGCTGGCCAATGGCTTCCTCAGGCGTTGAGTCTCTGGGGCTGGTGCGTTTTAGGGTCGTCCGCTGTCCTGCACTGCCTAGGTGGTAATCGGGGGGGGGTTGGTCTGGGGGGGACTGCGAGTGGTGGCGGTGTCAGTGGGTGTTGTGGCCCTCTTGGTTCTCCGAGCTGCATGATCAGTAGCTCCATGGCATCTGTTGGTCTTCAGATGTGGCTCTGGGCTGGGCTCCCTTTCATACTGCAGGTAGTCGTCCTGCTTAACACCAGCAAAAGGCAGGTGTTAAATCCCTGCTGCTAACTCGCCTTATCGCCTGTTCTTGTTTCGCATCGCAGATCTGACTGGTCGTTCAGAGTCTCGCGAAGTGGTGTTTTCGTGTGTTTTTGCACGGGAACGCCTACTCTGCATATCATTAGCGTTAGTTGTCACCTTCATCCGTGGCGATGTTTTTTGCGGTTGCTATTGCAGGAAAACTGGCGATGTCGGCAGTTTGCACCGGCTTGTGAATGGTATGTCTATCGCCACTTTTGCGACACTAAAGTGCCGATAAATCGGTGATAAGTCCTTGAGAATATGCCCCTGAAAGTATGGTGAGCAGCTGTGGTTTTTTAGGCAGCCCCACACCAAACTTTCTTGGTTTTCAGAAACTAACTCCCAATGGGGAAGATTTTTTACTGAAAAACTAAGAAACTAATGGTCCCCAATCTCTGCGAGTTTTCTCAAGGCTGTATCAAGTTCCATTGGGCTGTCAAAGTGGGCAGACCAAGGGCTTATCAGACAGGGTACTCTATCTTGGTTACCCTATTTATCAAACTCTTATTCAAGGAATTGTTTTCAACATCTTTCTAGAGCAGGATTTGTGTTAAACAGAATGGTGGGAACTCTGAAAGCTTAGCTTTTTGATGTTAGAAGTTTTTAGGTAAAGAGCAGTAGCAACATTGCATATGATAATATTGTTTTCAAAAAGATCTTCTGCGGGAGGGGGGTTTTGCAAAGAAGGTGAAAGGGCCGGGCCCATAAATTCTGGACCTTTTCTAGAGACACAAACCAATGGTCCTTTTTAGCAACATGAGAGCATAGAGGGGACATAATTCGTTATCCAGCCAATCGATTTAACAAGAATTCTCTTGGACAAATAGTAACCACAGAAAACTACATAAAGTTGGTTTGATTTATTACAAAGCCAAAAATAACTGAACACAAAGGCACCTCAAGACAAGAGTGTAAAAATAAATCGGAATTAGCATGAAGTCAAATTTGTGTATCCAATTAAGACGATGTTGCATATTAATTCAAGTAGTAGAATGTAGAGTATCAGAAAGCATGAGTCCAAATGTCCCTGCATCAAGGGTTGATGAGTAAAAGCATTAATCTATCCCTACGCTACACTAAAAATGGCATCCCTACTTAAACATCCTCAGGAAGAAGGATAAAAAGGTGTCAACATGTGGAGTCTTCCTAAGACGTCTCTCCTCCATCGGTCGGTCAGATAGCGGCTATCGAGACAGAGCTAGTTCTCAGATGCTCTCTCTCTGAAGGCAAAAGAAGAAGTGGGCGCTTTCCCTACTCCCATCATCACATTATTTGTAAGGAACTTTCCAAAGATTCCTTGTGGCTCATGCCATCTGCTCTGGGTACAGTCCAAAAGGTAGATTTTCATGGACAACTGTGTTCTTTCCATGCAACATTTCGTCCTTGGTCCCAGGCCTTCTCCTGTGTGAAGCACAATGACCTTCCTTTATCGACTCGAGCCACACGATTGTAACTTCTTCTCTCCTTGCCTGACTAGTAAAACAAAGACATTATTCTAGCTAACAAGAACGCTTCTTTCACCTGCAACACAAACGTGAGAAAGAACAATTCCACAGTACACATTTTCAGGGACCTGCATTTTAGGGCTACAAGATTCAGCCAATATAAGAAAGCAGCAAATGAGCTTTACAAATTTGCATGAAAAAGAAGGCTCTTTCAATTAATACATTTACCTACATGTAAAACGACATAATTATTAAACACAGTTAATCCACAAATAATTGTCAATTTCATAACACGAGTCCTTCACTTTAATGTTTTCTGCTAGTTAAAGTTACTTTCAGCATACATTTTTCTCCATGTTACTTTTAAATGGCCTAGAATACATCACGTTTCAGGTTAATACATTTCAAATTCTAACACGTCACGTTACTACAACAAAGGAGTCTATGCGGGTGCACTCTACACGTGTGATTATAATGTACCCTTACAAATAAAATGCGATTTCTGCTACATCAATGGCCAAGGTGGCGGACACCTTTTAGAAATGCTCCACAACCTCCTTCCCCATCAACTGCCATCCTAATGCCTAGATACATATGCTGGCAGAAAATCCAGGGTGCGACCTGAGGCCCCAAGTTGTCACTGGAGACTGACTAGCAGGAAGCTGGGGCACACGTGCAGCAAGGAGTCCTGTCGCTGGATGCCTGGGAGATGTGAACAGACCACCCCTCTCTGGGCCCCATTACCTGCCTGATGTGTGGATCGCACGGCCCTGGAACTCAAGGATGACACTCGGTTCACGCCAGAGGCTGGTCAGGACCCTGTTTGTTTGAGCCCTGGAGTGCCTGTAACTTGGAGCAGCGAAACATGAGGGGGTTTTGGGTCAGATGCTCTAGTGTGCCATACACCAGCCCCTGTGAGGTGAGGGGGACATGGATTTGGGGCCTGACTGGCCGGTCATCTTCTTTCTTTCCACTGTATGTGTTGCCCAAGGTCATGTGGACTTGATACCTGCCTGGAGGACTTCATCTTCCTCTTCCCACTGCATGTGCGGTCCAAGTGAGAGGAGAGCTCTGCTGGGTATCGCTAGCACTGTGAAGAAATGGCAGAGGATTTTCTTGGGTATTGAAGTCTGAGGGCTTTTCTACTGACCCAGCCCAATGTCCTGACTGATCACGCTACCAATGTCCCAACCCATTTCATCCACCACCCACCAAAGCTCAGCACTGAGGTCCCAGTGAATCCTATTCAAGAGGCCTAACCACCCACATGTGTGACCACACACAGAGCTCTGCGTGACACAATAGAAAATTTGCTGGAATCTGCAAACAAGGCCTTCAAGGGGTACAACAAAGGAAAAGGGAGACAGGACAGCTTCTCTGACATCTGCTCTTCGTACTCCTGTATAATCCTTTACTCCTAATTCATACAACCGGCTGCAAAGCCCCTAGCAATGCGGAAGGGCAGAGGCCCGAGCACACATGCTCAACGAAGATGGACAGGCTCACAATGCATCCTAAGGTGGGGCTGATGCTCTGGTGGAGGCTCCCCAAGCACAACCCCAACCTATCTCAAATAATCTAGGCACAATCCTACAGGCCATTCTGTCATCCAAAGAGGTTGTCGAGTCCAAGATAGGGGAGGTCTGCATTGTTGTCTCGCTTCTAACCCTGGACTTACGTAACTTGGCAAATAGGGTCTCACAAGTGGAAGGTTGAGTCTCTGCATTAGAGGACAAGAGGGCCACACTCAAACGTTTTGTATTTCACCTCCTAGCCAGGACTGCAACCCTTGAAAACTGCATTGAAGTTGATAAAAATGTATCACTTTAAGTTTGCCTGGAAATATTAGCATATACTCTACATTCATGGCTCAGAGTTTCTATTTGACTTCGTCATACACTTTCTTTGCTGCTGAATGGCTTTGATATAATCAGGAAAGATCATAATTTGAGTGGATTAAAAAACCAGGGATTCTTTCTGGTGGACTTCTCGAAGAATTACATCCCTGTCTCTGTGGTTAAGGATATGCGCTCTCCAGGGTCAGGGGGGCCACCAGAGGTGGTCGCTGGGCCGGGGATCAATGTGCCCTTTCGATTATAATCAGGGCAAAGGTTTTTCTTCCGGTATAGAGGAAGTTAGCCATTTTTTTTCAGAAATTTGTTGGGTTGTGCATCTGGAAATCTGATAAACCACAGGTTATTATGTCTGGACCTATTTTTGGCATCTTCAATGCAGTTTTCCAGGGTTATAGTCTATATCTTACTTCTTCAAAACTCCTGAAGTGGCCTGGGAATGGGCTACTGAATGACTTACTGTTCTAAACAGGATGCTCCCTGGTCGCAGTGAACTAGACAGACACAATAGGCGACACCTGCCCAGATTCAGATTCCGACAGGGAACTGCCCACAGCCCATCTGGATCCATGAACCTCAACAGAGCCCAATCACACGGCAGTAAGAACTCCCCCAAATACCAGCCCTCTGTAACCCATGAAGACTCACTATTTGTAGTATGCTTTTGTTGTTAAATTCTTTAGTGAAGGGTAATGTTATTGTTGAAGGGAGAAACTCATAAAGTTGTTGTATAACTTTTTATTACTTGCTTTAGCAGAAGTGTTGACAAATAATTTCAATTCAACATTTGAAAGCCAACTGACTGAAAAAGAATGGTCTAATAGTCTAGGTCATTAAGTAAAGAGTGGCATTTAGAGTTGGAATCTAAATGTGCCCTGCTCGCATATGAAAATTTGTGTTTTTTATCTTTGACAGATCTCGTTCTGAGCTGTTCTCTCCCCATCCCTTTCTCTCTTCTGGCCACTCCAACATTTTGTTCTATTTTAGCAAATAGAATTGGTGGTGCTTGAAGATGGGCCTTTAGAGAGCATCATACTGACCATGACGATCATTACAAATGGCAAAAACATGCTTGGTTGCATGTAAATCTAACTCCAGCTAATGTCAGAAAATGTGTTTAATAGACATGAGGTTAGGCATATGTCTGGGAAATCAGACTAACTTTTTAAAAAGTAATAATTAACAAATATGTGCTTGAGCAGCATGCTTTCAGTTTAAAAACTCCATGTTTTATGATACCATTTATAATAACAAGAAAGAGAAGGAATACTTTCCTCTTCTCAGGTGCATGCATTGTAACTGAAGCTGAAAGATGACCTTGTACAGATATCTCTTAGAAGGAAGGAAAAGTAGGACTAGCTTCTGTAGCTTCTGCATTCTTCTGCAAAGGGGCACTGTTTGTGCCATTTTGCATCAAAGTAGGAGCTGAGGATGGGTGATACCCACCTCGCTCCATAAGATAGAATTATTGATAAAGGTATATAATGTAATAGTGTGCGGGAGAGGTTAGACACGAGGACCAGCTGCTGCGGCAATATGCTGAAAGACAGAATTCCAACTGCTGACATCATGACAACATAAGGTATATGGTGAAACTAAACATGGCTTGGCATAATTTAAACTTAGTAATCGAGCATAGTTGATAGATTGGATACCTGATAAATATTTAGACTGGTTGGGTATGCAATACACTAAAATGTTGGGGATGTGTGATGAAATATAATTTGATTCTGTGAGAAACTGGGTTGTTGGTTGAGTGGGGTGTTAACCCTGCTCAGGCAACAGCCACAATCCCTGTCAGAATGAACCACAAAAGTCACTAAATTAACCTGAGCTTAACTCTCTGGTATCTTGACACAAAAGCAGTCAGGTTTAACGTAGAGCCTATGTGTAAAGTATTTATGCAGCACACAAACAGTAATTAAGTGAAAACATAACACAAGAAAACTCCCACACCAATTATGAAATGTTACCTGTCCCCAATGAGAAGTTGGCCCTTTTAAAAAATAATAAGACAATCCAATGTTATTCTACAGGAGAAGTAAGCCTCACAGTAGTGAAAAAACAAATTTAGGAGTTCTTCACTACCAGGACACGTAAAACTTAAAGGTACATGTCCCCCAGTACAATTGCAAAGCACCCTGCCATCAGGGCTATCTAGGGGCTTCCTTAGGGGTGACTTATATGTAATTAAAGGGGGTTTAAATACCAAGTCGACATAACAATTTAAAACTGCATTCAGGCTACAATGTCAGGCCTGGGACATGTTTTAGGGGGCTACTTAAGTGGATGGCTGAATATGTGCTGCAGGCCCACTATTAGCAATTTATTTATTTCTTTATATGAAGTTTTATATAGCGCGAACATGACCCGTTAGGGTATCAGAGCGCTTTACAAGGAAAGGTACGTTACATAAATGAAGGCATGGGCAAAGTACAGGGATGGAAGATAGGGAAAAGTCAATAGTGGGACAAAGCCGTGGCTATATACAAGAGTCAATACAGTTCCAAAATCAGCGATGACTTGAGTACAATAGGGCACAAGGAGAAGATATATCCTAAATGGTATAAATGGTACAGATCCAAGTACAGGATGGCGTGGGCAGAATACAGGGATGGGGGTTGGGGAAATGACAAAAGTAGGGCAAAGCCATGGATATATACAAGTGTCAATACAGTTCCAAGATCAGCGGGCGATTTGATAACAATAGGATGAAAAAGATATGTACAAAAACTGGTACAGGGAGCATTGGAAGGAGTGAGAGTTGATACAAATAGTAGGTCATACGAATGTGCACCAAGGGAGCGTTATTGGAGGAATTTGCTCATTAAGAAGGTTTTTTTTGAAGAGCGCCAGAGAAGGTATTCTTCTGATGGAGGAAGGAAACGAGTTCCAGATTCTTGGTGCAGCTCCGGAGAATGCTCGATTGTATGTTTTTGCCTTGCGGAAGCGGGGTGGCTGGAGCACACGGTCCCTGGCGGATCTGGAGTTTCTGGATCTCCCGGATAACACGAGTTTCTGGGCGAGATATGCCAGGGAGTTCGTGTACAAGCTTTGTGAGTGATGCAGGCCAGCTTGAGATGAATTCTACCTTCAAGGGGAAGCCAGTTCAAGGCCATCAGGTGTGGAGAGATATGGTCAAATTTTTTTGAACCGGATAGGAGTCTGGCTGCTGCGTTGAGGCAAGCTTTTAGGGGGCAGTTGAAGTCTTAGGCAGGCCAGATAGTGTGGAGCAGCCATATTCGATTCTGGAGATAACTAACGCCTGCACAGCGGTTTTTAGGTTGGCAATTCCATGGAAGGGTTTTAGTTTTCTCAAGTAGCTCAGATGGAATCTGGCAGTTTTGGCAATCATGTTGATGTGTTCAATCATATTCAGGTTGTGGTCCAAAATAATCCCAAGAGATTTGGCGGAATCCACAATGGTAGGGGTGCAGTTTAGTGCTATGATGGAGTTAGTCCATTCAAGGATGTCAGCAGATTTTTTTGGGGGGGGAGATGAGAAGAAACTCCATTTTTTGTGCATTCAGTTTGAGCTGGTTGTTGGCAAGCCAATGGACAATCAGTTTCAGGGCATCATTTAGATGGGTGATCTCCTCAAGAGAGGAGATTTTAATGTAGATCTGGGTATCGTCAGCATACATGTGGAAGGAGATGTTGGCCGAGTGGAGAATTTCAGCTCAAGGTTCGAGGTAGAGATTGAAGCGGGTAGGGGACAGAGTGGAGCCTTGCGGGACACCGATGGAGATCGGGGAGGGAGAAGATAGGTTGTTGTTTACAAGGAATCTCTGTGTGCAGTTATGGAGGAAGGAACCAAACCATTTGATGACGGTACCTCCTAAGCCCATCCTGTGTTCGAGGCGTTCAAGGAGTTTCTCGTAGTTGACCGTGTTGAATGCCGAGGAGAGATCCAGAAGGATCAGAAGACATGTTTTGCCTTGGTCAAGGGCTAGGAGAGCATCGTCAACGATGTGAAGAATATTAGTTTCAGTGCTGTGCCCAGGCCTGAACCCAGATTGAAATTCGTCGAGTAGATTGAAATTGGCGATGTGTTGGCTTAGTTGTAGCTGCACACATTTCTGCAGTACTTTCGCGAGAAGAGGGATATTCGAGATGGGTCTGAAGTTATCTGGGATTTCCGGATTCAGAGTGGGTTTTTTTAGGATGGGGATGACTTGCCCGGTTTTCAGTGAGTCGGGCATGGTCCCTTGGAGAAGGGAAGCATTGATAATGGTAGTCCAGATGGGAGTGATGAGTGAGGTGGTCGCTGCCAAGCAGTTGGCGGGGAGGGGGTCGTTAAAGTGGGTATTCGGTTTTAAGGAGGATAGAATTTTCGAGATGGAAAGGTCATCATAAAGTTCGAATTTGGACCAGTGAGCCTTGTTTTTGGGTGTTGCTTGGTGGGGACGAGAGGATAGAAGGGTCCCAGACGGAGAAGGAGGGGAGTTCGAGGAGGCCTTGAGCTCGCTACCCAGTGAGTTGATTTTGGTTGCGAAGAAGGAGGAGAACTCATCGCAGGTGATTGGGGATTTGGTGGTTTCTTTTGATGATTTTGCTAGTTTGTTTGATTGAAGTTTGACTATTTCAAAAAGTTTGCGTGGTCTGTTCTTGGCATTTTCCAGCTCTGAATTGAAGAACTCTTTCTTGGACATAAGGATATACTTGTTGTACGTCTTTCTGGCCTGACGGAGGAGTTTAAGATGGGAGGCTGAGGGGTACTGTCTCCAGTTCCTTTCTTTCAGACGGAGAGCTCTCCTTTCGTCATTGAGGGGTCAGCTGAACCAAGGGTTTTTGTCTTTGATTTGGGATCTTTTGAACTTAAGCGGGGCCAGATCGTCCAAAATGTTAGTCATATTCGAGTTGTAGTGATCTGTGAGGTCGTTGACCTTAGATAGATTCTGGGGGGGGAGAAGCTCATTCTCGCAGCGGGCAGTCAGTTTCTCGATGTCCAGGCTCTTAGAGTCTCTGAGCCAGCGTTTTGGTTTCACCGGTTGCCCAAGTTTTTTCAGGCGGTGGTCAGGTATAGTGAAGGTGATGATGTGGTGGTCTGACCAATCACATGGCTCTATTGAGTTCAGCTTGACCGCCGAAGCCTTAGCGATAATCCAGTCCAAAGTAGCGCCTTTTGTGTGGGTAGGCAAGGAGCAGGCCTGGGTGAGAGATTGATCGGCAAGGAAAGCTTTGACAGCATTGATCTGGGAGTTATTGGGGTCATTCCAGTGCATATTAAAGTCACTGAGGAAAATGTCATTGGAGTGAGGCGAGACCTTAGCAGTGATGATTTCCATGAGGAGGTCCGAGAAAGTGTTGTTCCTGCCTGGGGGGTGGTAGAAGATGTGCAGTTTGCATAGCTGAGAAGTGGTACTACTAATGGAGAGGGCAAGATATTCGCAAGAATCCGTAGGCTCAGCGTGGAGTTCTGTGACGAGGAGGTCTGAGCGGTAGATGCAAGCAATGCCTCCCCCCTTCTTAATTTGTCTGTCAAGTCTGGTGATGTTATAGTTGGGCGAGACCAATAGGTCAAGGTGCGGTGATGAGGATTCATTGAGCCATGACTCGGTTAGGATAGCTACATCTGTGTTGTGGTTAAGGATGAGGGCGGCAATGTCCGAGGCGGGTCTCGCAGCTGACCGGCAATTAAGAAGGAGGCCGGAGAGTGGGGCATCAGAACGAATGTTGTAAGGAGGGGAAGTTAAGGGAACTTTTGTTAAGTTGTTACTGTTTACCCCTCTGTTACGGAGGGATGATAACCTGGTTGTGTTGATTGCGATAGTAGGAATCAGGCAGTCAACTTCCTTGTCAGGGGGACAGGGGGAGTCGGGGGGCTCAAGTAGGGTGAGAGGAGGGTTAGGGTCTCCTCCTCCGAGAGGTGATTAGGAAGTTGGCGAAGGTGTCGGCTGGCCAGCGGCATGGGCTGGAGAGTGGGTGAGGTGAGAGAGGGGGGGACAGTGTTAAGAGAGGGCTTGGAGGTGGCGATAGAGTGTTCAGTGAGAAGAAGGATGTTCTTCAGATCAGATAGGGATTTCTGGATTCTCTGAACTATGATGGATGCTCTGGTGTACAGGGTTTCAAAGTCCAAGGGTAAGGGTTGAGGTTGCGGGCAGGGGACCTGGGAGTCAGCACAGGGGCTATTGGCGAGTGCGGGAGGCCAGGCGAGGGAGCTCGACCTCCCTACGGTTGGGTTACCGGGAGGCCGGGAGAGAGGAGGGCTAGGCAATCTCCGAGAGGAGGGGGATCCGTTAATGTTGCGGGGAAGGGTCGGTGAACTGAGGGTGAGGTGGTTGTTAGTTGGTGGGCGAGAGGGCAAGGAGTGAGGTTGGCTAGCGGGGGTGGAGGCGAAAACCTAGTGGCTGATGCTAGAGGTTGGGGTGGGAGGAGGGAAGATCTCTGAACACCCTAGGAGAAAGGCTGTCTCTAGATTTGGGCTGAGGGGGGGGCACGATGGGGGGTTCATGCCAATCCGACCAGAGGGAGGGAGAGAGGGTGTGGAAGAGGGAGAAGCAGCAGCATTAGGAAGTCTAGGTGGGAGGCCCTTACTCATGGGATTGGAGTTGAGTGGATCGGCGGTGCGAAGGGAGTCATGGGGTGACAGGCCCAGGGGGTGCATAGAGGAGTTAAGAACTAGTTTCTTAAGGGTGGCGAAAAAGTCAGCGAATTTATTGAGATCGGAGTCTGAAGCTTGGATCAAGATGATGCCGTTTTTATAAGCGGTAATGGGAAGGGCGTCTTTAAGGGTATGGGATGGCACGATCGTGAGTTTGGAACCGTGGGGGATGTTACTGCATTGTGTACGTTAAGCACGTTAAATATGGTAGTGCGCCATAGTGCCGTTTTCCTAGAGTAGAAGATGAGGTAGTTGGTGATGATGCCCCTGTCGACGTTGAAGTACAGGTCAGAGATCAGGGTCTCAGGGTGTCTTCTCAGGAGGGAGTGTTTAAAGGATTTTGCAGCGGACTTGGAAAGGTTGGGAGGGTAGGCGATAGTGAAGGAGTTTCACCCAGTAGCAATCAGGTCAGATCTAGCCATAGTGGGAGGATGGGCGGGAAAGCCAGGGAGGGCCCAGTGAAGCAGATGTGGTGGGCAAAGTCAAATCTGGGAGCAGGCAGTGCGAGGAGATAGACTGGGCGCAGTACAGCTCATCAGCTGTGACCCATAGGCTGCACAGGGGCAGGCAGTGGGGAGCGGGTCCAGGTAAAGGTTGGGGCATCAGGAAGGAAAGGGAACCAGAAAGCGCACTGTAGGAACAGTGGGAGGGACACACTGGCTTACGTGTCTTGCTTCAAATGGGACATCGGTACCGAGATAGAGTATGCCGATCATAGCGGAGGCTTGAACGCGAGGGGGTTCTACAGAACAGGACTGATTCAACAAGGTAGGACTGATCTGGGCGTCCTTGTGAAGATGAATGTCCAGGGTTTTGATCCGGATTTGTGATCACTCTTGTGATAGCATGTGCGATTTGGCCTCTGTCGAGGATGATGGAGATGTGAAGCAGACGATTAATTTACAGACCCTGGGTTAATGGCATAGCATCCTACAAGGGACTTATAAATAAATTAAATATGCCAATCAGGTGTAAGCCAATTGTACCATGTTTAAAGGAGAGAGCACAAACACTTTTTTGCTGGTTAGCAGTAGTAAAGATACAGGGGCCGATTCCGATCTCGGCCGGTAGGGCTCCGAATCGGATTCGGCTTAACCGGATCCGATTCGGAGCCCTATTTCCCGACCGATCCGTACGCAGCGTCCGGGCGGCGAGTACGATGCGTATTCGCCGACCGACTCGTCCGAGCGTCCCGACCGCTCCGACCGACTCGATCCCGGGTCGAACCGCTCCGACCGACTCGCACGGACACGACTTCGCACCGCGCAATGGAGACGTTCCCGGCCGGGTAAGTACGATGCGCGCCGCGCGGCAGTCCGACCGAGCCGCGCACTCCGGCTCGAAAGAGCTGTTGGAGCCGTACTTTGGGGTCCGTGTCGGACCCCCCTGTATGCGTGGCCGCGCGAGTCGCACACAGGGGGACCCATGGGTCCCCCTACCTGTGCGTGTACGGCGCTGAATCGCTCACCGCGTACACGCTGTAGGGGGCGCACTTGTCCGCCTCGCACCCATTGAGTCAATGAGAGCCCGCGTGCGCGTTGTACGACAGGCTCCCATTGACTTCAATGGGAGTCCGACCGACTCGAGTCCGATGGCATACGTGCGCATCGTACTCGTTCGGTCGGACTGCACGGGTCCGATTCGGTCGGAAATCTCTCCGGGTCCGGCTCGGTCGGGGAGATTTCCGGCCCGAATCGAAATCGGCCCCACAGTGTCCTAGAGCCAACCAAAACGATTTTCAGCAAAAAGTGGAAGGTAAAGGCAAAAGGTTTGGGGGAAGACCACCCTAAGGCTGACGGGTCTAACAGGTTCTATCTAACATTCACCTTGATATGCATAATATGTAGTGATCTGTTTATAATAATTATGATCATCCTGATGAATGTGATTTAATGACAAATACCATTAAAATACAAATTTCATTAAATAATCTTATAATATTTAAATACCAACTATTGTTTATATATACTGAATTTAGCATACAAGGATGAGGCTTCAGGCATCATCAATTGCAGATTAGAGATTCTCCTACAGGTTTGTCACTCATTCTTTCTTACCCAT
Source organism: Calotriton arnoldi (assembly GCA_963921515.1). Taxonomy (NCBI): domain Eukaryota; kingdom Metazoa; phylum Chordata; class Amphibia; order Caudata; family Salamandridae; genus Calotriton; species Calotriton arnoldi. The sequence continues at coordinate 100,151 of CAWUFW010009177.1, forward strand.
TCACTTTCGCTCACTCATACACACTCACTGACATATACATAGGCTCTAACATCGATACAAACTCATAGCATTTGACAGATTTTCTTTTTTACTTACTTTATGTCGGGTCTGCTTGACATCCTCAGCTGCTGAGTGCCCCATGGACCCTTGGAGCCTTGATGAGATGGGAGGGATCAAAAAATAGGTGACTGCCTAATTAACGAGTAGCCTTAGGTAGTACATGACTCAAGCCTAAAGCACTCGAGTCCACCTTTATAGGTGGCACAGCATTGCGTCCAAACAATGTCGCATCTGGGCCTGCCAGGCCTTGAGGCCAAGGATAGGACTTTGTCAGCAGTGAAAAATGTGTCTGAGGGCTGGCTCAGGTGAGTCTGTGCCTGCAACAACCATCACTCAGATTCACAACCTTTCGCTGCTTGCTGGTTGACCCTTGCTCGGATTAGCATTTTTTTTATTATGCTAGTCGGGGACAATAGTATGTGCTTGATGGTGAGCTTTGCACCACATTTCGGGGCATATTAACAAGGCGGCGATAAACAATTATCGCCGCTTTTGCAGCCGTTTTCGTCCGAAAAGCGGCGATAATTATATCGCCTTATCAGCAAAGACACGCTATCGCGTGTTTTGCTGATTTTGCTCCCGTTTCCAGCACGCCTGACTTCGCATCGATAATGAGATGCAAAGTAGGCGTGTCTGTGGAAACAACATGGGTAAATATCGCGAAGGCAGCTTCGCGATATTTACAATGCGAGGAAGCAATTATTTTAATCGCGTTAAGTATGCCTTAACGCAGGAATTTAACGTCTGTTAAATTCTGACTAAGGCATACTTAACATGGGGGTGGATTCTGTGGCTAAGACCACAGGTCCTATCATCTAGGATATCACCGTTTTCCCATGGAAAACGGCGATATCCACGCTATCTCTGACATTTTTATCGCTCGGCGATGCGCGTTGTTAATAACGCGCTAACCGGGCGATAAATTCCAGAGATAGCCGGCGATAAATATGCAAGCGCTAAGCGCGCTTTGCGATATTTATCGCCGGCCCTTGATAATATGCCCCTTCTTTTTTATTGCAGGATTTCCATGAGTGTTTGTGTTGCAAATTTCTTTGATGCTTCATTGAATATACAACTGGTAATCACGGGTTAAGGCTAAGTTTCCTTCACTGTTTGCAGGAAAAATGACAGTAAAAGAAAGTGGAAGTGATGAGAGAGAATTAGGCTCTGAAATGTCAACCCATACATCTTGCTCTGAAGCTAGTGACACCCGCCTAGCCATAAAGCTACATTTCTGACCAACAGGCTTAGTAGTGACTTTGTGATATTCTACCCAGGAAGCATAGCCTTTCACAAGATCATCTTGGTCTCTGACATTACCTTTCAAGATCAAATGATGAATGGTGCCACAATCATGTAAAGAAAATGTCAAGTCAGCATTTCAATAGCAGTTCATTTTCTATATTCTGCAAGGAAATGTTCATTTGAGATCAAGGCAATATCTGATGCTTGCAGTATTGGCGTTACACTGAACATCTGACCAAAACATATGTGCACAGTACAGAACACAATTCTGAAATGTGCAGGCAGTATTTGTACGTCGTTTTAGCACATATGCTGATGCAACATTTGCAAATTGCCCATTCACAAAAGAGAGCCAGGCATTTATAACAACCCTCGTTTTTAGTGGCTTTTAAATCCGATTCGAACCGTGACTGTAGTTACTGACCCGTGGTATTTCTGCAAATCTGTAGTGTTTCACACTATTTCACCTGGAGGCACCTGGTTGAATCTCCAGGTGAAATACTAGGGAATAATGAGGAATTATCTGGTAATACACTTCACCTATCTAGCTGTGAGATGCCTCCAGCCTCCACGCCTTTACTAACACAATGTATGACCTTCACTTCGATTTCTGGGAGAGTTTCCCTCCTCCCAGGCTTTGATGTATGTTGCTTGAGAGGGTGTCCTCCCATGATATCTCTCTTCCATGGCAATACACTGTCTCCCTTGCACTCCATTTGAGGTCATTGCACATTTTTTATATGTTCTCCACACCCTGGGTTAGGTGGAAACAACATACACGTTAAGGCTGCTCGCCTGCAACAGCCACTTGCACATTTTTTGTAGGGTGGGGTGGGTTTAAAGAGCTGAGCTGATGCTTTGACCACCTCTGAATAAAGCAACTTCAGCTCCCTGTCATAAACTCCCATCTTTCACGGTCTGTTGCTATCAAGGCTGAAGGTATTGGGGGCTTGTAACTCTTGATCATTTAATGCCACGACTCAGGGAGGGTGCCACTGGATGTTGCAAGTTATTTTCCGGAACTTGTGGGCCTCCAAAATGGCAACTTCATTCCTTACCAAGACTGGGGATGGGTCCAGTGAGACTGTTGGTCCAAATAAGGTAATAGAGAGAGACAATCAGTTGTCAGGACAGCTCCAAGACGTGTCCAGGAAGTAATGTGTTGAGAAGTTAGAATTGTTATCCCCATTTCCTGTTTTTTCAGCATGCCCACTATTACGACATACTATATTGGTACATCTCCTAATGCTGGTTTCATGAATATTTTGTGTAATCCTGGTGTAGACATGCACCAAAGTCACGTGGTTTTGGTATTTATTGGGGGCCTATCTGCTCTCTCCCTGCTCTCTCTGGCACATTTGTGGCTGCCATGCCCCAATGCAGACACCCTTGTGCGATAGTGAGAGGGTGTCTGCGCTGTATTCAGCATAGTTTTGTGCAGGAATGAGCTTTATTAGGTAACAATTTGTACTCAGAGAAGCACTCAGAGAAGTGAGAAATAACTCTTCACTGAAGGACCATCTGTTAATAAGCACCCTTATTTAATGTAAAGTCTGCACATGTCCCTAAATATTATTAATGGTTTTGCGTACACAATACAAGAATAGCAGTTCAGTAATCAAGAATAAAAACTCGATCCAGCATACATCGTGGGACTATGGGTTTGCCCACTTCATCAATTGACTAACTTCACTGACATTGGCAGGATTCAGCCCTTTCACAAAGTGTACATCCACACACAAAGTAGTGCCACTATGTGTTATGGAGTATTGCAAAAAAACAAGCATTGACAAAGCCAAAACGCTGGCAGCCATCACTAGACATATTTTCTTTGCCAATGCATTTTTTTTATAAGCATACAAAATTACTAGTCTTTACTAGAGAACCTATACTCCAAAGATAATGTTTCCCTCCATTGCTAATATAAGCATTATTCAAAAAGTTGAGGGAATGGCTTGACACCATGGGGCATATTCACAAGGACTTATCGCCGAGTTATCGCCACCTTAGCGCATCAAAAGTGGAGACAGATTTATCGCCCCATTCACAAGCGGGTGCAAACTGCAGACATCGCCAGTATACCCACGATAACTGCCGCAAATTTTATCCCCACGGGTGACACCACCAACTAACCCTAATGAGATGCAGAGTAGGCGTTCCCGTGCAAAAACCCACAAAAACACCACTACACCACTTTCACAACGAACTGCCAGATCCGCGATGCGAGTCAAAACTACGCGATAAGCAGGTATTTAACACCTGCCTCTTGCTGGTGTTAAGCAGGACGACTACCTGCAGTAGGCAACGGAGCCCCGCATACAGCCACACCCGAAGAACAACCGATGCCATGGAGCTACTCATCATGCAGCTTGGAGCCCCAACAGGGCCACAACACCCACCGCCACCACCCCCAGGACCGCCACCACCCCCAGGACCCACACCGGCACCCCCCCCGGACCAGCGCAGAGTAAGACAGCGGACCTACCGAAAACGTACTAGTCTCACAGACCTAATGCCCGAGGAAGTCATTGCCCACTACAGGCTCAAAAGGACAACCATCCTCCGCATCACGACCCACATCGGCCACAGGCTGACGGTCCCAACACAGCGGACAACCAACATCCCTCCGCAGACAAAGCTGCTGGCTGTGCTGCACATGTTGGCCTCTGGTACCTTCCAACCAATAACGGCCAGAGTCGGAGGAGTCTCACAGCCAGCCCTATCAAAGTTCCTCACACCTGTCCTGGATGCCATCATCAGCTTCATACCCCAGTATCTTCACTTCCCCCGCACTGCGCAGGAACAGCTGGAGACCAAGCAAGTCTTCTACGCCATTGCTAGATTCCCACACGTGTTGGGGGCCATTGACTGCACACATGTCCTACTTGTGCCCCCTGCGGACACTGCACACATCTACCGCAACAGAAAGCACACGCCTTCCATCAATGTGCAGGCAATAGTGGACCACCGGGGAATGTTCACCAATGTCATCGCAAACTACCCAGGCAGTGTGCACGATTCCTACAACTTCCGACAGTCCATCATCAACCAGCGCTTCCAGGATGGCACCTATGGAAATGCACTGCTCGTTGGTAGGTACCAAATCAACACACCACACACCTCAAAGCCACCATCACACAACGCACAACTGTGGGAATGCACATGTGACCAAACCACATACAACATGTACACAACGACAAGTGTGGCGTGAATGTGCTGGACAGACCTGGGTATGCAAACCGCAGATATGTCCATGCAGACATTAACTGCTGGTGTCTGGAGAGTAGTGAACAGTGGATGCAACCATGTCACCCCAGGCTGTGGGTTAGATCGCGGTATTGTCGCTCGGTGCATCGTCCCCTGTGTGCGTGAGCATAGTGGGTTGACCTGGCTTACACCAGGCCTGCACAGGGGTGTGGATAAAAACACTGTGGCGCTGAGCGTGGTGCTCTCCCGGAATGGCCAACGTCACTGCGAGGGCGGCGCCTCTCAGCCCGCCATGAGGCCGATTCCGTGAGCAGCGGGGCCTGCGAGCCTGTGCGCCTGCTGCATCCCAGGCCGCTGATACCCAGACCCGGCTTGCCTGCCCCAGCGCTCCAAGGCCGCACTGCTCACCTGCTGACACCGTCGTGTGTCAAAAAGGGCCCACCACGTGCCGGTGCTAGCTCCAAGACCCATGCCCGCGACCTTGGCAGCCTCCTCAGACCATCGCTGTCCTCCGTGACACAGGCCCCCAGGAGTCCTCATTTGTTGACATACTCCACCGCTGCAGCCGGCCTACACTGCAGTCCAGTATATCCCACATCTAGAACTGAGTCTTCATTAATCAATGGCAGAGTTCATGCCAGTGAACGCAGGGAGAGGAGTGAGAGAAAGATGCGCTTCAGTCCGGTGGAAACACGGATCACCGTTACGGAGGAGGTCGACCACTAGCAAGGACTGACCTGGTGTCACTAACCCTGTGCGCTGTGAGTCACCGTCAGCCTCCGGCAGAACATTGTTGGTGTCTGAGCCTGTGGCCTGGGGGTTGTCATCAGCAACTGGCAGATACGGACTTGGTGTTTGGCATGAGTCTGTGGCACTCATATCCGCCATGTTGCCGGACACAGCTGGTATGTGCCCTCATGACCCTACCCCAGTGTCCCGCAAGTCAGCGTCCCGTGGCGGTAGGCCCATGTCAGCCGCTGTGCATCTGGGGCCACTAACTCTGTGCAACTCAAGTCATGGTCCCTTGCTGTTCGAACATTGCATTCCTGAGTGCCTGATGACTGTTGAAGTTGTTGCCAGCACCAGCTACTCCCTGAGGGCTGGCTTACACTCACCCCACACACAGCCAGCACAGGCGTCACTGGATTAGTGGGCCTGCCAACACATCATGCCGTACCAAGTATTGGCTCTTTTCTCTCTGCACTGTCACAGGTGATCAAGGATATGCACTCTGCCCTTGGATGATGACACCCCTCCGAGACCCGAACACACCTGCCCAGAGGCAGTACAATGCGGCCCACATACGCACCAGGGGCATCGTGGAACGCACATTTGGCGTGTTGAAGTCACGTTTCAGGTGCCTGGACGTCACAGGTGGAAGGCTCCTGTACAGGCCAGACATTGTGTGCAAGATGATCGTTGCATGTTGTGTGTTGCACAACATCTGTGTACGCACCAATGCCACATGGATCCAAGTTCCAGAAGTACCGGACGATGATGAGGACGATGGGGCAGGTGGCCCACATCCCACTGCAGCTGCGGCAGGAATAGCCCGTAGGAACACCCTCATTGCCAATTTCTTCACATGAGCACGTCACATTGTGGCCGTCCCTGGCAATCATGGGTACCAGAAACAGCGGTTCCAGCGGAAAGTTAGGCTAATCTATAATAATAATCAAATGCACAATCGCAATCACAAAAACGGGTTAAGGTGATGTCAGAAAGAAAGAGGCCTTGCAGACTTTATGTTCACATTAATTCTTTTTATCAGATTTGTAAAATTCAAATTGATATATACACAGACCAGAAAAAACAATAGTGCTTTTGTGTCCCCAAGTGAAATGGAACCATAAAACAAACAGTAAAAAACATGTAATGTGTGCAGCTTGGTTTCCACAATTTTTTTTAAAAGGCGACCAAAGATTAACTTAGTAATGATTCCAGCTTCTGTGTACAATAGTCAGAGCTGTTAAACTGGTTCGCTTTCAAATACAGTCGATGACGTTTCGACCCTTTTACAGTGCCGGGGCTCTTCAGGACCAAGGGATATAGGGACAATCTGATGGCGATTGTTCAGCCTCATCAAACAGTGAAATAAGTTAGACACCGGTAAAGTGAGAGAGGAAAAGGGAATACTCACACGGGGAACCAGTCGGGTGCCCCGTATGAGAGACGAACTGGTGGGCTTACAAACTGTCTTAATCATAGGTTGCTCAATTGTGGTAGATGGCAGAAGTACATTACCCCCACTTAGTGTAGTAGTGATGGAGCAGATTCTTCAATTTAATTGAACCGACCGCGGGACCAATCGTGCCACGGGAATAGTATTAATCTTTGGAATGAATCTGTCAATTCGAACTGCTCCGGTCGTCTGCCTGGTTACAATGTAACCAGGCAAACGCCGTCGACTGTATTTGAAAGCGAACCAGTTTAACAGCTCTGACTATTGTACACAGAAGCTGGAATCATTACTAAGTTAATCTTTGCTCGCCTTTTTTAAAAAATTGTGGAAACCAAGCTGCACACATTACATGTTTTTCACTGTTTGTTTTATGGTTCCATTTCACTTGGGGACACAAAAGCACTATCGTTTGTTCTTGGTCTGTGTATATATCAATTTGAATTTCACAAATCTGATAAAAAGAATTAATGTGAACATAAAGTCTGCAAGGCCCTCTTTCTTTCTGACATCACCTTAACCCGTTTTTGTGATTGCGATTGTGCATTTGATTATTATTATAGATTAGCCTAACTTTCCGCTGGAACCGCTGTTTCTGTTACACATGACATACCCTGGTTCCTAGTGAGGAGGGTGCACTTTGTTCTTGTTTTAGTCTCCTGGCAATCATGGGACAGTACAAAATGTCCACAAGCACATCATGTGTGAATAAAAAATATTTGCAGGTTACAGGTTGTACTTGTGCATTGTCATGTCACAGTTTCCTGCTGTGCCAGATGTTATTGGCCATGTTGTGCACATATGCGGCACCAGTTGTGTCCTGTGTTCTGTTGTGGAGGTGTTGCTGTTTGTACCACGATGTTGTCAATGTCGAGGTGCACCTATTCTTATGTGCGTATGCTGCACGGTGGGATAGTCGCTCCTGCGGCTCTGATTTGGCTGCCACTTATCCCTTTCATGCGGTGTGCCTTTCAGTTCTGTGCTTCCACAGTGCTGAGATGTTGCAGACTTGGGTAACTTGTGCTCTTTGTCGAGTTGTGACTCTTGGGCATGGTTTGTCCGCAGATGTGTCATTAACGTCAGGGGTTGTTTGTGCAGGTGGTTGTGTCCGAGTGTGACCTGTTCCTTTCCGGTTGTGGTCCGCACTCAGCCACCTCAAGGTCATGCCGTGAACATTGTCAGGATGATTGGACTGCAGCCATGCTACTCGTCATGTGGTGTCTCTTGCATTATCAGTGTGGCTGACATATATGCATGTTTGCTGTTTTTCGCACGTGTGCATGTGTTGGTTGTGTGATTGTTGATGTGTTGGGTGGGTGCCCCTTTGGGCACATGGTGTACGATGGGACTACTTGGTGTTTGTGTGTGTGCTGAAGTGTTCCCGTGGGATCAGGGACATGATCCTGAGTCATTGTGGGTGTGCAGTGTGCTCTGCTTAATTGTGCATGTGTGCCATTGTGCCCATCTCCCCCCGTCACCCCAATCCCTGGTCGGTACGCACCCTGTTGATGTAAGTGTCGGGTCATGTTGGGCAGTGTCCGGGTCCCCAACTCCTGTCACCGTCTCCCGACTGATGACTGTGGCCACCATCTTCTCCATGTCATTCAGCTCCTGGTGTTCTGCTGGCCCCCCTCCTCCGAAGTGCGTTGCTGCTTTCATGTTGGCAGCGAGTTTCTGCTTGGTTTTGCCATTCACATCAATCCAGCGCCTCTTGTCCTCTTCCATTGTCCTCCTCGGCGCTGCGACGGCATTCAGATGGTGTGCCATCTTTGCCTCTTTGTTGCCAATGACACGTTGGAGGTGACGTACAGTTGGTGGTGGTGTTCTATCTCATCCGTGACGATAATCGTGTTTTCCTGCAGACTGTACCCCGTCTTCCTCTTCCTCTTCTCACTGCCCTTCCACGACCCCTGGATTCCTGGGTGTTCCTCCGTGGGGATTGTGGGGTTCATGTTGTCCTCTGCAGTCGGTCAGGGTGCATCCGTGGTACTCCGCAGTTCATTTCCTTTTTAGTGGCATTTTCCGTATGCTGTTCTTGTGCTTTTTCCCGCATTACGCATGGTTATTGCTGGCCTCTCGCTGGTTATCACTGTTTTCTTATCGCGTTTGGGCCCATTGCGTCTTTTTACGCGTTGGGGTTTGTGTTTTTATTGCCGTCGCGGTGGTTGTATCGCGGACATTGGCCGCGGTTTCGGGGGGCTATCGCATGGTACCGCCGTGTTGTGAATTCCACGCTAACACCGGGTTATTTTCCCGCGATAGACTGCGATGTGTAAAGTTGCGTTAACATTTTTTGGAGATGTTTAGCGCACGTTCTTGTGAATATACCCCCAAATCTCCTTAGTGTTTCTTGGTCAGAAAGAGTATTTAAAATAACAGTTTTGCAACAGAGGTTTGAGGACTCTTATGCAAATTAATAAATGAATAATTACACTTATTCACTTGCAAGACTGCAGAGAATGAATTTCACTATGTGAAGTTGCAATTACTTCTGAAAGTATTCAGCTAGTGGGGAACCAAAGGCTGCTTTCTGGCTCAAGTTAAGAATATATGCAGACTCCAACATTGGAATATTCATAAATGACTAAATTGCCTGGAAGCTGGGAAGAGATTCCAGACAAAGGATGGCTTTTGTCTCCATAGTTCAACATCCTTGTACTCAGAACTTTACGCTGTAAGATTAAAGAGTGCTAGGAGATAAAAAATAAATAAATTTAGAAGCGCTGCACAGATTTACATTAAACTCACACACCGCAGGGCAGCTAGTAAAGTTGATGCCCTATTCTGCATGAGCAGGAGAAGGTAGAACAGTGCCATTTTGGTGTGAAATTATTGAAAAACAAAACATTGATTATAATCATCTAGGTACCTCAGATTGAACTTTGATCCTCACAAAGGTCATACTAAAAACAACAAAATGAATGAAGTACTTACAGAATGGGCTAAAAACATGACAGTCTACAACTCAAGCCATAATTTTGTCTTTGGAATGACTTATGAAAAACCCATGCAAATATATGGAATTCTGTAAAGAAGACGCCTCAACTGTTCCGCACGCCAAGGCTATGTATTTCAGATGAATACAAACAAGCACTGGTTAAGGATTCGGAGTTTTTACACATTTTTAAATTGACTTAAACCGCCCTTCTCTTCTCACTTTAAAATAAGTTTCCCTTATAATTCCCGTCTTTCCCCAACCCTGTGAAAAATAGGGTGAATACTGCTTCCACCACACTTTCTGCAGAAATCATATCTGGACCATCCACATGTCCTTTAATTCTGAGGATCCGTGTTGGCAATAGAGTTTAACTTTTTTGCAAAGAGCAAGAAAGGTATACCCAGTGGGTGTGTGCAACACTAGAAAAGGATTTCTGTAATCACTTTCTGGAATGATTCCGGGGGCACCCACAAGTAAAACGTAAGGGAACATCTAAAAGTGCATATGTCGCAGGCAGATGAGTGAGTCACGACAGTTTTTGAACTTTTGTAAATACTGCACAATTTTCATAAAAGAAATTTACGCCATTTCTAGGCATAAACAGTCATAAGTAGGAAAATGTCCTTCGTAAAGCAGGCCCAATTTTTTTTATACTGCTGTGACACCAAGGGAAACATATGTTTTTCGGAAGCATGCTAAAGACTCAGCTATTACTTTAAGCATACACTTTGAAGCCTTGCAATTGCATTTGATATAGAATCAGACACGCCGATGTAACTAAAAGGCACGAGGGAGGGCACTGCATGGTGTTTAGACGGAAGCCTACAGCATCTTATTGTGTTACTCGCTGCTCCCCATTCCTTTATTCTTTATTGTCGACAAGGGAGCACTGCATAACGATGCTCATTTCTTCAGTCATTTCTCAGCACAACCAGATGGTGTTTAAGGAGTCTGATGAGAAGGACGACCTGGCTTATTGTGGCTGTGTCAGAGGACACATCCTAGATAGCTGGCGCGGAGAACTGACAATGAGGCAGATGGCGTCCATTATAGCGCACACTGGCGACGGGTGAGCCTCGCGCCTCAAGAACAACGCGCACAAAGCTGTAATCATGAATTGCCTTTGTCTGCTCAAATAACCACTCAAACTTTTCCTAAGCTGAATCTCATCCTGTTGACATATCACATTCTGAATTGTGGCAGGAGATGATTTTTCATTCTGAATGAATATGAATGCAAAATATGGCTTTGATGGCTTCGGCTGAGAAAAGTGAGTACCTGCTGGCATTAGTCAACCTTGTTAGCCTTCAATGTACAATTAACGGGAAAAAAAGCATACAATTCTATATTGTTTATACAGAAATAAAAAGGACCGGGCATTTGCCTTAGCAACTCGAAAAAACAATAATGCAATTCTCTGAGAAGTTCCTTTGTTTAGTGCAAACAAAACACTTGGGGGCATATTATCAAGAAACGGCGTTAAAATTATCGCCGGTTTAGCGGCAGATAACTGCCGCTAAAAGCGGCGATAATGGGCTTGATAATATGCCCTTGAGAATTCAATAGAAGCCCATGTTCTGGTGTGAACATGGGCTTCTATTGGAATTCTCCAGGGCATGTTATCAAGCACATTATCGCCGCTTTAGCGGCAGTTTTCTGCCGCTAAACCGGCGATCATTTTAACGTCGTTCTTGATAATATGCCCTAAATTCACATCCATAAAATGCAATTTAGTAATTGTGCATCATCGTGACCTTTACACGTCTGACAATATTGGGCAGGATCGGTTTGCCTTTTTGCAGGAAGCTGCTAAAGGCTTCGTATCGCTTCCCAAACAGTCCTCTTGATTTCTCAAAAGGCCTGGCTGGTCAGGCTCATAATTTAGCGTTAACCCGGACGGTGCTCTGTCAAAGGCCTCGTTGTTCGCTAATTCCTCACAGGCAGCAGGATGGCCTGTCCAGCCCTAGTGGGAAATCACTTAACGAAATGGCCATAAGCTGCCATTGCTTGCAGAGCGATCAACTGCAATCAGACCTGCTGCCACATAAAGATCCCCAAGCCGCACAAATCATGTTATATTCTTTAAAATGAACCCAATCTTATGCCAGCTTCTAAAATATTCGTTTTAAAAAATAGGAAGATATGAAATATAGAATGCACTGCTGTGCACATGAGCAAGCAAGGCAAGAGAGCCCACACGCGAGCATGGTCCATGCCTCGAATACACATCTTTTTCGAAGACACTCCATTCACAACACACATTTTCAAACCTGTATCCTTAAATATATACACAATTTTATTTCACTATTTGCCCGCACTTCACACTTTCATCTGCCCTTTCGTCCCTCATCCGCAGCCAGAAAGTTGAACTCTGTCCTCCCCTAACCTTGCCCCACATACCCCTCCCCACATCTCTCCTTTTAGACGTCTTCGCAGGTGCCTACCTGGTTGTCAGTAGCAGTGGATATATATATTGGGGCATATTTACAAGCCCCTTGCGCCACTTTTGCGCCGCCGTTGCGTCACGCATGTGACGCAGCGGCATGCATAAGCCATGCGCCGCGTTGCGCTATAGTTTACAACGTGACGCATCTAGGGAGATGCGTCACGTAGTAAACTCTCGCGCCACATGAAACCTGCATCAGGTTTCATGGGCGTATCGACGCAGGGGGCGTTCCGGCACAGGAACGCCTCGGAAAAGTGACGTAGTGAAATCTACAAGATTTCACGCAGTCACTCCTCGACGCTAGTGCGTCAAATCCTTACGCCTGCTTCAAGAAGGCGTAAGTATTGACGCACCATGTTAGAGATAGGGAAGGTTGGAACAGTGCTGGAGTTGCGTCGCGCTTGCGACACAACTTCAGCACTGCGCCAACCTTCCGCCGGCAGATGCGTCACACATCTGCTTATCCTTGCGCCACGATGCGCCGCATTGTAAATGCGGCGCATCGGACGTGGCGCAAGGAGTAACTTGCGAGGCACGCATTTTCCTGGCGCATCCCTGCTGATATGCAGGGATGCGCCAGGGAACGTAAATATGCCCCATTGTTTCTAGGGTGACCACGTCCCTCCATGAAACTCTTTCCAACTTGTACTTTCTTGTGATAACCTAATGAATTCTGGCTGTTGTAATCTGAGTTTGGCTTAATTGAACTAACTAGACCAACATACATGAGAGCAAAGACTTGTAGGTGAAAAGTTCAGGACTGGAGACAATGTCGGGTAACCTGGAGTGAGATTGTCACTGTAATTGTTGTCCTTTATTGATATATAGATATAGCAATAAAGATTAGGGGAGAGGATGTAGCCTAATGGCTAGGGCGGTAGATCTCAAATCTGGAGGAACCAGGTTCGACTCTCAGCAAGGACACTCAACATCCTGTGATTCTGGGCAAATCACTTATTCTCCCCTTACCTAACAAAAATGAATGTGTCCTTGTGTAACACAACTGGTGCTCACGTAAGCGCTCTGATACCTTCAGGTCAAGTTTGTGCTATATAAGACTACAAAAAAAGAAATATATAGGTCCTTAAGGCAAATTTTTAATTTGCAGAATTTATTACAGGTGCAAACCGAGTACAGAGAAACATAATATGTATTGGCCAACTGACCAAAAGCTGGTAATAGAGAATGGCGTCTCAGTATGGCACACTCTGCGAATAACTAAATTGACCTTGAAATAGTATCCCAGAAATTAAAACGATCCTTGTAAGATATTCTGTTACATAAAACGTGTTACTTATCCCTTCAAGACTTGCAGTGCCAAAAATCAGATCAAAAAGACAGCATAGGAAAACACAGCAGTTGTGCCTTAAGTCGTAAGATAAATGGCCATTTATATTTTTGTGAATTTACAATTGGAATTTCAGCGATGAGTTAAAATACTAAGGGCCAGATGTATGACCCTTTTTAGCGGTCACAAACGGGGAATCGGCCCGTTTGTGAGAACTAAAAAGGTGTGTGGTATGTAAAAACCCTATTTTACGAATCAGTAGCCTATTACCGACTCGCAAAATAGGGTTTGCGAGTCGCTATTAGGAAGGGGCGTGCCAAGGTCATCCCTTCCTAATAGCGAGTCGCACTGGTATGTACAATTGTTTTGAGACCACAAATGCGGTCGCAACAATTGCAGTTACCACCTAGTCCAAGTTGGTGGTAGGCCAATCACAAACGGAAAGGGGACCCCAGGGGCCACCTTCCCCTTTGTGTTGGGCAGCGAAAATATTTTTAAGAGCAGGCATTGGTCCCACGGACCACTGCCTACTCTTAAAAAATGAAACACAAAAGTTAAATTTTTCTATTTTAAATGCAGCTCGTTTTCCTTTAAGGAAAATGGGCTGCATTTAAAAAAAATTGCTCTATTTAAAAAGCAGTCACAGACATGGTGGTCTGCTGACCCCGGCAAGCCACCATCCCTGTACGTGCTGGCCATTCCCAATGGGTCGCAAATTGGACCTGACTCACGAATATTGATGAGGCAGGTCATTTGCGACCCCTTTGGGAATCGCAAACAGTGTCTCAGACACTGTTGTACATTCCATTTTGTGAGTCGCAAATTGAGAGTCACAAATAATCGCAATTTGCAACTCGCAAAATGAAATGGTCCTACATCTGGCCCTATAATACCAATGCAAACAGTAAATGGTATTACAACCTGGGCCAGATTTACTTTTTTCTCATGCTATGCATTGCAGGAACCAAAGCCGCTGTGCTGTGTTTCAACTTGAGTAGCTGCAATCTCCGGTGCACCACGTGGTGCTGTTTGCATTGATTTTTCAGTGCGAAACATTTTCCCGTGCTAAATCACAGCGTGAGCAGCGCAACATGCCTATTTATGCCCATTGGCAGAACTCTGCGGAATCTCCCAGTTTTTTGTTGTAAGTCCAAGGAATTCTGTGGAGCCAAATTTTGCGAGTTCATCCCATTCCTACTTGTTTTGTCCCTGTAGCTCAAACAAGATGTCAGCCAACTGACCCCTGGAATCACTTCTGGGGCCCTGGGTTCAAGACAAGCAGGTCCAGTTCTCCTTCAGGATCTTAAGACAGCAGGGAAGTCCTTTTTCAGGTTCTTCACAGGTCTACAAGTGTTTTTGAGGGATGCTGTGGGTGCCACTTTTTTTCTCAAAACTCTGTTTATTGCTTTTTTTTACAGATGAGTATTTAAACAGACCCAGTACAATATAACAGGCTGACCATAGATACAGTGCTAATACATTTTACGGTTTGCTGAATGTAAGCACCTTATTGTACAGTCGTGTGTCTCCATATTTTCTCTAAATACTCCATTTTACCCCTCCCCCCAAATCCCTTGTAAACTGACTTTGGTACATGGATATGATCTTTTTCATAAATTCTATAGTGTCCTGTGGAGGCCGCTGGGAGGTAGTCTAGTATAGGGCCGTGGTGCTCTCTCCCTCATCAGTGGGGCTTCCTCTAAATCACAATGGTTTAGAATTGAAACAGGTGTAGGCCTCTGGTGCGCGTGGGGCATGCGAAAAGTGGCAATCCAGTGGAGTGGTAGCCCACTAAGGAGCCCCATACATACTAAAATGTTTTGTATGAGTCCGATGCTATATCTGTCAGGTACCATGCTTAGCAGCGCCTACCGAGCAAGTAGAAGGACTACTGGGCCCAACGAACTACTACTCCCATGATCCCGTGGGGGACTGGGTATTTAGGCGTGCACGTCGCGCAGGACGCTGCGCGTAATTCTGCTTTGTTTTGGAGTGATTCTCTTTCGGACGAGAGAGGATCAGAGGAAGGAAGCGCCAACGAGGGTTCCTGATTCGGAGTACCCTAAGCGCTGAGAGTTAGCTGCTCGGATGGTCAGCGTCCGTTAAAGTGAGTACTCAGTAGGAATTCTGAGGGAGCTTGGATTTCGGCTTCCTGCCTTGATTCAGGTCTCGTTGTGATTGAGACAGTGATCCCTGTAGCGGAATACCGCGGTGAGCATACCGCGTATTGCCGTCTCTGGGAAAATCATTATTCAGGATTCAGCGATGGTGCACCCAGCGGAATACAGCGGTGAGTAAACCGCGTATTGCCGTCTCTGGGGAAATCGTTAATCAGGATTCGGTGATTGTTCACCCAGCGGAATACAGCGGTGTAATTACCGCGTATTGCCGTTGGGCTGGGAAAAAAGTTCTTCCTTTCAGCCCTTGGAGAACAGCGGAATACAGCGGTGAGTTAACCGCGTATTGCCGTTTGTATTCCATTATTTCCTTATCATTTGGGAAGTGACAAGACTTGGTTTGGGGACTCGTACTTCTAAGGGAGGCTTCGCTGTTTGGTGACGTTAACCAATTGGGCTTCGGCTACTCCATGGAAAAGGGGGCCTTGAATACTTCTTCAGTCTGGCTTTGCAGTAATATTGCCTACACTAAAGGGGAAGGCGTTATTATTTATGAAGTTCAAGGGGTCTCTTTAATCCTGTGTGCAGAGCAACCTGTGGGTAGGTAGTAGGTCATGAGTGGGTTCATTCCAATTGTGAGAAGTGCACATCTGCAGGCATTAATGAGTGTGAGTGTTTATCGTTTCAGGTACAGGATTGGTTTGTGCACTATTTGAAATTGCCCACGGATTGTATCTACTTCAGTATTTATTCAGGTACTTATGTGTTATCCTTTAGTGAGATATATATGAGAGTAGATATCATACCTTTGTTTATATCTCTATGTTTGTTGTTTCAGGTTCCATTCCACTGCTGTCCCTTCCCTCTCCTTTTCCCTCGCCTGATCACTCGAATACCTTGTACGTATTGCTTTCAGGGTGTTGGTGCTATCAGGAGGTGGACCTTTGTCTGCTTCGACTGGATCCTGCGGAGCTGGGTCTGACAGAATTACGCGCCCACGTATTTAGCTCCGCCCGGTCCAGACGGGGTAGAGAATGGCTACCATGGATGACGTCCTGCAGGCGCTAGTCCTGGTTCAACAGGAGTTGGCATCCTCAAAGGCGGAAACAGCCGCCTTAAGAGACAAGGTAGATAAATTATCTAGGAACCCGTTTGACGTCTCTTCGGCGTCTTCACAAATACAGGTCACGGTACCCCCCCCCATTCCATTGGCTAGTCCTGAAAGATATGGGGGGGATCCATTAAAAATACAAGTATTTCTGACGCAGATAATGCTGCACTTCTCCTGCAAACCGGCCTCTTTTCCCAACAACCACTCTAGAGTAGCATTTGCGATTTCCTACTTGGTTGGGGATGCTGCCACTTGGGCTGTCCCTTTAGTAAGGAACAACGATGCCGTGCTATCGGACTGGGCTGCTTTTAGAGCAGAGTTTGAGAGGGTTTTCGATCGACGGGCGACCACATTTAGTGCCGATAAGGAATTGTTGGATCTTAAGCAAGGGAGAAATGATTTAGTTACATATTTAACTACCTTCAACAGATTAGTGGCTGAGACCGCTTGGCCCGAGGAAAAGCGTATGTCTTTATTTTATCAGGGACTGAGAGAGGAGCTAAAGGATGTCTTAGCACAGATTGATCCTCAGCCCACTACGTGCACGGATATGATCAATTTAACCCTGCGTTTGGATGGGAGAATGTCTGAGAGAGGGGGCGAGAAAAGGAGGTGGGAGAGAGGTTACTATAGATCAGAGAAACCTCCACGTCGGTCTTTACCTAGCTCCGATACGCCGCCAGAACCTATGGAAATAGGAGCTGTGCGCATACCTTTGTCCAAGGAAGAAAGAGAGAACAGACGAGTTCAGGGGTTATGTATGTACTGTGGTAAAAAGGGACATTACGTGAGAGAATGCCCCATTAAACCCAAGTCATCCGAAGCATGGTCCCGTGGTAAAAGGGTGGCTGTATCCACGTCAGGCCCTACTAATACTACGGGGGTTTCTCTGGGTAGTGTCGAGACTAACAAGGGTTGGCAGCTCCCCTCTTTGGCTACGTCAGATTTGTTAGGTACAGAAAACCACATAGTGATCTCCGTGAACCTTGATAGTAATAACCAGTCTCATCAGGTGGAGGCCATGTTGGACTCTGGTGCCACGGGCAATTTTATAGACAGTGGATTAGTCACGCTTCTTGGGTTGCAAAGAGTACCCAAGAAAACGGCTGAAGAAGTATTCGCCGTGGATGGTCAACCGTTGAAATCCGGTTTGGTTGTCGAACAAACGGAGTCCATCATGTTGACCTTAGACATAGCAGAGGAAAGACATACGGAGCGGTTAGCACTGAACATAATTGAAGCCCCGCAGTATGAGGTCATACTAGGTATGCCTTGGTTGTGTCGTCACAATCCCGCTATAGATTGGAAAGCTAAGTCCATCCAGTTCCGCTCAGAAGAATGTCAGGGACATTTGGTCAGGAAATGCCCCTCACAGGCAGCGGCTCTAAGACATCCGTATGTGGTGGCCACCGCAGCGGAAAAAGAGGTTACGTTACCTGGGGAATACTCACAGTTCAGGGATGTTTTTAGCGAGATACAGGCGGAACAGTTACCCCCTCATAGGGAGTATGACTGTAGGATAGACTTGGTGGATGGGGCCACGGTCCCTGCATGTAGAGTGTATGCCTTATCTGTCCCAGAAACCAAACATCTACGTGAATACTTGGATCACTATTTAGATATAGGGTTCATTCGACCCTCACGGTCTCCGGCAGCGTCACCGCTTTTTTTTATATCAAAAGCTAATGGTGATCTGAGGGCTTGTGTGGACTATCGAGTATTAAACAAAAACACGGTACGAAACAGATACCCCTTGCCCCTCATTTCTGTGTTGCTTGATCAAGTGAAGGAGGCCAGCATTTACACACGGTTAGACTTGAGGGGGGCGTACCACTTGGTACGTGTCAGGGATGGGGATAAATGGAAAACAGCGTTCAAGACCCGATATGGTCTGTTTGAGTATACTGTTATGCCGTTCGGCCTGTGTAACGCCCCAGCGGCATTTCAGTATTTTCTCAACGACGTGCTAAAGGAATACGTGGACCTGTTTGTTGTGGTGTATATCGACGACATCCTCATCTATTCTGACTCAGCGGAGGGGCATGTCGGTCATGTTATCCAAGTGTTGTCCAAATTGCGTGCCCACAGGTTGTTCTGTAAATTAAGCAAATGTGAATTTGGGGTGAAACGAGTGGAATTTCTAGGGGTTGTACTTAGCCCGGAGGGTTTACACATGGCAGACAGAAAGGTGTTGGCGGTGCAGGAATGGCCAACCCCGCAAACTGTACGTGATGTTCAGTGCTTCCTGGGTTTCGCGAACTATTATCGGAGATTCATTCTCCGTTTCTCCCAGGTTGCTGCTCCCATAACCCGGCTGCTCAGGAAGGGGAATCCCTTTCAATGGACTAGTGAGGCGGAAGACGCTTTTCATTACTTAAAGACTGCATTTACCACGGCTCCCGTCCTTGCACATCCACGTCCCGATCATCCTTTTGTGGTGGAGGCTGATGCCTCCGATGAGGCTGTGGGCGCCATACTCTCTCAAAGAGATCAGAGCACCGGACAGCTTCATCCGGTGGCCTACTTGTCCAAAAAAACTGAACTCTGCAGAAAGGAATTACTCTGTTGCTGAGAAAGAATTGTTGGCCATAAAGAGGGCATTCCAGGAATGGAGGCAATATCTGTGGGGAGCTAGCCACCCTATCACGGTGTATACCGATCACAGGAATTTGCAGTACATGAAGTCGGCCCGACATCTTTCGCAAAGACAAATGAGATGGATGTTGTTTTTTGCGGAATACTACTTCATTGTGACGTTTCGACCAGGGGTGGAGAACCGCAAAGCCGACTCTTTATCTAGACAGGATACGATTGACTCTTCACGTCATGATGTCCAAGCGGAGGCCATCATTGAACCCTCTAAGGTGCTGTGTGTGGTCCGAGTGGAAAACTTCTTAGCAGAAGTGAGAAAACATCAGTCCCTCTCCGTCTGGGAGGCCTGGGCTACGGAGGCGGTGGATCGCACCGTGAAGCAGGGATTGCCCTTCTATAGAGATAGATTGTATCTACCCACTACCGACCTACAAAAGAAGGCTTTCAAGTGGTGCCATGTCTCTCCGTTAGCAGGTCATCCGGGAGTACGGAAAACATTGCATCTACTACAACGTCATTTCTGGTGGGGCTCCTTAAAGGCAGATGTAGCTACATGGGTGGCACGATGCGAGGAATGTGCAAGAGCCAAGAATGAAAACGTTAAGACCAAGGGAATGCTCATCCCCATGCCCACTCCTCACCACCCATGGAGACACCTCAGTCTGGATTTCATTACAGGTTTACCCCTCGAGAAGGGTTATTCAGCTATCTTGGTAGTAGTGGATGGACTCACCAAGATGGGACATTTCATTCCTTGTGTTAATCTCCCTACGGCCAGTCAAACAGCACAGCTCCTGTTAACTAATATTGTCAGGGTACATGGACTGCCTGAAGTCATTGTGTCCGATAGGGGGCCGCAATTCATAGCCAGGTTCTGGAAATTATGGTGCAAGGCCCTGCATATAGACTCGTCTTTGTCGACAAGTTTTCACCCGCAGACGGATGGGCAGACAGAACGCCTGAACCAAACCCTAAAAAAGTACCTCCGATGCTATGCGAAGGAGGCTCAGAACTCCTGGGTGGACATGTTGTGGATGGCAGAACTGGCATATAACAATGCTTGGCATAGCTCTGTCGGTATATCTCCTTTTCGTGCTAACTATGGATACGATGCCAGGATATTACCTATCAATATCCCTGAGGAGGTGGCAAATCAACCCATGGTCCTGTCTCATGTGCGGAAGCTCCACACACTACAGCGGAAAGTCAGAAGCCATCTGATCCGGGCCAAAAAGATTTATAAGACATGGGAAGACCGCCATCGGATAGAGGGGCCTCAGTATAAGGTGGGGGACAAGGTATGGCTGTCCACCAAGAACATTCGCTTCAAGCTACGAAGCATTTTTCATCCTAGATTTATCGGTCCTTACGCCATTGTTAAACGTCTTAACCCTGTCTCTTACAAACTAAAGCTGCCAGATACCCTTCGGATTCACCCGGTGTTCCACTGTAACCTGCTGAAGCCCGCCTTAGGGGCGCGCAGACGTACTCCTCCACCGGTGGTCTGTGAAGGGGGTGAGGAATACGAGGTTAAGAGTATTCGAGATTCGAAGATGCGGAGAGGGGTGCTCTGGTATCTGGTCTCATGGAAGGGGTATTCGGCGGAGGACGATTCATGGGAGCCATGGCAGAATGTGCATGCGCCTTCGGCTATTCGTGCATTTCATAGGCGGTGTCCGTCGAAACCTGGGCCTAGGAGGCGCTAGGGGAGGGGGACCTACTTTCAGGTACCATGCTTAGCAGCGCCTACCGAGCAAGTAGAAGGACTACTGGGCCCAACGAACTACTACTCCCATGATCCCGTGGGGGACTGGGTATTTAGGCGTGCACGTCGCACAGGACGCTGCGCGTAATTCTGCTTTGTTTTGGAGTGATTCTCTTTCGGACGAGAGAGGATCAGAGGAAGGAAGCGCCAACGAGGGTTCCTGATTCGGAGTACCCTAAGCGCTGAGAGTTAGCTGCTCGGATGGTCAGCGTCCGTTAAAGTGAGTAGTCAGTAGGAATTCTGAGGGAGCTTGGATTTCGGCTTCCTGCCTTGATTCAGGTCTCGTTGTGATTGAGACAGTGATCCCTGTAGCGGAATACCGCAGTGAGCATACCGCGTATTGCCGTCTCTGGGAAAATCATTATTCAGGATTCAGCGATGGTGCACCCAGCGGAATACAGCGGTGAGTAAACCGCGTATTGCCGTCTCTGGGGAAATCGTTAATCAGGATTCGGTGATTGTTCACCCAGCGGAATACAGCGGTGTAATTACCGCGTATTGCCGTTGGGCTGGGAAAAAAGTTCTTCCTTTCAGCCCTTGGAGAACAGCGGAATACAGCGGTGAGTTAACCGCGTATTGCCGTTTGTATTCCATTATTTCCTTATCATTTGGGAAGTGACAAGACTTGGTTTGGGACTCGTACTCTAAGGGAGGCTTCGCTGTTTGGTGACGTTAACCAATTGGGCTTCGGCTACTCCATGGAAAAGGGGGCCTTGAATACTTCTTCAGTCTGGCTTTGCAGTAATATTGCCTACACTAAAGGGGAAGGCGTTATTATTTATGAAGTTCAAGGGGTCTCTTTAATCCTGTGTGCAGAGCAACCTGTGGGTAGGTAGTAGGTCATGAGTGGGTTCATTCCAATTGTGAGAAGTGCACATCTGCAGGCATTAATGAGTGTGAGTGTTTATCGTTTCAGGTACAGGATTGGTTTGTGCACTATTTGAAATTGCCCACGGATTGTATCTACTTCAGTATTTATTCAGGTACTTATGTGTTATCCTTTAGTGAGATATATATGAGAGTAGATATCATACCTTTGTTTATATCTCTATGTTTGTTATTTCAGGTTCCATTCCACTGCTGTCCCTTCCCTCTCCTTTTCCCTCGCCTGATCACTCGAATACCTTGTACGTATTCCTTTCAAGGTGTTGGTGCTATCAGGAGGTGGACCTTTGTCTGCTTCGACTGGATCCTGCGGAGCTGGGTCTGACAATATCTGCCGTTCGCTCCATCGTGACCGCTCACCACAATCTGTCGTGCCATTGCGTCAGTGAGGGCGTGGAGTTGCACTTCCATGCTGCTGCCACCGCCATCTTTGACGCCCCTAAACAAAGCCACATCACCGCTTTGTCACTGCCCGTTTGGTAGCGAAGATTGTTGTGGCGCATCTCCAGCAGGATCAACTTGGGGTCATTTGGTATTGGGTATCCCAATATAGTTTTCATCTGGGCCAGAATCTCAGCCCAGAAGGGGCGAATGTTCGGGCAGTCCCACCATATGTGTTTAAAGTCCACCAGCACGCCACAGCCTCTCCAACATAGGTCCGATGAGTGGGGAAAGATTTTATTGAGATTTTATTGAGCTTAGTGGGGTATAAGTACCAGTCGTACATTAGTTTATAGTGTGCTTCCCTCAATCCCATAGAATTATTACACCTAGGGATGTCTCGCCACAACCGAGACCAATCGTGGTCAGAAATGGGTTCCCCCAGTGTATGTTCCCAATGCGTTACATGACGTGGCCTGACTGGTGTCAGCGTGGATAGTAACTGTGCATATAAAAAGGAGATGCAGCCCTTGGCCCCACTGACCCTCTTAACAAAGTGTTCCAGGGGAGTCAGATCTCTGGTGGTGGCCTTCTTCATGGTCGTCCGCATGACCCAGTGTTTAAGTTTGGCGTATCTAAATAGTTCAGTGTCCGGCAACTTAAAGTCACGTTTGCACTGATCAAAAATTTTAATATCCCCAAATTTAAACATGTTGTAGATCGTTAAGCAGTCGTCCTGTCGCAAAGCCTTGTATGGGCCCAATCGCTGTGCCAGAGGGAACGCCGGGTTGAAATGGATGGGTGTGTAACGGGGAGGAAATGTGGTCCAACCCTTCTGCCTATTTATGTCATCCGAGACTCGCAATGTGGTCCGTGTGGGCATGCTCAAGTACATGTTTGGCGGGCGGTATCATTTGGGTTTCCAGATTAAGTCCCAGATGTATTTCCCTGCCACCTCCCTATCCAAGTGTAACCAATGCTTGTCGGATTCTCTTACCGACCACTCTGGTAACACCCGGAGTTGGGCTGCCTTATAGTAAAGGAGGAAGTCAGGTAGTGCTAGGCCCCCCCGCCATCTTAGATGCGCGCAGAAACTTATAGGGGAGTCGAGCTTGTTGTCTCTGCCAGATAAACCTTGTCACCATGGAGTGGAGGTCAGCGAAGAGTCCCCTGTCCAGTGTGATAGGCAGGCCTTGAAACAAGTAAAGAAGCCTAGGCAATACCGTCATTTTCACAGCCTGTATGCGTCCCATCCACGACAGGTACACTGGTGCCCATTGTTTCATATCCACTTTCAATTATTGTATCAACGGGGGATAGTTAGCCTTAAATAGCTCCTCGATTTGCGGGGTTATTTTTAAGCCCAGATAATTTATGTCCTTCTTAGCCCACTGAAAAGGGGTGGTTGCGTCTAGGGATTCCTTTTCAGCCTGGGACAGATTGAAATTGAGTATAAAAGATTTTTTGTTAGGTTGATTCGAAAGCCCGCCACCCTTTCAAACCACCCAATTCTTCCATTAGAGAGGGCAGCTCTGTTCGAGGGGAAGTCAAGGCAAGCAGGACGTCATCCGCAAATAGAGATATTTTATGTTCCGTGGCGCCAAAATGGACCCCCTGTATCTCTTGTGTGGAGCATATTTTAGCGGCTAAAGGTTCAATGCTCAGTGCAAATAGGAGAGGTGACGGTGGGCACCCCTGCCTTGTTCCTCACCCGAACGAGAAGAGTTTGGAGGTTACCCCATTGACTAGTACTCTTGCCTTTGGTGCTGCGTAGTTCGCTCGGACCATTTGAAGCGTGGAAAAAAGAAAGGCCCAATCCACCCGGTCAAAGGCTTTTCCCAAGTCTAGACCTACTCAGATCGTTGGAACCCCTTTTTTGTCGTCTTTTCTATTAAGTGTACAACCCTCCTAATGTTGTTGTGTGTTTGCCAACCTTTGATAAACCCCGATTGGTCCGGGTGTATTAGGTCTAGGAGTATGGTGTCTAGTCGTGTAGCCAAAATTTTAGAATAAAGTTTGGCGTCAAGATTTAAAAGAGCAATGGGTCTGTACAAGCCGCACTGTTTGGGGTTTTTGCCTGGTTTGGGCAGGACTGAGAATATTGCTTCAGTCATCGTGGGTGTCACCACTCCTGTGACCGCTATATGGTTAGACAAGGTCGCCAAATGTGGAAGGAGCTCTGAAACAAATGTCTTGTAAAAGTGGGCTGTCAGCCCATCCGGCCCGGGAGCTTTGTGAGGTTTCAGAGTTCTCAAAACTGCCCAGACCTCCTCCTCTGTGATTGGACTCCCTACCAACTCGTTTTGTGCTTTCATTATTTGGGGTAAGTTGATGTCAGCCAAGTACGCCTGCTGGGCCTGCGCTGTTGGGTGTTCTGCTGTGTATAGTGTTTCGTAGAAACTCCAAAAGATTTGTGCCTTGTCAGTGTCTGACCCCGTGGTCCTTCCCTGGCCATCCTCAATCTCCCCAATGTATTCTTTCTCCCTTTTGACTCACAATTATCGTGCTAGATGAGAGCCTACTTTGTTGCCCTGATCATAACCTATCCGATGCAGTCTCAGAAGAGTAAGTTCCCCCCGGCTGGAATATATGGCATTTATTTTCTGCCTTAATGCAGTCACCGTGCGTTTGTGGGCTAGAGTCAGGGTTTCTTTGTGTACCCTTTCAGCTGTAGCAAGCTCAGCCTCAAGTGTCCGTCACTCAGTGGCTCTCTGTTTATTCAGGTTAGAGTTCAGAGCAATACATTGTCCTTGAATGCATCCCATGTATTAGAAGGAGATGTGTCCCCTGTGTTGTTGTGAAGGAAGTAATCCTTTACTGAGGTGCGCAGTTCATCCCTCAGTAATCTATCTTGCGTCAGCGAGTTGGGGAAGTACCAGCATCTGTATTTTGTGGGGGGGGGCTGCCCAGTTCAGAGTCATTTCTAGAAGCATGTGATCTGATAATGTAATGGGATGTATGGAGGCTTTGTGTGTGGCCTGTACAAGAGTATAGCTCACAAAGATGTACTTTATACATGAATAACTTCTGTGCGAGTGTGAGAAAAAGGTGTAGTCCCTGTCCTGTGGGTGGCGTACTTGCCATGAGTCCACTAGCCCTAGGTCCTCGAACCTCTCCCAAAGGGGTTTGGAAAAGCTGCCTGTGCCATGTCTAGTAGCATGTGTGCTATCTAGATTGGTTAAAGTCTCCCATAAGGATAATGTCCCCTTCGGCGAACCCTCCCAAAATCTATAAGAAGGACTGTATGAAGGGGATTTGATTTGTGTTCGGGGTGTATATTGTAGTGAAGGTGCATATGCAGCCTCTAAGCTGGCCTTTAACCCTTACTGACCGTCCTTCCTTGTCTGCTTTATAGCCTGTTGGGGAGAACTGCAACGATTTGTGGAACATTAATGCTACCCTGGTGTGTTTGAATGCTGTAGATGACCTGTAAATTAGGGGGTAGTCTCTGTGGCGCAATCTATGATCTTCTGACTTCTTCAGGTGTGTTTCCTGAAGGGACACTATGTCATTCCTCCTATCTGTAATGTATTTCCATATTTATGGGTGTTTCGCAGGGGGATTCAGGCCCTTCACATTCCAAGTTGATATGGTGATCACCATATTCCTACTCAGTGGTGTGTCTGCCCGTTAATTTTGTCCCAGCTTGATTGTTGTTTCTCCCTGTCCCCACCCCTCTACTGTAAGTTGGGAGTGATCCCTCCCTCTCGACTCCTCCACCCTGACCCTCCCATTGGATGGTCCATGTACCAAATGGAACTTTTAACGTTGAACCAAACATTACAAAATAAATTAACTGTTTCACATCTTCAATCAATCAATCAATCACAGAATTTGTAAAGCGCACTACTTACCCGTGAGGGTCTCAAGGCGCTAGGGAAAAAGAAAAGAAAAGGGGGGTGGGGGTGCTGCTACTGGTCGAACAACCAGGTCTTGAGTAGCCTCCTGAAGGTCAGCAGGTCTTGGGTCTGTCGTAGGCTTAGTGGAAGGGTGTTCCAGGTCTTGGCGGCGAGGTGGGAAAAGGATCTGCCGCCGGTGGTAGTTCTTTGAATGCGAGGGACGGTAGCGAGGGAGAGGTCGGCGGAGCGGAGTTGGCGGTTGGGGACGTAGAAGAGGAGTCGTCTGTTGAGGTAGGCTGGGCCAGTCTTGTGGAGTGCCTTGTGTGCGTGGATGAGGAGTTTGAAGGAGATTCTCCTGTTGACGGGGAGCCAGTGCAGGTTCCTCAGGTGGGGGGTGATGTGGCTGTGGCGTGGTACATCGAGGATCAGGCGTGCGGAGGCGTTTTGTATGCGTTGCAGCCGCTTGATGAGCTTGGCCAGGGCTCCCGCGTAGAGGGCATTCCCATAGTCAAGTCTGCTACTGACGAGGGCCTGGGTGACTGTTCTTCTTGTGTCTGTCGGGATCCACCTGTAGATCTTGCGAAGCATGCGGAGGGTGGTGAAGCAGGAGGATGAGACTGCGTTGACTTGCTTGTCCATGGAGAGCGTTGAGTCGAGGATGACTCCCAGGTTGCGTGCGTGGTCGGTGGGTGTCGGGGCTGCTCCCAGCATCGTTGGCCACCAGGAGTCGTCCCAGGCTGAGGGGTTGGAGCCGAGGATGAGGACCTCTGTCTTCTCCGTGTTCAGTTTTAGTCGGCTGATCTTCATCCAATCGGCGACGGCCTTCATTCCTTCATGGAGGTTGGATTTGGCGGTGAGGGGGTCCTTGGTGAGGGAGAGGATCAGTTGAGTGTCGTCGGCGTAGGAGATTATGTTGAGGTCGTGTTGTCTGGTGATGCGTGCAAGCGGGGTCATGTAGATGTTGAACAGTGTTGGGCTGAGGGACGATCCCTGGGGTACGCCGCAGATGATCTCGGAGGCTTCGGATCGGATTGGTGGGAGGCGGACTCTCTGGGTTCTGCCGGCGAGGAAGGAGGTGGTCCATTCCAGGGCCTTGTCTCGGATCCCTGCGTCGTGGAGGCGTGCGCGTAGAGTGCGGTGGCAGACAGTGTCAAAGGCGGCGGAGAGGTCCAGCAGGATGAGGGCTGCGGTCTCACCATTGTCCAGCAGGATCCTGATGTCGTCGGTGGCGGCGATGAGGGCAGTCTCAGTGCTGTGGTTGCTGCGGAACCCTGATTGGGATGGGTCCAGGATGCTGTTTTCTTCGAGGTATCGGGTTAGCTGTTTGTTGACGATCTTCTCGATGACCTTGGCTGGGAACGGAAGCAGGGAGATGGGCCGGAAGTTCTTGAGGTCTCTCGGGTCCGCCTTGGGTTTTTGAGTAGGGCGTTGATCTCTGCGTGTTTCCAGCTCTCTGGGAAGGTCGCGGTCTCGAAGGAGAGATTGATGACGTTGCACAGGTGGGGTGCGATGGAGCTGCTGGCTTTGTTGAAGATGTGGTGCGGGAAAGGGTCTGACGGGGAGCCGGAGTGTATTGTGCTCATGGTCTTGATGGTGTCCTCGATGTTCACGCTGGCCCAGGCTGGCAGGGGGTCGTGGTCGATGATGTGCGGCGGGTCTGGTGCATCGATCTTAGTTGGGGCTGTCTGGGTGTTGAAGCTGTCGTGGATGTCAGCGATCTTGCGGTGAAAGAAGGTGGCGAGGGAATCGCACAGGGGTTGCGACGGCGGGATGTCGTTGGTGTTGGAGCTGGGATTGGAGAGTTCCTTCACTATGTTGAAAAGCTCCTTTCTGTTGTGTGCGTTGTTGTCGAGGCAGTCTTTGAAGGAGATTCTCTTGGCGGACCTGATGAGGTGGTGGTGGTTACGGATGGCGTCTTTGTGGGCTGTGTGGCTGTCCGGTGTCTTATCACTGTGCCATTTCTTCTCTAGTTTCCGGCAGGTACGCTTGGAAGCTAGGAGTTCCGAGGTGAACCAGCTGGCTCTTTTGGTGGTGTCACTGTAGGTGAGCTTTTTCAGTGGGGCGAGGGTGTTGGCACAGTCGTCCATCCATCGTCTGAGGTTGCAGGCAGCGTCGTCGGTGTTGGATGGGTCGGAGGGAGGGCTGAGAGCGAGGTTGCCCGAAGTTGGTCTTCGGTGACTTTGCTCCAGCAGCGGCGTGGGATCTGTTGGGTGCGGTGGTGTGTGGTGGGTTTCTGGAAGGTGAAATGGATGCAGCGGTGGTCGGTCCAGAGGAGTTCCGTGGTGTGGCTGAAGGAGACGTGGGAGCTTGAGGAGAAGATGGGGTCAAGCATGTGGCCGGCGGAGTGGGTCGGTGTTGTGACGAGCTGGCTCAGACCGAGGTTGGCGAGGCTGTCGATCAGGGTGGTGGAGTTGCTGTTGTTGTTGTTCTCCAGGTGAAAGTTCAGGTCTCCGGGGAGGATGTAGTCGGTAGAGGTCAGGGCGTGCGTGCTGATGAAGTCGGCGATGGAGTCGCTGAACTGGGGTCGGGGCCCAGGGGGTCTGTAGACAAGGGTGCCTCTAAGGGTGGTGTTGGGGTCCGTGTGGATCTGGAAGTGCATGTGTTCGGTGGTGCTGAGAGTGTCGTCGGTGCTGGTCGAGACCCTGATGGTGTTCTTGTGGACGATGGCGATTCCTCCTCCTACTGCGTTGATGCGGTCTCTGCGGGTGATCTTATAGCCGTCTGGGATGGCTATGGCGATGTCGGAGGCGGAGGAGTCGTTCATCCAGGTCTCAGTCAGGAAGGCGACGTCTGGTGATGATGTGTCGAGCAGGTCCCAGAGCTCGACGGGCGTGTTTGCGTGCGGAGCGGGTGTTCAGTAGGATGCACCGGAGGTGGTTGAGGTCCTTCTTGGCGGGCGCCTCGGTGGCTCTGAGGCTGGTGTAGCTGCAGTTCCGGCAGGTGAAGGGACCATGGGTGCGTTTCGGGCGGCCTTGAAGCAGTTGTGTGTCCGTCCGGGGTTGAGAGCGTGGAGTGTGGTGGCATCGTATCGGCGTCGGTCCTCGAGGCTGGAGCGGGGGGCGCGCAGCCCAGGGGTTCTGGCGCTGGGCGCGGTCCAGTCGCGGACGGGCGCAGACGGGCTTGCCTTAGGCGCGTCTTCGGCGCGCCAGTGGCGCGGCCGCACAGCGGCCGCCATATATGGGGAGGTGGGAGGGAGGAGCAGCTGGGAGGCAGGGGCAGCGAATGGGCAGTCTGGGGGGCGGGGCCGCAGGGACGCAGCGGCGGGAATGGAGAGAGGCAGCGAGGGGCACAGAAGGCAAAGTGGACACAAGGGAGGTGGGGGCAGCGAGGGAAAACAGAAGAAAAACACGGGCACAGTACAGTGGGGCAGCGAGGGCACAGAAGGCAAAATGGACACAAGGGAGGTGGGGGCAGCGAGGGAAAACAGAAGAAAAACACGGGCACAGTACAGTGGGGCAGCGAGGGCACAGAAGGCAAAATGGACACAAGGGAGGTGGGGGCAGCGAGGAAAACAGAAGAAAAACACGGGCACAGTACAGTGGGGCAGCGAGGGCACAGAAGGCAAAATGGACACAAGGGAGGTGGGGGCAGTGAGGGAAAACAGAAGAAAACACGGGCACCGAGGCCACAAGCGGAGGGGCGAGCTTACCAGCAGCAGCAGCGGGCGGACAGCACAGGCGGAGCTGTGTGGTGGGGAGCGACCTACCTGGCAAGGTCAAGGGTCGCTCTCCTTGCCAGCGCAGCGGCCGCCATATATGGGGAGGTGGGAGGGAGGAGCAGCTGGGAGGCAGGGGCAGCGAATGGGCAGTCAGGGGGCGGGGCCGCAGGGACGCAGCAGCGGGAATGGAGAGAGGCAGCGAGGGGCACAGAAGGCAAAGTGGACACAAGGGAGGTGGGGGCAGCGAGGGAAAACAGAAGAAAAACACGGGCACAGTACAGTGGGGCAGCGAGGGCACAGAAGGCAAAATGGACACAAGGGAGGTGGGGGCAGCGAGGGAAAACAGAAGAAAAACACGGGCACAGTACAGTGGGGCAGCGAGGGCACAGAAGGCAAAATGGACACAAGAGGAGGTGGGGGCAGCGAGGGAAAACAGAAGAAAAACACGGGCACAGTACAGTGGGGCAGAGAGGGCACAGAAGGCAAAATGGACACAAGGGAGGTGGGGGCAGCGAGGGAAAACAGAAGAAAAACACGGGCACAGTACAGTGGGGCAGCGAGGGCACAGAAGGCAAAATGGACACAAGGGAGGTGGGGGCAGCGAGGGAAAACAGAAGAAAAACACAGGCACAGTACAGTGGGGCAGCGAGGGCACAGAAGGCAAAATGGACACAAGGGGGTGGGGGCAGCGAGGGAAAACAGATGAAAAACACGGGCACAGTACAGTGGGGCAGCGAGGGCACAGAAGGCAAAATGGACACAAGGGAGGTGGGGGCAGCGAGGGAAAACAGAAGAAAACACGGGCACCGAGGCCACAAGCGGAGGGGCGAGCTTACCAGCAGCAGCAGCGGGCGGACAGCACAGGCGGAGCTGTGTGGTGGGGGACCGACCTACCTGGCAAGGTCAAGGGTCGCTCTCCTCACCGCGCAGCGGCCGCCATATATGGGGAGGTGGGAGGGAGGAGCAGCTGGGAGGCAGGGGCAGCGAATGGGCAGTCAGGGGGCGGGGCCGCAGGACGCAGCGGCGGGAATGGAGAGAGGCAGCGAGGGGCACAGAAGGCAAAGTGGACACAAGGGAGGTGGGGGCAGCGAGGGAAAACAGAAGAAAAACACGGGCACAGTACAGTGGGGCAGCGAGGGCACAGAAGGCAAAATGGACACAAGGGAGGTGGGGGCAGCGAGGGAAAACAGAAGAAAAACACGGGCACAGTACAGTGGGGCAGCGAGGGCACAGAAGGCAAAATGGACACAAGGGAGGTGGGGCAGCGAGGAAAACAGAAGAAAAACACGGGCACAGTACAGTGGGGCAGCGAGGGCACAGAAGGCAAAATGGACACAAGGGAGGTGGGGGCAGCGAGGGAAAACAGAAGAAAACACGGTCACCGAGGCCACAAGCGGAGGGGCGAGCTTACCAGCAGCAGCAGCGGGCGGACAGCACAGGCGGAGCTGTGTGGTGGGGGAGCGACCTACCTGGAAAGGTCAAGGGTCGCTCTCCTCACCGCGCAGCGGCTGCCATATATGGGGAGGTGGGAGGGAGGAGCAGCTGGGAGGCAGGGGCAGCAAATGGGCAGTCAGTGGGGCGGGGCCGCAGGGGACGCAGCGGCGGGAATGGAGAGAGGCAGCGAGGGGCACAGAAGGCAAAGTGGACACAAGGGAGGTGGGGGCAGCGAGGGAAAACAGAAGAAAAACACGGGCACAGTACAGTGGGGCAGCGAGGGCACAGAAGGCAAAATGGACACAAGGGAGGTGGGGGCAGCGAGGAAAACAGAAGAAAAACACGGGCACAGTACAGTGGGGCAGCGAGGGCACAGAAGGCAAAATGGACACAAGGGAGGTGGGGGCAGCGAGGAAAAAAAGAAGAAAAACACGGGCACAGTACAGTGGGGCAGAGAGGGCACAGAAGGCAAAATGGACACAAGGGAGGTGGGGGCAGCGAGGGAAAACAGAAGAAAAACACGGGCACAGTACAGTGGGGCAGCGAGGGCACAGAAGGCAAAATGGACACAAGGGAGGTGGGGGCAGCGAGGGAAAACAGAAGAAAAACACGGGCACAGTACAGTGGGGCAGCGAGGGCACAGAAGGCAAAATGGACACAAGGGGGGTGGGGGCAGCGAGGGAAAACAGATGAAAAACACGGGCACAGTACAGTGGGGCAGCGAGGGCACAGAAGGCAAAATGGACACAAGGGAGGTGGGGGCAGCGAGGGAAAACAGAAGAAAACACGGGCACCGAGGCCACAATCGGAGGGGCGAGCTTACCAGCAGCAGCAGCGGGCGGACAGCACAGGCGGAGCTGTGTGGTGGGGGAGCGACCTACCTGGCAAGGTCAAGGGTCGCTCTCCTCGCGCGCAGCGGCCGCCATATATGGGGAGGTGGGAGGGAGGAGCAGCTGGGAGGCAGGGGCAGCGAATGGGCAGTCAGGGGCGGGGCCGCAGGGACGCAGCGGCGGGAATGGAGAGAGGCAGCGAGGGGCACAGAAGGCAAAGTGGACACAAGGGAGGTGGGGGCAGCGAGGAAAACAGAAGAAAAACACGGGCACAGTACAGTGGGGCAGCGAGGGCACAGAAGGCAAAATGGACACAAAGGAGGTGGGGGCAGCGAGGGAAAACAGAAGAAAATCACGGGCACAGTACAGTGGGGCAGCGAGGGCACAGAAGGCAAAATGGACACAAGGGAGGTGGGGGCAGCGAGGGAAAACAGAAGAAAAACACGGGCACAGTACAGTGGGGCAGCGAGGGCACAGAAGGCAAAATGGACACAAGGGAGGTGGGGGCAGTGAGGGAAAACAGAAGAAAACACGGGCACCGAGGCCACAAGCGGAGGGGCGAGCTTACCAGCAGCAGCAGCGGGCGGACAGCACAGGCGGAGCTGTGTGGTGGGGGAGCGACCTACCTGGCAAGGTCAAGGGTCGCTCTCCTTACCGCGCAGCGGCCGCCATATATGGGGAGGTGGGAGGGAGGAGCAGCTGGGAGGCAGGGGCAGCGAATGGGCAGTCAGGGGGGCGGGGCCGCAGGGGACGCAGCAGCGGGAATGGAGAGAGGCAGCGAGGGGCACAGAAGGCAAAGTGGACACAAGGGAGGTGGGGGCAGCGAGGGAAAACAGAAGAAAAACACGGGCACAGTACAGTGGGGCAGCGAGGGCACAGAAGGCAAAATGGACACAAGGGAGGTGGGGGCAGCGAGGGAAAACAGAAGAAAAACACGGGCACAGTACAGTGGGGCAGCGAGGGCACAGAAGGCAAAATGGACACAAGGGAGGTGGGGGCAGCGAGGGAAAACAGAAGAAAAACACGGGCACAGTACAGTGGGGCAGAGAGGGCACAGAAGGCAAAATGGACACAAGGGAGGTGGGGGCAGCGAGGGAAAACAGAAGAAAAACACGGGCACAGTACAGTGGGGCAGCGAGGGCACAGAAGGCAAAATGGACACAAGGGAGGTGGGGGCAGCGAGGGAAAACAGAAGAAAAACACAGGCACAGTACAGTGGGGCAGCGAGGGCACAGAAGGCAAAATGGACACAAGGGGGTGGGGGCAGCGAGGGAAAACAGATGAAAAACACGGGCACAGTACAGTGGGGCAGCGAGGGCACAGAAGGCAAAATGGACACAAGGGAGGTGGGGGCAGCGAGGGAAAACAGAAGAAAGCACGGGCACCGAGGCCACAAGCGGAGGGGCGAGCTTACCAGCAGCAGCAGCGGGCGGACAGCACAGGCGGAGCTGTGTGGTGGGGGACCGACCTACCTGGCAAGGTCAAGGGTCGCTCTCCTCACCGCGCAGCGGCCGCCATATATGGGAGGTGGGAGGGAGGAGCAGCTGGGAGGCAGGGGCAGCGAATGGGCAGTCAGGGGCGGGGCTGCAGGGACGCAGCGGCGGGAATGGAGAGAGGCAGCGAGGGGCACAGAAGGCAAAGTGGACACAAGGGAGGTGGGGGCAGCGAGGAAAACAGAAGAAAAACACGGGCACAGTACAGTGGGGCAGCGAGGGCACAGAAGGCAAAATGGACACAAGGGAGGTGGGGGCAGCGAGGGAAAACAGAAGAAAAACACGGGCACAGTACAGTGGGGCAGCGAGGGCACAGAAGGCAAAATGGACACAAGGGAGGTGGGGGCAGCGAGGAAAACAGAAGAAAAACACGGGCACAGTACAGTGGGGCAGCGAGGGCACAGAAGGCAAAATGGACACAAGGGAGGTGGGGGCAGCGAGGGAAAACAGAAGAAAAACCCGGTCACCGAGGCCACAAGCGGAGGGGCGAGCTTACCAGCAGCAGCAGCGGGCGGACAGCACAGGCGGAGCTGTGTGGTGGGGAGCGACCTACCTGGAAAGGTCAAGGGTCGCTCTCCTCACCGCGCAGCGGCTGCCATATATGGGGAGGTGGGAGGGAGGAGCAGCTGGGAGGCAGGGGCAGCAAATGGGCAGTCAGTGGGGCGGGGCCGCAGGGCGAGCGGCGGGAATGGAGAGAGGCAGCGAGGGGCACAGAAGGCAAAGTGGACACAAGGGAGGTGGGGGCAGCGAGGAAAACAGAAGAAAAACACGGGCACAGTACAGTGGGGCAGCGAGGGCACAGAAGGCAAAATGGACACAAGGGAGGTGGGGGCAGCGAGGGAAAACAGAAGAAAAACACGGGCACAGTACAGTGGGGCAGCGAGGGCACAGAAGGCAAAATGGACACAAGGGAGGTGGGGGCAGCGAGGGAAAACAGAAGAAAAACACGGGCACAGTACAGTGGGGCAGAGAGGGCACAGAAGGCAAAATGGACACAAGGGAGGTGGGGGCAGCGAGGAAAACAGAAGAAAAACACGGGCACAGTACAGTGGGGCAGCGAGGGCACAGAAGGCAAAATGGACACAAGGGAGGTGGGGGCAGCGAGGGAAAACAGAAGAAAAACACGGGCACAGTACAGTGGGGCAGCGAGGGCACAGAAGGCAAAATGGACACAAGGGGGTGGGGGCAGCGAGGAAAACAGATGAAAAACACGGGCACAGTACAGTGGGGCAGCGAGGGCACAGAAGGCAAAATGGACACAAGGGAGGTGGGGGCAGCGAGGGAAAACAGAAGAAAACACGGGCACCGAGGCCACAATCGGAGGGGCGAGCTTACCAGCAGCAGCAGCGGGCGGACAGCACAGGCGGAGCTGTGTGGTGGGGAGCGACCTACCTGGCAAGGTCAAGGGTCGCTCTCTCCACGCGCAGCGGCCGCCATATATGGGGAGGTGGGAGGGAGGAGCAGCTGGGAGGCAGGGGCAGCGAATGGGCAGTCAGGGGACGGGGCCGCAGGACGCAGCGGCGGGAATGGAGAGAGGCAGCGAGGGGCACAGAAGGCAAAGTGGACACAAGGGAGGTGGGGGCAGCGAGGGAAAACAGAAGAAAAACACGGGCACAGTACAGTGGGGCAGCGAGGGCACAGAAGGCAAAATGGACACAAAGGAGGTGGGGGCAGCGAGGGAAAACAGAAGAAAAACACGGGCACAGTACAGTGGGGCAGCGAGGGCACAGAAGGCAAAATGGACACAAGGGAGGTGGGGGCAGCGAGGGAAAACAGAAGAAAAA
This sequence comes from Calotriton arnoldi, assembly GCA_963921515.1. Classification (NCBI taxonomy): domain Eukaryota; kingdom Metazoa; phylum Chordata; class Amphibia; order Caudata; family Salamandridae; genus Calotriton; species Calotriton arnoldi. Next base: position 135,403 of record CAWUFW010009177.1, read on the forward strand.
CACGGGCACAGTACAGTGGGGCAGCGAGGGCACAGAAGGCAAAATGGACACAAGGGAGGTGGGGGCAGCGAGGGAAAACAGAAGAAAAACACGGGCACAGTACAGTGGGGCAGCGAGGGCACAGAAGGCAAAATGGACACAAGGGAGGTGGGGGCAGCGAGGAAAACAGAAGAAAAACACGGGCACAGTACAGTGGGGCAGCGAGGGCACAGAAGGCAAAATGGACACAAGGGGGTGGGGGCAGCGAGGGAAAACAGATGAAAAACACGGGCACAGTACCGTGGGGCAGCGAGGGCACAGAAGGCAAAATGGACACAAGGGAGGTGGGGGCAGCGAGGGAAAACAGAAGAAAACACGGGCACCGAGGCCACAAGCGGAGGGGCGAGCTTACCAGCAGCAGCAGCGGTCGGACAGCACAGGCGGGGCTGTGTGGTGGGGGAGCGACCTACCTGGCAAGGTCAAGGGTCTTTGTATCATAACTACTATACTGCTTGGGTCGTGGTCAAGTCCGCTTTAGCAAATAGTTATTTCATGAACCAAGGGATATGCATGGACGAAACACAATAGAACAATCCCAGAGAGATGATTCTGTATGGACTGCTAGCCCTTGGGTCAATATAAAGGTCCATAGCATCCCGTTAATGAATCCGCCCCCCTATGAGAGCCCAACGATCCCCCTTTAGCTTATCTGAGTGGATGCCCCATGGGGGTTCGGCATGTTCAAGTGTCCGGAGTGTTCCTTGTACAGTTCATATATTCATCACCTTGTAGCTGTCATGCGCTTCTGGCACTTACTTCTGTTGCTTTGTGCGTTTCTGCATGTTCCACTGACGCTTTCCAGTTTAGCTGCACTGGGGAATTGTTCGAAGTTGGAGGTTGATGCCTGTTCTTCTTCTCGGGGGGATCCCCAATAATTTTGCTGCGTCTTTAAGGGTGATAACATTTATTTATTTATTTATTTATAAAGCGCGACATTCATCCCGCTGGGATATCACGGCGCTAGTTGTGGCGGAGAAATAGTGAGTAAGGTTATGATTAGTTGGGGGCAGACGGCTTGGCTAGGGAAATAGATATGTTTTGAGTTTCTTCCTGAACGCCATGTGTTCTTCAGTTAGTCTTAGCTCCAGCGGGAGCTCATTCCAATGAAGTGCTGCAAGGTGCGAAAAGTGCGTCCACCTGTCCTGCTTTTACTTATTCTCTTGGTCTCAGCTAGTGCTAAGGAGCGTGACGTTAAGCATCTGGGTGGAACATAGAACTTGATTCTGTTCTGTAGAATCTTGGGGCCTGTGTGATGGAGTGCCCTATGAGCGTGTCCTAGGAGTTTGAAACGCGCTCTTTGGCGCATAGGCAGCCAGTGGAGTTGTTTCAGGCATTTTGTTGCAGGACTGTATCTGCTCTCATTGCACACTAGTCTAGCCGCTGCGTTCTGTATGACCTGCAGACGTTTAAAAGATAATCTGGCATGCCAACAAAGAGTGCATTTCCGTAATCCAGCCTGCTAACAAGTAGTGCCTGCATAATGGTCCTCCTGCTTTCCAGAGGGATCCAGGGAAATAGTCTCTTTAGGAGCTTCAGGGTAGCGAAGCTTCTACCACACAGGATCCGCACGTGCTCTTTCATCGATAAAGTATTATCGATGATAATGCCCAGGTTTCTGACACACTGCTTTGGAGCTGGCGCCGCGCCCAAAGAGAGGGACCACCAAGATGTATCCCAAATGTGATTGGCTCCACCGAGAAGCAGGATTTTTGATTTCTCTGCATTGAGCTTTAAACAGTGCTCTGACATCCAGTTTGCCATCTCGGTCAGACAGTTATTGAGTTTGCCTCTGGTGTCATCATGCTCATTTCCGATGGCTATTGTCAGTTGGGTGTCATCCGCATAGGAACAAATTCCGAAGCCCCACTTCATGCCAATTTCTGCCAAAGATGAAACATAGGCGTTAAATAATGTGGGGCTCAGGGATGCTCCCTGCGGAACTCCACAGTTGAGGTTTTTTGGGGTGGAGGAAAAGGTACTGGACTGTACAGTTTGGGTTCTGTTACATAAAAATGAACTCAGCCATTGAAGGGCCTTAGCGTGTATCCCTTTTTCATGCAAGTTTTCCAGTAAAAGTTGGTGAGAGACTGTGTCGAAAGCCGTCGACAAGTCTAACAGGATCAGGGCTACAGCCTTTCCCTGGTCCAGCAATGTCCTTATATTGTCTAAGACAGCCAGGAGAGTTGCCTCCGTACTGTTGGTAGCCCTGAAACCTGTCTGTGTGGGGTCCAGCAACTCATTTGATTCTAGATAGTGAGTTAGCTGTCTATTGACAAGTTTCTCCAGAACCTTGGAAAGGTAGGGAAGTTGGGAAATTGGCCTGTAGTTGGCTGTATTGTTTACATCAGATCCTATCTTTTCAATAAGGGAGTTACTAGAGCTTGTTTCCAAACCTCTGGAAAGACTGCTGTCTCCAGTGATTGGTTGAACAACTGTGTGATGTAAGGGCATAGGATAGGTGTAAGTTGTGAAAAATGAAATGTGGACATGGGTCGAGAGGGGATCCTGATTTGACTTCCCCATTGCTTTGGCAATCTCATTTTCTGTAAAAGGGGCGAAGCTGTCTAAATGCGCAGGGCTATCTGGGTGAGGATCTATGCTCTCCCAGTTGATGGTGTTCACTGGAGAGATGTTGTTGAATGACGAATAAATTATGTCTATTTTGTCCGTGAAGAAATTGCTAATTTTCTCACAGCTTTCTGTTGAGGGCGGCAGGGTTTGAGACATGCAGGTTGGCTTGCATAGCTCCCGTACTATTTTGTAAAGCTCCTTTGCCGAATTTGTGTTCTCATTAATTCGTTGTGACATGATATGATTTGCTGTGCAGCTCAAATGCTAGACCAAATGGGTAAGTCCACCGGTATCTTACTTTTTCTTGCTGCAGCTTATCCGTTGCCGGTCTAATTTGTAAGGGCCTGGACAGTATGGCTGGAGCAATGTCCTGAAATAGTGCCCATGAATAGCCCTGAAAGGTGACGTTGTCTGCCTTGCGTGCCGCTTGCAATATGGCCTCCTTCACCTTGAATGAGTGGAGTTTGACCAGAACATCTCTGGAGCACTTGTGAGGGTCTTCCTGCTGTGGACCCACATGGTGTACACGTTCAATTTTTATTTTCATTGTCACATCGTTTAGCAGGTCCGCGAACATCCCTGATACAAAGGCCTTCAAGTTCGGGCCTTGCACTGAACAATGAACAAGATCCTGTTATAAAAAATGTAAGGAACATATGAGTTTAGAAAGGGGAGAATACAGTTCTTTAAGATAATGTCATACCGAAAGACATCTGGTTTAAAAATGTGAAGATTATGGATTAAAATGTATATAGTAGGAATGCATTTGATTTCTTGAACGAGATTGTAAAACATGTATGCATTCAGCTATATATACTAAAATATACAATTTGTATTCCTTTTGTTGTTCTGATGTTAGGGTGAAACATTGCACCACAAGATATATTGGAGGAAAAGAGAATATTATTTGTCCTGAAGAAGGTGGCTTAATTAATTCTGTACCACCGAAACGCGTCGACGCAGAGGTTTTGTTAAATTTGGGGTGTGGCAGCAACCATTATGATAGGAAAGTTGTTCACCCTGTTGGTTGTTGTCGAGACTACATACAAATTAACGATTTAGAAGACAAATTTGTTCTGTCTAGGGTATCTTTTTCTTCCTAAAGGGTTTTTGTCATTGTATGAATTTGGATTCATGTATTTTTAGTATTGATTTATTGTTTTGTATATATATATGTTTTACGATATTATGTAATGGTCATTGAAAAACATTTAAATCTCTTGTTTTTAATCATCATTTATTGTTATTTGATTTATTAAACTTGTGCATAAGTACTTTTACATCCTAAGTAGAGCATTTTTATTGTGTATATGTATATGTATATGCGAGCATGATGTGTAGGACTGATTGGGGTGAATGGAGCCATAGTAGCTTTTAGTGACAATACTGAGTCGTTCCAAAGGGAAATTTTTATTTAACTTGTTGTTATTAGGTGCTCTGTCCCTTTGGACTTTGAAGAGCCCCTCTCCTTGTTTCAAAGCTTCCACTGAATCCGCCAGATTCCATATAAGTATATTGTCTCTACGAGACTTGTTTTCAAGGTCTTCACACTTGAGGATGACTGACTGGAGCTGTGTTTCCATTAGATGAGCTGCTTCTGCCATATTGTGTGCCTGTTGCTCCAGTTCTTGCACTTTGGCTTCTAAGTCCAATGTCCTAGTACCCACAGAGTCCACATCGTTTTGGAGAGACACTATACGTCCATTGATATCGGCTCCCAGGCTTTCGATGGATGCAGTCATGTCAGTTCTCAGTTCTTCTCTTAATTCCTTCTTGAAGTCCTGTAGCGAGGAAAGGAGGACCTCTTTGGTTAGGGCCATGGTTTCTTCCGAGGTAATTTCTTGGTGGGCCTCCACTGGCCAAACTTAGCTGGACACCCTGTTTTGCTGGGACTTCTTCTGTGGAATAGGCGCGACCCAGCGGTGACACAGTGATGCGCAGACCTAGTGCCATTTGCGCCCCAACTCCCCCTAGCCGGTCGTCGTCACCTTCCTTCCAAGTTTCTGCACTGTTTGGGGTGTAGTTTCAGAGCGCCATCCAGCCAGGCAGGGACTCACCGTCTTTCGGCGCCTTCTGTTTAGCTGGGCCCCCGCTAGTTAATGTCTGGCCCTTATCTCCAGTGGGGCCTAAAGTGCCAGGATTGCAGTGTGGCTACCTTATGTCTCAATCAGGGTGTTTCCTGCTTTGAAGGGTTCTGGCTTATCTCTCAGCTTCCCCTTAATGAATGATGAGGGCCCCGGCCGTCTACATGCTGGTACTTTCCGCCCTGTCAGGAGGGCTCAGTGTTCCAAATTCTTCAGTGCGCCCATGTTCGCCACGACGCGCAGTTCCTTTAATTAGTAAGTTGCGTTGTTAGTGAGGATCAAACTCTGCTGCCCGTTTGCCCCCTTTGCCGTTTTTCGCTCTATGTGTCTTGACCCAGCGCCATCTTGGGGTCAGGCACAGGAGGACTCGGGCACCCGGTTGATTCCAGGGGAGCTTTTCCTCCACTCCCGCATCCGCTCCCTGTTTCTCGCAGCCGAGGGACCCACCTTCATGTGAGTGCGCCTTGGGTTCAGGGATCCATCCACTTGATCTGGCAGCTCATAAGCAACAGCAGATCCTTTTTTTGTTAGGGCGTGGCGAGGCGCATAGGCTGTCCCGCCGGTGCTCCGAGAGGTTTGTCGGCGTAGGTGGGGGATCTCTGTCGATCCCCTCCACCGTCTTCTGCTTATCCCGGGAGTCCCCTGCTGAAACTTGTTGCTTCTCTGGCAGCTATCCTTGTGGGGCGCCGCTCCATGCACTGCTTACGGCAACAGCCTTCACTACCCGCGCCGATCATCACCGGTGCAATCCGAAGGCATCAGGCGATTACGGCCGGGCTTTCTTGCTTCTGCCGACAGCTGCCAAGTCTCTGTAGCCCTGTAGGTTGATTCCATGCTCCTATGAATGCTCACTGTCCATTCCTCCCCGTGGTGTTATAACTTGGCCACGCCCTGGATGCCACTTTTATGTGCAGTGCAAGCCTGTGGGTGAGGAAATCTCCTGGCTGCCCCCTAACCAATGGGGTAAAAATTCCCAGGGGTGACCTAACCACTTTTGCAGCATGTCAGTTGTGTCTATTTGTAAACTATACCACAATGCCCTTCTCTACCTAAATATAACATGGCCGAACCCTTCTTCCCCTGGTCAGAGCTCCATGTGCCCACCCAGAGGTGTGGCTAAGATATTAGGCAAACCCTCCCTTGTGGTCATTCCAAAATATTTCTGCTCCAACTCCACCTTCCCACTAGGTTTGGAGCCAAACTGACTAGTAAGATATATGGAGGCAGGCCTAGGTGTGAGCTACACCTGCCAGTGACAGGGTAGGCACCCTTTGAAGCTCAGAACAAGCTGAGCACAACCCCACAGGCCATGCTACTCAAAAGAAGAATAGCACCCCTCCACACCCAAGCCTTTTGTCCACTTTCTGGGAACAATACATGCAACACCACATGAAAGATTCAGGTGACACTGATTACTGGCGGCAGAAAGGTACATTTGGTGTAAGCAGAGAAATTATCACTTTCTAAAGTGTCATTTCAATAATAGTAATATAAAATCCAACTTGACCATTTCATTTAAAATTACTATTAAAATCAGTTCTTGAATCATGGCTGTAGCTTCTCCCAAACTGAATTTAAGTCTTATACATTGTTATAATATAACCTAGTGTTTTCCTATGGGAGAGCTAGCCTTGCTACAGTGAAGACCAACTTAGTTGGTTTTTCATCTGCAAGACAGGTACAACTTTAAATATACATGTCCTACTTTTTAAATACCATGCGCCCTGCTCTATGGGCATTTGGGCCTACCTTAGGGGTGATTCATAAGCACTGAAAGGGAAGGTTTAAGCCTGGCAAAATGTTTATTTTGCCAGGTCAAAGTGGTCATTTCAAACTGCATACACAGGCTACAAGGGAAGGCCTGGAGACATGTTTTACAGTGCTACTTTAGCGGGTTACACAATGAGTGCTGCATCAAACTTGTAGCATTTAATTTACAGCCTGCATACAAGTAGTACCATAAACTAGAGATGTTTAAGTAAATTAAATGTGCCAAAAAAAATCTAAATCTAAATGGGTATATGCCAATTTCACCAGGGGAGATCACAGGTACTTTACTGCCTTTTGCAACAGTAATGTTTGCAGATTCCTATGGTCAACAAAAATGGGTTATTTAAAAAAAGGCAAACATCTAGGGGAATACCATGCAAAAGATTGTGATTTGCAAAAGCTGGTTGTGCTAAAACAATGCAATTTTTTTTTTTTAAAGGGAAGACTATATAGATAAGTACTGGTTTACGATACTTAACTTGTGCACATGTACCTAGATGAAGTCTTTGCTTACTGAAAATCTAAAAGAAAAATAAACAATATACTTTTACCTCTTTTCAATTAGTTCTAAAAATCTAAGGCCATATGAATTATTGTTGTAAATAGCGATTATCTAATTGAGATTCTCTGCAAATCGCAATTAGGTAATCGCTATTCCTAATGTATGAAACTCCATGAATTTCATTTAGTGATTCCTAGTTGGTTGTAAATTGACCAACCTCATGAATATTAATGAGGTAGGGAGCAATTTGCGACCCATTAGGAAACGCTAAAGTCACAGGGATGTAGGCCTGCTGGGGTCAGCAGACCACCATGTCCGTGATTGCTTTTAAAATAAAGCAATAATTTTTTTTTAAATTCAGCCCATTTCCTTAAAGGAAAATGGCTTGCGTTTAAAAAAAATGAAAGGTTTTCTTTTAATTTTTTAGGAGCAGGCAGTTGGTCCGTAGGAGGAGTGCTATATCTTGGTTTGACTCCCAATGTAGAAACGCCAAATTTGCATTCGTTAGGGCCATCAAAATGGAGGATAAGAGGGAGAGTCAAATCAAAAGAGCTACCTATAAGAAGGCACTTAGCAAAAAGGAGTGGCATAACAGGAGGTGTGCTCAACTTCTTGAAGCCACCAGAGATAAAAAACCAATACCTCTTTGGAATGTTGTGGCTACAGGGGACACGGAGGGCATAGTGGAGTTTGATAACAACATCACAGCTGATGTATGGATTGAGCATCATCAGGGGACATCATGCAAGATGCGTAACAAGTCACAACCCTTAATGTTTTGGAGAAGGCTTTGGGCCACCCCGAGTTGTCATCATACCATAGAGGACTAGAGGAAATTTTTAGCGATCTCCTAGTCTCCCTTGGATAAAACATATAAGAGACTCCTTTGTGGGGATGGGATTTGCTAATTTCGATCCTGGGTATAAGTGCTAAAGACTTAAAAAACTAGTACAAGTCCTATAAGCTGTGCAATCTTTTAACTTCTCACACACGTGACACTTTAACTAGCTCTTTTTAACAGTTTAAGGATTCTTATTCAGTGAAATTATTTTTGGACGATATTGAACTAAGGTTGGCCAAAAAAATGCATGTGCATCTTAGATTTGGCATGCTTCCCCTTCGTGCTCTCACATCTGGCTGGGCAGGAGTGGCTGATACTGAGGATCAGAGCTGTCCAGGTTGTGGACATGTAAAAGAAATGGTGGCCCATCTATTTTTTTCTTGCCCACTCTATAGTAGGCCCACGTGAAATGGCTGGTTCCCATTTGCAGGAGTTTGGGTACCATAAACCATGAAGAGGTGTTTAGTATCCTTCAAACTAACCCAGCCCCTCCCTTGGATTTTGTAGTATCAAGGTTTTTAATGATATCATAGTTTATAAGAAGCCGCCTTACCTCTGTATAAAAAGAACCAGCTAGGTTAGTTGAATGACTGCACAACTAGATCATGCACCTTACAGATTATAATATGATTGTCACATAATGCTAACTGTTTAGGGCCACTATAGTATTTTATAACAATCCACAATGATGTAATCTTATAAATTTATTTTTAGGAGATCGTTTTTATCTTTTTATTTTTTAATTTTTGTAATATTTTTTAAAACTTTTTTTATTGTAATTTTCAAGAAACATTACAGCCAAGCAATAATTGAGAAGCAAGAAGCTCCTTACATGTTGGACCCAAAGCATTGTTTTGCCAAATAGCAAACATTTACTGTCATTCTACATAAAGTAAAGACAAAAAATAAAACTTAAAAAGGAAACATCTACCGTGGAGCAGTTTTAAGCAACAGGAAATACGAATTCCCCTGACACTAGGTGCAGTACAGCATTGTCCCGGTCCATTAACTTAAAGCCATCAATGTTACAGTTCTTGCATAGTACTCAATGTAGAGGCATTTCAGTAGCATTTGTTCCACAGCTTTGTCGTCAGACACATATTTCCCATACGTAAATTCGACTATCTCAATCATTGTCCATGGAGTGGGCTTGCAAATAATTTTTGAGGGGTTGCCAGATATCACATGGGCGCGAGGTGACGGGAAGGAGTGTGGCATAGATGTCACTCATAGAATCGCAGTAAGTGAGGTCACGGAGCCATGCCTGCACCGATGGTGTTTGTGCTCTACCCCAATGTAATGAAACCTGTCGCTTGGCTATCAATAAGGCAGTAGCAGAGAACCTTCTAATGCCTCTCTTGAGTGGCTTGACATAGCCCAGAAGGACCATCAAAGGCTTGGGGGGTATATTAAAATCCACCATAATGGACAGGTGTCTAAAAATATTCTCCCAGTATGCATTCACAGGAGGACAGAGCCAAGCCAGGTGTGCAAAGTCCGCTTCAGGCGTGCCACATCTCATACAAGCGTGTGATGTCGTTGGGTTCATTTTAGATAATAGTTTTGGAGTAACGTAGACTCTATGTAAATATTTAAAATGTAACAATTTGTGTCTGTAGTTACTAGAGACGTATCACATCTGGGAGCAACAGTAACGCCATATATCATCGGTGATAGTGATATCCAAGTCCTGTTCCTAGGATGTGCGTGCTTTAATGCCTACAGGTGGGCGAAGGGAGAGAGATAAATGGTAAATGAGCGAAACTAAATAGGCGCTATCCGGCGAGGTTATGACAAGTGTGAGTGGCGGAAAATCCTCTGGTTCAGTTGACGTATCTGGCAATGTCTTTAATAAAGAGTTATGAACTCTGTGAATCAGGAAGCTGTCCATGTACGTAGTAGCTCCATGGGCAGACAACTCGGCGGTCGAGCATGGTCTAGATTAGCAAAACATATCACCCGTTTTATGTAGTCGAGCTGTAAGTAGTGTTCTCTTAGTTAACGTTTCCATAGTAGGGGGTATTGACGGGTTATCTGCCAATGGTAAGTGCGGGGAGCTTGGTCCATGCCCAACATGTTGTGGGGACTGTTTGAATTTCCGTGGGGTTTCATGGGAGTCCCTGGGGTAATAATGTAGATAATGAGTGGGGGTATATCTGCGATCTATCAGGTTTTAGATATTGCAATCTTGCGTCTGGATGATAGCAGTAGTATGTAAAGTGGATTTGGGCTACCAAATAGTATAGATAAAAATCAGGGACCCCAAACCCCCCTCGTTCAAATGGCATGGTTAATGTGGTCCAGGTCACTTGCGATTGTTGACCAGCCCAAATTAACCGTATTAGGAGTGAACGTAGTGTATTAAAAAAATTCATTGTCAATGTTATGGGGATATTTTAAAAAAGGTACAAAAAATGTGGTAGCACCACCATTTTTATAATAGCAATCCTGCCTGCCATTGAGAGTGGCAGTTTCGTCCATTTATTAATTTGTGTGTTGAGTCTATCAATCGTGGGCCCATAGTTTAAGCGGATAACTTCGGGGCACTACAATGTAAATAGATGCCCAGATATTTAGGTGGGTCAGTGCACCATCTCAGAGGAAACTCGAGATCACCAGGAATGGTGGCAGGAGTCAATGGGAATATTTCAGATTTGGTCCAGTTAATGACCAAGCCCGAATGCACTCCAAAACGGACTACCTCTCATAATAGAGGGGGCAGATTCTCCATAGGTTTACGCACAAACAACATCACGTCATCTGCGTAAAAAGATGCGATGAGAGGGCCAGTATGTAGTTGCAGTCCACAGTGTAAATGCCGTTCCTGAATATGACGAGCAAGCAGGTCCATAGCTATTATGAATAGGAGGGGCGACAGTGGGCAGCCTTGCCTGGTGCCTCGGGTCAAACCAAATCATACCGTTCACTCTCAGTCGGGCAACCGGGGAAGAGTATAATAGGTGAACCAAATTTAAAAAACCAATGGGGATACCTAGTTTTTGCATAACGGCATACAAAAAAGGCCATTCTAAAGAATCAAATGCCTTCTCAGCGTCTAGCATTACTGCTGCCGCCGGCAAGGCAGGCTCCATTTGGTTCATCACCGAAAAAACAGCACGTAGATTTAGCGTCGTAGATCGTCTAGGGATAAAGCCTGCCTGAAAGGGGCATAGTGTGGTATCAACTAATAATGCCAGTCGGGTAGCAAGTATTTTAGCGAGGATTTTATAATCATGATTGAGGCGAGATAATGGCCTATAGGACTGACACTTATGGGGGGGCTTGTCTGGTTTAAGTAGCAATGTGATGATAGCCTCGCGCATTATAGGTGAGAGGGACCCGCTCTGTAATGCTTCGTCATATACTTCCAGGAGGCGGGGTGCTAGCTCCTCTTGAAAGGCCTTATAAAAATCCCCAGAAAGTCCATCAGACCCCGGGGCACAGGTGCTAGCTAGATCCTTTCTCGCCTGCTTTATTTCATCTGTGTCAATTTGGGCAGCCAAAAAATCTCCCTGTCCCTCTTCAAGCCACACCATAGCTATCTCTTGTAGATAATCAACGAGAGCCCGTCCTGTGGGCAGGCACCTTGTCTGATATAATTTCGTGTAGTAATCTAAAAAAGCCTTATTGATGTCTGTGCCTTTCGTCAGTGAGTCTCCCGATTCGGTGTCTAATTGCATCACAAATGTAGATTGGTACTGTGGTCTAAGAAGATGCGCAAGTGTTCTTCCGGGTCTCTCCCCCTCCCCGTACACTCGCGCCCTGGCATACTTTCCCATATATTTCACTTCACGAGCAGCAGCTTCAGTGAATTCGGTCATCAAGGCAGAGCGGTCCCGGAGCACTTTCAATGACGGGTTATCCTGCATAATGACATCGATATCTTTTAGTTTCTGTTCAATCTTTTCCAACTCATTCCAAATGGAATGGAAGACACCAGCATGCTTCGAGATACACACACCCCGGATAAACGCCTTGAAGGCATCCCAAAGTGTAAGCTGCGAGTCTACGGACCCATCGTTCAATTGAAAAAATTCTGCAATGGCGTCTCCAACCTCACTTCGAAATACTGAGTCTAGGAGAGCATTCGCCGGGAACCTCCATAATGGGCGTTGTTTGGGGATCGATGGAAAAGCGACTACCAACAATACTGGGGCATGATCAGAAATAGTGCGAGTGAAATATTCAACTTTCCGCACCTCTAACAGAAGCTGTGGCGTGAGGTACCAGTGGTCGATTCGGGACCAGGTGCCATGTGGGGCCGAGTAAAAGGAGTAGTTGCGAGATCCAGGGTAGTTAACACACCAAGGGTCTGCCCACAATGCTGACTGTAATAATGCGAGAAGGTCTCTAGTGGCTTGCGGTTTTGTGACCCGGCCTGGTCCAGTAGTGTCACTAGTTGGGTCCAATGTGAGAATAAAATCCCCTCCCATTAGTATAGTGTCCGAGTTGAGTCGGTCTATATGTGAAGCTATTGTGGAGAAAAAGTCGGGTGTGTCCACATTTGGGGCGTATATGTTGGCCAGCAATACCCGCATACACCCAAGAGATCCCTGAACTAATAGGAATCTACCTTCCGGGTCTGCCACCACTGAAATGGTACAAAAAGGAAGTGAGCGGTGAACCAGGATGCATACCCCCGTGAGTAAGTACTATAGCAGGAAAGAATCGGTTCTGTCCCCATGATGCTGCAAACCCGTGGTTTGGGATGGGCGCGTAGTGCGTCTCTTGAATGAAAGCTATCTTAATGGAATGTCTCGCTAGATAGGCCAACACCTGTCTACTCTTTTTTGGGCATGAGAGTCCCCTCACATTCCAAGACAGGCATCTAATATGTAAGTCAGTAGTGGAGAAGTCCCTTGTACTCATTTTATCACCCCTGCCCAGATGAGTATGATTGGCAAGATTGGACCGTAACATGTCATGCTTTACAGAGTAATATGCTCCACACAAATAAAAAAACTAAAGAGAAACAACCAAACATATACAACCCAGTGTAACTCCCTCCCCCACGCCCATCGGATACTCAAATATTCGGCACCTGGTGAATCCCAGAAAGATAACGAGGAACAAAGGGAGAAGGGAATGGCCGGGAGATGGGGAGGGAAACTATAGGAAAGAGGGAAGGAGATCATCCTGAGGGGGATGGCAATGCTCCGATGGAGCCATCACGAAACCAGAATAGTAACTTCTAAGAATAATGTCCACTCAGCCAAGCTTTACCACTGCAGGGTGTGTCCATTCTAGCATAGAAAGAGATGAGGAGGCGATTGCAGTCTAGCCACATGTAAGGCTTCTGAAATTTGCAGTTCAGCCAGTACTGTCCGTACGTTACCGGTCTGGATGTAGAAGCCAAGCTACTTGGTCACGGCCTGGCAGCAGGGTCCGAACGATCTCAAGCGGTAGGATCGTGTCGGCCATCTTTGTCTTGTCGCTGCAATGTCTGCTGGTGGTTTTTCAAAAATTTGGTAGCTGCGTCCGGCGTATCAAAAATGTGTGATTTGTTTCCAATTTGCACTCGAAGTATGGCTGGATATAGCATTGCATATCTAATGTTTGCCTTCCGAAATGAGCGTTCACGTCGGTGTATTTGCGGCGGACTTCTTGCACCAAGGATTTAAAGTCAGGGAACAGTGACATATTGGATCCCTGAAAGGTAAGTGAATCACGCTCCCGGGATAGACGAAGCGCAGTGTCTCGGTCATTGTAATTGAGGAGTTTGGCGATGATTATCCTAGGGGTCACTCCAGGTGGCGGCGGAGGGCCCAGCGTGTGGTGTGCTAGTTCAATAGCAAATGTGGCCGAAAAAGAGTCTCTTACAAACAGGTCTACCAGGATGGTTTCTATAAATTTGGGCATAGGACCCGTGTTGGTCGATTCCGCGATTCCAGTTACATGCAGATTGTTTCTGCGCTAGCGCGCTTCAAAATCCTCTGCCTTCATTGCGAGTTGTTTGAGTAGGCCTTCCGTCCTATCCAGACTTTTTTGCATGGCGGGATTGCTATCCTCCAGGTCAGAGATTCGTTGCTCTGCTTTTTTGATCCGGTTATCCTGAGCTTGTAGGCGTCCGTTAATATCATCTAGACGGCCAGTAAGAGTGTCTAATCGGGCATCTATATAGATTGAAAACCCGCTCTGGGTCGGTGGTCCCATCAGTATCTTCTCGTCTGGGGGTCTTTCCCCCATCAAAGTTTAATTGTCTCTGTTTTGGGTCGGTCCGGCCCATGCTGGAGGCCCCGTGAAAGAAGAGAGGCGCAATTGGGCTATTGCCTGCTGTAGGATCAACTGTATGTTGTATGGAAGGCAGGCGGCAGCGGTACGCAGACTGTAGATCAGGACTGTCACAGCCCTTCAGAGGGGGTCAAGCTGAGCGTAGAGTGCGCAGTCAAGCCAATCCAATAGACCAGCATAATATATTTCCCGGGCCTGTGTTCAATTATTAGCTGGTACTACAAGGAGGCATTCTAAACATGCTAGGGGTTAACGTGAATTCACAGGCGTGCAAACATGGAAAAGCCAGTGCCTGGGGCTCCTTATGCATGAAAGGGCTTACGTCTCATTTATGCCATGGAATCAGGACAACATCGGGTGTCGCGGGGCGGTGCACGTTGAACTTTCAGTTCCGTAATGGACTCTGCAGGTCGCAGCTCTTACCGCCATTACATAGAGGGCAATCATGCCATTTCCACTACCGCAGCAGTGTAGGCACCTCACGGTTACTGCAGGTCGTGCGCTCCGCTGCTGTCCACAAGGCAATCGGGGTACTGCTGCAGCAGGGGTAGTCATCCAGCGAGTCGTTTCAGGCCCGGAAGCCTGCCAGCGCTTCCGCACGCTCCGAGCACCCGAGTCCCCTGTCGACTCAGGGCCTCTGAGGGCGGCGTCGGCCTCGGAGACGTTGCGCTCTGTTCTTTGTCGCACGGGCACCTCTCGTCACCGCTGTTCGGGCCAACGTTTTCCGCGCATCATCAGCCTCTCCTCTGCATCATAGACGAGCTTCTTACAGCCGAAATAAACTGACTGGCGGCATTTATGATGTGACGGCTCCGGAGCTTTCGAGTCAGGCGGCCATCTCAGTTGCCGGCTCGGCCACGCCCCCGGAGATTGTTTTTATCTTGAAAGTTTTATTGATCTGTTTTATCTTTCAATAAATTGCAATCTTTTACATTTTTTTAAATTGAAGCTTCTCTTTCATGTTATTATAAAAACCGAAATAAAGAGCATTTTGAATTGAAAATCTAACCGAAAAATAAACAAAATGCTTTCACCTCATTTCAGTTAGTTCTAAAGATCTAGGGCCCTATGAATCATTAATGGAAATAGCGATTACCTAATTGAGAGTCTCTGCAGATCGCAATTAGGTAATCGCTATTCCTAATGTATGAAACTCCATGATTTTAGTGATTCCTAGTGGGCCGTAAATTGACCTACCTCATGAATATTAATGAGGTAGGTCGCAATTTGCCACCCATTACGAATCGCTAAAATCACAGGGATGGTCGCCTGCTGGGGTCAGCAGACCACCATGTCCGTGATTGCTTTTAAATAAAGCCATCATTTAAAAAAATATATTATAGCCTGTTTTCCTTAAAGGAAAACGGGTTGCATTTAAAAAAGAAAAATGAAAAGTTTTCTATTCATTTTTTAAGAGCAGGCAGTGGTCCATGGCAGCACTGCCTGCTCTTTTAAAATGTTCTTGCTACCATTCCCAAAGTGGAAGGGGTCTCCTGGGGACCGCTTCCTATTTGCAAATGGGTTACCACATGCTTGAAGTAAGTGGTAAAATGCTAATGTTTTGTGACTGCGCAAAAATGTCACAAAACATTTTTACATACTGCTGGCATTCAGTATTAGGAAGGGATGCCCTAAAACATGCCACTTCCTAATACTGAATCGGTATGTCTTTGTAAATCCAAACTGCAATTCGGTAACATGTTACCAAATCGCAAATTGGAATTCATACATACCAAAATGCATTTTACAGTTGCAAACATCCCGATTCTTTGAATCTGGCCATATGCAACTGGTAAAATGCATGATACATATAGGCCCTAGACCTAATATGGAAGGTTACTGCCTTGTCTTTATCAAGGCGGCATATGCTAGATAAAAACACACTGTAGTATCACTTCTAAACCCTATAATTTATTGCTGATTTATAGGCATACCTCCTTGACTTAATTGTTCATGATAAAGTACCAGCCATTACTGATGGTACTATGATTGGCTACTCAAGTTCAGTAGTCCTGAAGAACTTCAATGATTGGCCCAAGTGCCTGTTTCTACCAGCCAGTACCCACCATTTTTTTAATTAATGAAGACGAGACTAAACAGTTACAGCTGATAAACTGTTAAATCAAAATAATGGCACATTGTTCATTTATTGGTAGTTGCTGAAAACTTTCTATGTGAGCTTATGGTTCAAATGATCTGCACTAATCATGTAACTATGCAAGTCATATAGCGGTGAGTGAACTATCTGGTTTCCACCAGCAGAGACTCAGCTGACTCTTAATATGGAAATCTTTAGCTGCTTCCACTACAGGGCTATCAGCTACTCTTCATCCTGCAGCGATGTGTAAATAGTTTCTTATTCACCTTAAGATGGCTTCAACAGGACATTTTTTAAATCACAAATGAAGAAGTATGCTTATAGAATTGCAGAGGTATGCAGTAAAATCAATTTTGCAAAAACATCTGTGAATCTACCAGGGTCAGAAAATTATTGAGCAATTTCGAAACTGGTGGATGCGACATTCAAGCGCTCCACCCTAGGCTCATATTGCAAAGAACATGACTTTCATATCCTTATACTAAGGGCTAAAAAACCTCTGGTGTTTGTGCAGAAGGCTTCCCTTTATTGACCACCACTTAGGACTGCTAGAGAACTTTCTCAGCACTTGGTGATTTGTTTGTGATTGACAATCATCACACAAGTTGATCTAACATCATGACTATGGAAGGTCCAAACAGAAGGAGCAGTTTGGCTCCTTCTTCTCTTCTCCTTCTTCTTCTTCTTTGGTGCTTGGGACTAAACAGAACACCCGGGCAAAAGATTGGAGAGGTACCATTTGAAAAGGGAGAGGTGTAGTTTGGCCAACATTAGGCCCTTTAGCCAATCCTTATTTCACCATCTTCACAAAGATCTGCTGGGAGATTATTCCCTTAGGATTGGATCCTTAGAAGATCAGAGGAAAGCAGTCACAAGCGAACTGAGCCACACTTTAGAGGCATCTAATGACATAAATAAGGATATTTCCAATGAGGTGACAAAGCTTGATGGTTTGGAAGATCAATCTAGGAGCCCTAATCAGAGCGATTTGTCTCCCCACCCTAATGTGAATGAGGTTTCATCAAGTCTATGATGGGCCACTATGATGAACACATTAAGTGCAATAGAAAAAGCCTTACATTTTCACTCTGATAAATTGGATATACAAGTGGATTTACTCAACACTTTTGCAGTATTTATTTCAAGGATCAACCCAAAATGTGAAACTCTGAACAACTTTGTTTTGAGGGCTGGAAGCGAGGTTGAAGTAAAAACAAGTGCCTGTTCACTGATCAAAGAGAAATGAACCTCCCTCCCTGCTGCTGTGTTGCAGTCGTTGACTTCTGTGATGAAAATAATAACTTCTCGATCAGCAACACCTATCCATCGAGGGAAAAGGAGGGCCCAAGAAAATCAAATGCCTTTCCCAGCAAATCGAGAAATAAATTATTTAGATAACAACAGTGCCAAGAGCATTTACACCTCTCCTGCTTAAACCCCAACTTTGGTAAATACAGTGGAATGACGTCAAAAATTGTACCAGGCAAACCAAATCACTCACTAGGTTGATCCTCATCGTGTAAATAACTTCGAAGACATTACCAATTTGAAATCTCCCGCAGGCTTGAATATCTAACTGGATAACAACATCGGTGTCAATAATAGTTGACCTCACCGAAACGTGAACGAAAAAGGTTGAGAATATCTAGAAATAAAAAGGTTTGCTTAGCCAACGCAACGGTGGCCCCCCATTTGGGCAGAGGAGCATCACCCCCCTGTTGCCAGTGCAGAAGAAGCGATAAATAAAATGGAAATAAAATGAATTACCGTTTTATTTTTCATTGCTCACAGTCCGAGCAGCGTTTGGGGATGAGGCATGGCTACTGACTGGCTGCAGGGTAGTGCTACTCACTCTACCAGTTTACACTGTGCAAGTCACTTTGGCAGTATAAACCTCTCCACCTGGCTGTCTCAGACAGCTGGATGTAAAGCAGTCAAAGGTGTCCTGTGCTTGCTGGAGCGTCAAGGCAGCCCGCTTCAGCCAATCTTGGTGTTGCTCTCATGCTGCTCATCTGCAGCTTGAGAGCAGCATCGGGATTTGCAGAAGGGGGTTGCCTGAGGCTCCATGAGGTGCCTGACACCAGAAGAATGAGGAACACACGGAGAGCAAAACAGGAGTAAGTAAATTGAAAAATCTTTAAACTATCTTTTTGCTCCCCACTTGGTTTGTGTCTTGGAACTCGTGATGCCCCTCCAGTTTTGAGGGTCACTGCCTGCCACTGCCAACTAGCCAAACGATCATGGACTGTTAAAGTTGTATTCTATATTTCATAAAAGCGTACCAACTCTATAAAGAATTAAGTGAACTGTAACACCAAACTCTGTTTTGCCTGTACCTATTAACAACAATCTTGACAACAAAAAACCTGTACAGAACCATAAACTAGATTTGTCACCAGATTATGCAAATAATCTCCCTCAAAAGGTTTTGAGTTGGAGTTGTGAAGCACTAGAAAATCCAACAAATGGTTCAAACATCACTAATAGTGAGATGTCATTGGTCAAAGATTGCATGGTTGCCATGCTAGAACCTATCCCTAGCGTTCTCTCTGATAAAACGCAAAGGCTTAATTAAACTGATAAACCCCTCTTACACAAATCTTTATAATAAAAAGGAGATTAAAGATGATGATAACGAGGAAGTTAAAACAGTACAACAGATACCTACTATCACAATGAAGGCCAACGCATCCCAAAACAATAGAATACTATTATTCTGAGGCAGTGACCTTCAGACACTGTTGTGCATACCAATTTGCGAGTCGCAAATTGCGAGTCGCAAATGCAATGCAATTTGCGAGTCGCAAATTGGCGGGTCGTACATCTGGTCCATAATTTATTTAACCCAACGAGCCAAAGAGGGGGAAGAAACAGGCTTATGAGGTTTTTGAAATGAGATAAGTAATTGAGGGGACAAAGGGAGTCTCAAATCTGCAGTTCGTGAAACATAGGTCTTCAAACAATTACCAGCACACAATTTAGGCTGAGAAGGAAAGAAGGGATAAAGAATAGAGGATATATTAGTTTTAGTGTGTCTATAAACTTGGAAAGAGACACCAAGAGAAGAGAGGTGAAAAGAGGATACATCTAAAGCTCTCACATCAGAAACAGGTTTCAAAGAAATAAGACATAAAAGCATGGTAAGTTTAGCAGAAAGCTGTTTGAGGGAGAGAGAGACATTATCTGGCCAAGGTTGGGCCTGCCAAAAGGCAGTTACTAAGACAAGGGAGGAAAGTTGTCTGCGTGCTTGCGCTAGAACTCGAGCTATGAGAAGAAAAGGAGGAAAAGCATACAGAAGATTCTGAGGCCAACATTGGAGAAAGGCATACGTGGCAAGAGCTTGAGGATACGGTCTCCAACTGAAAAAGGAAGGAAGCTGGGAATTCAGTCGGGAAGCAAAGAGATCAATTGATATTCTTCCAAAGATGAAAAAAGTCAATTGAACATTGAAGGATGCAACCTTCAATCACTGGAATCCTGTAGATGTCTGGAATACCAGTCTGCTACCACATTTAACTTCCCTGGAAGGTAAACGCCCGCACAGAAAGATTGTGTTTTAGGCAATAATCCCAAAGATGTCTGTCTAGATCCGCAAGAATCTTTGACCTCGTACCTCCAAGATGATTGATATATCTCACCGCGGTCAGATTGTCCATGCAGAGAAGAATGGTGCAACTTACTCTGTTTTTGGTAAAGGATTGGATGGCAAAGGAGCCTGCAAGCATCTCTAAACTGTTGATGTGCAAGAAGGACTCCTTCCAAGACCATACGCCTCCAGTCGAGAACTCGCCACATCTTGTGCCCCAACCTGTCCGACTTGCAACGGATTCTAATACTAGATCAGGGGTGGCAGAGAAGATAGTTCTTCCGTTGCAGGCGTCTAGATGTTGAAGCCACCTTAGAAGCTCCTCTTTGGACTCCAGGTTGAGGGAAACGGGATCAGAATTGGTAAGGCCCCTGCAAAGATGACGAATTATCAGTCGCTGAAGGGCTCGATAATGAAGAGGGCCTGGAAATATGGCTTGAATTGACGAGGCCAGAAGACCTACTAACCGGGCTAATGACCTGAGAGAAAAAAATGGAAGAGAGAGAGAATGACAAATCTCCTTCTTTATAAGAGAAACTTTTTGAGATGGAAGTTGGAGAATGAAATGGGAGGTATCTATGAGAAAAAAAAGAAACTCTAATTGGTGTGAAGGCACCAGGACAGATTTCTGAAGATTCACCAGAAAACCTAGTCGAAATAGAAGACTCTGACACAGATGAAGATGAGATAACAGAAGGATTCTGTCTTGGGCCATGATAAAAATATTGTCGAGATATATAATGAGACAAATTCCTTGAGCTCTTAGAAAAGCCACCTCTGGATGTAAGATCTTGGTGAAACACCAAGGGGCAGAAGATAGACCTAAGGGAAGCACCTTGTAATGATAAAAAGAATTTTCCCATTGAAACTGGAGACACGTCCTGTGAGAATGATGAATAGGAACCATTAGATAAGCGTCCTGAAGGTCGAGTCTGACCAACCAATCGCCCTGAATGAGAGATGTAAAATGGTTTCCATTTTGAAATGCCGATAAACCACAAAGTTGTTGCAATCCTTTAAATTTAGGACCAAACAAAACTTCTTGTTCTTTTTTTGTACCAGAAAAACATTGCTGAGAAAACCTGAAGGATCGTAGGGTCCTTGTTGAATTGCATGTTTGGAAAGGAGAGATGAAATTTCGTTGTGAATGATATTGTTCTGTTCTAGGGAAAAATTAAGAGGAAGAGGAAGGTAATGTTGCACAGGAATATGATAGAACTCTATAAGGTACACTTGAATCGACTGTATGAGCCAGGGATCTGTGGAAAGAGAAATCCAAACATCTAGAAACAAAGCCAATCTGCCCCCTACGGAAGGAGGGCCAGAATTTGAAACACTTACCGGAGTACTGTTCTCCTTTATTCCTCTATCCTCTGGACCCTAAACCTCTGGGACGTCGGGGATAGAATTGAGGTTTGTATCCAGAATAGGAGTCGGATTGACCCTACTGATTGAAGGAGCCTCTTTTGAAGGAGCAGCCAGCAAAGCGACTCCAACCTTTGCCGGCCCTGGCAAAAACCCGAGGGGTAAAAATCTTTTTGAGAGAAGTTTGGGCTTTATCAATAGTTGCAAAGGTGGAAACATATTTACCTAATTCTTTAATAAAGGAGTCGCCAAAAGAAGACCTTTAGCGGAGGAACCCTCTTTCTTGGTAGACAAAGAAACTAATTTAGGGTCAATTTTAAGCAGAAGGCTTTTCCTTCTCTCCATCGAGATATGGGCATTAGC
The DNA here is from genome assembly GCA_963921515.1 of Calotriton arnoldi. Lineage (NCBI taxonomy): Eukaryota > Metazoa > Chordata > Amphibia > Caudata > Salamandridae > Calotriton > Calotriton arnoldi. The sequence goes on from CAWUFW010009177.1 coordinate 156,853, forward strand.
ATTCCCCAAAATACAAATAGCCCGTTGGGCCCAATTAAAAAGCTTATCATGGTCCACAGTAGTGCCTTCCATTTTGGCTTCTTTGGCCAGATCAAAAATTCTCGTGAGAGGACCCACCAAATCCAACAATGTATCCTGGCAATTAGACCAGGCTCTATCCACTCCTTTCTTGGGATCCTTGCCAAACTTGATAAAAAACATAAGCATGTTAGGATCAATAACAGGAGTATTAGTCACATTATTAGAGAGGGAAGGGTGGGGACACTCAGATTTGAGTTTATTTCTCGTGGACTTATCAATGGAAAAAGAAACATATTCAGCCACATGATCAGCAGGGAACCACTCAGTAGAGTTAGGGTGATGAATAAGAGAGGTATTGAACATAGGTTCACCCAGATGGTCTACTAAATCTTTAGACTCAGGGTGAAACGCACCACCGTCATCAGGAGAAATGTTACGCCTTTTCTCCGTAGGCCCATCAACAAAAAGATCATTGGATCCATTCAAAATATCTGAGTCATCCATCATACCAACATCCTCATCATCATCATCAGTATCCCTTAAATGGGAAATAACAATAGGGGAAGTGGTGATCCAGCGGTGTACTAGCAGCAGATGCTCCACTACCATATACTCACCTGGGCCCATATAACTACTTCCACTAAATACCAAGTAGACCACTGGAACTTAGTTTATGATTTTCATACTTCAAGATCTAGTTATTTCTTTCCCTAACTAAACCTTTCACTGATCAATTAGTTCTTTCCTCTGGTCAATGGACCATTAGTTGGAACTAGTTGATGGTGATAATTAACATAACTTATTAAACATTTCTCGATTTAAAATGAAATAATCACAGACTCGGGAAGTTTTAAAATCTTTATCTAAATTAATTGAGTGTGAACCATCTCAACGTTTCAGTACAAACATCCTCATTCTCAAGAGTGTAAATTCAATCAATTCTCAATAAACAATAGCAATTCAGATCCACACAATAACTATGCTTTGAAAGAAAAGGACAGAGAGAGAAGAACATTCTATCAATACGATGAATTTATAATTACCAAGTATGGTGTGAAGACCAACCCCCTGGCCAAAGGGCTGGTAAGGGTCCCCCGGGATAGATCAGGAGACAAAGACTTCAGGACAGGAATCAGGACAGGATACTTCACCTCTCTAAATACCGACGACTGTGTCGCACCCCTCTCTGACACTCTTTCCTCCTCGTGGTTCTTCCGCGATCTTCTTTCTATCCCAATTAAGATAAAATAGATGGTTCTGCATTCGACTTCTTCATCAGCGTCTCACTGCATCAGCACCACCCCAGCACCGACAGCATCCCGAGCTCTCGACTTCCAGCATCGACGCTTCTCCCCGTGTCTGCTGCTAAAATAAGCTAAACTAACTAACTGAAACTACCTCAATTATACCTTTCCATAACCATGTACCACCCATTAATGTTTCAATTTCACAAAATACTAACTCTGATTGGACAGGCGAGGGGGGATGATCGTCACACCATGCTTACATTTCACTTATTTCATTAAACCATTGTTTCAAACCCCTCCCCTCAAACTTTTATTAAATCATTTCCTTTCCCATACATCTCCAAACTTTATTAATACAAAATGTTGCAATGTCATGAATAAAGCTCCTTCATATGAACTCTTCACCCTCATGTTCCCCGGGGCACATCTTCGCTGGCCTTGGACGCGTGACAAGTCCTCACTCATCTTTCCTTATTTTCTCTCTAGTGTGCATGCGTGGGGTCAGCTCAATTCAGACAAGTGTGGCAGCCCAAATGTGCACTAATAATAAAGTCAAAAGAAGAAATATTATTCTCAAAAATAAATGGTTTCACTGAACACCACCAACTTCTACTCTAACCCACTCTAATTATTATTACCCTTTCTGCATTTGCGTTAGTATAAAACGTATTTTCTATTTCAGTCAAGCAGGTGCCATGCATGTGAGCTTTCAAGCGGCCATTTTATTATCTTTTGCGCAGGCGCAAGATTTTCCCTCCAAGCATTAGTATGTCATACTACGTAGATGCAGTAGACGCATGCGCAGTAAAGATCCCTTGTTAAAATGCGTTTTAGTCCCTCGTTCATGTTATTGCAGTTAGTAAACACATAGGCAAGCTTCACTGTCCCGCGTGTTTTTTTCTAAATGCTAAATATTAATTACAAACATGTTGTTAGAAATTCGTTAATGAGTTAAAACGAAAGGATTGCTTCCAAGCAAGTCTCATTTACGAGTCCTTGCTCCATCAATCCCCTCTCTGATGGCATCTTAAGCCATCACAAAATTTCCCATCCCATCCCAGATACCAACTTTAGCACTTCTCAATTTTCTCTATTTCTCTTCTCAAATTTCCATCAATCAACTTGTTTCCTTCTAAATCCTTCATTTTCTTGTATATTTTGCCTTTCATTTCTTCCAGCTGTATTTCATCATATTTTCTTTTTCGTTTCTGTCCCTTTCCTTTTCTTTCAAACTGTATTTTCTCTTTCCTTCCTCTTCTACAACACTTATATGTAATCATTATTATCATCACTACTGTTATTATCATAACTAATGGTATTATTATTTGACCTAGAAAACCTTTCCCAAAACCAACAAACCATTTCCCTATTGATGTTATACTTTTTGTTAGTCTTCCCCACACACTGTCAACCTCCAGTTGGGTCAAGTCTTTATGCATTCTTGTAATGTTTTCAATATATCCTTTAATTTCTCTGCTTTTGTCCATAATATAAATGCAGCAATGTTGAGTTTTCAACATGCCACAGACTCCACCTTCTTTTGCTAACAATATATCAAGAGCAAGACGGTTCTGTAAAACCATAGACCTGATTGCAACCATTTCTGTGTTAATCATTAAGAATCCTCCTGCAGTGTCTGTAGAAAGACGATCAACTATGGTTGATAACTTACAAATTTTCTGTGAATTAAGAATGACTCCAACTGAGGGTATCAGTGCACTAAAAATGTCTCCTACAATTTCAGAAAAACTAGCTCTTCTTCTACGTGTTAGTCCATTAGAATTTCCATTGGTTCCACTGATTTTATCTACATGATAGATTTTTGGAAAAACTATTCCAAAGTAGCAGCTCCCGTACCATCTTGCAGGTAACCTATAATAGGCGTTGTTCCCACAAACATAATACACTCCTGGAAATACAGGATCAGTTCCCCCTTTTAGTCCCCACCCTCCTAGAATTAGGAAGTTGTGTTCACATTCACTGGAACCTATGTAATTATTGTTATAATCTGTTTTTAATCCATGGAGGCAGAATTTTCCCCTTTTCACAAAATCCAGGGACATCGCAGCATGAGCCTTGCCACTTGCATAGATTCCCTCCTTCCCAACCCATGGAGGTACATGGGTTTTCTGTTCAGTTGCCTTCTTTATTAAATCCTGTCTCCTTTCTTCTACTAAATTCAAAAATTATTTTTCTTCTTTTCTTAATGTACATGTTAGATTATCTTTATGTGCCTGAACTAAATCTATTGAACTCATTGTTAAGAAAAATTCACCCATAAACTGTGCATTTTTACTACTAACTACTGGATTCATATTCTTTCTAATAGGTAATTCTGAAAATACTACATCTATGTCTGAATAAAAATATTGAAGTCTCCCTGTAGCATAAAATAAACTTGATAAAATACTACATGACACACCATACGTTAAAGGTATATGGTGATACGTCATTCCTTCTGATACTGATGAGGGTAACTTCATACACACGAAGCAGTTATTAATCTCCATAGTACTAACATATTGAAATAATTTAATAAACACATAAGTGGACGTACTATAGTCTGATTCATTATGATAGTTTGCTTCATCTTCTACCCCTATTTCTATTTCTGCTTCTTTTATTCTATCCACCTTAACATTAGTATCTGTATTATTCTTGTCACTTGTTTTCATTAACAAAGGTACTCCTACTGTTAAGAATAACCATACTAATGCTACTAATAAAATACTACAAAAACAACATCTAAAACACTTTCTTTTTAATCCACGTTTTGGTTTCCCGGTAACTTCGATTTCTGACATCTTAGTCCTGAGAAAATTTATTTTCTCTTATCTTTTCTTTGTCAGTTTGACTTTCCTTTTCGTTTTTTAAGGAGGCCTCAATTTGCTTTCATCAATCTGAACAATATGAATTTCTTCTGTTTCATCAGTCAGATCTAGGGATTCAAATTCCTCGAGTATGACGTAAGTCCATTCAGGAGCCTTGTATCTCCTGTTTAAATTTCTCAATCTTGTACTTCTTCGAGTTATTTTTGCCAAGGTTTGTTTTGATTGTGTTTGACTTGTGACTTCATTTACTTGATCTGGTTTCTTTTCAGATTTTCTCAAGTGATATTTTAGTTTCTTTACTCCAGTTGGCCAATTGTCTCCCTTTCTGATTCTTTTGATTTGCACTGCGTTTTCACCTTCTTTGTCTCTTTGTAAAGTTCTTTTTATTTCATTTATTCTAGGCACAATCTGTTCTGGTTCTCTGTTTTCTGTGCTTGTACCTTCTTTTGCTTCCACCTGCTCAGGTCTTACCGTATTTTGTTCTTCTTTTTCCTGAGCTTGTTCTTCTAATTCTATCTGACCTTGTTCAGGTCTTACTTCAGACTTTTCTTCTTCTGCCTGAACCTGTTCTTCTAACTCTATCTGATCCTGTTCAGGTCTTAATTCAAACTTTTCTTCTTCTGCCTGAACGTGTTCTTCTATTTTTCCCTCCTCAGGTTCGTGAAAGTCTTTTTTATTTTCCACCTGAGTGTGTTCTTCTTCCCCTGTCTCTTCCTGACGACTTTCCTGTCTTTTCAGTTCTGTTCTTCTTCTTGTTTCAATAACATCATCAATTATTTCAATCACTGGTATCCACTCTTCCTGACTTGTACTTGGCTGTTCGTCATATGGTTGTCTTTCAGAATCTATTACTCTAGATTCTTCAATCTCACAGCTTACAACTCCTGACGCTTCAGCCTGTTCAGTCAGTGGTTGCTCTTGTTGCTCTGATGGGCTCGGAACTCTTCTGGTATGACTGGCATGAATCCAATTGGGCAAACCTGCACACTTCACTGCTGTGGTAGTGACTAGTATGACTTGCCGCGGTTTGTCCCAACTTGGTGCTAGGCATGACTTTCTTGCGTGTTTCTTCACTAGCACCCAATAACCAGGATTCAAATCATGCGCTTGGTCTGGCTGTCTTTCAACTGCGTCTTCTCCAACCTGGTGAGAGACAGAACGCATCATTTCAGCCAATCCTTTGCAATAGTCCAATACCAGATCATCAGTTATACTCATTAGTTTATTTCCAGGAATAAATGCCTGTCTCATGGCTCTTCCCATGAGAATCTCATGTGGGCTCATTCCTGTTTTTCTGTCTGGAATACTTCTGAGACCCATCAATACAGAGGTAATGCATCTGGCCATTTCAGTTTTGTGGATGCACACACCTTCCCCAATCTTGACTTGATTGTGCCATTCATTTGCTCAACAATTCCAGAAGCCTCTGGACGATAAGCACAGTGCAGTTTTTGTTCAATGTTAAATGCAGCACAGATTAATCGAATTATTTCATTATTAAAATGAGGGCCTCTATCTGATTCCAAAGTGACTGGAAAACCAAATCGTGGAACTAACTCCCTCAAGAACAATTTTGCAACTGTAAGACTGTCATTTCTTCGAGTGGGATAGGCTTCCACCCATCTTGAGAAAAGGCATACTATGACAAGTATATATTTCAGTCCATTGCATGGGGGCAATTCAATAAAATCCAACTGTAATCTAGTGAAGGGTCCTTCTGCCTTTCCAATCTTTCCCCAGCTTACCACTGTCTTTCTACCTGGATTTTGCTGCTGACAGGTTAAGCATCTTTGGCAAAGGCTCTCTGCGACTACCCTGAATTTCGGATTGTACCAACTCTGTCTGAATAGCCTGATCATTGAGTCTCTTCCTGTGTGTGTAGCTCCATGATACACTCTTGCCATTTTTGAAAGCAAACAATCTGGCATGACTGGTCGTCCATCAAAATACACCCATACCTCATCATGTGGTCTCTTTGTACAAGCTGCCTTTATCCAAATTTCCTTTTCCTTTTCCTCAACTTCTTCCTGCAATTGTCTAATCTCGTCCCATATTTCTGGTACTGAGAAAAACATAAGTTGGCATCTGGTTTCACCCGTTTCAATTTTTCTGTTTATGGCCACTGTATTTTTGGCACAGTATTTGGCCACTTGGTCAGCATAATTATTGCCAGCAGTCACATATCCATTTCCTGACTGATGTGCAGCGCATTTTACAACTGCTATCTCTTTTGGCAATTGTAATGCTTCTAACAAATCCTTTACATTTTTGCTGTTTCTGATAGGAGATCCTGAAGAAGTCAGAAATCCCCTCGGCATCCAAAGCTGGCCGAAGTCGTGCACAACCCCGAACCTATATTGACTGTCCGTAAATATGGTTACTCTCCAATTTTTCCCCTTTTTGCATGCCATTGTTAAGGCAACCAATTCAGCTACTTGTGCAGACTTGACCCCAGGTAAACAGGATGCTTCAATTACCCCAGATATTTTACAAACAGCATATGCAGCACTTAATCCTCCTTCTTGTGTTCTGAGGCAGGAACCATCTACAAATAACTCATGGTCAGCCTCTTTCAAAGGTATCTCTTTTATATCAGGCCGGGGCTTTGTGCATAACTCAGTCACGTCCAAACAATCATGATCACTCTCATCTCTCACTTATTCATCGCAGGGGTCTGGCAGTACTGTAGCTAGGTTCATAATCGTACACATTATCACAGTCACGTTCTCAGCTCCCAAAATCACTCTTTCATACTTAGTCAATCGACTAGGGGTGAGATGCTGTGTTCTTGTTCTTGTCAAAAGAATCTCAACTGAATGTGGAACAAAAACTTTTACTGGATGTCCCATCACTATCGACTCACTTTGCTCCAGACTCATACACGTAGCAGCTACTGCTTTTAAGCAACCAGGCAATGCTGAAGCCACTGGGTCCAAAGTAGCTGAAAAATATGCCACTGGACGTCGACTCAAACCATGTCTCTGTGTTAAGACTGACAGTGCACAATTTTCTCTCTCACAGCAAAACAATGCAAAGTCTTTTGAATAATCAGGCATGCCCAAAGCAGGAGCCTCACACAAACAATTTCGCAATTTTACGAAGGCCTCTATGCAGTCATCATTCCAATCAATCGGATCTTTTGCTCTTTTCTGGATCACCTGTATTAATGGTTTCGCTAACATAGAAAAACCATTAATCCATTGCCTACAGTATCCAACCACTCCTAGAAACATTCTCATCTCTCTCTGGGTCTGTGGCAATTGCATTTCTTTGATTATTTTTATTCTTTCCGGTGTCACTTTTCTAACTCCTCTTTCTATTTTATGCCCTAAATATCTAACTTCTCGTTGACAGAATTGCAATTTTTCTGGAGACACCTTGTGTCCTTCTTCAGCCAAATGGTTCAGCAATGCAATTGTGTCTGTGACACAATCTTCTCGTGTTTTTGATGCCACCAGTAGGTCATCAATGTACTGGACCAAAACAGATTTTCCAGGCATAATCAATAATTCTAGCCACTTTGACAAAATCTGATTAAAAATTGAAGGACTCTCTGTGTACCCTTGAGGAACTCGACACCATGCGTAAATATGATCCTCAAACTTAAACGTAAAAAGATACTGGCTGTCTGGGTGCAAAGGAATAGAAAAGAACGCTTGGCATAAATCAATTACTGTAAACCAACCTGCATTCCAAGGTATCTGATAAAGGATCACTGCTGGATTTGGCACTATTGGACAGCATGGCACTACAATTGTATTTATTTTCCGTAAATCCTGCACTATTCTGTACTTTCCGCTAGGCTTTTTCAGTCCCATTATTGGCGAATTACAGGGACTACCCATCACTTCTTTTAAAATACCTTGTTTAACCATTCGTTCAATCTCTGGGATAATTCCTGCTTTTACTTCTGGACTCATCTTGTACTGTCGGGTGTTTGGATACACTGCACCTTCTTTCACTGTCACTTTAACTGGGTCTATATTTGTCATTAGCCCAATGTCTTTTCCTGTAAAATCCCACACTTCTGGATTAACTGTAGTTCTCAACTCTTCTGGTAATTAATTCTCAGTTATTAGTGAAAACATTTCATCTACTTCTGTTCCCTGTTTGGCTAACATCATCTTGTATACAACGTCTTCATCAGGGGTTTGGAAAGCGACACCATCCGGTGTACAATAGATCGTGCAATTCATCTTGCACAAAAGATCTCTTCCCAACAGATTTACAGGACTGGAATCGCAAACTACGAACTGATGCATTTCTTTAAAATTTCCATTGTGCACCTCCATTGGTTTGGTAATTGGGGTTCTAATCTGTTGGTTTGACACGCCTACAACTTGGATTGATTCTCCCGAGAGGGGTAGGTTTGGGATGTCTGCTGTTCTCACAGTAGACCTGGTAGCACCAGTATCCAATATGAAAGTAATGTCTTTACCTTCTACTCTCCCATCAACAAATGGACCTGACTGATCTACCGGCAAGGATGCGCCAAGCACGCACTCCTCTTCCTCCCCCCTCAGGCACCGTCATTGTGCAACATCTGATTGTTCCTCATCAATCTGTAAAAAATATTGTGTAATTGTTCTATTATTCTTACCACTTTCTCCTTGAAATCCGGTGTTCGCACTGAAACTTTGATGATTCACAAAATGTGGCATAGGAGCTGGTGGCACCTGATATTGTGGAGTAACTACCTGCTGCTGCTGATTCATAAGTACTTCATTCTGCATCTGTGGGATTAAATTTTGATTTGGCCCATTATTACTCTTATTATTCTGAGTACTCTTACACTCGTTCTTCCAATGTCCAAGCTTTCCGCACGCATGACAAGGAAACTTCTTTTTCGCTTCTTCTATGTCCATTCGTCCCCTATATTTATTACCATTCGCTCCTTGATTATTCTGACTCTGTTCTTTCACTTGATTATTATTTTGGTCATTTGTTTTCTCTTCTTGCTGTTCTGCCAATTTAACTTGTGCCCACATCATTTTCTCTTTTAGCTTCCTACGCCTGGCTTCGATGTCATCTCCGCAATATTTTGCATACTTTAAAATCTCATCCACTGTTTTGCTTTGCCAACACAACGTGTGCTGCTGTATCATCTGACTGATTTCTGGTTTCAAACCATATACAAACCGATACACAAAATGTCCCATATCCTTGTCACCGATATTCTCAAAACCCTTATACTGGTTAAACACCTGTAACAATCTTTCATAATATGCATGTACAGATTAATTTGGTTCTTGTGTTGTTCTATCTATTTTTACCCACGCTGTTTCTTTAGGAGGAATTTTCCCTTTCAAATACGTAATCACTTGGTGATACTTTTTCATCACCTCCTCCTAGGGTGCTCCTGTCTTTGAGTCTCTAGCATACTCCTCATTAGGCCAATCAATTGTAATTTTGCATTCTGTCCATAAATCAGCAGGTACCACTATATCAAATAGACCATCCAAATCCTTCAATAAAACCTTTGAAACCTTCACAAATCTCTCTACCTGTTTGTACCATTCAACTGGTTTTTCTCTCAGCTTTGGAAAATCATTTGTAAATGACAAAATATCTTGTCTACTCCATGGAACATGAACATATCCTCCTCTGGGAACCTCTCTCATTGGACACAATTTTTCCATTTTACTTGATTCTCTTACTGGAAATGCAGCTGCTGCTTCTCTCGCTTGTACTTCCTCTTTCTTTCTTATCCATCTAATTCTCCATTTATCAATGTCTCCCCATTTTCGCAAAATGTTCATTAATTCCTTTATCTGTAGTCTCTGTCCAGAAGCATTTACACTTTCTAAATCTTTATCAGTAAAGTCCACTCGATATGGTTTCTGTAACAACTTTGATTTCCCTATGTCTATTCCTATCTCTGAAGCAACTTCAGTCAATCTCTCATGAAATACTCTTGCCCTTCTGGTTATACTCTTACATAAAAATAATAATTATTCTTCATTGTAAGCATTCAATCTTTCTGTGCCCACACATCCAGTCATCATCTCTTCCAATTCCACTTTCAATCTGCTGATGTCTAAAATCCTTGGTGTTGGGTTCTGATTATCTCTTTCCTGTGCCCATCTTTCTATTTCTTCAGAGGTGACTACTGTTGCGCCTCCAGTTCCAGTATGAACCAAAGGTCTTCTTTCTCTCAAATTCATGGGCGTAACTCTCTTTGGAGTTTCCGTCAAAGGTTCCACATTAGGGAGATCCATTAATGAAATAATTGACTCACTTTCGCTAACCTGATCATCTGTAATTATTATCTCTTTTCTAGGACTATTTAATGGAACTGTCACAGGTTGTGGTTTCTGGCAAATCTTATTATCTCCATACAATGGGATTACCGGACCAATGGTCACTGGTACTGTCAAGGCTTCAGTATTCAAATTTAATTGACTTATCTTTTGAACTAGTTCTTCTCTAGTTTTATTCAAAGCATCTCTTTCATTATCCTGCAACACTCTGTTATATGACGTCTCATGTAAAATCTGCGGTGTTAATGGCATTCCCATTACTGGTGCACTTGGGGTAACCTTACTAGTTGCTTCTTGATACGGTGGTGGATTTTTAATTAAAATATCCTCTAACAACTCGTCATCTAATTCACCATATCCTGCTGTGTTCATGTGTTTCGTTTTCTCCTTACACTTTCCTCCAGACTGTTCCTCAGCCATTAACACTGGATATAAACCTTCTAATACCATAGCTCTCCTCCATTGTTTCATCTGCCCTTCGCGAGACTCATGCAAGTGTCTGGGAAAGAATCCTCAATATCTTCCACCTCTGCATTTCTTTCGTTCATATGACTCAGTCTCCCATTCTTCCAAAGCCTCATATTGAGTTAACCTAGGTCTAGGTTCCAAATCATTCATTTTCAATCTCAAATTCTGAAGAATCCTCCCATTAAATGTACCATCCCTTGGAAAAGCTAGCACTCCATCATCTTTCGTATATTCTATCCAGTTTTGTAACCACACGCAAGTATGACATCCTCTTTCCATCATCATAAAAGATGCTGGTGTCTTCGGTGGTGGAATAGGAATTCCCTCTCTAGTCAACACAGGCTTATCCTTTATAAAGAAATTCTTAATTTTGCTTAAAAATGACATCTCTCTTTTCTCTCCATACATCCTTGAGGAACGATGTAAAAAATTGTATTCTGCAAACCCTTGAAATCTTCTACCTGTAAGTCTTGCACTAACAGTCAAATCGAAATCCTGCATACAATCTCTCTCTCCACCAATCCTAGCGCAGCTTCTAACTAGCTATCCAATCAAATCAGGCTCACGCTCATGATCTGACCAATGCCAGCGCAGCCTTTTCAGTTCTGCTCCTTACTACTGACCCCTCCTTTACAAGCTGCTCCTGTCACACGCCCGCTGTTTCTACCAATCCCAGCGTGGCTCACTGTGACGTCGGTACCACTCCGGCAACTGACCCTCCCTTCACAAGGTAATACAAAAACTTATTTCTCAATATTTTCTTTAAAATTCTTTGTTATTAACGACATAAAACATTTGCTACTCTGTCTGTTCCACTAGATCAAAGGATAGTTTATTTATTTCCACTGCGAGTAAAACCTTCTGCTTACTCTTTATATAAGCTCCAGAGAACCTGCTACTCCTCCGGTGTCACCCGTATTTGGGAAAATCAAGACCAAAGTTTCACCAGCGAACTCCTTTTGCTGTCAATCTAGCTAGGAAGAACCTGTTACTCCTTCAGGGTTACCCTTTCTAGGTGATATACCGCCTAAAGTTTCACTAGCGAACTCTTTGCTATCAATCACTCTCACTTTTACACAGAAAATAGTCCCTACTGTAACACTGCCAGCCCTACCTAGCTTCTCAGGGTTATTCCAACAGACGAGTAACCTCACTGCAGTGTGGTTTCTATCGCCACCCGCTATTCATTCCCTGGGAATTTTCCAGACAACCTAAAACAAAGACGCTAACTCTTTTTGTTAAACATAAATCAATAATCAATAATCTATACTTATCACCAAACTAGTCAATAATTACCATAAGTCTGCTACCAGAAAACTGATCCAGCGGTGTACTAGCAGCAGATGCTCCACTACCATATACTCACCTGGGCCCATTAACTACTTCCACTAAATACCAAGTAGACCGCTGGAACTTAGTTTATGATTTTCATACTTCAAGATCTAGTTATTTCTTTCCCTAACTAAACCTTTCACTGATCAATTAGTTCTTTCCTCTGGTCAATGGACCATTAGTTGGAACTAGTTTATGGTGATAATTAACATAACTTATTAAACATTTCTTGATTTAAAATGAAATAATCACAGACTCGGGAAGTTTTAAAATCTTTTTTATCTAAATGAATTGAGTGTGAACCATCTCAACGTTTCAGTACAAACACCCTCTTTCGCAAGAGTGTAAATTCAATCAATTCTCAATAAACAATAGCAATTCAGATCCACACAATAACTATGCTTAGAAAGAAGAGGACAGAGAGAGAAGAACATCTATCAATACGATGAATTTATAATTACCAAGTATGGTGTGAAGACAAACCCCCTGGCCAAAGGGCTGGTAAGGGTCCCCCGGGATAGATCAGGAGACAAAGACTTCAGGACAGGAATCAGGACAGGATACTTCACCTCTCTAAATACCGGCGACTGCGTCGCACCCCTCTCCGACACTCTTTCCTCCTCGTGGTTCTTCCGCGATCTTCTTTCTAACCAAATTAAGGTAAAATAGATGGTTCTGCATTCAATTTCTTCATCAGCGTCTCACTGCATCAGCACCACCCCCAGCACTGACAGCATCCGAGCTCTCGACTTCCAGCATCGACGCTTCTCCCCGTGTCTGCTGCCAAAATAAGCTAAACTAACTAACTGAAACTACCTCAATTATACCTTTCCATAACCATGTACCACCCATTAATGTTTCAATTTCACAAAATACTAACTCTGATTGGACAGGCGAGGGGGAATGATCGTCACACCATGCTTACATTTCACTTATTTCATTAAACCATTGTTTCAAACCCCTCCCCTCAAACTTTTATTAAATCATTTCCTTTCAGATACATCTCCAAACTTTATTAATACAAAATGTTGCAATGTCATGAATAAAGCTCCTTCATATGAGCTCTTCACCCTCATGTTCCCAGGGCACATCTTCGCTGGCCTTGGACGCGTGACAAGTCCTTACTCATCTTTCCTTATTTTCTCTCTGGTGCGCATGCGTGGGGTCAAATCAGTCAGCTCAATTCAGTCAAGTGTGGAGGGCCCAAATGCGCACTAATAATAAAGTCAAAAGAAGAAATGTTATTCTCAAAAATAAATGGTTTCACTGTACACCACCAACCTCTACTCTAACCCACTCTAATTATTATTACCCTTTCTGCATTTGCGTTAGTATAAAACTTATTTCTATTTCAGTCAAGCAGGTGCCATGCATGTGAGCTTTCAAGCGGCCATTTTATTATCTTTTGCGCAGGCGCAAGATTTTCCCTCCAAGCATTAGTACGTCATACTACGTAGATGTAATAGACGCATGCACAGTAAAGATCCCTTGTTAAAGTGCGTTTTAGTCCTTCGTTCATGTTATTGCAGTTAGTAAACACATAGGCAAGCTTCACTGTCCAGCGGGTCTTTTTCTAAATGCTAAATATTAATTACAAACACGTTGTTAGAAATTCGTTAATGAGTTATAACGAAAGGATTGCTTCCGAGCAAGTCTCATTTACGAGTCCTTGCTCCATTAGTGGGAGTACCCGATTTAGACACCTCTCGGGTGGGAGGACCAAATTTAATAGAAATACCCTTAGAGGAATCAGAAGGGGCCGGGCGTTTTTTATTTTTAACAGAAGACCCTTCACGAGAAGCAAACATTTTGGGCAAAGAAGCCTCCAAATTTTTTGAAATATCCAACATTGAAACAGAAACGGCCTTTTGAATTCAAATTATGCTTAAAATGCTTAAAATGCTGAGAATCCTCCTCTTCATCCATGCTGAATTCAAAGTAACAACAGCCCCTAAGGAAAAACACGAACAGAAAAAACAAACCAGAAAACAAAGGATTAAGAGTTGACAGTATAGAAGGGAATGAATAGGGGGAGTGTCCCGGAGGCACAACTCACAGAAAAATTTGGACGGGAACTAAAGGAAACCACACCACAAGGTGGAGTCCAGAGAACGTCACTGCTATGTGAGGAGAAACGCCCAATGACCTGAAGTCGGGAAAGAGCAGTTGTGAAAAAAAAACTGCAGATCACAACCGGGAAGCCAATTCAAATAAAAGAGAGTGCAAATGTAAAGCGGGTCGAGCGCACACAGCAGAGGTGGTTGACGAAAGCCTCGCTAAATGGTAAGACCGTTAGAAAGGAAAATGCACAAAACGGTCGAGCGTGCGCAAGCCTGCGAGACGAATGAAGGAAACTGATCCACTTTTACACCATTACAATAGAAAGGAAAACATAATTATCCAACATAATCACAAATTTGAATAAGGGAAATATAATAAATATACTTATCTTGACTGTGAGCAGCAAGAAAAGAGGACTTGTTGTTTGCAGGCAAAATAATTATTGGTGTACTCAACATCTTATTGGTGGGTGTATTGTGATGTCATTTTGTAGTTTATTTATCTTGTTTTTCTGGGAAACGTAGTTCTTGCTTGGCTGCTGTAAACATTAAGCAAGAAGAGACTGCATAATAGGAGGCTACGTGTCTTGTAATAAAATTATGGATATCACCAGAGCAAAGCTCTTGCTGATGTCCAGTTACCAATATAGGGGCAAGCATGATGTCTTAAATCACAGCATCATAATTAAGTTACTGCAAGGCTACAAAGGTTTGACACACTTGAAATCAGTGCATATAGAACCCATCAAGTTTCCTTCCCTTAGTGGCCCTTTATCGAATCAACCAACCATTGTGAAATAGACTAATGAAGATATTGCAGAATTGATTCATTTGAATAGATCTTCCTTTCGAAAATGGGGAATCAGAAGATGCTTATTCTACACATCTGGTTATGCCTACGGCAAACCAAGAATCTAACACCCCGGAAGCAAATTGAATTTTAAGTCAGTGCGGGAGCATGGTGACTTTTTTAGTTCAGTTTTTACTGAATGTTTTTGGTAAAAAACCTGCTTCCGGAAGCTGCATACCTGCATATTTAACAATCACTTGCTTGTGGTTGGATGGCAGACAATGCATTGAAACAGAAGATCGAAATGGAACAAATAAAGACTGGAGCTGGCTTCCCGCCCTGCTAATAAATACAAAATGAAATGAAAATTGTTTCAGCTGCCGCATCCTTAACTGAAATGCTCTGCCACCGACTCATCAAACATTGCTCGTGAAATGTGCATGGCCTATTTAATATAATCAAGTGCTACTTAAGTGTGTGGCACAATAAATGCTGCAGGCCCACTAATATCATATAATTTACAGGCCCGAGGTACATGGTATTCCACTATACAAAGGACATACAAGTAAATAAATTATGCCAATCAGGTGTATTGCAATCAAACCATGTTTAGGAGAGTGAGCACAAGCACTGTAGCACTGGTTAGCAGTGATAAAATGCACAGAATCCTATGGGCCAAAAAACAAAGCATCAAAAAAGTGGAGGGTAAAGGCAAAATGTTTGGGGGTGAGCCTGCAGAGAGGGCCAATTCCAACACAACCCCCTCCAGCTTATAGCCAGGAGAGACTAATCAATACCTCCATTGCCTTCCATGCTTAGGCAATAGAATATGGACACTGGCCCTCTACTGCAGGCGTCTGTGCCAGTTCGATTAACCTTGACCCGATGGTGGTGAGGACCCCCACCCTAGGGGATCACCAGTCTACTCTCTTAGTCTATCTCCCAATTATAAGAGATTAAGTCATGATCTACCTCCTGCCCTTGAGGGCTTTGTACTTCTAAGGCCATATTGTCCACCACTGTGGAGGTTCCACCAGTGGGTGGTTTCTTAATACATATAGAGTCCCCCTGCTTGAGTCCTATCTGAGAACAATCAAAGCAGCGAGGCTAGAAATGGGGTGCCCTGGGCCATTCTCATAATTGGCATGGCAACCATTACCTTCTCATTTAGCCTGAGACTTGTCTGTTTCTCCCTTGACCTCCCCCTCACTCTGCTGGCTGGTAAACTGAACCCCCCTTCTAGTGCTGACTACTAGGTACCTTCTTGGACACTCGGGAGACAGAATTACAATATGGTCTGAACCAATCATGCCATTACAACGAAACAAAGCTGAACAACGCATGCCTTTACCATGCAGTTTTTTTTACCATGACCTGCCTTTACAAAGCATTCCATTACCATGTAAAATGTAAGTATAAAGGTAAGTGTATCATATATGCACAAATGTATGTGTGTCTACACATATACACACACACACATACTCAAATATATACATGTATATATGTATATATTAACACACATTTATATATGTGTATATATATATATTCAGTAAAAAAACAAAGGTTACAGGGACGTTATAGTTAGGCTGACATTTCACTCGTACAAAATAAATCAGAGAAATTCAGCTGTTATAGTTACCTGAGTTAACTATAACTCAGGCCCCCACTATGCACTGCTTATGACCTCACATATTACATAACTCATGACATGAACAGTGACATCACTGATGACATCACTGATGACCTCTCAAATAACATCGGTGATGACATCATCCACAGCATCTCTGACGCACCCACTGACACCCCTTTAGGAAATCTTTTATACCATTTATAAACCCTTTCACAGATGCATGCCAGTACTTACACACTGACTCACTGTGAGAAGTTGGCCTGGTATATGCTGTTCACTAATTAAAGTGGACACCTTGCACCAGGGCAAATCGACTCTTATGGTAGATAGGTTTAAGACAACCTTTTAAAGAAAGCTATCCTAGTGGTAGCTGTGGAGAGCAGCCTTCAGGCTAAGTCTCGGAGGAATGTAAAGCAGCTTGTTTTACCATATAATCTCTTGAATCACCAAATGAAAAGACACCACACAGGTATATATATCAAATATATATGTATTTATTTCTAAATAACTCTCTACTAATCTCTTTATGAGATTAGAAGACAAACATATGCACAAATCAACGTTTCACAATAAGTTAAGCACAAAATATGGCTGGGGCCCTAGGGGCGTACCAGACCATATACTAAGTAAGAGACTTAGAAACAACGACTTGCAGGGAGACAAGGCCTAGGGCCTTCAGAAGTGCTGGGGCCTCACAAAACCACCCAAGGCAGGTAAGTAAAGGACCCACGGGGGACGCGTGCAGTGTGGATACACAGGCGCGGATCGCCGTTAACTTCAATGGGGCAAGTCGCGGTTGGAAATAAAGAGTTTTAGGATACTTCGGGAGAACCTACAAGCAAGTCACTTACAGGGTAAGTAGTTCTAGGGCCCACACCCACAGGAGCACCGTAGTGCTGGAGTTACCTCACCCAGGGAAGCCGGGTGCACAGGTGTCCTTTGGTGTCGGGTCGCGGCGTCGTTTTCAATGGCGAACAAAGAAGACTTGCTGCTTGCGGGAGCTGAAGAAGTGTCCGGTGGAATCCAAGCCTGGATTCTGAAGAAGGATGACCTGAAAGCAGAGGGGACAGTGTTCAAAGTCACTAGGCAGTGACCCGGGGCAAGGAAGATGGATGCCCACCGTCGTCGGTTGATTCAGGTCGGTTGTGGGTGCCTTGACTCTTCAGCCACGTGGTCCAGGAGGTGTCGACGACGACCAGGAGCTGGATTCGGTGTGTCCCTTGACGTCTGCAGCTGACTGCGGTGTCGGCAACTCGATTGGAGCCAACAAGCCTTGGCAGCCGCAAGTCTCGGGGAGATGAAGAAAAGTCGATGGCGCAGACCAGCAAGGTCTGAGGGACTCACCCAGCGAGGGTAAGTCAGGGCAGGCCTGGAGCAACCAGGGGAGCCCTTTGGTTTCTTTAGGAAGTCTTCTGGGGACCCACAAGCCAGCGGGCAAGGGATCGCGAAGACACCTCGGGCGGAATCACTCAACAGGGGCCCACGGTCACTCGGGACGGTGTAGGCCTCTGATCTTCGGAGGGATTCCTGCTGGAGGTCGGGACCACACGTGGTCCAAAGCACAGGTTCGTAGAACGTTGTGAAGGGGTTGCACTCGACAATAGTGCACGGTACCCAGGGGTCGCGGTTCCTCGTTACTCGTGGGGTCCACTTGCCTCAGCTTCGCTGGGGACTCACGATGGCCTGGGAGAGGTCAGGAAATCCACTTCTTGGGCTGCAGGGACTTCGGACTCCGGCGGGAGCGGCGTAGTTTGCGACCGTCGTTGTCGTTTTTGGTGCCTGCCAAGCAGGGAGTCACTCCTTGACTCCAAGGGAGATTCTTCTGTCTTCCAAAGGTAGTGGAACGTCGAAGGGCCAGGATTCTTCTGTAGAGCGTCGTCCAGGGGTTATCTGCTTTGCAATGGCAAGGTTCCCCCTCTTATACTAAAAAGAGGGGATGGACTAGCTCTATGACCCCACCTATGGGAGGGTCAAGGGAGGGGGTGGCTACACCCACTTCCCTTTGTCCAGTTTCGCGCCAGAGCAGGGGCAGGTAGCCCCTGAGCTGGTTTGAACTGGCATATGCACAGAGGAGCCTTCTGCTCCCCCAGTGCAGGACTTCAAAGCACTCTAAGAGTGCACCCACCCAGCCCCAATACACTAAACCCTGTCTGGGAGGTGGTTACACCTCCCTGTGACAGGATGCCTATTGTTGGGCTTCCTCCACTGTGAGTTTCGGTCATCAGCAGGAGGGCAGCCCAGTGTCTGTGACTGGTGGCATCCATTTTGTGATGCCAGGGCTCTTTAGGATTCTACCGCGTTTCCACAGCAGGTACATGTCTTATCCCTCTAGAAGGGTGGAATGCTACCCCCGCCGCCAAGATTGGCGGGGGGTAGTATTCCAAGATGTTTGACACCAAACACGACATGTTTTGATGCAGCCATTCCAAAGTTAGCATTTACCGCGAGGATATAATGCACTTAATAGTATATGGTTTAACCGCATCCACAAACAGCACCAGAGAATAGACTCTGAGAGCTGCAGAGGGGCCCTGCTCAGGCAGAGGCACCCCCTCACATAGAAGCCAAGCACCCTGCCCTCAGGATTGATAGGGCCTGCCTTAGGGGTGACTGATAGGTTTATATGTGTGTGCAGGAGAGATATAGGAAACCTATATCTCAGTGAGGGGTGCTAGCACCACCTCACCCAGGCTGCAGTAGCAGGCCTGTGGTGTCAGATTTAGACTGCTTCCCAGGGGTGGCATAACACATGCTGCAGCCCCTGGTAGGCCTGTGAAGTACCTATGCCCTTGGCACCTAAGGTACCATATACTAGGGACTCATAAGGCACCACAGTATCCAATCACTAGTGCACCTAGAGTGCACTCCATGTCGTTTAGAGAGAGCAGATAGACTGGGGCCCTGAATAGCAGGGTCCCAGTCCAACTAAGTCATAAACCAGCAAAACACCATAAAAAAAGTGGGGGCAACCATATAGTCAGATTCCACCTTCCTACATAACCCCCCCAAACGAAAGGAGATAAGGCTAACCTTGGCCAGTTGAGCCTTTATTGACTAAGTGGCCATATAAGGAAGCACCTGCACTAGCATGGTTGCCCCCTGTCTTATGGTCCACTAAGCAATCCCTCACCCTAAGGGTATGAGAGGGTCTCCACCATGGGGAATCACTACCTGTGGTGTGCTTTGGTAAAGTACCAGGCTGGTGAGGTGTCTGAGTAGGGAAGTGTGGCCCTAGGAATGTTGGCCTCAGCTTTCTCAGCTCACTGGTCACCATGTATGCCTGTCTTTCCATGACTGAGTGGTACTCTGCTCTAAGGGTCAACCTTTGACTGCCTACAGCCGGGGGTTGGGTCCCTTTGGGTGGAACACTGGAGGGACATGGCAAGTTTGGAACCTTTTGGTCCCAGGTTTGCCCTTGCCTAACAGAGTCCTTCTGGGGGAGGTCCCTACATAAAGGTATGGGGGATCCCTCAGTGGGTTGAGGAATTTCTACCTGGCTAGGGCTACTAGCCTGGGTGCCCCTAATCTGCTGATGGGGGTTCCTCTGGACAGGGGGCCCTGGGGGGTCCACTGACCTCCCTGACCTCTGCAGCCCTGGGCTGACTGAGGCAGGGTAGAGAGGTGCAGGTTACCTGCTCCAGACTGGGTACCACCTTGTAAGGGTCCTCTGCCATCAGGGGGTGGCCAGGCCAGGCCTGACTACCTCTGTGGCAGTTCCTTCACTAGGGGTAGGGTCAGTTCCCTGAGGAGGCTGACCCTTACCTACTGTCTGGAGGGAAGAAGACTTTTCTTCAACCCTTGTGCTCTCTTCTGGGGGAGAGTGGGCCATTCTTCCAGGCTCCATCTCTGCAAAATCTTGGGCTGGGGCTGTGGCCATCACAGCCCCACTAACCTTTACAGGGACACCCAACATCTTCAGATGGGTTTGGTGTTCAATTTCAGCCCAGGCTGAAATTTCCAGATCATTGCCCATCAGGCAATCTACAGGTAAGGTTGGGGACACTGCCACTCTCTTTGGGCCTGTGACCCCCTCCCAGCTGAGATTGACTATGGCCATGGGGTGATCTGTTCTGACACCATCAATGTTGGTCACCTGGTATTTAAACTCAGGTAAAAGCTGGTGAGGGGGACTAGTTTCCCTGCCACCATGGTGACACTAGCCCCTGTGTCCCTAAATGCCACAGCTTTCTGACCATTAATTATTGGCTCCAGTCTGTACCTGCCCAATGCTATGGGACCCATGGTAAAGGTGGCATATCCTACACCACCATCAGAATCTGAGGAGTCTGTTGAGGGGGTCCTGTCTAAACTAGGGCCCACCTCTGTTCCTCTTGCAAAAGCACCTAACTTTTTGGGTGCACTACTCCCAACTGGAGGATTACTACTGGTAGTACCAGGAGGGGTGGTAGTAGTTGTTGGAGGAACATTTTCTTTATTGCCATTCCTGGGACAACTGGGATCAGATTTCCAGTGCCCAGGCTTTTTACAGACATGGCAATAGGGTTTCTTTTCAGGAGAGGAAGGAGTTTGGGACCCACCCCCAGAAGAGGAATTTTGGGGCCCTGTAGTGGACTTATCCTTGGATTTATCCCCACCTTTCTCTTGGGACTTGGTAGAATCTTTCTTGTGGTCACCACCCTGATTCTTAGGCCTTACCCTGGTTCTGACCCATTTGTCTGCCTTCTTTCCCAATTCTTGGGGAGAGGTCAGATCAGAGTCCACCAGGTACTGGTGTAAAAGCTGGTTTTGACAATTATTAAGGATCTGTTCTCTCATCATTAGATTATAAAATCCTTTGAAATCAGCAACCCTACTGCCAACCAGCCAACCCTCCAGAGCCTTGGATGCACAATCTACAAAGTCAGTCCAGTCCTGAGTCTGTGCCTTCTGGGTATCTCTGAACTTCAACCTGTACTGCTCAGTGGTTAAGCCAAACCCATCTATCAGTGCACTCTTCAGGACCTCATAATCATCAGCATCCTCCTCTCTAACAGTGAGGAGCTTGTCTCTTCCTTTATCTGAAAAGGAGAGCCACAAGATTGCTGCCCACTGCTTTTGGGGGACCTGCTGTACTCTACAGGCCCTCTCCATAGCAGTTATCCACTTGTGGATATCATCCCCACTCTGGTAGGGAGGAACAACCTTGCTCAGGTTCCTATGGTCAGGGACATATTCTCTGCCTCTAGGGACACTGTTGCTGCCACCAGGGGGTTCTAAACCCTCCCTTCTGGAAGCTCTCTGGATCTCCAGGGCTTCTCTATCCAGTGCCAACTGCTTGGTTCTGAGGGCCACTTTGGCTTCCTCATACTGGAGCAGTTTGCACCTTCTCTCAGAGGAGGTCTCTCTTAAGTTAAAGTATGAGCTCCTCTCTTGGACAAATTCTCTGCCAGAGTGATAAGAGTGCTCAGATTCCCTGGAAGGGGATCTGTGCCTCTCATCCACTCTGCCAGTTCTCTTAGGGAGAATTCCTCTGTCCTTTTCAGGCTCCTTGGAGCCTGGCCCTTCAATCACAGAGTCTTGGTCATTCTGATTTTCATCATCTGACCCAGATACTATGACTGACCCACCCACTGATTCAAACCCTTTAGCTCCTAGAGCCAATCTCAGGTCATCTGCTGTCAGCAGATCTATCAGGTGCAGGGTTGAGGGACTCTGTCCTATCCTCAGGTGTCTGTCAACACACATGGCTCTCAAGTCAGAGAAAGCCATGTCCTTATACTGAGGCTGAGTGGATCCACTGGGTCCACCCTTTAAGGACATTCTAGTGTTGTGCAGTGTTGTACTACCTACACTAGTTTGTGGCCTACTGATCCTAGCTTGAGCTGTGGAAAGGGTGTGCTATCCCTTGGCACACAGCTCTAAGTTCAGTAGAACTTATTGATACTAAGCTTGACTTTATATGTACCTTGAGTACCTATAATGGTTTTCAGTTAGTAATTCAAATAGAGATTTTCTGGTAAAACAATGGCAAGCTGGAATCCCACACGCTGCCCACCAATGTGAGAAGTTGGCCTGGTATATGCTGTTCACTAATTAAAGTGGACACCTTGCACCAGGGCAAATCGACTCTTATGGTAGATAGGTTTAAGACAACCTTTTAAAGAAAGCTATCCTAGTGGTAGCTGTGGAGAGCAGCCTTCAGGCTAAGTCTCGGAGGAATGTAAAGCAGCTTGTTTTACCATATAATCTCTTGAATCACCAAATGAAAAGACACCACACAGGTATATATATCAAATATATATGTATTTATTTCTAAATAACTCTCTACTAATCTCTTTATGAGATTAGAAGACAAACATATGCACAAATCAACGTTTCACAATAAGTTAAGCACAAAATATGGCTGGGGCCCTAGGGGCGTACCAGACCATATACTAAGTAAGAGACTTAGAAACAACGACTTGCAGGGAGACAAGGCCTAGGGCCTTCAGAAGTGCTGGGGCCTCACAAAACCACCCAAGGCAGGTAAGTAAAGGACCCACGGGGGACGCGTGCAGTGTGGATACACAGGCGCGGATCGCCGTTAACTTCAATGGGGCAAGTCGCGGTTGGAAATAAAGAGTTTTAGGATACTTCGGGAGAACCTACAAGCAAGTCACTTACAGGGTAAGTAGTTCTAGGGCCCACACCCACAGGAGCACCGTAGTGCTGGAGTTACCTCACCCAGGGAAGCCGGGTGCACAGGTGTCCTTTGGTGTCGGGTCGCGGCGTCGTTTTCAATGGCGAACAAAGAAGACTTGCTGCTTGCGGGAGCTGAAGAAGTGTCCGGTGGAATCCAAGCCTGGATTCTGAAGAAGGATGACCTGAAAGCAGAGGGGACAGTGTTCAAAGTCACTAGGCAGTGACCCGGGGCAAGGAAGATGGATGCCCACCGTCGTCGGTTGATTCAGGTCGGTTGCGGGTGCCTTGACTCTTCAGCCACGTGGTCCAGGAGGTGTCGACGACGACCAGGAGCTGGATTCGGTGTGTCCCTTGACGTCTGCAGCTGACTGCGGTGTCGGCAACTCGATTGGAGCCAACAAGCCTTGGCAGCCGCAAGTCTCGGGGAGATGAAGAAAAGTCGATGGCGCAGACCAGCAAGGTCTGAGGGACTCACCCAGCGAGGGTAAGTCAGGGCAGGCCTGGAGCAACCAGGGGAGCCCTTTGGTTTCTTTAGGAAGTCTTCTGGGGACCCACAAGCCAGCGGGCAAGGGATCGCGAAGACACCTCGGGCGGAATCACTCAACAGGGGCCCACGGTCACTCGGGACGGTGTAGGCCTCTGATCTTCGGAGGGATTCCTGCTGGAGGTCGGGACCACACGTGGTCCAAAGCACAGGTTCGTAGAACGTTGTGAAGGGGTTGCACTCGACAATAGTGCACGGTACCCAGGGGTCGCGGTTCCTCGTTACTCGTGGGGTCCACTTGCCTCAGCTTCGCTGGGGACTCACGATGGCCTGGGAGAGGTCAGGAAATCCACTTCTTGGGCTGCAGGGACTTCGGACTCCGGCGGGAGCGGCGTAGTTTGCGACCGTCGTTGTCGTTTTTGGTGCCTGCCAAGCAGGGGAGTCACTCCTTGACTCCAAGGGAGATTCTTCTGTCTTCCAAAGGTAGTGGAACGTCGAAGGGCCAGGATTCTTCTGTAGAGCGTCGTCCAGGGGTTATCTGCTTTGCAATGGCAAGGTTCCCCCTCTTATACTAAAAAGAGGGGATGGACTAGCTCTATGACCCCACCTATGGGAGGGTCAAGGGAGGGGTGGCTACACCCACTTCCCTTTGTCCAGTTTCGCGCCAGAGCAGGGGCAGGTAGCCCCTGAGCTGGTTTGAACTGGCATATGCACAGAGGAGCCTTCTGCTCCCCCAGTGCAGGACTTCAAAGCACTCTAAGAGTGCACCCACCCAGCCCCAATACACTAAACCCTGTCTGGGAGGTGGTTACACCTCCCTGTGACAGGATGCCTATTGTTGGGCTTCCTCCACTGTGAGTTTCGGTCATCAGCAGGAGGGCAGCCCAGTGTCTGTGACTGGTGGCATCCATTTTGTGATGCCAGGGCTCTTTAGGATTCTACCGCGTTTCCACAGCAGGTACATGTCTTATCCCTCTAGAAGGGTGGAATGCTACCCCCGCCGCCAAGATTGGCGGGGGGTAGTATTCCAAGATGTTTGACACCAAACACGACATGTTTTGATGCAGCCATTCCAAAGTTAGCATTTACCGCGAGGATATAATGCACTTAATAGTATATGGTTTAACCGCATCCACAAACAGCACCAGAGAATAGACTCTGAGAGCTGCAGAGGGGCCCTGCTCAGGCAGAGGCACCCCCTCACATAGAAGCCAAGCACCCTGCCCTCAGGATTGATAGGGCCTGCCTTAGGGGTGACTGATAGGTTTATATGTGTGTGCAGGAGAGATATAGGAAACCTATATCTCAGTGAGGGGTGCTAGCACCACCTCACCCAGGCTGCAGTAGCAGGCCTGTGGTGTCAGATTTAGACTGCTTCCCAGGGGTGGCATAACACATGCTGCAGCCCCTGGTAGGCCTGTGAAGTACCTATGCCCTTGGCACCTAAGGTACCATATACTAGGGACTCATAAGGCACCACAGTATCCAATCACTAGTGCACCTAGAGTGCACTCCATGTCGTTTAGAGAGAGCAGATAGACTGGGGCCCTGAATAGCAGGGTCCCAGTCCAACTAAGTCATAAACCAGCAAAACACCATAAAAAAAGTGGGGGCAACCATATAGTCAGATTCCACCTTCCTACACTCACTGATTCATAGATCTAAACACACATCCACTCGCTCACCCATACTGCCACTTATACACCCACTCACTCACTAATATTGCCATTGACATATCCACTCATACACCCATACAGGCACTCACACACTGAGTGAGTCACCTATAGAACTACTCACACACCTACACACTCACCCATTCAGTCAATCACACTGGTACGTACTCACCCAAACAGTTATATACACACCCACTTACTCATAAAAATAGTAACACATACTCACTCACCTATACAGTCACTGACAGAAGCATGCACTCATCCATATAACTACTCTCACATTCACTCACTCATGCATACAGTCACTCATGTACCCCCTATCTCACCTATACTACCTTTCACATACTCATTTACTCACCCATACTGACACATTCACTCAATCACCAACATAGACATACAGACACTCGCTCACCCATACAACTTCTCACAAACGCACACAGTACCCCATACAGCCACTGACTCCCCCACTCACTCATCCATACAGGCAGTCACACACCTCCTCGCCTACACACATAAACACCCAGACAACCATATAGGTAGTCAGACAACCAATCAATCACCCATTCACGTACCCACTAACACACTCATACACCCACTTAGACATCAACTGACAGACAGATACACAAATTCTCACAACCAGTCACTCACCCATAAATTCACTGAAACACCTAATCACTCACTTATACAATCAGTCACACACCCACTGAGTCTTCCATTCTGTCACTCATACACCCACTGATTCACCAATACACCTTGGTATATATATTTAACACTCAATAAAATTTTAAGACGACTCACAGTCACTGGATGATGTCATCAGTGGTCATGAGTGATGTCATCAGTGATGTCACTGACCATGTCATGAGTGATGTAATGTGTGAGATCATAAGCAGTGCATTGCGGGGGCGCGAGTTAAAATTAACTCAGGTAACCATCACGGCTGAATTTCTCTGGTTTTGTACAAGTGAAATGTCAGTCTAACTATAACGTCCCTGTAACCTTTGTTTTTTGTTAGGGAATTTCTAAGGTTTTTTAAAATTCTATTTACTGACTATAACATCCCTGTAACCTTTTGATTTTCAGTGAATTTCTTAGTTTTCTAACTAGTACTCGCATTTTCAGAGTGGTACAGAAATGGCGCTACGTGTTCAACCATCTCTGAAGAATTGCTCTGTTTAGAAGTTACAGTAGGTATTAACATGCCTTGTTCACATTTTATTCACATTTTAAAAGGTAAGGTAATTGATTCAGTGTTTCTAATGTATATATTTACTTATTTTTGTTTTTTAAAAAGGAACTGTAGGAGTCATGTACTGGTCGTGTATCTGTTGTGGTGGGTGCGCAAATCGGGGCAGCGTGTCACCATATTTTAATGTCCGCTTAAGGTGCGCGCCGGTTGTGCGACACTCAAGTAGGTTTTTTGCAAGTAAAATACATGATATATACTATATAAATTTAAAATGACTCATATGTGTTTTATAGCAAGAGTTATAAAACTGACATCAATATAAATATTTAGAATGTTTTAACTGTTCCGATAAATGTACGGGAGCCGCGACGATTTCACGTAAGTAAGTCTAGTATTTGTATAGCGCACGAATCACCCCCGAAGGGGTCTCTCGGCGCTGGGGCCGTTGGGAAGATTAAGCGAGCTATTGCCCAGAGTCGCATGGTGCTGGGCAGACCTCTGCCGCCAGAGCCAGGGATCGAACCGTGATCCCCAGCGTCCAGCGTCAGTCGCCCTAGCCGCGGCGCCACACCTCTCCCTCGTGCACGTATTTTCGGGTTTGCGACAGGTTCACGGCTCCAGCGCAAATTATGTAGTTCTAAAAAAAATATAGATATAATTTTATATTATAGATTATACCAAGAAATTTACTTTCATATTTATAAAACTACTATATTTGTAATTGGAATGGATATATAATATTGTTTACATATATTTTATGGAGTTGCGTCCAGTGTGCGGGGAATATGCGTCCGGTACGCAAATTCCATGTGACCTCAAAAGTAAGGATTCTATTGGTTAAGAAGCTTTCCATTCTACTACTTGGAGGGCCCCACCCAATTTGTTCTTTCTTTCTGAAGCTTCATTAGGATCAACACCTCTTGTGTTTTATCTTACTCCTTCATTTATTTTTTTGCTGTTTTTAACCTTTACCAGAAATGGCATCTGCAATTCCACCTGAAGATGAGGATGAAGATGTGGAGGAGCAGGAGGAACCTGTTAAGAAGAGAAAGGAGAGCGTAGCCTGGACCTTTTTTTCTATTCCACACGGAGAGAAAAAAGTCAACGCACGGAAAGTGACGTGCACTTTGTATGAGAAGGTGCTTTCTCGGGGCTCTGAGAAAAAATACTCATGTGGGATGTCTTCGATGATGAAACATCTCCAAACCATCCATCCAAAACGTCTTGCAGTGCCAGCGAGAACTTCAAGAACAATCTCAGGGTGGAGAAGTTGCTGGACCCAGCACATCTGTGGGTTCTATTTTAACATCTGACACATCAATGTCAGTACCAGAGTTTGGTGGTTTGGGACAACACTGTTTGAAGTGCCAAACAGTAATTTGTGTTGGGGAGCAGTCTACCGCAGTAATTATCGCAAGTGCGATAAGTCACAAATGCTAGGTTTTTTTGCAATAACGTTACTATAGCAAATGTTTTTGCTGCATGAATGCAGTATGTTAACTCGTTTTTGAAAATAGCATTTAAAAAATAAATAAATAAAAGACTTTAAAAGACATAAAAAATGTTCAAAACAAAAAAAACTGGGGCATATTAGCAAGACCCACGTTAAAATTATCGCCGTTTTAGCGGCAGGAAACTGCCGCTAAAACGGCGATAATGGGCTTGCTAATATGCGTTATGGAATTCCAATAGAAGCCCAGGTTAGATGTCCTGCACAGCTAGCCTGGGCTTCTATTGGAATTCTATAACGCATATTAGCAAGCCCATTATCGCCGGACTTGCTAATATGCCCCACTGTTCTTTTTAGAACTGCCTATTTGGTTAAAGATAGACAACGTGTTGTATTTGTTGTATGAATACTTCAGTAATGAATGACTCAATATTTTTTGAGTGATTGTAAGAGTGTATAACTAGTGCCTGGGAGATTGAATAAGTGTATGAGTTGTGTATCAGTGGGTTGATGATGGTATAAGTACTGTCTGGGTGAATGAATGAGTGCATGAGTAGTGCCTGGATGAGTGCATGAGTACTGCCTGGGTGACTGTATGAGTGTATGGATAGTGCACGTGTAGTGCAGCGGTGATTGCATGAGTGCATGGGTAGTGCCTTGGTGATTGGATGAGTGCATGCATAGTGTCTAGGTGATTGCATGAGTGCACGAGTGGGGCCTGAGTGCAAGGGTAGTGCTTGGGACATTGGATGAGTGCATGGGTAGTGACTGGGTAAATAGATGGTGGCATCAGTAGTGCTTGGGTAACTGGATGAGTGCATAGGTAGTATCTGGGTGATTCCATGGGTGCATGGCTAGTGCCTGGGACATTGGATAAGTGCATGGGTAGTACCCGGGTGAATAGATGACTGCACAGCTACTGATTGGGTGGTTAGATGAGTGCATGGGTAGTGCCTGAGTGAATAGATGAGTTAATGGCTAGTGCTTGGGTGATTGGATTAGTGCATGGGTAGTACCAGGGTGAATGGATGAGTGCAAGGGTAATACTTCGGAGATTGGATGAGTGCATAAGTAGTGTCTGGGTGATTGTATGGGTACTGCCTGGGACATTGGATGAGTGCATGGGTAGTAGCCTGGGTAAATACATGAGTGCATGGGTAGTGATTGAGTGATTGGATGAGTGCATGGGTAGAACCTGGGTAAATGGATGAGTGCAAGGGTAGTACTTCGGTGATTGGTTGAGTGCATAAGTAGTGTCTGGGTCATTGGATGAGTGTAGGGGTAATACCTGGGTGAATACATGACTGCATAAGTAGTGCTTGGGTGACTGGATGAGTGCATAGGTAGTGCCTGGGTGATTACATAGGTGAATGGCTAGTGCCTGTGACACTAGATGAGTGCATGGGTATTACCTGGGTGTATAGCTAACTGCATAGCTACTGACTGGGTGATTGGATGAGTGCATGGGTAGTACCTGAGTGAATAGATGAGTGCATGGGTAGTGCTTGGGTGATTGGATCAGTGTATAAGTACTGCCTGGGTGATTGCATGGGTGCATGGGTGCATGGGTACTGCCTGGGACATTGGATGAGTGCATGGGTAGTGCCTGGGTGAATAGATCAGTGCATGGGTAGTGCTTGGGTGATTGGATGAGCGCATAGGTATTACCTGGGTAAATGGATGAGTGCAAAGGTAGTACTTCGGTGATTGGTTGAGTGCATAAGTAGTGCCTGGGACATTGGATGAGTGTAGGGGTAATACCTGGGTGAATACATGACTGCATAAGTAGCGCTTGGGTGACAGGATGAGTGCATAGGTAGTGCCTGGGTGATTACATAGGTGAATGGCTAGTGCCTGTGACACTAGATGAGTGCATGGGTATTACCTGGGTGTATAGCTGACTGCATAGCTACTGACTGGGTGATTGGATGAGTGCATGGGTACTACCTGAGTGAATAGATGAGTGCATGGGTAGTGCTTGGGTAATTGGATGAGTGTATAAGTACTGCCTGGGTGATTGCATGGGTGCATGGGTACTGCCTGGGACATTGGATGAGTGCATGGGTAGTGCCTGGGTAAATAGATCAGTGCATGGGTAGTGCTTGGGTGATTGGATGAGCGCATAGGTAGTACCTGGGTGAATGGATAAGAGCATGGGTAGTACTTCGGTGATTGGATGAGGGCATGTGTAGTGTCTGGGTGACTGCATGGCTCCATGGGTAGTAGCTGAGACATTGGATGAGTGCATGGGTAGAACCTGGGCGAATAGATGAATGCAGAAGTAGTGCTTGAGTGACTGGATTAGTGTATAGGTAGTGCCTGGGTGATTGCATAGGTGCATGGGTAGTGCTTGGGAGATTGGATGAGTGCATGGGTAGTAACGGAGTGAATACATGAGTGTAAGGGTAGTGCTTGGATGATTGGATGAGTGTATAAGTACTGCCTGGGTGATTGAATGGGTGCATGGGTACTGCCTGGGACATTGGATGAGTGCATGGGTAGTTCCTGGGTGAATAGATAAGTGCATGGGTAGTGCTTGGGTGATTGGATGAGTACATGGGTAGTACCTGAGTGAATGGATGAGTGTATGGGTAGTTCTTTGGTGATTGGATGAGTGCATAGGGAGTGCCTGTGTGATTGCATGAGTAAATGGATAGTGCCTGGGTGATTGGATAAGTGCATAAATAGTGCTTGAGTGATTCAATGAGTGCATAGGTAGTGCTTGGGTGATTGAATAAGTCCATGGGTAGTGCCTGGGTGATTGGATGTGTGGAACAGTAGTACCTCAGTGAATGAATGAAAGCAAGGGTAACGCCTTAGTGATTGAATGACTGCAAAGCAGTGTGTGAGTAATTAAATTAGTGCAAGGGTAGTACGTCAGTGATTGGGTAAGTGCATGGATAGTGTCTGGGTGTGGTAGTGAGACTGAAAGGTGGAGTACCTCTGTCAATATTTCTCTAGGGTTATATTAGGCCATATAATTATTAAGTTAGGGTTATCAGGTGCACCACATGTGTAAAGTACATGTAAAAGTGCAAACATTCTTCAGACATGGTAGGAGTCAGATATTAAAACTTAACAGAATACGCTTTCAATTTCAAGGATGCACATCACTATCTACAGCCTTCCTGCAGTGGCAATATATTTTGAGCCTCAAATTTTTGTGCCAGTTTCATTACAAACATAGACTTTGCCATGTCACACCTAAGCCAAAATAAAAGGCCATCTTCACTTCTATCAATTTTATTATGTGATGGAGTGTGTCAGTATCTTTTAGGGGTAAAATGACATGTAAAGTAAACTATACATAGTACTGTACTTCTGTTTCACACTGTATACTTTGTAAATATCTGTAGAAGAAGCTTCATGGATTACTTTCTGTTTATTATAGAAGATACGTGGGTCTGAAGGTGTGTGTGTGTTCAAGTGATTCCATGAGGCCTACGTTTTAAAGAGATATGTGCTTCTCAGACTGAAAGGTGAAGTAGCTTTAACAATAATTGTACAGGGATATAGTAGATTGTATAGTTGTTAAGTTAGGGGCATCAGCTGCAGCATATATGTTAGAATACATGTTCAAATGCAAACATACCTCAGACATGAAAGCTGTCAAACATTGAAATGTAACAAAATACCCTTCCAGTTGTATGCACAGATATCACTATCTATGTACTACTTCCAGTATACCTTTGTGGAGACTAATATGGGCTAGGATAGAGGTAAATACACTTGTCCACAAGTTTTAAAAGTCAGATTTCTATTATAGTTTCTTTAAGCAGAAAACATTTGCAATAGAATGTGTAATGCAAAATAAAATGACAACTATCATTATGCCACTTTTAATTGTCTCAGAATCTTCTCAGAAAGTGAGTGTGCTAGTGTTTTTCAGGAGAAAGATGACACTTTTAAACTAGCATATAAGTAGTGCATTATATATGTTGGACGCAAATGACATATTCGTACATGTTAAACGATTGTCCAGTTTATCATGAATATTATATTATGTATTCTTACCTTTGAAATTATTTAGATAGATCATTTAGTGAATCTGTTTTTACAATAGTATTGTGCTAAACAGTACTAAATGTGTTTTCAATGTTGAAGACTACCTGCTATTAAAAAGAAAAAGAAAAAAAATTATACAAACATATAATATTAGAAAAACCATAATATTACGTTTTTCCGAATATAGCATTATTTTATAATTAGATATCACTTTCAGTTTCCTTTTTTATACTGTTCTCAGATTGCATATAACTTCACCATAGACAGTGATTTTAAAGTAGCATCATCATTGAACAGTGGGGAAAAACATGGATTGTATAACAAAAACACCAAAAACAACACAGTATATCATTATAAATATGCGTAACTATGCGTTATACTAACTACATTTTCTGACACTTCTTTCGTCTGCATTAACTCTACTATTTAACATAAATAGATTTAAACATTTTTTACTATTACTATTACACCTGGTACAGTATTTTAAACAAATGTATATACTACTTGCTATTTAAAGTCATTTTTCAAAATGTTATGTCTATTAGGCAAAATAATAATCAAAACACTAATTATGACTACTGAAAGAATAAGCACTAGCAGCCCTCCACAGATATAACTTCAGGGCATACGCGGCACGGGCGCATAGAGAGGGAAGCCGAGCGGGAGCATTGCTGGCCTGGTTGGTCCAACAAGACAGAAACAAGCGACCCATTATGGGACTACGTAGTCCAACAGGGGAGGTAGCCCACTCACAGGTGCAGATCCTGCAGCTTGTTCACGACTACTACGCTAAGATATACAGGAACCCAGAACAAGACTGCCAAGAGCGGGTGGACACTTTCCTAGCCCCCTTAGTCATACCCAGGGTCCAGGCAGCGGAAAGAGAATCCCTAGATACAATAATCACGACGGCGGACGTGAAACACACGCTACAAAACATGGCACATAACAAGGCCCCAGGCCTCGACGGACTGCCCCTAGAATATTATAGCATATTTTCTACACAGCTAGCGCCCCGGTTAGAGGAAATGTATAAAGTGGCACTCAAAGAAGGGGAACTCCCAGGGTTGCTACGAGAATCTCTTCTGGTGTCATTCCTCAAGCCTGGCAGAAACCTGACACTACCAGCCTTTATCGGCCGATAACGCTGCTCTCAGCAGTCTGTAGGATCCTAGGCAAGATCCTAGCAGATTGCTTTGCCCAAATCCTCCCAACCCTAGTACATCCAGACCAATGCGGCTTCGTGCCAGGCAGGAATATCTCCCAAAACATCCGCAGGCTGTTCCATGTCCAGGACCAGGTACGGGGCTGCTTCCCCTGGGCGGTGTGCCTGGTCCTGGACCTGGAAAAAGCCTTTGACACCCTGACATGGCCATATCTTTTCTCGGTCCTGCAGCATGTAGGGATAGGCCCCAGACTGTTAGCATACACAAAACTACTATATACCAACCTTGTGTACCGAGTGCGCCTGGGTCGATACATATCGGCACCCTTCCAAGTACAACGTGTCACAAGACAGGGATGGCCACTCTCCCCCCTCCTCTTTGCCTTAGCAATAGAGCCCCTGGCAATCCGCTTACGCCGGGAGGGAGAGAACTGGGGAATCCCACTAGTAGGTGTCACTCACAGCGTGTCCCTATACGCAGATGACTTGCTACTGTACGTACGAGATGTGTCGATGGACCGAGACCCCCTATGGGCAAGCCGCAGCAGGATTGCAAGTAAATTGGGTGAAATCCACTATATATCCCCTGAACTCGGACCTATACCCTCGAGAGGTACAGTTAGGAGACATTAAGCTCGCCTGGAGAGCCCAAGCTACATGCTACTTAGGTGTATGACTCTATCATACCACAGCAGACTTATACGAAGGAAATCACCGGCGGGCAGTATAGCAAACATGATTATAGTACCTAGACCACTATACCATTTCCGCTGTACTCGCTCGTCCAGAAAAAATACTTTTTTTTCTAGAGACCCCTCACCAACCAGGGTTGCCCCTCGGTGGCATGCTTCATCATTGGGGTTCCTCTCAATCCTCTACGGATTGAAGTATGCTGCGACTTGCGAAATACGTAGGAGCACTTACTGGTGTAGACTATGTGAAGTGAAGTGGAGTGGAAAAAGGAAGATTAAAAATACCTAAATAGTGGGCCTCTTTTTTATTCCCGCCCCTAGTAGGTAAGGTTAAAAATCAGGGGTTGTTACTGAGAGAAAACTGGACCGTGATGAGTCTTGTTGTCTCAGTGATGTATAGTCAACATGTTTCAAGCCGTTCCCTTATTGGCTCTTCATCAGGACTCCACGGGGTCCAGCCCTGTGTGTGCCACTCCTAATCAATCCTCTACTAATGATGCAAAACGTGCACACTTAAAGCGCATGGAGACCCAGGGCAAGAAGTAGGTTATTCGACCCGGGGCGGCTTTGACAAAGGTTTGACTACAGGCCCCTCAATCCCTGGGTATTGACTAAGGCTGGGCGTAGTTCGCGAAGTAGTGCTTCGCGAAGCTACGCAAAGTGCAGTTCGCACTACGCGAGCTTCGCGTAGCACTACGCGAACTGCGTAGTGCGTGTTCGCAATGATTGCACAGTGCCGGATGCTTGTCCGCACTGTGCAATCATTGAAAACGGCAACTTGCACAGTGCGAGCTGTCTTTTACTGCCGCTCGAGTAGATTTTTACTCGAGCGGCAGCTTTCTCAACGCGGACTGGTAGTTTCTCATCGCGAGCGGTCGCGAGCATACGCGACCACTCGCAATGAGAAACCTGACCTCCCCGCGTTGAGAATCTCGCCGGGATGTTTATTTTCCACGCTCGCGATCGGCAACTTGATGTTGCTGATCGTGAACGAGGAAAAAGTCTCGCCGGGATGTCATTTTGCTTGCTCGCGGTCGCCAACTTGACGTTGAGGACCGCGAGCAAGCAAAAATTGACCGCGGCACTACGCTACGCTACGCTACGCGTGTTTGCACTGTGCTACGTGCAATTCGCGTTGTGCGAAGTAGCACAGACTTCGCAAACTACGCGAGCGTAGCGTAGCACTTCGCCCAGGGTTAGTATTGACCATGACGCATTAGCATAGCGTTTCTAGAAATACGGATTATTTCATTAAAAAACGTATGTATACATAGTGCATGCGCATTAAGTGTGCCCGTTTTGCATCCTTAGTATAGGATTGATTAGGAGTGGCTCACACGGGAGTGGATCTGAGTCAGTGGACCAGAACTTTGACTGCTTTGTGAACTTTCTCTAGCTATTTCAGCTGCAATAGTTTTTTCTTGTTCAATCTCATCATTTATCATATTTAAGTAAGTTGGAAATACCGTACACTAAATACTATATTTAGTTGCATTAAAAGAATCTTCGTAGCAGTCAAAATCACCAATTAATTCGGTTTCACTACGCCAAGGCTTGAACAGTTGCAGAAGTGCTAAATAGAAAAATTCTCTCTTTTCTGGAGTTTCACAACTGAGTTTTCTGTGATTAATAAGATTTCCTTTGGCATTTTTCACTAAACATCCATCACATCCATATTTTTCTTCTTTTATATTTCTGTAATATTCTTTTTAAACCTGTAATGTTGAAGTATTTCATACAGACATAGGTTTTCAAGATGTGGACTTCTTTTGGGATAATATGCATCCAACATATTAGTTTTGACAATATCAGTGCTTTCTGGCTAATACTGTGCTAAGTACTGGATTTCTGGAAAAGATTTCAATACTCTATTTCATTTGTAGGCTAGGCCTAGACTTATCAAAATGAGTCCTCTTGACTTTGAATACAAACTGATCTGAACATTGATAAGATCCTATCTCTATATGGGAAAGCATCTTCAAGTTAAAGCTGTACAATTTCTTGTTGAGACTCTTTTCTGCAGAAATGTCTTCCCAAATTTCCTTCATCTCTGACTTTTCAGATTTTGTAATATATGATGTGACATAACGAGCAACAGCAATTGAGAGGTCTGCAACAAACTGAATATCCATGTTTGCGTTCCACATTTTTAAAATGACTGGATTATAGTAATTAATATACTGTGAAGCTTCTGTTCTTCTTAAGTTGTATGTATTCTTGGGAGATTTTCAAGTTATTGTATGTCGTACTGCTTTTCCTCTAGAAAGTATAGGTCGTGGGAATCCAAAACGACATTTTGTATAAAAGTTTGTTAAATTTTTATTTCCGTCGGCAGTATCTTCCACGTCTATGACTTTGAAACCATAGAACTTGTTGTCTCAAGCTATTTTCTCCCCCTTCTCTTGGAACAGCAAATGCAACATACTGTTCAATGAAAGACAAACCAGGTTCATCACTATCTGTTCCAAATTTTGGTGCATCCTTTATCCATAATAGCATGTATATAAGAGGAGCACCTCTGGCTTGATACTCTTTTCGCCAAAAGAAATCAGTTACCTCACCAAGAGCTGGTATGCTTTTATTGCAGATAAATGACATCATAGCTTGAAACCTATGGTCAAAATACCTGTAGACATTTGCAGGATCCAAGGTAGAGAGTTATCCTCCTCTCTTCAGTTCAATATGTTTTACATTTGAATTTGCTTCTTGTAGGAATTCAAATAAATCATCCCATGCATATTCAGCACAACTTAGGGGCCAATTCCGATCTCGGCCGGTAGGGCTCCGAATCGGATTCGGCTTAACCGGATCCGATTCGGAGCCCTATTGCCCGACCGATTCGTACGCGCGTCCGGGCGAGCGAGTACGATGCGAAATCGCCGACCGACTCGTCCGGGCGTCCCGACCGCTCCGACCGACTCGTACCCGGGTCTAACCGCACCGACCGACTCGCTCGGACTCGACTCGCACCGCGCAATGGAGACGTTCCCCGGCCGGGTAAGTACGATGCGCGCCGCGAGCAGTCCGACCGAGCCGCGCACTCCGGCTCGAAAGAGCAGTCGGAGCCGTACTTTGGGGGTCCGTGTCGGACCCCCCTGTATGCGTAGCCGCACGAGTCGCACACAGGGGGACCCATGGGTCCCCCTACCTGTGCGTGTACGGCGCGAGTCGCTTCGCCGCGTACACGCTGTAGGGGCGCCCTTGTCCGCCTCGCACCCATTGAGTCAATGGGAGCCCGCATACGCATTGTACGACAGGCTCCCATTGACTTCAATGGGAGTCCGACCGACTCGAGTCCGATGGCATACGTGCGCATCGTACTCGTTCGGTCGGGCTGCACGGGTCCGATTCGGTCGGAAATCTCTCCGGGTCCGGCTCGGTCGGAGAGATTTCCGGCCCGAATCAGAATCGGCCCCTAAGTGTTAGAAACCAAGTAGGTGTAGCTGGATTTCTTAACATGCATTTAAGTTCACCATGACGGCAATACCAATATTCATTGGTACCACATTGGCAAGCCACCAAATTGATTAACTGAGATTTCAAATTTTCATCTCTTTGTTCAACTTTTTCCATTAACTCTTTTGCAGAAATATGTTGAAGATGAACTCCTGTTTTTATTATATGGTTCACCGCATATGAAAGTGCAGATAAATCACTCTCAAACAGAAGATGAAATATATATGGAATGCACTGCCGAAATCTTCGATCTTCAGAGTACAGTCTTGTTGATTGGTATTCTGATGCTGGAATCTGTACAGGTCGGCCAGCAAATCATCCACCTTCTCCACTGGGGAATAGCTGTGGAAAACAGTGAGCTTCTAAATTTTTTTCCCATATACTCATAGGAGCTCCTTCTGATTCTTTCATTTGAAATAATTCAATAGTGTTTCCTACGATTTCTTTTGAAGCGAGAGGATGCATGGAATAATGTTCATAAATCTCTTCACTCCTGGGTCTGTACACTTTTTCAATTTGGCCAGTTGACATTAGTGTTTCATCTTCTAGGCAACTTACTTTTTCATCAACATTTACATTCTAATAATACATGTTATTCTGTACCATGTATAATGTTGCATTTTGAAGTTTATTAGTATCTACAAACTCTTGCCAGATTTTTTTACTCTTTGTTGGTACACCATTTACTGGAATAACTACAGGCTCATTTTCCCTCTCTGTCTACACCAACAGTTTTAATATTTTTCTTAAAATCTAATGGTAAATACACAACTCTTCCTTTGAGACGTTTTTGTAAATCTATTGGTGACAGTGTACCTGTCTTAGGCTCCATACGAACTATGGCCTGGAATGGGTGTACAGATTGGATCAGAATAGACTCATATACATTTAAATCTGCCAGGTCCTGAGGAATAGGTATCAACTCTAAATTGTTATGTACTGCTCTAGCTGGAATTTTGTTTTCTTCTAATTTGTTGTAACAGTACTTACATATAATTTCAGTGGACAACTCAAATCGTCCCTCTACAAACAAATAAAGAGGAAATTGCTACCACTTATTATTGTTTTCTTTTTCACTTTTTAAATTTAAATCAACATTCTTAGCTTGATGTTTATACTGAATATGTTGACAACAAATACAAACATAGTTTGTTTTTTCAGAGGAAACAGTGTGAAACTTTGTAATTTCTTCTGCAAAATCATCAACACTAATCTCTTTCTCCTGTTCTACTGCACCTAAAGATATCAAGTCCTCACTTTCTCTCCACTCTTCTTCAGAAACAAAAAAACAAAACTTTACATCATCACAAACTTTCTGTACTTCTGTTACAGAACCATGCAAAAGAACTGTATTTATTTCACTTAAATATAATGCAGGAGTTTTTGCATAGAAAAGTCTCCTTATTAACTTCCACATTTCAGAGTGGTGGACAGCTAACATTCTTAAATGATGAAAAGTGCTTTGCCACACCTTGAAAGACAAGACGAAGAATGTCCTGTAACTTGGTATATTTTCTTATTTTACATGGATTTCATTCTTGTAACTCCTTAATCTTCTGTCTAACATTTTTCTTTCCCTATTCATGTAAAAAAATTGGTAATATGTCAACAGACTCCTGTCAAATACTGCAAAGACCGCTACATTCCCACTTCTATAGAGGAGCTTGTGCAAGCCTCCCTTGAACTTATTCACCTACTACTTCTTCTACATTCCTGGGAACCATTTTTTCCTTTGGAATGGGAGAACCATCTTTCACCTCATAACATCGACCAGTAGTATCAACTGCATGTACTGATGTGTTCTCTTGAAAATAGCTTTCTTCATCAAAGAAAGGCTTGGTACTGGAAATGTCCTTCCAGTTACCAGTAAAAGTTTTACAAAATTTAGTTCCATTAACCAGTCTTTTTCTCTTGCTTTTCTCCTTCATAAACACCATTGTTTCCACCAGTGTTCTCAATCTCTTCAATATTAAGATAAGTAATTTTCGTTTCAACTCAAAAGCTTTATCTACTACGCTTTCAATCTGTTGTTTTTTCTTATAAGCTGCTGATCTTTTATATTGTTTTGAATTCTTTAATACATTTTGAATTACTCTACTTCCAAACATTCTTCTTCTTATATCCTTATACTGTTTCTGCCTTCTTGTCAGATGTGTTGTTTTTCTACAATTTGAAGTTCTTTTACCATGACTAATTTTCTTATGTTTCTGATTTGTTGTTAAACTTCTGTTTTTCTTTTGAGCATTTTCCACAGTTTTCAATCTTCACAAAAGTGTTTTAAGAAACTGTTTAGTTCCCCTACCAGAAGATTTTTTTTCCTCTATATATTGTGTGTGTCATCTAATTTCTTCTTTTCACTGTTCTTTAAGTAGTACTGGTTTCTTTGTGCTCTTCTCTTTTCATATTTTATTGCCATCTTTAAGTTTTTTCATTAAGTAAAGTAAATATCTAAAACACAATGAACAGTTTTAATAGTATGTTACATAAATTAATTATTTTAAATTAATTAGATAATATTATTCATAATAATCACTTACCAGTTATTTCAATTACATTGTCATTGTATCCATTAGCAATAGGTATGTAGGATATCTAACTATGCACATTAGGAAAACTATAAATGGTTGAAAGTCTGGCAGAAACTGTTTATTAATCAGTATACCCTTTCATTTTCTACATCGATGACTTTCTACTTATTATACAGGATAGACAGGTATGAACCTGTGTAATCAAATGCTTACATTAGTCCTGCCTAGAAAACAGATCTGTGTTTATGGTCTTAAAATGTGAAATACTTCTAATAATATTTTCCCAGGGGAATGATAAGCTGTATACTTTTTAGGTCGAGCCTCGAGTAGCGCTTAAGCGCTGCTCTGGCAAGACTTTATGTTAGGGGGTTTCAAAAGCTGACCAGACGCTCGTGCGTCATGGCCTTTTTCCTGCGGTTATGCGCGCGGCAGACATGTGTTTCCAATTATCGTGCCCACACGCGGGCGCGATAATTGGAAACACATGCTGGCCGTGCGGGCAAAAGGCCATGACGCACGAGCGTCTGGTCAGCTCAGCAGGCTGCCGCGCTCGCTCGTTTATTTTTGATGAGAAACATCGTTTTCCTCTCTCTCGTCCTTTGCTCCTTGAATATATTGGTTTTTCCATCCTTGAATATCCTATTCTTCCCATTTTTAAATGCTATTGTGTTGAATTTTGCTGGGAAGTAAAACTTTCAAAATAATAACTTGGGAAGTAAAATGTTCGCATTTTTGAAGTTTTTTCATTTGACAACTAGAGCCCTATTTGTCCTTTCAAGCATTTCTTCTACCCCTATATTTTACTTCGGATGTTAATGAAAACCCATTGTCTTTCTCTAGAACTCTCGGCAAACCAAAAGGCATGCACTGTGTTGACAATAAGGATCGCAGAGTATCCCTCTGCACCTGTGAACACTTGCACCTTTGGTTCATGTCCTACTGAGAACTACAAGAGGAACCCCTTATGCATGAAAAGGAGTTTTCAGACACTCCCTGGCGCTTACAGGGCTTCGCAGCATTCCCGGCATGATTGGCCAGAAGGCGGCAGGGTGCCTGGATACCAACAGCCAATCAGCAGTCTGGGATATGTTTAAAGGGCTCTCCATCCTCCCCTCTGTAGCCCTTCAAAAGGTGAAGTGGTAGAGCTGTATCTGCTCTCTGTCCCTCTCAGGTCCAGGGCTCTGAAGGACGTTAACAGTGAAGAACCCTCACCCACCCCTCAGAGCCGGTACCTCAAGGGGCGCAGAGACTTGTGCACATCGGATGCTGCTCAAAAGCCCGTACTCAGCTGTCGGATCCCGAGGAGTTCACCCCGCGGGGGCTGGCGTCACGGGCAACTGCACAGCAACCGGTGGATCCGTGCCACTGAGACTGGCACCATCGTCAGCTGCGCAGGGGCTACGCATTCTTCTTTGGCGCCTAGAAGCATAAAGCGTTCTGCACAGAGCTATTCCACGAGCACTTGCACAGCTATCAGTCTAAGAAAACTCAATACATGAGCAATGAAGAGGCCCCACATCCGCCGCCGGGACTGATACCTCCTGCACCGCTGATACCACCCATCACCGCCTGCACAACTCTAAGAGGCAGATGAAACCTCAGCCCTAGACCGATGAATCCTCATCGCTGGAGCTAGCAGCAAAGCGCATGCACAAGGGACACCGAGACGGCTGTTCCGCTCACGCATTACAGCGGCACAGGTGCGCAGCTGGTCCCATAGATCCCGGCTGCCTCTCCCTTGGTGCCCACGCTGCCCAGAACCTCCAGGAAGCAGAGAAGCAGTTTGCTGCACAGTTTCCAAAGCCGTTTTTAAGAATAAGGTAAGACTATTAATACCCATAGGGAGTCATTTCTAAAACAGGAGCCCGTTCTAGACACATGGTCAGTTGCTTTCTGTATTTTCGAGTTGGCTGTGCCACATATATATGTCGTTTAGGTGTCTGTGCTCGCATACCACGAGCACTCGGCTATGCATTGTGATTTTAGCGAAGGCCTGTATATGAGGAGCCCGGGCTCCTGCCTTGAGGCCGACAGGGCAGCTCCCTGGGTTTACACACCTGCTGCCATGGTCTGTGTGCAATCGGTCAATCAGAGGCCTGACTATCATTGTCAACTCAATTTTTAGCTTTCGGATATTTATCAAATGAGCCCTATTAATTATAATAATGAGATCTGGGATTGACAGCACGGCTAATGAGTCAAATCTACGCTGACGGTTAATGGGCAGTCCACTCTGCCCCCCTTCCCGGAGACAGACTCCTTGCTATCCCTGAAGGAACTTGACCAGTTGCTTATGGAGTTGTAATGGATCTAGTTGCTGCCGTATAGGCGTTTTGGGATGTAGTGACATTTTATGGAGAACATTCAAATTGATGTATGTTGCTTCCTCAGCTGGCTATTGGTACCTATATGTTCCAGTTCGCATTTGCATGCGAGTAGTACTATGTATCTTGTTTTCTGCTTTGCTTCTGTGCGCTTAAGCCCAAATCATGCAGCTGAATACTGTGGAAAACATTTGTATCTGGTAAACTGGGCCTGGAATGGTCTTCATTTTCACTTTTCTGTCTGAACAGTATTTCAGAGCGCTTCAACATTTTCTTCAGCAAACATTGCTCCATGTGCCTTTTGTGTTTCTTCAAATCTACATCATTACCTTAGTTCTGGGCCATTACAATTGCATGCGGCAGTGGAGGACCAAATTATGCGTCAGGGTTGATTAAATTATGCAGCAAGCAAAGGCAAATTTTGTGGCGTAATGCAGCACATTTTGTGATAGTATTCCTTTATTGTGTAATTTTTGCACACTCTAACACTGTCTGGGCAAAGGTTTCACCTCTCTAGTACCAGTTTAACACCCTAATACAGCAATTAAGCAACAGAAAGTTGATCAGTTAACCTTTGGGAAGGATATACCTCTTTGTGGC
This sequence comes from Calotriton arnoldi, assembly GCA_963921515.1. Lineage (NCBI taxonomy): Eukaryota > Metazoa > Chordata > Amphibia > Caudata > Salamandridae > Calotriton > Calotriton arnoldi. Next base: position 199,679 of record CAWUFW010009177.1, read on the forward strand.
AACAAGTGCAGCAACATTTTTAGTAACTTTTGATCCATTTGAGCTAGAAACATTTTTCTTTTCTTAAAATCTGCACTTTGTGCAGCAAAAAAGGATTGTGTGGTAAATCCATAATTATGAGGAAAATGCCACCGCAGCAAAATTGCATAATTCCTGTGCCCCTGCCGCTTTTGGTTGGCAGATGTTCTTTGTTCTCTGAAACGTAGAAAGATTTGTTCTACATCTCGGAGCTAGAAATGTTACCAAAGCAGCCAATCTGAAGTGCTCCATGTCAGGTGGTAGTAACTCAACCAATCATCTGTTTTTTCTTTAAGTTCTGGTATATGAGATTTGCATTTATAGTGGAAAACTACTAGTACAAGAATTCAATAATAACACGACGCAATGAATTATTATTCAATGATCTAACCCGATTTACCTCATTGAAGTAGCGCGTTCTTCCCCTGGCATCTGCCTTAGAATAGGGGCACCAGATGGCTCTATGCAACACACTATTTCATGCCCCATCCTTTCCCTTTTACTAACAGCTGCTATCTGGTACTTTAGTCCAGTCAATTTCTTTTATAAATATGAACAACTACAAATCCCAAATTATGTAGCAGAGTTTTCGCTTCATCATGCTGTAGGAAATTACAAAATATGCAGCGTAAGGCAGCACATTTTGTGAAAATATTACTTTATTAGTTTACTATTTTATACATGTCATCATTGTCTGGGCATAGGTTCACCTCATTAGTACCGATCTAACTCCCAAATACCACAATAAACAACTCAAAGATGACCAGCCAGCCTTTGCAGAGGGGTTTCTACTATGTGGCACTGTGTGTTGCTTGTTTTTTAGTAACTTTTGATGTATTTGAGATAAAAACACAGGGGCATATTATCAAGGGCTTTATCGCCGATTTAGCGGCACTTTTTGCCGCTAAATCGGCGATATTTTTAACGCCCTATTAGCAAACTGTCGCTAACAGGCGTTAGCGACAGCTTTCAGGCGTTAGAGGCCGGGAATTACATCGCCTTGCATGTCAGCGATATTTATCGCTAATGACATGCAAGGTAGGCGTTCCCCACTAAAAGCGACTGTAAACAGTCGCTAACACCACTAACCCCTATTATCAAGGCAGGCGAAGCGATAAAATAAATCGCGCTAAGCGCGTTTATCTCTAGATTTTAACACCTGCTACTGACTATGACTTACCTGTTTAAGGTATAGGAGGTGGATTCTAATGCTGAATCCACCTTAGCGTTAATGCAAGAATATCGCTGGTTTTCCAGCGATATTCTCGCATTTGCCGCTATCGCTGGAAATATTATCGCTATGGAGATAAACCTTACTAATAGGGTGTTATCTCAGCGATATTTTCCAGCGATAGGCGGCGTTAACAGGATTCGCGCTAAGCGCGTTTAGCGATAAATATCGCTATTCCTTGCTAATATGCCCCACAGTTCTTTTTTATAAAATCTTCAAATTATGCAGCAGATAAGGGATTATGTGGCAGATGCAACAAATCCATAACTCTGCGGCAGAATCGCATAATTCCAGTGGCCCTGCTCAAAAGTTGTTTTACATGCAGTGCTGTTGGATTTCTAATTGGCCCTCTCTTCCAGTGAGAATAGAGGCGGTGGTATTTTTACTTTTGGTAACTTCGTATGCACCACGTGCCGTATATAGGCATATGCATAGTCCCAAGGAAGCACAAAGGAGGGTACAGGCGAGGGAGAGGTGTAAATGGTTAATATACATATAAGATGGAGAACTACATAGAGTCCGGTTCATTCACTTCTTCAGGTGAGCTGCACTGCAGTCCCTTGTTGTCCAGCAGGGCTGTGAAGGGAATGAGAGCCCCTCCTCTAGCAGCTAAAGGGACAAGCATTGGCATAGCCAATAGGTCTCGCCTTGGGGACCTTATAAGTGTTTTGTTATCCAGCACAATATCCTTGGTGCAACTACATCAACTGTTGCATGGCTAAACACTTATAAGGTCCCAAAGGCGAGACCTATTGGCTATGCCAATGCTTGTTAAACTTACCGTCATCAGCTGCACCATACATGTCAAACTAAATGTAGAAGTAGAGACATACCTAACACATGGTAGCAGTCAGACATTCAAAATTCACAAGGTATACTTTCATTTTAAAGCACACACCTCACTATGTACGACATACTTGTAGTGTACCATTGCAGAGACTATATGGAGTAGGATACAGGTAAATACATCTAGCAACATGTTTTAAAGCTCACTTCTCTCTAACACTTTCATTAGAAAGGCAGAGATCTCAATGTCAGGCCTAAGCCGCCAAAATGAAAGGCCAACTGCCATCATGCCACTCTTCTGAGTGTCAGCATTTATCTAGAGACCTCAATAAGAGTGTCAATTCTTTTTTAGAGGCAAGATAATACATTCAATTAACAGTATACATACTAGACTACTCTTGTTTCACATTGCATGCTTTCTGAATGTGTGTTAGAAGAAGCTCAATCAATCACATTCTGCTCATTACAAATGGCAGCCAGGTATGAAAGTGTGTCTTCAAGTGATTTCGTGATCCCAGCCTAGCTAAGAGATCTCTGCTTCTGCAACTGAATGCTGATGAAACTCTGACAAGATTTGTGCAGGGGTATAGTAGGCTGTATAGTTTTTAAGTTAGTCTCATAGGCTGCACCACAAATATCAAAGTACATGTTGAAGTGCACTAATACCTGAGACATAGTAGCAGTCAGACATTCAAATTTGTCATAGTATGCTTTCAGTTTAAAGTACACATTTTACTATCTGCGGCCTACTTGTAGTGTACCTTTGCAAAGACTTATATGGACTGGGATAGAGGTTAATACATCTGCCAACATGTCTTAAACCTCACTTTTCTCTACCACTTTCATTTCAATCACAGCTCACAATATCAGCCCTACGCCAAAATGAAAAGCCAACTCCTTTCCTGCCACTCTTGTGAGTCTCAGCATATTTCTTAACACCTCAATGAGTGTGTCTGTGCGTTTTAGGGGTGAGATGACACGTAAAAAAGGCTATAGATATTAGACTACCTCTATTTCACACCGCATGCTCTCTAAATGTTTATAAAAGAAGCTGCATGGATCACTTTTCACTCATTATACAGGACAAGCGGGTATGCAACTGAGTGTTTGACTGCTTTTGTGACGCCTGCCTAGGTAACACATCTATGCTTCTGGGACTGAATGCTGTAGTAGCTCTGACAAGATTTGTGCAGCTTTATGATAAACTACACATTTTTTAAATTAGGGTCATCAGCTGCACCACACGTGTCAGACTACATATAGAAGTAGACACATTCCCGAGACATTTAGCAGTCAGACATTCAAACTTGACACAGTATGCTTTCGATTTAAAACACTCACTTCACTATCTACAACCTACATGAAATGTACCTTTGTAGAGACTTATATGCACTGGGATACAGGATAATACATTTGCCAATATGTTTTAAACTTAACTTTTCTCTACTACTTTTATTACACAGTCAGAACTCACAATGCCACGCTTACACCAAAATGAGAGAGCGACTCTTGTCATGCCACTCTTGTGAGTCTCACCATCTTTGTAAACACCACAATAAGTGTGTCTGTGGCTTTTAGGGGTGAGATGACACATGTAAAGAAGGCTATAGATATTAGACTACCTCTGTTTCACACCGTATGCTCTCTAAATGTTTGTAAAAGAAGCTGGATTAATCACTTTCTGGTCATTATATATGACAGGCAGGTATGCAACTGAGTGTTCCAGTGCTTTTGTCATGCCTGCCTAGGTAACACATCTATGCTTCTGGGACTGAATGCTGAAATATCTCTGACAAGATTTGTGCAGGAGTATGAAAGACTGCATAGTTTTTATGTTAGGGTCATCAGCTGCACCACACATGTCAGACTACACGTAAAGGTACAGATATTAGGCCTGGGTGGTGAACTCCGCTCCGCTCGCCGAGTTTGCAGCGTTTTCTGCACTCCGCGTTACGTGGAGATCACGGAGCTCCCAAAAACTCCGTTTCGCGTTGCGTACCGTAGTTTTTTTCCTCTCTCACGTTCGTCAATGTCAAGTTGGCGACCACGAGTGAGGAAAATCAACCTCCCGGCGAGATTTTTCCTCGTTCGCGATCGTCAATGTCAAGTTGGCGAGCGCGAGCATGGAAAATCAACATCCCAGCGAGATTTCTCAACGCGGGGGGGGGGTCAGGTTTCTCATTGCGAGTGGTCGCATATGCTGGCGACCGCTCGCGTTGAGAAACTGCCCGTTCGCGTTGAGAAAGCTGCTGCTCGAGTAAAAATCTACTCGAGCCACAGAAAAGGAAAGCTTGTGCTGTGCATGGTGCCGTTCGCAATGATTGCACAGTGCGGACAAGCATCCGGCACTGTGCAATCACCGCGAACAGCATTTTTCTATTATACTCCGCCACTCGCGGAGCTCTGCGTAGTGCGACTGAGTTTTTTTTGCACTTCACGGTGTTCCGCGTAGTGCAACTCCGCGAACTCCGCCCAGGGTGAACAGATATACCTGGGACAAGATAGCAGTTAAATATTCAAACTTGACAGAGTGCGCTTTCACTTTAAAGCACACACTTCACTATCTATGGCGTACTTGAAGTGTACCTCTGCAGACACTTATATGAAGTAGGATAGAGGTTAATACAACTGCCAACATCCTTCAAACCTCACTTTTCTCTATCGGTTTCATTAGAGAGTCAGAGCTCACAATGCCAGGCTTACGCCAAAATGAAAGGCCGACTCCTGTCATGCACTCTTGTGAGTCTCAGCATCTTTCTAAACACCTTACTAAGTGTGGGTATGCCTTTTAGAGGGGAGACACCATATGTAAAGAAGATTATAGGTGAAACACTACCTCAGTTTCACAATGCATACTTTCTAAATGTCTGTACAAAACTCTGCATGAATCACTTTCTACTCATTACAGAGGCCAGCCAGGTATGAAGGTATGTGTTAAACTGATTTTGTGATCCCTGCCTAGCTAAGACATCTGTGCTTTTGAGACTCAATGCTGCAGTAGGTCTCACAAGATTTGAGCAGGGGTATGATAGCTTGTACAGTTCTTAAGTTAGGCTCATGGGCTGCACCACACATATCAGACTACACGTTCAAATGCAGACATACTGCAGACATGGTACAGGTCAGACATTCAAACTTGACACAGTACGCTTTCAGTTTAAAGCACACACCTCACTATCAAGGGCCTACTCCCACTTCACCTATGAAAATATTTATATGGACTAGAATAGAGATTAAACATCTGGGAACATGCTTTAAACCTCACATTTCTCTACTACTTGCATTAGAGAGTCAGACCTCACAATGGCAGGCCTAAGCCAAAATTAAACATCGACTCCTGTCATGCCAGTCTTCTGAGTCTCAGCATCTTTCTAAAGACCTTAATGAGTGTGCATGTGCCATTAGAGGTGAGATGACATATGTAAAGTAGCTTATAGGTGAAATAGTACCTCAGTTTCACACCGCATACTTTCTATACAAAAGGCTGCATGAATCAGTTTCTACTCATTACAGAGAGCAGCCAGGTATGAACATGTGTGTTCCCCTGATTTTGTGATGCCTGCCTAGCTAACAGATTTGTGCTTCTGAGACTTGATGCTGAAGTAGCTCTCACAAGATTTGTGTAGGGCTGTAATACGGTGTATAGTTTTTAAGTTAGGCTGATCAGCTGCACCACACATATCACATTACATGTTGAAGTGCAGACATACCTAATACATGGTACAGGTCAGACATTCAAACTTGAGAGACTACGCTTTCAGTTTAAAGCCCACACTTCACTATCTACAGCATACTTGAAGTGTACCTTTGCAGAGACTTATATAGACTAGGATAGAGGTTAATACATTTGGCAACATGTTTTAAACCTCACATTTCTCTACTAGTTTCATTATAGAGACAGAAGTCGCAATCCCAGGCCTAAGCCAAAATGATAGACTGACTCCTGTTAAACCAGTCTTGTCAATATCAACATATTTGTAGAGACCTCAATGACTGATCAGCTGTACCACACATATCAGACTACATGTTCAAATGCAGACATACCTAAGACATGGTAGAGCTCAGACATACAATCTTGACAGAGTACGCTTTCAGTTTAAAGATACACCTCACTATCTAAGGCCTACTGCCAGTTTACCTATGAAGAGACATATGAACTAGAATAGAGGACAATACATCAGGAAACATGCTTTAAACCTCACTTTTCTCTACCAGTTTCATAAGAGAGAGAGAGAGAACTTGCCAAACCAAGCCTAAGCCTAAATGTAAGGCTGACTCCTGTCATGCCACTCTTGTGAATGTCAGCTTGTTTCTAGAGACCTCAATGACTGTGTCAGTGCCTTTGTAGAGACAATATAATACATTCAAACAAGCCTATACATACTAGAGTACCCCTTTTTGACACCATATGCTTTGTAAATATATGTAGAAGAACTTGCATAAATCACTTTCCTCTAATTACACAGGGCACTCGGGTACAAAGGTGTGTGTTCAAGTGATTTAATTATGGCTGCCTAGCTTATAGAATGAAGAATCGTCTCTCCCAATAGGACTCATATTAATGTCACCATGTTTCTAGACACACCAATGATTGTCTCAATGTCTTTTAGGGGTGAGATAACACATGGAAAGTCTGGCATAAACACAATACTACCTCTATTTCACACCTTATCCTGTACAAATATGTGTGTAGAAGAAATTGCAGGTATCTGTTTTTACTTACTATACAGAGCAGTCAGAGAAGAAACAGTGTGTTAAATTGGTTTCAGAAGCCCTGTCTCCCTAACTCATCTTTGCTTGTGAAATGGAATCCTAAAGTAGCTCTGACAATATTTGTCTAGGGGTATGATAGACTGAATATTTTTTAACTTATGATCAATGCCTGCATCATATGTGTTAAATAACACGTAAAACTACAAACAAACCTAAGACATGGTACCAGTCAAGCATTCAAATTTCACAGAATATGCTTTTAGTTTCAAGCACAAGTATCACTATGTACAACCTATTTGCAATCATCATTTTTGTAGAATTATATAGAGTACAATACAGGTTCCTACATTTGGTAACATGTTTCAAAACTCACATTTCTCTAATACTTCTCAGCTTTTATAAATACTGCATCTCAAAGTTAAAAATGTAATTACAATCACTGAAGCAGTACTACACCATACATCACACACCTTACACATTTATAACTTACCTCTGAAATCCTGTTGTAGAATATGAAAATATTAGAAACTCTTAAATAGTTTTCTTTCCCACATGATAAATGAATGTGATGCACCACTCTCAATAAGGAAAAAACAGTAATGGCAAATTTTCTCTCTCATTCTCAACAGAAATAAATGTAAGTAACTAATCAAAATACTCCATTCATTTTTTCAAAATCTAAAACCACTTTTTATTGGATACTCATATTATCCCTTTATTACTCTCTTCTAAAAGAGCCCAATCTGGTTCTGTAACTTAGTGGAGTTGCGACTCCACACTAGCTTCCAAATCCAAATAGCAGGTGTGGTTGACTATCCAGTCTACTGTACCTTTCAAAGTTTTCTCCATAACCAATCAGAAAAATACTTGTTTTCCAAAGTAACATGCAACCTATTTTTAAGTACACAATATTTAAGAACAGCCAATGACTTATCTGCTTTTTCTTAAACAACATTCTGTCCACCATTTTAGATACCTCTCATTATACCATCTGGCTTACTCAGCTACAGACATCTTTTGATTCCTTTCACACATCTATTCAAAATGCTTACAGTATGGATTGCAGGCCACAGCTATGTTGGGGCAAAAAGTATGCTGGAGACAGAGGTATTGACAAAGACCTGGGTTTGCATAATGTGGATATTAAATGGTTTGTGCAGAGAGGATTAAAGTGGCACCAATTGCTGCCTTTGGTTAAAACCTTTTTGCGTTTCCTTTTTTAATATTTTTATTATCATTTACCAACAATGAATGCGTAATACAGAGAAAACAAGCAGGATAAAACCACCATTTTCACCCCAAGTAAAAACACCCACCCAGCCGCCCCCCGCTACACTGTGAGATACCAGAAAATTTGATCACAACTGCCATACCCTAAATAGATCAATGCTAAAAGAGCCGCAGAAGAATAGAAAGAAGAAAAGACAAAACAGATATACCCAGCGCTGTAAGCTGCCAGCTGCCAATAAAGTGTCAAAGTGCTTACGTAAACACAAACTTAAAGTGCATCATCATGACTACCCTCAGCAACTCCTGAGATCAACCCATTCTAATAACGGACCCCACCTCCTCAATCCCTTTCTTTTATTACGAATCCCCTTCCTTAGGAAAATTGCCTTTTCTAAATTACAAACAGCTAGCACCCTTGCTAGCCAGTGTTGAAATGAAGGTGGGTTACTATCTAGCCAGGCAGAAGCAATACATAAACGAAAAACAGTCATAACGATAAAAATCAGCTCTCTGCCTCTTGTTGGTCTCACAAATTCAGACACTCCTAAGAGGATCACAGCAGGGGATAAATTTACCTGAATGTTTAGTTTATTTGACAGGAAATCAGTAATCTGAGCTTTGATAGATGATAAGGATGGACAGGTGGCAAAAATATGCACAATATCAGTACCCCTAAGTTGACATCTAGGGCAGCGGGTGCCTTTGCCATCCCCCCATTTAATAATCATAGTAGGAGTGTAATATAAATTGAAACACGTTTTGTAATATTGAACATGTAGCTTGGCTGATATAAATGATGTCTGAGCAAAAGCAAAGGATTCCCGAAAAGAGGCGTCTGGGATGTTCAGTAGTTCTTGCCATCTCTGCGAGTGCTTATCTAAATCATCCCTCATGTAGTTATTAGATAAAGAGTATATAGATCCTATTGATGGCTTATGCTCAGCTACCAAAGCATCAACCAGTTTACACTGTTGAAACCCTATAGGCCCACCAGTGTTACGGAGAAGAAAATCCCTTACTTGTAAAAAATTTAAAAAATCCTTATGTGTAAGCCCAAATTCTTCTCTGATTTCTTGAAATTACTTTATCCCCCTATTGGAAAAAAATAGACCCACCTTGTTTAAACCAGTATTAACCCACCTTACTGTATATAAATCTGAAAAAATTCCTGGAAGATTTAGATTATCCTTCAGGGGGGTGTAGAAGTTAAATCGACCTAAACCCAGCAGTTTGCGCACTGAAGACCAGATCTCGAATACATTCTGCAAGGTCTTGAAATGAACGCGTTTGAAATAGTTCATATCAATTTGCCTCCAAATTCCCCCACGCCCCTTCACCTATCAATAACTCAAATGGGGAAGGGCAATAAACAGTACCTGCATGTGATGGACTTTTCTCTAGTGATAAAGGGCCAAGATTTTGTAGCACCGTGGCCCAGTAATACGGTTTTAAGTTAGGGACCCCCCACCCTCCCCGGTCCTTAGGGAGCGTCAGGAATTTCATGGCTCGCCGGGGTTTAGAATAAGCCCATACACATCGCGAAATTATATCATTTAGCTTCTTAAACCATAAATTACTTATTCCTAACAGAATCGCTCTAAAAAAATAAAGAATCTTGGGAAAAAAAATAATTTTAATAACATTGCTTCTTCCTGCCAGGGATAGGTGTAGGTTATTGAGTCTCTGCAGATCTTTCTTAGATTTTTCGATTAAAGGCTCAAAGTTATTCCCGATAATAGAATCCACGTTAGGGGTGACAGTGACTCCCAGATATATCGCCTTTACGGCCACTCGTGGGTCTTGCCAGGACAGCATGCTATTAACAAAGATTACAGTTTTGTCCCTATTTAACAAATAACCTGAAATATGTCCAAATTCCGCCGCTTCTTTCTCAATTTCTAGCATTGCAATCTCGGGCTCAGGTGTAACTACCGCAATATCGTCCGCAAGCGTTTTAGTGTCCCATCCATTATATTTCATCGGGACAATACTCATGTTAGCTTCTAGTCTGCGAATGAACGGATCAATGTATAGGAAAAACAGCAGTGGGGAACAGGGGCAGCCTTGCCTTGTCCCTCTCAAGATTAAGAATAACTCTGATAGTTCCCCAGCTACAAACACCCTGGCCTCAGGTTTGTAATAAAGCGCCTTGAGTGCTTGCCTAAATTCAGGCCCTTTGTTGATTCGCTCAATCATTTTCCTTAAGTAGCTCCAGGAGACCCTTTCAAAAGCCTTCTCGGCGTCTAATAAAATTAAGGCCATAGGGCCTCCTGCTATCTTGGCGGCATCAAATAACGTTATTACCCGCCTGATGTGATCTGTGGTGCTTTTCCCGGGTATGAACCCATTATGTCGTACACTCACTATTTTGCTAATAACAGGGGATAAACGAGAAGCAAGAATTTAAAAATAAATTTTAGTGTCCCCATTAGTAAGCGTAATCGGCCTATATGATCCGAGCTCCCTAACAGATTTGTTTTTTTTTAAGGAACACCACAATCTTCGCTTTGGACCAAGAAGGAGGAGGTTTATTGCCTACATATATATGTTTGAACAGACCCACAAGGCAATCCCTGAGCTCTGATGCAAATGTCTTATAGAATTCTGTTTGAATCCCATCTTCTTCAGCGGCCTTCCCAGTCGCCAATGAGGAGATAGCTGTCAGAATCTCTTCCCACGGGGGAGTCCCCTCCAGCCCTGCCTGATCATCATCATCGAGTTTCATGATAGTGCTTGAATCTAAATAATTGGAAATGTCCTTCAGATCCCCCACCCCAGTTTCCAAATACAATCTCTGGTAAAATCTTTTAAATGCCAATCTTATCCCGGCAGGATCAGAAACAATGCCCTGATCTGGGTCCCTTATTTCCCTAACTTCATTCTGGCCGTTCTTTTGCTGAGTCCTTATAGCTAGCATGCGCCCCATTTGTTCACCGTATTCATAGGCTTGCTCACTGCAAACTAAAGATTTTGCTGCTGTTTTTCTAATTGCAATATCATTTATGACTGCTTTAGCCATCATGACTCCAATCTGTGCTTCCTGACAACCTCCCCCTGTAGTGTATCCATTATTAATTTTCTTTCTTCCAGGGCTAGTAGGTCATATAATTCTTGCATTTTTTGTTTCTCCTTCCTTACCCTAGTTAGCGAGAATTGGAGAGTTTCCCCACGGATCCCCGCTTTTAATGTGTCCCACTCTATTTCCAGGGAAGTGCTACCCAGATTTTCACTAAGGAACCTCGGAATCCAATTTTTTATAAGAGTCACATATTCATCATCTACCAGTAGTGCCCGCTCAGAACTCCATTGACTACCTCTTTTGCGGGACACCCCCTCCTTAACTACCAGAACTAACGGGTTGTGGTCAGACATGACCCGGGGGAAGACTTCTATATCAGAATCTTGAATTATAGCATGCGAAACAAAAAAGAAATCAAGACATGCATGCGTTAGATGGGGAGAAGAGAAAAAGGTGAAACCATGTTCAGTTGGCTTCCTACACTGCCAAACATCCATCAGGGTATAGTCTTTGCACATACTTTTAAGCGCCCGAAATACCCTAGGTTTCCTACCATAATATTTGTAGTGTTCCTCACACGACCAATTTTGGCCAAATTGATGTTGAGATCTTCACATAAAATAATAGGAGCTGGCCAAGACACCAGTTCATTGTTTAACCAGTCATAAAGCCCAGCATCATCAAGAATTGGCCCATATAAAGAACACAGTGTAAAGGTGCACTTATTAGACTGATATTCCAAAATCACCCATCTCCCCCGGCTATCCGTACTAATGTGTGAGAAAAACTGAGCTAAATCTCTTTTGGTAAGAACTGCCACCCACAAGTTTGTGTGCTCTGCTGCGTGTCCGCAATTAGTTTAAAACCTAGCGTATCCAATAAAGATAGCTGCGCTCCCTCAATGTGGGTCTCTTGGAGACAAAGTATATCTACCTCTTGCAATTCCAAGATTACCCTGGCTCTTTTCTTTTTATCATTAAGGCCACAGATGTTCACTGTAGCGATTCTTAGCTTATTCATTGATCCAGTTTCCTAGGGCCCTTCTTGCATATCTCATATTATGTATTTTGCCCCTAGCCAGCAAAAAAAATAGTAATCTTCCTATCCTAAGCGGTTTTATCTCTTTCTGTGCTTTTCTTGTTATTTCTTTTATACCCAAGTGTCCACCCGTGTAGCGCCCCTCCGTTCCTCCACCCAACCCCCCCTTCCATAGACCCCACCCTCCCCCCCACCACTACAGCAATCAGGCCGAGAGCCTGAAGGATGGCGCCTATGCAAGAATGCATCTCTGGTCGCTCCTAACCCGTGCCCCCCTTAGGTAAACCAAAAAAATAAAATAAAATAAATCAAAAATAATCATAAAGAAAAAGCTCATAAATTAACTATCCAGCTACATTATCCCTAGAACCCCCCCAATATGTATCAACCGTCTCCGGATGATAAGTAGCAGGAATCCCAAGCTGCTCTTATTGAGCTATATTTTATCAATGCTTCCTCCCCCTATTTCTTTCAGATACTCCTGGGCACTGATTTCAAAAGGAAAACTTCGTGTTTGTCCTTTGTTAGTCACTTTTAGACAATCAGGGTTTAGCAGAAAGACTTCTGCTCCGTGTTGCTGAAAAGGATTAAGCAATTGTCTCATCCGCCATCGTCTCTCTACTGTGGCATGGGCGAAATCAGGTCTTACAAAGGACGACACATCCCTGAAGATCTTCCTTGAGTTGGGACGGGCTTGGTCATAAATTTCTTGCCGCAACAGAAAGTTCCCAAAATATACCAGGTCTTTTGGCATCACTGGATCAAGACTTTTTCATCATTAAGGGGAACCTGTGAGCACGTTGGTTCTCTGCATTACAATCCCACCCCCTCAGGTATCCCTAGGACTCTCAAACTATTGCATCTCTGTCTGTTCTCATATTCTTCCAAATTCCATAGGACGTCGACTATCGTTGCAGCCTGGGAAGCTTCTTGTGCTTTTAACGTCTTGACATCGGACTCCAAATGTTCGGTGCGTTCCTCCACCATGGACAATCTACCGGCAGTGTCAGAGCAGGTTTTAATAATTTTCTTCACAGTCCCATGCAGATTCTTAGTAGCAAGCCTCACTCGACGACTTGAGCTTCTGTTTTCATCTTGGACTTGCCGTATGGTTTGCAGAATTGTTGCTAGAGATCCCTCAACCGAGGTGGTTGGTTTGCGGTTGAGTATCCAATGTTCCCATCGTGCTTTCTTTGGCAGATCTTTCAAGCTCCCCTCCAGAGAGCGCCAGCTGTGATGCGGAATAGTTCCAGTGAAGATTGCCCGAGGGTCCGTCCTCACTACTACCTTTAAATGTGTCTCCACTTGCTCGCCATTTCTTATCCTTCTTTTCCTTTCCCCGAAATCTTCTCTCTGACCGTTTACGCTGTGTTGCGAAGGTACATTCTTCTGGGAGGTCACTAGAGGACAAATCTGAGGCTGGTTCATCGGTTAGAGAGGATGAAAATTCTCCAATATTCGACAGGTCTGACTCGTCCGTTAATGAGAAAAACTTATCCCCAGGATCAGGAGACTTAACTAAACATGGTGATAGCTCAATTGCCACCTTCCACCTCTCTTGCGCTTTCTCCAGCGGAAGTCCTGCAGCATTACCATTAGGGGCCCTTTGCTGACCTGTAACTATAGTTTGGGTCGGGCATCGCACTTCCTTATAACCCCTGGGTACTTGCGTCTGTTTGCGATCATCTCGATCCTGATCTTCATTATTAATCGCCTTGTTGGAGCCATCTCTACTCGCGGCTTCGCCTGAGGCCATAGTAGGCGCTATCTCTGTTGAACCTTCAACGCCATTAATAGGGTTGATTTTAGAGCCATCAGAGAGGTTTGCTGCCTCATTCTGCACAGGACTAGAACAATCCAAATTCCCCAAATCCAATAAGTCTCCCGGGGGGCATCCACTTCCCCCCCACTCTTTCCTTGATCTGTCCACTGGTTATGGCACCCCCTTGCCCCTTACTCAACTTGAGATCTGCTGCCACTGTCCTGCTACTGCCTGAGAACAGAGTAGAGATCAAAGGTTAGCCAGGTATCCCAGTCTTTCCTGGCCGGGTCCTGGTGCCACTCTCAGTGCCAACAGCCTTACGTCCTGCTTCTTCCACAGCTCCTTCTTGATTCTGTTTCCCCCCCTCACCCCCTTACCGGTATCCTGGGAGGAGGAAGGAAACCCTCCTGATGATTCAGCGTTCGGGCCACTTTTCTTCTGCAGGGAGGGCCGGAGCCGTGCGAGTAGCGTCTGCAGACACGCAACGTAGACGGAGCAATCAGCCGGCGTCCTCAATCCCGCTTTGATCGAGGAGCAGTTCCCGATGCGCGATGCCCGATCCACAAGAGCATGTAAGGTCCGGATATCATTGCCGGACAGAAGATTCCTTTTCTTGCCCTTATTGACCCCCGCAGGGCTTTTTGGGCAAGAGCGACCCGATCTGCGTCCTACACTGACGCCATCTTGCCCGTGCATCAGCGCTGCTTCAAAAGAAATTATCCCTTTTTTTTTGCATTTCCAACCCCCTGACCTCATGATTGTGCACTGTGGTGGCAATAACCTAGGCATATTGACAGGGGTAGAATTGAAAATCCTAATGATGGATACCTTTGCACAACTGATGTTGCTTTTTCCTCACACTGTCTTTGTATACTCTAATATATGCCAAAGACAGAAATGGAAGTGGTCAAATCAATTCTGTCCACAGATTAACAAAGCCAGGAAGCATGTTAATAAAGCTGTTTCTGCTTACCTCAGAGACCATAACATGGGCTATATCTATACAACAATCTACGCTTTGACATGCATGACATCTACAGAAGTGATGGAGTTTACTTCACAGATGAAGGGAACAGGGTGTTTCTCAACAACATCAAGCTGTGCATCCGCGCTTACATGTAGCAGCAACAAAGTCATAATAAACACAACAGGTCTTCTTAGAGCCACTCTATAACACAACAGCGAAAGGTGTATATTTTTTAACACAACTACTCTTTATAAATATTTGCCAGATTCGTGAAACCATCGCAAATCAGTAAAACAAAAGCACAAATTCAATGAACAACAACACATTTAACTTTTTAAGTAAATTTTTTAATTTATATATTTTAAAATGCTTTCTAACTCTGTCAATTTGAATGTGTGTATGTACTTCACTCTCAGTAGTTCTATAATAAACTTCAAAACTGTAAGAGTGACTGTGTAATTATGTAATATTTATTTATTTATTTACGGTAGATCCGCAACTTCACCTCGACATTACACTGGAGGTCAGCGCTGAGTGCCGCGATGGAGTCATAACTCCTAACACTTGAGAGAGAAAAAATATTATTATTAATGCCCCCGCCTTCTCTGTGCTGATTTTTGCCCCTAGGACCCATCCCTGTGGGCCCTGCCTTCCATTTAAAAAAATATATATCTACGGAGGAGGGCCATGTGGCCCCCCTTCCATGGGCTATTTTTGGCCCTTGATACCCCATTCCTGGGGCCTAAATTATTATTATTTTTTTCCCAAGAGGCCTCACAAGGCCTATTTCGGCCCGGAGACCCCATCCCTGCGGTAGGCCTTTTAATGGGGGGGGGGCAGTGCGGTCCCCATCCCCGGGTGTATATTGCCCCGGGGAGCCAATCCCAGGGGGCTTGGCCACCATGTTGGGGACCGCAGGGGGAGCCTCAAGGCCCTTGCAGTCCCTGTTATGTTATGTTATAACGTACTTGTAGAGCGCTCGGCTACTCAGAAGAGTGTCCCGGCGCTAGACGCTCCCCGCCTCCTGAGGGAGCTGGCATTGCTTTTGGACAGAGGGAGTTGCACACATGCAGCTCCCTCTGTCCAAAAGCAATTCTACTCGACTTCATGGAAGCAAGAGCATTTTACATGCGGACCAGAGTTTGCTATGGCTTGCCAGGAGTGGTGTTCCCGCCAAGCCAAAGCAAACTGCAATGTCTCGGGGGTGGGCACCACGGGACATTGCTAGAGTTGGCCCTGGGGGGTGGCAATCCCCTGAGCCTTGGAGAACTCCTGGAGGGGGGCAGCGCGGCTCCCCCTCCCATCTTCTGTTTAGCCCCAGGGAGGTGGTTGTCCCCTTGGCGGGGGTCTGCAACAGACCCCTGTCATTACTTCATTTGTGCCCCAGGGAGGTGGCGGCCCCTGGGGTATGTTGGGGGGACTGAAGCCCCCCATGCATTATTTTGCATATAGCCCCAAGGAGATGGCAGTCTGTGGGGCTCCAGGGGGCCGCGTGGCCCCACGCATTTCAGTTTCTACAGCAAAATCTTTAAGCATAGGATTAGCACAGTGCTATCCATGCCGAGCTGTTAAATGGCCAAAGCCTTTTACCACTCCAGGCACAATATTACAGCTTTGGATTGGTAAAATACCATCCAAGCCAAACTGGAATGAATTAAAGCAACCCCTGACACGTGTTTCGCTCTCATTAGAGCTCTTCAGAGAGGTATAGCTTTGTCCAGACACAAGGGAGCACCCAGTATAAGTCAAAACAATATTAGGTAAATATATATATATATATATATATATATATATATATATATATATTTTTTTTTTTAATGTATTGACTGAAAAAAACAAAGGTTGCAGGGACGTTATATTTAGGCTCAGATTTCACTTGTGCAAAACCAGTGAAATTCAGCAGTTATACTTACCTGAGCTAAGAATAACTTACGCCCCCGCAATGCACTGCTTATGACCTCACATATTACATCACTCATGACATGGTCAGTGACATCACTCATGACATCACTGATGACATCTCAAATGGCATCATTGATGGCATCATTGATGACACCATCCAGTAAGTGTAAGCATTTTATAAGAGTTTATGATTGTTAAACATATATACTTTAAAGTAGTATTCTAGGTGTACTATTAATGAGTGATACTACTTTTAATATATATCATGTGAGTTGTCTGTGTGACTGTATGTATTCTTGTGCATATGGGTGTGTGAGTGGCTGTATGGCTGTATAAGTGGGTGTTCGAGTAGCTGTGTGGGTGAGTTAGATGCTGTGTGAATGGTTGTATTGGTGAGTGAGTTGGTGTGTCAGGGGCTGTATGGGTAGGTGAGTGGCAGTGTGATAGCTCAATGGGTATGTAAGTAGTTGTATAGTGACTGTATGGGTGAGTGGGTGTCTGAATGGCTATATGAGTGAGTGGTTGGGTATGTGAGTGGTTGGGTATGTAAGTGGCTGCATGGGTGAGTGTGTGGCTGTTTAAGTGGGTTTATCGTGAAGCAAGTTGCTATGTGAGTGGCTACATTAGATAGTGAGTGCCTCTGTCAATGGCTATATGGGTGAGTACAGGGATGTGTGAGTGCTTGTATGGATGTGTGAATGGATATGTAAGTGTTTGCATGAGGGAGTGTGTGAGGGCTTGTATGGGTGAGTGAGTGGCTGTGTTGAGAGTCAGATAGGGTGAGAGAGTGGGTGTGTAAGTGACTTTGTAGGCAAATAAGTGGGTGTGTGAGTACCTGTATGGGTGAGTGTGTGGTTATGTGACTGGCTGTATGGGTGAGTATCTGGTTGCATGAGTGGCTGTATGGGTAAGTGAATGGTTGTGTCAGTGGCTATATGCGTGAGTGAATGGGTGTGTGAGTGGCTCTATGGAAGAGTGAGTGGGTGTGTGAGTACTGGTATAAGTTTGTGAATGGGTATTTCAGTGGTTGTGTGGGTATGTGATTGGGCATACCAGAGGTTGTTTGGGGATGTGAGTAGGTGTGTCAGTGGTTATGTGGATGATATCATCAGTGATGTCATTTGAGATGTCATCAGTGATGTCACTTGCATAATATGTGAGGTACGAGTGAAATCTTAGCCTAAATATAACATCCATGTAACCTTTGTTTTTTTTCAGTGATATATCCTCCTTGTTTTATTGAGCAATTCATTCAGCAGACACATTTGGACAATAATATCTTTCTCAAAGCTGATTTCTAGAAACGAATTAACCCCATTTTAGTCGTATGTCAAGTTTAAAAGGCACAGGAACAGTTCTCATTGGTGAGAGAAATATGGCATGCAAGGGAGGACTAATAGCATCTTAGTCCCAATACTACTTTCTCCCACCATAGTTAGGCAATGTATTTGACATGAACACCAATTAGCAACACGTTATTAAAAATTCACATTGATAGATGGTCGCAATGTCCCAATAAATCATAATGCCATTCAATTGGTTCCAAACATCAGGTGCATACAACCACTTACATGGCAAAATTAGTGCAGTTCTCCCTGAAAAATTACACACTGAATGGGCCACCACGTGTCCTCCTGGTGGCCATTATATTCAAGTAATCCGTCTCTCACCCTGGTGCAACTGTAAGTTGCACATGTTCATTTTCATAGGCATCAGTCCGATGACTGGATATCCTCTCATTAAATAATACGACTGTGTCAATGGATAGGTACCTCTTTAATTCCAGTGTGGCAGTTCAGGCAATTGCCAATTGTGAATCCTTAGAGAATTCCAACCAGGCTTGCTCATGTAGTTTATGCAAAGAAACATCGGCACTGATTACTCCATTCTCAAGATCAAATCCTCCTCGTTTTACTGAGCAATTCATTCATCAGACATGTTTTAATAAAGATGTATTTCTCAGTGCTGATTTCTAGAATGGAATTAACCCCATATTAGTCATGAGGCAAGTTTAAAAATCACAGGAACAGTTCTCGAGAAATGTGGCAAGAGGGAGCTGCAATATCCCAGGAGGAAACGTGGTAGCCAATTCAGGGAGTAATATTCTGGGGAGAACTGTACTAACATTGCCATGTAAGTGGTAGTACGAAATTATAAAGGTGTGCATGGTAAAGGCATATATGTGTTAAAGACATTCGTTGTAAAGGCATGCATGGTAGCATTTTTAATGTATGCATACTAATAGCATTTGTGGTTCCATTATACAACCTGGACACTCTGGTGATGATCGAGAGGTCTGCCACCTCAGCAAGCTTCCTGAGGTCAGTCAGCTTGCTGTCTACCAGGTGTTGACCCAGCTCTGTAAGACATGTATTGAGTTAGTGCTCCCTCAGAATTAGGTTGTACAGCACAACAAAATCATCTAATTTCCTGCCCCCCGCAGCCCTTCAGTGCCTTGCTGTTATAGTCTAAGAAGTCCACCCAGGACTGGTTTGGGAGTTGGTGGCTGTCCCTGAACCTCTCACAGTATTTCGCAGGGGTCAGCCCAAATTTGGAAAGTGGAATGGCTTTCTTGGGGGCATACTTGGTCTGGTCCTCTACCTCAACTGTAAAGAGTGTGTCCCTCCCCACTGTGGGCATGTAACTCCACAAGCTACCCCCTAGTACTCCTCTGGGACCTTGTGTACCCTTTGGGCTATCTTGTATGCAGGAAACCATTTATCTATATCATCTTCTACCACATAAGGGGGCACCAGCTACTTAGGTATATGGACCCTCATCTCTCCAGTGGACACTGCAGATATGCCACAACCAACATTGCTGGGCAACATTTGTTTGGCCTTTATGTCCAACTAATTGAGACTGAGCTCATGGGCCATTCATCTCTTCTCCATGGCCAGTCTCTTCTCCTCCAAGGCTCTCTCTGCTTTCCTCTTCTCTTCTCTGCTTTCAGCTTTATGTTGGCCAGCTGCAGCTTGAGCTTCCTCTCCGCTTTTCTGTCTTCTATCTCTTCTGAGGTCAGACCCCTGGCCAACCCACTGATCCCTGTTCCATCCTG
Source organism: Calotriton arnoldi (assembly GCA_963921515.1). NCBI lineage: Eukaryota > Metazoa > Chordata > Amphibia > Caudata > Salamandridae > Calotriton > Calotriton arnoldi. The sequence continues at coordinate 219,403 of CAWUFW010009177.1, forward strand.
GTCATCTGCTGAGGTTGGATCAGGCTCTCCTTGCAGCTCAGGACCGTGGACTAGGTCCTTTCTCCCCTCATTCTCTGTCAGTGATCCCTCCTCCTCATTGTCCTCACCATCATCCTCTTTTGGGGTGGACTGCCCTCTATGCACCTCCTTGAAGGCTCTGAGGGCTACCTTTGATCCTTTTTGGTAGCCTTCTTGTACGCTTTCCATCTCTTCTGCTTGCAGAGCTTCACCAGCTCAGCCCTGATGAGAGTATCAAAGTTGCACAGCTCCATCTCCATGGTGCAAAGAGGAAGGTAGGGCACTTACATTTAGAAATGGGAGAAAACTGGTTAATTGAAAACTAAGAAGATTTTAAAAAGAGGTCAAATCTGGTGTCAAATTATTAATCTGGGATTTTTGTGTTACACAAATCACTGTATGGCCCTGCACAAACACAAGTCCTGATCCACAACGCTGAACACCAATGTGAGAAATTGTGTTGTTGGTTGACTGGGGTGTGAGCTCTGGCCCAGCATCAGCATCCCCTGCAGTGTGAAAAACATTATGGGCCGGATGTACATAGACTAGGAATAGTGATTTCTAAATGGCAATTCCATCCAAATCACTATTTGAAAATCGCTATTCCTTATGTATGAAACATTTTGTTTCATACTTGCCATTCCTAGTGGGTTGCAAATCGACCTACCTCATGAATATTAATTAGGTAGGTCGCAGCTTGCAACCCATTAGGAATTGCAGCCATCACAGGGATGGTGGCCTGCTGAGGGCAGCAGACCACCATGTCTGCGGTTGCATTTTAAAAAGACTCTTTTTGTTGAAATGCAACCTACTTTCCTTAAAGGAAAACGGATTGGATTTCAACAATGAAAAATAGAAGATTTTGTTTCATTTTTTTAAGAGCAGGCAGTGGTCCATGGGACCACTGCCTCGTCCTAAAAAAATGTTTTCCCAACTTTCAGAAGGGGGAATGTTTTGCGACCTCATTTCAGTCATGAAACATTTGTACATACTAATGTGATTGGATATTTGGAAGGGACACCCTAAATACACCCCTTCCAAATACTGAATTGTAAAAACCAAATTACGATTCTATAACAAGTTACCGAAATGCAGTTTGGGCTTTGTACATTCCCGAAAGCATTTTTCTGGTCACAAACTGGCTGATTCTGCGATTCAGCCCATTTGCAACTGGAATTGTGCTTCGTACATACGGCCCAAAGTCACTAAATAACCCTGTGCTAACCCTGAGTAGCCTGGCACAAAAAGCAGCCAGACTTAACTTAGAGGCAATGTGTAAAGTATTTATGCAGCACATAAACAGTAATTACTTGAAAACACAACACAAGAAGAACCCCACACTAATGTAGAAAAAAAACTTACATTTTAATAAAGTATTTGACATCAAAATTAGTAAAAATCCAATCAAGTAGGACCGGAGTTATGGATTTTTTATGTTATTAATGAAATCTAAAAAATCAAAGCACCAAACATAGACATCTAGTTAAGTGAGACCAGGTCAAAGTAAAAAAATATGGCCAACTGCAGCGGAGAGCGGTCCGGATACAAAAAGTGGATAGGGCCAGGTCAATGCTTAGATTCGGACTTGGAAGAAAACTTGAAAAAAGATTTCTGAGAAGGTAAATTTTAGCAGGGCAAGGCATCAGGTGATGTCCGAGGCGGGAGCGTTGTTGGGAGCCCTGGGTCTAAGCCGTGGTGAAGATTTCTACATTTGGAGTTAGTCTATTTATTGGAAGTTGAAAGTGTCTTGTGGAACGAATCAGAGAGCCTTAGCCGAAGACAGTTCCATGAGGACAGATGTCCATTTGGCAAAAGACTGCTGAACAGGATTTGATGCTGTAGAGAAGAATGTAGTGGGAGAAGTAGCGAAGTCAGTCTGACTGGACGAGCAGGTTAGACCCGGTCTCCTTCTGGTTCTCAGAGCACTTTTTTGCCTCATTTGGCCATCTGGGCAACTTTAGGACCATAATCAAGGGTACAAGACTGGTGAGACAGCACTCAGGGAATCAGGTCTCACTCACAGACTGGGTCCAGGTACAGGTTCAAGATGGTGGGAGCCTTTTGCGGCACTGTGGCTCTGAACAGAAGGCCAGCAAACTAGCCATTGAAATCACTCTGGTGGCCCTGGATACAGGTGAAGATGGAGGTTTTAACACCCAGACTGACCTCTTAGGGTTCAAGGCAGGCTCCAGTCCAGGCAGCAAAGCAGTCATTCCAGGTACATCAACGCAGTCTTGCAGAGTGCACAGCAGTCCTCTGAGAGTCCTTCTGCAGGTCCATGAGTGAACTGAAGTGGGTCTGAAGGTCCTATTTGTATACCAGGGTTTCCTTCCTCTGGAAGGTGGGAAAAACGTCTAGAAGCATTCTTTGAAGTGCATGGAATTTCCAGACTTCCCTACCCTGGTTCCAAGCTGGCTTTAGTGACAATGTAGATGTGAAAGGTCCTGTGTGTTTAGACAAAGAACACCCTATTCAGATGCAAAGTGAGGCCTCCACCCCATCCTCATAGCAGATGGCCCACTCAGGCACACCTAATCCCTCTATTGTGTGCCTGTCTGGGAGGAGTTCACAAAGTCTGTCAGTTGCACTCAGTCATGTGACCTAAGTCAGGCTGCAAATCAAAAGACACACAAATGATGGATGGAATGCAGAACAAATGAAATTATTCACCTTCCAGTCAAGAGATCTGTGTTAAATCCATTGTTCTTTTGCTCTACATGCCACCCCAGTTCAGACATATGCCAATCAGTCTCGACCATGTGCCTCATGGGAACAGTCCAGCCCGAACTGCCAGGCCAGGTCCTCCCTGGACTGGAAACAAGCATCCTAGGACCGGTTTTGGGGTTTCACCCATCATCAGCCAGGCTGGCTTGAATCCAGTGGCACAGTGAGGCCGGGACCCACGTCTGGGCATACCCGGCACACTTAGGGTGAGAAAGCAAAAGACACACAAATGATGTATTGAATGCAGAACAAACCAAAACATTCACCCCCAGTCAAGAGATGAGGGTTAAATCCATTGTTCTTTTGCTCACCATGCCACCCCAGTTCAGACCCAGCCATATGCAGATCAGTCTGGACCCTGTGCCTCATGGGAACAGTCCAGCCCGAGCTGCCAGGCCAGGTCCTCCCTGGACCAGAAACAAGCATCCTAGGACCGGTTTCAGGGTATCACCCCTCATCAGCCAGGCTAACTAGACTCCTGTGGCAAGGAGAGCACAGGACCCATGTCTGGGTATACCCGTCCCACTCGGTGTGACAAATGCAAATGAAAAATTGATGGACAGAATATTGAACAATGTCAAAAATTCACCCCAGTATAGCGATCTGGGCCTAAATCAAATCCATTATTGTCTTGCTCCCCATGCCATTCCAGTCTAAAACAAGCCATATGCAAACAAGTCTTGACCCTGTTCCCCATGTGAGCAGTCTAGCCTGGACTGCCAGGCCTTCTCCTCTCTGGGCCAGAAACAAGCATCCTGGGACAGTGTTCAGGGTGTCATCCCTCATCAGCCAAGCTAGCTTGACTCCAGTGGCATGGAGAGCACAAGACCCATGTCTGGGCATACCCGTCCCACTCAGGGTGACAAATGCAAAAAGAACAATTGATGGACAGAATTTTGAACAATGCCAAACATTCACCATAGTACAGAGATCTGGGCCTAAATCCATCGTTTTTTGTTCCCCATGCCATTCCAGTTTGAACCCAGCTATATGCAAATCAGTCTTGACCCTGCTCCCCATGGGAACCTTCCAGCCCAAACTGCCAGGCCCGGTCCTCCCTGGACCGGAAACAAGCATCCTGGGAGTGGTTTTGGGGCATCACATGCAAAAACACTATGGATTTAACCCAGATTTGTGACTGGGGGTTAATGTTTGATTTGTTCAGCATTCCATCCATCATTTTTTCTTTTTGCACTTTCTGAAAATGGCATTTCTAAAACAGTAATGTTAAATCCAACTTTATCAGTAAAGAGGATTTATGATTAGCATTCCAAAAATATAAACCATGACACAGCTAATCCTTTCTAATCAGGAACTAGAATTTAAAGTGTATTAATGAATTCACAATGTTAGCCAATGAGAGGAGTAGGCCTAAAAAGTAGTAAAAAATGAATTTGGGTGTTTTTCACTACCAGGACATGCAAAACTTAAAAGTACATTCCCTACCTCTTACTGCCACAGCAGCCTGCCCTATGGGCAACCTTAGGGGTAACTTATATGTAATAAAAAGGCGAGTTTAGAGCATTGCAAATGATTTTAAATGTCAAGTGGAAGTGACAGTAAAGCTGCACACACAGGCTCTGAAGTGGCAGGTCTGAGTCATATTTAAAGGGCTACTTGTCTGAATGGCACAATCAGTGCTGCAGACCATTAGTATTACAAGGGACTTACAAGTAAATTAAATATGCCACATGTGTATACACCAATGTTACCATGTTTAGGGGAGAAGCACATGCAGTTTAGCAGTGGTCAGCAGTGGGAAAGGGCTCAGGGTCCTAAGGCCAACAACAAGAATCAGCAAAAAGAGGAGGTTAGCAGGCCAAAAGTTTGGAGAAAACCCACCCCAATGATTACAAGTCTAACTCTTGCTTTAAGTTAAAGGCTGCTAAGCCTGACACTTTTAATTATGCTTTTTGGATTGATATACCCAGCATGAATAATACAGCCTCTTTTGGAAAATACTTGGAGACAGCTTTAGATTCTTTCCAAATAAGAGTCTTGTGGGTGCTCCCTGTTTCATTCCTACAATTAAAAAAATTGGCAAATAAAGTTACACAGTAGCTATCAAGAACATAGGAAAAAGATCTCCTATCTAAATGTTCTCATGTGTGGATGATTCTAAATAATTATACTGTCTAACACATACTGCCTTACTCGGGAGTGTGTTACTAAATCACATTAAAAACCAAGTTTATGTTTTTTTAGATTCGGAGGCCTACCAACAAATGTCCTTGCTCAATCATGGATCAAATCCAAGCACTGTGTTAATTGTAGCCTATGTAACTCAGCAGTTGAGGCTATTATTCCCATTGTCTGCATCTGTCCTAGTCTACTAGTAGAACGGGGATCCCTGTTGAGGAATATATTAAATGAACAGGGTCTTCGTAGCTGTAGGCAGACAATCATCGCATGCCTGGATCCGAACAAATTGCACTTAAACATGGCTTTTACAAAGGTTGTGCTGTTGGTGGAAAACAGATTAGTGAAATCCAGTTCATAGCATACTTAACTGACTTAGTAAAAGCATCTACATGAAGCATTAATTTTGTAAATGATTGGTTTTAAAGTGTTTTAGTCATTGTATATGATGAAATGCTTTATTAAGTCACTACTATCCTGCTACTGTCGCATTAATTGGAATCAACATTCTAAATTATTGGTGTTAATGTCTTTTAGTCACTGCATAGGATGAAATGGCTTATTAAGTTATTGTTGCCCCGTTGCTGATGCATTAATTTATCTTTAGGTTTTAGATATTTAAAAGAATTGTACACAATACAAAGTAGTTACATTATAGAATACTTCTCTTTTTAAGTTGCTTTTATACTGATGATTCATCTTATAGTAGGTAGCCGACTGTTGGGATATTGATGGCAATTGTTTGGTTATGGTAGTTCTTTAATTGATTGTCCCAGGGTTTTGTTGTTTTGTAACAGTGTTATTAATCATATGCCATAAAGTTATTGACACTCCTTCTCCTTTGACTGTGTTTGGGACAAACATACCCCCGAACACCAATTACAATGGGAGAGGTACAGCTGGGAAGAGGAGATTCTCCCCTTTGCAATGGTACCTCACCCTAGAGTATCTCAACTGGGGGAAAACTAAAGGAGGGTGATCCTAAGCAAGAATCAACATACTAGGGGGTGAACTGTCCTGGCATTGGGTTGCACCCATGGACCCTGAAGCCCATACAATCTTTTTAATGCCCTGGGGACAGATTAGGAGGTTATCCCCCAATGTATCACACTAGAGACAAGAGACTGTTTTTATTTAATTTTTTTAAAGAAAGGGGTGGTGATTGATCTATCCTGTTATCAGGCAGCACCTCCACTAATAAATACCTATGAGAAATTGTATTGTTGGTTGACTGAGATGTTAGCCCTTGTCAAGCAACAGCCACAATCAATGGTAGGGGGAACTACAAAAAGCCACTAAACTAACCTGTGCTTAACACTGGGTTAGCTTGGCACAAAAAGCAGTCAGGCTTAACTAAGAGGCAATGTGTAATAAAGTATTTATGCAGCACACAAACAGTAATAAAATAAAAACACAACTCAAGAAAAATCTCACAAATAGAGTACATTTTAATAAATTATTTGACACCAAAACAACAAAAATCCAGTCGATAAACAGGATTTATGGATTCCTAAAGTTTTTGGTAAAAACTAGGGGCATATTATCAAGGAATAGCGATATATATCGCTAACCGCGCTCAGTGCGAATTTTTTTAACGCCGCCTATCGCTGGAAAATATCGCTGAGATAACCGCCTATTAACAAGGTTTATCTCCATAGCGATAAAATTTCCAGCGATAGCGGCAAAATGTGAGAATATCGCTGGAAAAGCAGCGATATTCTCGCATTAACGCAAGGATGGATTCAGCCTGACAATCCACCTCCTATACTTTAAACAGGTAAGTCATCCTCAGTAGCAGGTGTTAAAATCTAGCGATAAACGCGCTTAGCGCGATTTATTTTATCGCTTCGCCTGCCTTGTTAATAGGGGTTAGTTGTGTTAGCGACTGTTCAATCAATCAATCAATCAATCATGTCACTTATAAAGCGCACTACATACCCGCGAGGGTCTCAAGGCGCTGGGGGAAGAGGGGGGTGGTGCTGCTACTGATCGAAGAGCCAGGTCTTGAGGAGTCTTCTGAAGGCCAGTAGGTCTTGGGTCTGTCGGAGGTTGGTGGGGAGGGTGTTCCAGGTCTTGGCGGCGAGGTGGGAGAAGGATCTGCCGCCGGCGGTCGTTTTCCGGATGCGGGGGACTGTGGCGAGGGCGAGGCTGGTCGAGCGGAGCTGGCGGGTGGGGGTGTAGAAGCTGAGTCGTCTGTTGAGGTAGGCTGGTCCGGAGTTGTGGAGTGCTTTGTGTGCGTGGGTGAGGAGCTTGAAGGTTATCCTCTTGTTGACAGGGAGCCAGTGCAGGTCTCTCAGGTGGGGTGTGATGTGGCTGCGTCGGGGGATGTCGAGGATAAGACGTGCAGAGGCGTTCTGGATGCGTTGCAGCCGTCTCAGGAGCTGTTTACAGTCGCTTTTAGTGGGGAACGCCTACCTTGCATGTCATTAGCGATAATTATCGCTGACATGCAAGGCGATGTAAAACCCGCCCGCTAATGCCTGAAAGCTGTCGCTAACGCCTGTTAGCGACAGCTTGCTAATAGGGCGTTAAAAATATCGCCGCTTTAGCGGCAAAAAGTGCCGCTATAGCGGCGATAAAGCCCTTGATAATATGCCCCCTAGCTCTTTAAAGATCAAAGTGCCAACTGCGGACATCTAGTTGTGCAATTTTAGTAATCACTGACTGTATTTTGAGGTCTTGAGGCTTAACGAGCTATACTCAGTAATGAAAATGTGATGAATAAATCAAGAGTTTTTTATTGTTATTAGTTCAAAAGTTCATCGTAGGCCTAATCACCTGCACCTATCAAGTGACCCAGCTGGCATCAGTCAGTGGTCTTAATATACATTAGTGGACACACGTTATGTTTAGAGAGCTGAAAAAAAGATCGCCTTCAATGAGACAAAAAGAGATATATTATGTTTAAGATCTCCTCTAAAATAGAGGGAAAAGCACCAGCAGTGGGTCTACTGCTCCTGAACCTGAATCAGATTTCCCTCTACCTTCCAGTGAGTCGCAGGGTCACCCAGTTGAGGCTCATGCTATCCGAGTAGAATGTTATAATAGGTTTGAGGTACTTGCTGTAGAGGAGACTGGGGTCTGTTGGTCTTGGTGATAGCTGCAAAGCATATATTGATGAATTTCAGGTTCTAAAAACAATCATTGAGTCCCTGAATGCTGAGGTAGCTTCACTGAGGCTGGAGGTTGTCAACTTAAAGGGGAGGACAAAATGTGACAAAATCATTCAAGTGGAGATGAACCCAAAACCCCTGACTAGTGTCCCAACGGGAGCTGCTGCTTCGTGTCCGGGAACATCTTGTCGACGCTAGATCAATATATAGCACCCACGATCTTCAGCCCTCCTCCAATAACTCCCCCCGCTAGAGGTGGTGCTTCCCTTTTCACTCAAACTAACAACCTTGCACTACTTAGGAATTTCCATCAGGGCGGGGGGGCAAAGAGAGAGTAAGGGGAGAGGTTTTACCGACTGACGGGTGCGACACTGTGTATGGCCTAGGGGGATTATTTGGAAAGGGGATAGTGAGGGATGGCGTTTATAGTAGACCGGACCACCAGGGGAGCAAAGCAGAAATATACCTAGTAGAGGTACCCAAACCAGAAAGGAAGGGGTACGAAGATCTCGATTCACTTAAGAACAAGGAAATGTACTGGTTTAGGACTATTCGGCATTGTCACTCAATTATAAGAGATGACATTAAGCTAGTTGAAAGGTTATCATTCCCGGGGATGCCAAAGGATGTGATCAAAGGTAGCTTTTCCCACATGGCTATAGTCGATGGCCTTATGTCAATCGACTCTTGCACAATTCCTATTGCTAACACTTTAATTACCATTAGATATAGATTGCCAGATGGGATAGCCTCATCCCCCTACATTGGTGCTTTGCAAAGGGGACCCCCTACAAACTCTGGTGATGTTGGAAGGCAGGGATGACTACTCCAGCTAGGTGGTTTGTCAACACAAAATGTCAATCCAGGGGCTGTCGGGCATAATGTTATTGTTATTGTTAATTGTGACTTATAGAGCGCTTAATACCTACAGGTCTCTAAGCGCTGCGAGAAGATCAGCTAAAGTCCCAGAGTGAGTGTTGTCTCAAGTGTTGTGTACTATGCCCAGGCTTCTGTCAAGAGTAGCGTCTTCAGTTTCTTCCTGAACGTAAGGAGGGCTCTTTCGGAGCGAAGCTGTCCTGGCAGTCTATTCCATAGTTGCGGGATGAGGACCGAGAAGGCTCGGCCACCTTTTGTCAGGTATCATGCGTTGCAGCACCTACCGAGTACGTAAAAGGATTACTGGTACCAACGAAATACAAATCCCATGATGCCTGTGGGAGGATGGGTATTTAGGCGAGCACGTCGCGCAGGACGCTGGCCGTAATACTGCTTTGTTTGGATTGATCTCTCTCGGCCGAGAGAGACCGGAGGAAGGAAGCGCCGACGGGGGTTCCTGCTACAGAGATTCCCGTGTGTAGAGATCCGCTGCTCGGATGGTCAGCGACAGTCAAGTGAGTACTCAGTGAGGAAAAGTGAGGAAGCCTGGAGTTCGGCTTCCTGCCTTGATTCAAGTCTCGAGTGCAGAGACAGAGATCCTGGAGCGGAATACGTCGGTGCTACCGCGTATTGCCGTCTCTGGTTACATTGGGTTTCAGGCTTCGGTGAATGTTCTCCCAGCGGAATACAGCGCTGTAATTACCGCGTATTGCCGTTGGGATTGGAAAAAGTTCAGATTTCAGCCCTAGAAGAACAGCGGAATACAGCGGTGAGTTAACCGCGTATTGCCGTTTGTATTCTTTGTTTCCATTATACTTTGGGAAGTGACAAGACTTTGTTGGGATTCGTACTCTGAAGGAAGGCATCTCTAAATGGTGACAATTAACCATAGGGTTACCGCTACTCCCTGAGAAGGGGCTATGCATACTTCTCCAGTCTGGCTTTGAAGTTATATTGCCTGCACTAAGGGGAAGGTTATTAATTATTCTACGGAATTCCAGGGTCTCTTTTTCCGAGTGTGCAAAACAACCTGTGGGTATGTATTAGGTCATGTGTGGGTTCATTCAGATTGTGAGTCGTGCGAATCTGCAGGCATTAATGATTGTGAGTGTTTATCATTTCAGGTCCAGGATTGGTTTGTGCACTATTTGAGATTGCCCAAGGACTGTATCTACTTCAGTGTTTATATTCAGGTACTAATGTGTTATCCTTTAGCGAGATATATATGAGAGTAGATATCATACATTTGTTTATATCTATATGTTTGTTGTTTCAGGTTCTATTCCACTGTTGTCCCTTCCCTCTCCTTTCCCTCGCCTGATCACTCGAATACCTTGTACATATTGCTTTCAGGGTGTTGGTGCTATCAGGAGGTGGACCTTTGTTTGCTGCGATTGGATCCTGCGGAGCTGGGCCTGACACCTTTGGTGGTGTAGTTAATAGTTAAACCGTGGACATTTTAGTAGGCCCTAAAACCTGTTTTTTCTCTGGGGTGGCTTCAAATTTAGAGGGAAACTGTGAGCTACCCTATGTGGGCTTAAGGAAGGAAGGGATAGTTAATCCACCCGTGAGTGAGGCGGGGGGTCCTAGCACTCCTAGTATTCCCAGCAGTAATAACAAAACTCCCCATGGACTTTTGAAGGCTCTGGTTTGGAATGTGGATGGGATCACCCAATTATTAACAGATCCCGGCTGGTGTACCTTTGTGGATCTACATGATGTGATCCTATTTCAAGAAACCTGGAGCCTATATATACCCCACAGGAATGGGTTCTCATCCTATGGCATAAATGCCACCAGGAAAGAGCAGGGGGAGGCCCTCAGGAGGTTAAGTAAACTAGGTCAAAAATGCTCTGGGCTCTAGAGTCAGGAAGGTTCAAGTAGACTCTCAAGACATTTTAGCAGTTGATCTGGTTCTCCATGGTGGTTTGACAACAAGGATTTTTAATGTCTACAATGGAGTTGCCCAGGACTCTGAGGAAACGAGCACCATTTGTATTCTAGACCTTGCTCTGTCTGAACTTCCCGATAATATTCCAGCTTTGGTAGCGGGCGATTTAAATTGTACATTTGAACCCTTTTCCTTTGCCCCACTAGATCTGACTGAGGAGTGGGACTGCAAGTGGCAAAATCCACAGGTCGATCTCCCCGCCAGTTAGATGGACAAAGAGAGGAGGTCAGGTGCTGGCCCTCACCCTCCAGCATGACCTGAGAGCTACAAATGGGAGAACCAAATCCGATTTAATGGGTGAACCTACTTTTAACAGACCCGGTCATGCAAGCAGAATTGATTAATGTCTGGTAGCTAATGAACTTTGGCCTCTGTCTATGATATGTTAGTAGCCAAAAGAATAGACAGTGATCATAACGCCCTCATTCTTACTCTCACAATCCAAGCTGAACCTGAAACTGTTATCAAGAGTAGGTCTGATTTAGACGAGTTATCTATCTCAAAAAACCAGATGACAATCAAATGGAACTGGGTGGAGGACAATCCTAGGGCCTTAGAGATAGTCAAAGGCATGGTCTGCTCGGAGGTGGAAGAGCTGGCCCAAAAGCCCAAAGATGTAGTCTCCAGGGAACTGGGCACCCAACACAAACTCCTGTACAATGAGATTAGAGATCTGCTGGGTAAACCATGTAAGGAGCATAATAGAGATAAAGACATGCAACAGCCGAGAAGTTACCCACATGTAGCATAGTATAATCAGGAATGTGGAAAATCCAAGGGGGATTTGGCACAGGCAGTAAAATCTAATATGCGCACCGACATAGTGGCTTGCAGAGCTAGATATAGGCGAGCAATAAAGTTAGCCAAGAAAAACTGGGAAGACCCCCTATGGTCCTCTTTGCATAGGGCATTAACAGCTAGAGACCCGAAGACATTTTGGAAAATGGCGGCCCAATGGTCGACGGTAAAAGGACTGTATTGGAGTTTACCGTACAGCCTGAAGAATGGGTGTCCCAGTTTGAATGTCTCTATGCAGTGGGCAATTCAGAGATAAAAGACTCTATAGAAAGGGGGGGTCAGCCTCATTAAGAGCGGAAGATGCTCTAGTTTTCTCCCTAGAAGAAACAAAAGTTGCAATTCGCTCATGCCTCCTTGCAGAGCTCCTGGCCCTGATAGAGTCCCTAAAGATCTGTACAGGGAGGATCCAACAGTCTGGGGCTTGTATATTAACATGCTAAAGAATGCCATTGTATCGGGTATGGGTATTCCACCATCATGGAAGCTAGCTGAAATAATTACCTATTTATAAGAAGGGTGACAGAGCTGATCCTGCTAGCAATAGATCCATAAGTTTTATTGACGCTCTCAAGAAAGTCTTTTGTAAGCAGGTTTTGGTGACAATCCAGGACTGGATTAAGGAGTCCTGTATTCTAAGTGATTTCCAAGCTGGTTTCCATGCTAACATTAGCACGTGGACCAGGCTTTTCGCTTCCTTTATTTGTACTGGAAGGAAGTGACTATCAAAGGCGGAAAACTATATGTGGACTTTGTTGATCTCCCGTCTGCTTTCGATTGAGTACCCCGAGTCACTCTCTGAAGAGTGTTGAAAGAGATTGGCTCACCCCACAATCTTTTAGAAATTCTAATTAGATTGCATACATCAAATGCAGCCCAAGTGAGATGAAGTGCTAGTAACCAACTAACAGAGCAATACCCAATCAAACATGGTGTGAGGCAGGAGTGTGTGCTCGCGCCCACCGTTTTCTCACTTTTTATTAATGGGGTGGTTGATTACTTGGACAGAGATGGGTGTGACGCCTCTAAAATAGGTGAGAAAAGAGTACCAGCGCTCCTCTTTGCTGACGATAGACTATTAATTTCGAAATCCCCCCCTAGGTCTCCAATTATTGTTGACTGATTTCATTAGGTTTTGTAATGAGCGGGGTCTGGTGTTAAACGAGGCCAAAACTAAATATATGGTCTTTGCCAAACGAAATGCAAAATTCACCAAAAGATGTCTATTGTAGGAAGCACCATTTTGGATCGGCCTTCGATTATCTGGGTATCCACTTTACATCTAATCTAAATTGGGCACCCCACATTAATAAAGTAAAGTTGATGTTAATTCAGCAGACAGCCCACATTTCAAAAATATTGAAAAGAACAATGTCTAGCAAAGTAGCTCCTGCATTAGAAATCTATAACGTCAAATCTCTAGGGGGGGCTCTTTATGGGGCAGAACTGTGGGGTAGTGGGAATACAAACTGTCTTACTGCTGTAGAAAATAGTTTTATTAGATCTCTTTTAAATCTACCTCCTAGCACTCCTCTTACCCCTCTATATTTGGATTTTGCTCAGAGAAAACTGGCTCACAAGCTTGATTATAAATTATTAATGTTCTGGCATCGCTTGTGGTCCGTTGAAGAGCTAGCTTCATATCGAGCATTAATGACTGACCTTTGCATCATCCCCAGGTAACCTCGATCCCCTGGTTCAGCTCCTTGAGAGGTTTACTTCGGCGACTAGGGTTGGAGGCTTATTGGTCAAATCCTGAAAGCCTATCCTTATTATTAAAGGCAAGGGCCAAATTGATCTATTGGGAAAAAATTGTGGAGAAGGAAACACTGAATCTGACGGGTACAATGACTAGGGATTTTATAGATTTTAGGCCCGCTGCAAGTTATAAAGAAACAATTGATGAAATCGTTCCTCCTCTGGCTCGATATATTTTTATACAATTTCGCTACAAGACTCTGCCCACCAAATTGTTTTGCAGTAAATGGAGCCGCAATGTTTCCTCAGATATTCTCTGCCCATCTTGCAAAGATGGTACAGAATCTATAGTCCACCTGCTATTTTTTTGCCCCTACTACAAAAACTTGAGGGGAAAGTGGATTATCCCTTTGTGCAGATTGATTGGTCCCGGCCACTATCTTGAGGTGCTGAGAATTCTGTCTACTGATACTAGCAGGACAATGGTATTTTGCCTGGCCAAATATTGGCATGCACTCTGGATTAAGCGCGCCAAATGTATCATATGAATTGCTTTTACATTTTTATTGTACATATTGTATTTTATGATTGATTTGTCTTTTATTGTATTACTCTTCAGAGGTGCTGTATACTTTTTAAGATCTATATGATCGAAATATAGTTTTTATGATGATGATTATTAATATATTTCTTAAAAACACTCTAGAGCTGGCACCAGTTATTCTCATAATGAGATGAAATGATTCATATGTATATGTATATACAAATGTCCATTGACAGCTCTAATATGCTACTAAAGGGAAAATAACAGGACATTCAGGAAGATGTTAATAGGAAGACTTTCTGGTTAGTGTGCCGAAACAATCTAAATATATACACCTGTTAACACTATGACGTTAGTGGACGACGTCCTGACTCGTAAACTGAAACAATCACAGTGGGCAATCATGAATTCAGACTATACTCACACACAGTTAGCACTCTAATTATAAAATTACAATCACCTTAAATGAGCATCTTATTCATCGTCATATATACAGAAGGAAAAAACAGTTAGTCATCATAGTAAGTAATGTAATTCCTTTTGGAGTGTGAATATTCAAAAACTGTCTCTTTTACGTGACCCTTTTTCACGCTCCTCACCTCTTCTGTGGAGTTTAATGGTTTTAATTGCTGTAAAACATTGCTATTCAGTTTGATGCCACGTGAAGTGTCCTGCAAGTGTAAAGACATAGGATATATATTGCTCAGATTTTTGATGGCCCTCAGGTGTTCCTTCCAGCGCTCTTTTACTGGCCTAATAGTGGAGTCTACATAGATTTTCGGACAGACAAAAGTAATCACATAAACACATATATGGGTATTAAAATGTATAAAATACCTTATGAAAAAAGAGTTCTTTTTCTAAAATAAAAAAAATTAAAAATGTCTGCTTGCTGCAAGTGTACTTGCAACAGAATCAATTTCCACATTTAAAGAAGCCAGGTGTATTTATGATGGTTTCTATCCTGGGTTTTTGTTTGAAATAACTAACACTGTCACTGGGACATAAAGTGTCCTTCAACGATTTACCTCTTTGGAAGGTAATCTGGGAGGATGTATTCTAATGTTTTTATAGTTCGTTATCTAATGACAAAAGATACCAATGATTAACAAAAGTTTTTTGTTTCATGGAACTTTCTTGATTATACTCAGTAATAAATCTGATATTACTTATCATGGTTGAGGGCTTTAAAGGTTTTTTATGGTTTGCTGATGTTTTAATATAACAGATCAGTCCTCTTAACATGTTTGATCTTATTAAAACCTTTCTGGATAACTTGAGGATGATAGCCCCACTGAATAAAATGTCAATATCCATCTTGCTCTGAGTAATTCTCTATAAGGAATATTTTGTTTCTGATGAGACGGATGTGCAGAGGAGGAATACAAAATACTGTTTACCGATGTAGACTTCCTGTATATTGTGCTTATAAGTTTCTGATTTTCAACATATATGCTGTAATCTAGAAAGTTAATAGTTTCTGCACTGTACTCAATAGATAATTTGATATTTTGAGAGTTCTGGTTCAAGATGGAGTGAAAATGTACTACAGTATTTATGTTGCCTTTCCATATGATAAAAATATCATCCATGAACCTTAGCCATAATAGCATATTGTTCTCACAAATGACTGACAATTCACCACAACTCATTTCGTTTTCAAAGTTACCCATGAACAGGGATGCATACAATTGCACAAACCACAAACCCATCGCAGTCCATTGAGTTTGATGTTATAGGGAATCTGCATAGAAAAAAGAATTGTTACATAGTGCAAAATTGGGCATTTCAGGTAACATTCTACTATGTGACAATAAGTTGGCTCTTCTGCTGCTGAGATAGTATTTCATGCTTTTGATGCCATCTGTGTGTGAGATACAGGCGTATATGGATTTAAGTTTAACATCCCTCAAAACCAGGGAATATTGTCAATGTGTTTTAAAAAGTTAGTGGTATCTTTAATATAAGAAGGGCAAGACATTATCAAATGATGCAATGTAAATATAGATGCACTCTAATAGATGTTCATAAAGGGAATAGATACTAAAAACTATTGGTCTGCCTTGTGGATTAATGAGATCTTTGTAAACCTTAGGTTAAAAGTAAATTATTGGTGTCCTGCTCATTACCAATTTATGGATTGAATAAAGCCCCTCTTCCTTAAGGCTTAAACAAGGGGAAGTATTAGAAATAAATGGTTTGGCAAAAATTGTAACCAGGATAAGAACGCCCTTATTGAAATACTAAAAAAGGGTAGTAAACCAGAGATATCTATGGCCAGGAAAAAGTACAAGTCTACTCTGATGGCAGCAAAATAGAGATGGAAGTGGAGACAATGGGCTGACCTTCTTGAGGCACTTGATAGTAAAAACTTTAAGTCCTTTTGAAAGTTAGTGGCAGAAGGTACGCATACTATTGATGAGCACCTGGAGGTAGTAGTTCAGCTGATAAATGGGTTAGCCACTTTACATCTCTTTATAAGGAGGAAGATCAAAGTGGGTTGACTGATGGGTCCCAGGAGGTTGTGGATGCACTAGAATTTTCTCAACTTACCACCTCTGTGATGAGTGAGATCTGTCCCCTAGGGACTCCTTTTGTTTTACCTTAAGTGAGCATGCCCTTAAACAAATTAAGAAAGGAAAGGTACCAGGATTGGATGGTATTCCTTAATCACCTGGATAATGCAATTATGAAGGTTAGCAAAATCCCTCCATATTGGCAGGGTGCTGGTTTTATACCGAGTTATAAAAAGGGGAGTGGTGATCAACCCACAAACTATAGGCCCATCAGCATATTCGATAATAGCCATCTGTAGACAGGTACTCTCAAGGTTGCAAATTTGCTAGCTGACAACCATGTCCTGGAAGATGTCCAGGCAGGGTTCAGGAACAAAATAAGCACTTTTGGCCAGGCCTTTCATTTTAATGTATTGTGTTGTAAATATGTTACTCTAAGGAAAGAACACCTTTATGTTGCTTTTATTGACCTCCAGTCAGCTTTTGATTTGGTCCCTAGGGATAGGCTATGGAGGGTACTAGTAAATTACAGCCTACCAGAGGATCTCCTCTGGATTCTCAGAGTATTGCACACTGATACATATGCACAAGTGAGGTGGAATAATGTTGGGGACCTTACAGAAAATATCCCTACCAGAAGGGGTGTCAAAAAGGGCTGTGTACTTGCCCCAACTTTATTTAGTATGTATATTAATGGGGCTGTGGATTGGGTCTCTGTAATCGGACATGATACACCTAAAATTCCTGGTATCTTGGTCCAGATCATAACGTTCGCCGATGACACCTTACTTATTTCAAGAACCCTAATGGGCCTCTAGAAGGAACTGGATTTGTTTGCTGTCTTTCGTAAAAACAGAGGTTTGGGAATAAACCCAGCTAAGTCCAAATTTATGGGGATAAACCCTCATAGGTCCTTTGGAGGAAAAATGAGAATTGATGGCTCCCTGATAGAGCAGACCATATATTTTAACTATCTGGGTATAAGGATGTCAGATTCTCTAAAGTGGGACATGCAAATAGATAAGAGTAAGGTTGCCTGAAATCACAAGTCCACTACTGGAGGAGCCGTGTCACCCGCATAAAAAATCTACCAAGCCACTACAACGTCAGCCGCCTTTTATGGGGCAGAGATTTGGGGCTATACTGATACATCTCTATTAACAATTTAGGAAAATAAATTAATTATTTCTTCTCAATTTGCCACAAAGCACCCCACTATTTCAGTTAAGATTCGATCTAGCTCTAAACCCCATCCATTTGTCATCCCTCTTAAAATCATTGCTGTATTGGGTGAGGGTATGGTCGACGTCGGAATTAACTCCAGATAGAGAGGCACTTAGGTACCTTTTAAGTTTAAGATTATTTCAGATGCATAGTTACTAAAAACCATTGCAATACAAAAAGCATCATTTAAAACGGTTAGAACACGTGATAAAATATAGAGCTGTGCACGCATAACTTGCAGAAAACATTGTTAAAGCATTTGGTGGTTACTTAACAGCAATTAAAAAGAGCAACATTGTCAATCAAAAGTCAGTGACTCTGCCTGAAGGACTAGTGCAGAGTTCATTGCCGGTGCAAACAGTGCAAAAGGTACTTCAGGGGAGTCATAAGGTGCTAGTCTCAGGTTACCTTCCCAACACTGTCTTAACGGTTGAGTCCTCTTCTTGCTTGTTGGGTAGTCGATTCTTGGTTCTCAAGTGTGCATAGCTGCTGATGGTCCTTGGAATCAGGGCTTGAGTAAAAGGGGTTGCTGATGGCCCCACAATGGTCTCATAGTGTGTCTTCAATTAGTGGCCTGGCTGCTTCTTTGGACAGAGGATGGTGGCATTTTTCGTTCAGCTAGCATAAGAAATCTTACCAGTCTGCAATTTAGTTGTGGGGCCCCCGGATAGAAGCATTCCAGGACTGCTTGCCTCCATGAGCAAATTCCCCTCTGATTGAAGGCGACCCCTAGCAGCTGTCTCCTTTTCTGCAGCAAATGCTTACAAGTGCAGAGTAGGGGCAAGATGTCTCCTAGACCGTTATTACACAAGCTGCGAGAAGTTAGGATCAGTGCCCACAGCCAGGGTGGGAGGTTCTGGGCACACAGGACTAGACCCAGGCGATGCCTTAAGAATTTTGTTTTTATTGATTTGGGGTAGCCCTGGTTGAAGTATTTTTGAGGTGTTAAGATTTTGTAGTTATTCAGAGTCATCCAAGCATGAGATCTGGCTGAGAAGGTGGCTTTGTCCTCCACTAATGAGAGTTGTTTTAGAGATTTCCAAACCAGCATCTTGAAGGATGAATGATGGATCTGTGTGTTCCAGAGATCAGAGAGCCCAGTGGTTGCCAAAGATTCTCATAGAAAGCTTCTTGTAGGTGATGTGTCCCTCTGATGAAGTTCTTGCCATAAGAGTTGATTTAGAGTATTAAGGGCTGAAGAGCTGATCTTATTCCAGCAGATAATGTAGACACCGTACCTGGCCAAGGATCGCTTAATAGGGCAAACTCCAGCCTTATTTGTGCTGGTGAAGTATAGTTTGGGAGGCTGAACATATTTCTGTGCGCTTTAACTAAGATGCTATCCAATAGTTTGGCATCTCTGCCCGCATCGATTCACTGCCATGAGTTATAGTGGGGAGAATTTTGGCCTGTGGCACCTTCAGAAGACGGCTTAGTGTGGATCCAGTCAGTTTTGATGAGAGGTTTTTCAGTGTAATTGCTAGCACCAGCCCTTTCCTTTTGATTTCTTCTTTATGTCGAGTGAAGGATCCTTCTTTGTCTATGATGATGCATAGATATTTGTAGTCCACTGCGGATTCTATTTGTGTGCCGCCCAAGTGCTAGGACCTCTCCTGTTTTCTCTTGTTGTTAATGGACGTTGTCCTTGTTTTCTTAAAGTTGATTTTTAGACTGTTCTCTGTGGCGTAATTCTGCATTTTATTGAGGAGATGTTGCATGTCAACCTGAGTGACTAAGCAGGTCTACATCATCGGCATACATGAGGTTGGACAGTGTTTTGCCTCCCAGCATGGGCGCATGTGAGTTGCAGGTGTTGCAGTAGGTCTGCCATTAATAGATTAAACAGGGTGGGCGCAAGCACAAAGCCCTGCTTCAGGCCGTTGGTTGTTGGCACTCTTCTGGAGAGGTGAATCCCTGCTCCCAGTTTAACCTGGACCCAAGTGTCTGTGTGAAGGAGTGTCAACATTTTTAGAAGAACTTGTGGTTGCATGAAATCACAAGTCCACTGTTGGAGGAGCCGAGACACCTGCATTAAAAATCTACCAAGCCACTACAATGTCAGCCGCCCTTTATGGGGCAGAGATTTGGGGCTATACTGATGCATCCCTGTTAACAATTGAGGAAAATAAATGTATTATAGTCATCCCTCTTAAAACCATTGCTGTATTGGGTGAGGGTATGGTCTACTTTGGAATTTACTCCACATAGAGAGGCACTTAGGGACCTGATTATCTGTGATGAACTCGTCCCTCCCCCATGGTTGAATTATGTCAAAAAGCAGTTTGAACTGCTCAACCTGGGCAGTTTGTGGAACACTCCTGAAGAAGTAACCAAAGGTTAAGCAGTCTTTCAATAAAACCTACCCAGAATGGGAATTGACTAGAAAATTGGCTGAGCACAGGGAGGGGTCTTTAACAGGGCAATTCCTGCTTCACAAATGCTCTCCTAGATTTGAAATTTAAATGGACAAGATTTTTCCTCCTGCGGCTATACGCTTGAATATATGTTCAGAACTGGTACCCTATCTATAAGATCCTTTAATACAAGATGGCGTCAAATGGAGTGTGGTTTAGAGAGTTGTCCCTTTTGCCCCTTGATAAAGGAAACAGAAGAATTTTTTTTATTTTTGTGTCCCAGATACTCTATTTTACGTGAAAAAAATGGGTAATTGCGCTGTGTGAGTAAAGGATTTGAAAGAGTCAATAGTATTTGCGGTCTTATGCTTCCTCCAGAGGGCTTGTACAATACGAATGAAAAGTCTAACAGATGGGAATCTGTAATTGCTATTGTTGTTATTCACACATGGGGTATGTTTCTTCCAAATTTAGCATTAACAGTCTAGACTGATTTTATTATCTGATCTTATTTATGTCCTTTTTAATATTTATCTTATGTGAGTTTTAATTATTTAATAGCAGGTTCCAGGTACTAAATATTTATGGATCTTAAGAGAAGGATTTTTTTTAGATTGATGTGGCTGGGTTGACTCAACATGGCGGACCCCTTTTTAGCCTAATTTTAGGCTTCTATGGAGGATTATGTAGTTTAGTGGCATTTGCTCCTTTATAGGACTCTCCACAGGCTCAATTGACTGTTTATAGTTTATCAAAATGATTATACATCGTATTTGCCAGTTTTATGTATTATAATATATTTATTGCATTTACACTTTTATGGTCACTTGTCCGCAATAAAGTACTTTGATGATGATGATGGTGTCTTCAGATTGGAAATATTTAGATAACTGAGGAGCCGATTACGATGACAGTGAGACCAGCACGACAGCTTGTCAGTGGTGGTGGTTTCACTGCCATAGTTTGCATATTTTCCGCCCGCCATATCATAATGGTGGTCAGAAGGATGGAGATCGGAAAGCCCAACCGCCACGCATCAGACGAGCTCCTTGAGCCCCCGGTACGGTGGAGGGCCTCGCATTCCCTACAATGGTGGCGGTGCCTACCAGGTACAGCCGTAGGGATTACGATGCCCCTTTCCGCCCGCCTGTTCATGGTGGTTAACCCTCCATGAACAGGCAGGCGGTAAGGGACTTGTTGGGCCTGTATGGGGCTCCCTTTCACCATGGCCCTAAGCTGTGGGCATTGGGGGGCACCTATGGTGCCCTCCTACAAATCCCTGCACCATGTGGCACGCACCGCATGGTGTCTGCCACGTAGTGCAGGGATATGTACGGTGTCCCTTTTTTGCATTGCAGTGGGTGCTGTAGCCAGCAGCACCCACCGCAATGCAAAATATAGGCATTGCAACCGCCGTGGTGGCGGTCGCATCCCTATGCCTACTCCGGGACCGCCAACAGCCTGTCGGGCGGTCCTGTCTGCTACAGAGTGGCGGGTAGATAAAAGTCCACCCACCATCCTAAGCGAAGCCTTAATTCTTCATCACTTAATAGGCCTGAATCACTTTACTAAAAGCTTTTTCAATTTCTTTTCTGGATTTTTCACTGAAGTGGGAGTAAACATTAAATAGCACAGATGATCAGATAGTTGATGCAAAGCTTCTCTTTTGTAAGCTTCATAGTTTAAAAGAACAATAGAGCCACCCTACTCAGCTTTACAGATCACAATCTCTTTGCTATTCTGCAAGGATGAATGCGTTGGCCACTGTGTTTTTGTTGAATTCAATGCTTTAAAGTAAAACTTAAGGTTGTCTAATATCTCGTAATACACATCTCTCAAATATATCTATGTTGTCTTCATTGCCAAATTTAGGGAAAAACTGTACATCAGATACAATGTCTGTTGCTATCTCTTCAAGTGTAGAGGGGTCTGACTCATATTTTGCTACTAGAGTTTGAATAACCCCTAAATCTCTAATCGAATGTATTGTGTGGGGAACACGATATGCTCTCGGTGGCTGTTTTGGTGGTATTATTTCAAAAACTTTTTTCAATTTCAGTTTTCATATAAATTTCATCAAGTCAACCTTAAAATTGAAAAAGTCAATGCGCTCAGATGGTACAAAGTTGAACCCTTAATTCAAAACATACATTTGTTCAGATGATAGGTCATAAGCTTGATCTTGTCCTGTTTTGTTTGTTGGCTTGTCCTGACACCTTTGGTGTTTCTTTCTTTTTCTGTTCCTGTGATTCCTTCAGAAGGTTGTTTTCTGTTGATGTCCTTTCTTGCCAGGGATGCTGCTGTTAGTTCTGCTTTCTGCATTCTGCATATTTCCTCTAAAAAAGGAGATTTGGGTTGAAAGAGAGAAGAGCTTGTAGAAGGTTCACCGTCTGTGGTCAGACTGGCTGCACTACTCAAGAAAATGTCAGAGCTACTTATATCTTTGGTTTGACTTAAGTCCTTCTTTCTATTAGAGATGCCATCGTATTTTTTGGCATAAAAGTAAATTCTTCCAGAGTTGTTATCTTGAAAGTCTCATTTCAGTTTTGTTTATTTCTTATTTTTCATCTCTTCCTGATAGTTATCAAGAATGCAATCTAAAATCTCATATTTGTTTATGGTCAGATCTTCACATTTGAGTTCCTCTATTTCTTTTTTAGCACTGGTAATGTCACTTTGTAATCTTATTATAGTGACCTCTGCTTGTTCAATAAGCATAGTTGTCAAATCAAAAGAGGTATTTTATTGCTTCAAATGCAATTTTTCCACCATTTCCTCTGTCATATTCTGTGCTTAAGGAAAAAGATTCATATGTAGCCCTCATGTTATTACTTTTCTTTCCAAATATTGTTTGAGGCTTTGTTTCTCCCATGACTTAAAGCTCTCCTTGATCATGAGTCTTTCTATCTGGAGAAATAATTGCATGAGACTCTTATGTTTTGTCCCCCTTATCACTGCTCACTTTTTTAAAGAGTGAGTTAGCCAAGATTTCTCTCTTGTCGATATGTTTCAACATTGCTATGTTCAAGAAATTTTCAGTCCAATGGACAAGAGACAATTAGGGGGCATATTCACAAGAACGTGTGATAACTACCGCAAGTGTAGCTTAACGCAACCCTTCATATCACAGTCCATCGCGGGAGAACAACTCCTTGTTAACGTGGTATTCACAACACGGCGGCACCATGCGATAGACACAAGATAACGCGTCAAATGAACGTGTTAAAATTAACGCGACGCAGAAAAAACGCGAAAATAGTAGCAATGAGGCCAATCGCGATACAAAAACCAGCGTTAACCAGTGAGAGGCCTGCAATACCCACGCGTCCTGCGTGTAAATGCACAATAAAAGCAGAGAAAAAAAATGGGGAGATGACAATGTACGAGCACAACCCCACATCCGTGACGCAGAACAAATGAGCATCGTCCTGCATCAAATAGGCATCTCCCCACAGACACAATGTACATTGACATGCAGCCTGCACGTAAACTGCGCAAATGCCGAAACATGTATGTAACACACAGTGAAACCGCATGTCCCCCTCACATTGCAGAAGGACAAGCAACCCCCCCTGCACACAGACATGTCATGACCATGACCAACAAATCACGAGAGCGTGGACAAATGTAGGGGCAGTGACTCCCTCATACGTACATGTTGCCCATGTCGTGGAACCTGAGTCACAGGGGGCATCCCTGCATCATGGTGGTACATATCTGAGCCCAAAAGGAGCCCTGTTGTCACCTGCAGGACACAAATGGCAGTCAAAATGGAATGAATCTGGACACATGTGAAATGCCGAAGAGTGGGATTCCCTACTAACTGCGACACACAGAACTGGCAGTTCGAACACGTGACACCCTAAACAGCCTCTCTGCACAGAGATGACACACCCACCACACATGAACAAATCACAAAAATGTCAGCAATACATGTCGCATTCACACTTGTCTGAGTGATGTGCCTGTACAGATGAGAGACATGCACTCAAGGATGGTGTTCTTCGAATGCATTTATTTGCACATGCTTTGTCTGCGGTCATTATGTACAGTCTCAATACTGCCAAGGACTGCAACAATGTGACGTGCTCATGTGAAGAAATTGTCAATGATGGTGTTCCTACGGGCTATTCCTGCTGCAGCTGCAGTGGGCTGTGGTCCACCTGCCTCATCCCCATCATCATCGTCCGGTGCATCTGGCACATGTATCCATGGTGCCCTGCTGCATACACATATGTTGTGCAACACACAACATGCAATGATCATCTTGCACACGATGCCTGGGCTGTACAGGAGCCTTCCACCTGTGACGTCCAGGCACCTGAAACGTGACTTCAGCACGCCAAATGTGCGTTCCACGATGCCCCTGGTGCATTTGTGGGCCGCATTGTACTGCCTCTGGGCCTGTGTGTTCGGGGCTCGGAGGGGTGTCATCATCCAAGTGCAGAGTGCATATCCTTGGTCACCTGTGACAGTGCAGAGAGACATGAGTCAATAGTTGGTTCGGCATGATGTGTTGGCAGGCTCACTGGTTCATTGGTGTGTGATATGTGTGACTTTGTGGTTCCTGCATGACATGTACTGCTTGTTGCAAATGAGTGGCATCAATGTGGAATACGTAGCCTCAATGGCGCTTCTCCCTCCCCGAGCATATTCACCAGAGTGCGCAGCGCGGTTGCATCACTTGCACCCCTACGGCACACTATTGTCATGCCTGTCCGCGCAGGTCCACAAGCCTGACGACGACACAGTGATGCCCTGCGCTGAAGGTGGACGGACACGTGTGTGTAGGGCAATGGCAAAGACAGGGCGGACACAGAAGTAGAGTTCATGCCTGGCTGAACTCGCCATGCGGCCGAGGGTAGACCTTTGGCTTATGCTGCGAAAATAGCAACACATAACAGTTGGCATGTCTGATCCCTGACCCCCGGCGGGCCTGCACACCCTCATCTACCCCTCGGCTGAGCACGTACTCCTGGTGCATGCTACATGGCAACATTGAATTTTGTGTGGCGCCGACACTACACCTGAGACACACGCATTAGTTACTTCCCTGGCAAGGCCTAAACTTAACATCGCCCAGAGCCACCTGTGGAATGACCACACCCCTACGCTGTACTGCCGTACGCAGGTCCACTGCCTCATGCTCACAGGGGGGTCTGATACAGCCACATGTCCCAGGTCTACCCCACTGCCTGAGGTGACTAGGTTGCACCCACTGTACATGGCACAACGTAATGTGGTATGGCCCGGGGCCCACATGCATACATAATGACCACACGGACACACTGAGATCATCCGTGGAACTGGCTACGGGCACGTGCGCCCGGCACCTTTTATTGCCAGTGCCACACGTCCAGTGACGCCTGTGCTGGATGGGAGTTGGGTAGTGTACGCCACCCCTCAGGGGTTGGTTGGTGCTGGCAACAACTACAACAGTGATCAGACAATCAGAAGTTCAAAGCACAAACAGCAAGGTTCCAAGACTTGAGATGCACAGAGTCGATGGGCCCGGATGCACAGCGGCCGGCACAGGCACACCGCCACGGGACGGTGACTTGCGATGCACTGAGGTAGGGCCAGGTGAGCTGAGCGGGCGCACATTGATGTCCAAGGAGAGTGTCGCAGAGTGTTACGGGGGACAGTGGAAGGTGTCCATCCATGGCATGATGCAGAGGGCAGAAGCAAGCAGGAACAGGCAATATGGAGGAGTTGAATGCTACAGTCTCCTTTTCCCCACGATGTCAGTTTCAGCTACATGATGATGGAGTCGACCCCCAGGCCATAGACTCTGACGCCACCAGAGTTCCACCAGAGAGTGTCCATGACTCCTGTGGCACAGAGTCAGTGGCACCAGAGCCGGAAGGGGATGCAGTCTGCGATGAGGCCTGTACAATGACATGAAGTTTGCAATTGACAAATCCAGACCCAGTTCCAATTGTGTGTCCTACTCGACCGCAGTGTAGGCCGGAGGCAGCGCTCAGCAAGGGCCCACAGACACGTGTGGTCGGAATACTATGCACAGTGTTGGTGGCACCACCGCGAAGGGAGTATACTGATTTAGACTCTGCATTAACATGTGTACTCTGCCATTGTGTTATCAAGACTCAGTTCCAAATGTGTGGCCTACTTGTCCGCTGTGTAGGCCGGTGGAGTACGTCAACGACAGAGGAGTACTGCGAGCCTTGCCCGCAGAGGCCGTGGTGGTCTGAGGAGGCTGCCAAGCTCGGGGGGCCTCTGGCTTGGTGCGAGCGCAGGCACGTGGTGGGCCCTCTTGGGGACACGCCGGTGTCGACAGGTGAGCAGTGAGGCCTGGATGCGCATGGCCGGGCGGGACTGGCTCGGGGTCCAGCGGCCCGGGCTGCGGCAGATGCACAGGATTGCGGCGACACCGCTTTCGGTGACGGCGTCGGCCTCGTGGCGGGGTGGGAGGTGCTGCCCTGGCAGACACATTGGGCATTCCGGAAGAGAACCACGCCCAGAGCTACGTGCTTTTTATTCACACCCCTACGCTGGCCTGGCATACGCCGGGCCAGCCCACTCCGCACACGCTTGCAGGAGGGGATGTCACAGGCTACATTTCTGAGACCTTCCCCACTGGCTGGGGTGACATGGTTGCGTCCACTGTCCACAACACTACCACCACCAGCAGTATATGTCGACATGGATATGTCTGTGGTCTGCATACTGCAGTCTGTCCAGCACTTCCATGCCACACTTGGCATTGTGTGCATTCTCATTCATGGGTCACTTGCCTCCTTCGCACATGCCTGCTTCCCACCTTTCCCCCCATACTGCTATTGTGTGGCTGAGGTGCCATGCAGGTGATGGCTCATGTACATGGCTAGCCCAGGTTTCCGCAGTACATTGTGCAGTCGTGTCTGGTGGCTGGGCATGTTGTATGTGTGTTTCTAACGTGTGCATTCCCAGGGTTGTGAGTTACATGATTGTGGATTTGAGGTGTGTGGTGTGTTCATTTGGTACTTACCACTGAGCACTGCATTTCCGTAGGTGCCATCCTGGAAGCGCCGGTTGATGATGGACGGTCGGAAGATGTATGAATCATGCACACTACCTGGGTAGTTTGCGACGACATTGGTGAAGAGTCCCCGGTGGTCGACTATTGCCTGCACATTGATGGAATGCGTGTGCTTTCTGTTGTGGTAATTGTGTGCAGTGTCAGCAGGGGGCACAAGTAGGACATGTGTGCAGTCAATTGCCCCCAACACGTGCGGGAAGCCTGCTATGGCATAGAAGCCTTGCTTGGTCTCCAGTTGTTCCTGTGCAGTGTGGGGGAAGTATAGGTACTGGGGTACCAAGCTGGTGATGGCATCCAGGACAGGTGTGAGGAACTTGGATAGAGCTGGCTGTGAGGCTCCTCCGACTCTGGCAGTTGTTGGTTGGAATGTCCCAGAGGCCAACAGGTGCAGCACACCCAGCAGCTTTGTCTGAGGTGGGATGTTGGTTGTCCACTGTGTTGGTACTGTCAGCCTGTGGGCAATGATGGTCAGGAGGCGGAGGATGGTTGACCTTTTGAGTCTGTAGTGGGCAATGACATTCTCTGGTGTCAAGTATGTGAGGCTGGTGCGTTTCCTGAAGGTCTGCTGTCTTTGTCTGCACTGCCTCCATGGTGGTCCGGGGGCAGGGGATCGGGGCGGGGTAGGATCCAGGGGGGTGGCGGACCTGGGTGTGGTGGCGGTGGGTGTTGTGGCCCTGTCGGGGCTCCGAGCTGCATGATGAGTAGCTCCATGACATCTGTTGTTCTTCAGGTGTGGCTGTGGGCTGGGCTCCCTTTTCTGGTGCAGGTTGTCGTCCGACTTTGCACCAGGTCCGAGCAGGTGTTAATTTCCTGCTGCTAACGCGCCTTATCGCATGTTTTGTGTTCTTATCGCGGATCTGGCTGGTCGTTGAGAATGTTGCGTTGTGGTGTTGTCGCGGATTTTTGCACAGGAACGCCTACTCTGCATTTCATTAGCGTTAGTTGACGGGGTCATCTGTGGCGATGTTTTTTGCGGCTGCTATCGCAGGTTAACTGGTAATATCGGCTGTTTGCACCAGCTTGTGAATGGGGCGATGAATTTATCACGTCTTTGGCTGAGACAAAGTGCCGTTAACTCGGCGATAGTTCTTTGAGAATATGCCCCTAGGTCTTCAAAAACATGTCAACCAGCCTCGGTATCAAAAACTGTTTGCTACAAAAGGAAGGGGAGGGGAATAGAGGCTCTCTAAAGGGTTTGACACTGACCTCAGAAAGGATTACAGGACAATAGCCTCCAGTCCTTTATGCAATTTTAGTAAACACTGACTGTATTTTGAGGTCTGAAGGCGTAACGAGTATTATTCAGTAATCAAAATTTGATGAATAAATCAAGAGTTTTTTTATTGTTATTGATTCAAAAGTTCTTTGTAGGCCCAATCACCTGCACCTATCACATGCATAAAGATAGTATATATGCCTGCGTTTGGGCCACAGTTACACAGAGTTAACATTATGACGTTAGTGGATGACGTCCTAACTCATGAACTGAAACAATCGCAGTGGGCAAGCTTGAATTCAGGTTACACTCACACACAGTTAGCACTCCAATTATAAAATTACAATCACTTTAAATGAGCATTTTATTCATTGCAATATATACAGAAAGAAAAAACAGTGAGTTATCTGTTGCATGGGACCTGGTCAAAGTCAAACAATATGGCCAAACGTGATGGTTCGCGGTTCAGATACAAGAAGTGGATTGTGCCTGGTCACCTCTTACCTTCGGACTTGGAAGATTATTTGAGAAAACTTTTCTGCGGAGGTAAAGTTTAGCGGGGCAAGTGTGCAGGCATTGTCTGAGGAAGGAGCTATGTCCTTGGGAAGCAGCTGTATAAAGTAGGGGTGAAGATTTCTACGTTCAGACTTAGTCACTTTTATGGAAATTGAAAATCTCCAGCGGAATGAGGCTGCAGCTAATGAGAGTTTGAGGAGGCCTGAAAACCCTTCTGTGAAGGGCCACTGAACAGGATTTGCTGCTACAGAGAAGAGTGTAGGGGGAGCTACTGCAAAGTCAGGCCAACCGGCGATACATCGTGAGCGGATAGATGACGATATTGGTCCCAGTCTTCTTTCGGTTCTCAGGGCAGTTGTTAGGTAAGTTTTGGATTTTGGCATCTGGTCACCTTTAGCTCCACCACCTGGGGTCCAGGACTGTAGGGGCACCACTTGGGGGGCTAGGACTCACGTGGGCTGAGTCCAGGTGCAGGTTCAAGATGGTGGGAGCCTGTTATGTCCCTGTGGTTCTGAACAGGAGGCCAGCAAACTAACCCTTGGAGTCACTCTGGTAGTGCTGGGTTCAGGTGAAGAAGCATGGCTCATCAGCAGTGCTGGCCTCTGAGGATTTAAGTCAGGCTCCAAGCAGCAAAGCAGGCGTGTTGACAGCACAGTAGGCCACAGCAGCAGGAAGCCCTCTGAGAGTCCTTGCGCAGGTCTAGAAAGTAAACTGAAGAATGGGTCTGAGGGCCCGATTTTTATATCTGGTGCCTTCTTTGATGTGGGAGAAGTTTCTAGAGGTTTCTCTTTGAAGTGCCTGGAATTTCCTGACTCTCCTGCAATGGCTCTTAGCTGTGGCAGAGACAACATAGTAGTGACAAGAACTTTGTATGAAGGCAGAGCACATCCTATTTCATTGAAAGTGGGGCTTTACCCAGCTCCGCTCCACCCATCCTGCCAGAAGATGGCCAGTCAGGCATATCTAATCCCTCTATTGTGTGACTGTCTGGGAGGAATGCACAAAGTCCTTACTACCAACTACACCCAGTCATGTGACCCAGGCGAAGCTGAGGGCACTAAATGGCAGAGTCAGGAAAATACGTCTGTCATTGCCCTGAAGCACACCCTTTCCTTATTGGCAGAATCCATTTTATACATGATTTTTTTCAAAGTTGGCGTGCAATCACTCTTAATGTGCTCCGTCTCAAGTGCACACTGGTAAATACATCAAAATGTTGTGACGCGCAGTTTGCGAGTCACCGAAGAGCTGCACAGCCTTATACACATTTGTGATCCAAATACTACACGTAAACCATTCTGTTACAAAAGTTCAATCCAATTTATTCCATTTCATTTCTTCATGTTTATTCGTCACGTCTAAGGTGCGAGGTTCCATTATTTCATTCAATTTTGTTACTCAAGAATTGCCCATCCGGGCCTATTCACAAGCATGTTGAGAAACTCGATTCCTCCATCACATTCAAATTCACCCAATGCATTTCGGTCTGTGACCTTCGTCAGGGGTTTCTACAGTGTTAAAAAAAAATATGCGTCAACCAAACTCTTAGTTTGTATTCTCAAATAGTGTATTACACACCCTTTCTATTGTGACCCTTGAACCTCGAAAAAGTTAAATGAATACTGTCACAAAATTAATAAGAAACATGTCCCCTTCTGGCGTACACACCTACACATTCACCCCTATTTTGTGATAATCAAACTTTTCTTTGATCAATCGCCCGTGATGTATGACCCCTATATCCTCAGACACATTGTGACTCCAATGTAAAACTTGCTATTTAAGCCTCAAGTACAACAACTAAAGTTAAACTCCAAAAGTGCCATGTCCTCAACTCATACCTCAATTTACAAATATCCTAATCCTATTGCGAACTTTTAAATTCACAATTCATACCTGCAGTAATGACCAGCGTAACCACTTTTTCTACGCTCGATCAGTCAAATTTCAATCATCCCACGCAACTGATTTTTAAACCATACGTTATCCTCCACACCTGTGAACTGGTATCACATGATGATGTTCCCCCTCCCACCTGAATCCTAATGCTCTCCCACAATGCACCAACAAAAACATCGAAAAAATCCGTACGTCGTGCTATACCCATTTCACCATAAATATAAAACAATGCTTCATGATTCTTATAAGACAAAAAATAATGTAAAATTAATACAAATACAATCCATTCCGAGTACATTCAAGAGTCATCTATTGCCGTGTGATTAACCCATATGCTAAAGTTCTTCCATCGGTGACATTCCTTGGACAGGCTTTGACGTGAAAAACATCCTTAAAGTTTATGTATACTTTCTCAGTTGGGGTGCTAAACAGGGGTGGAACAGAAGGAAATCAAATACGTCTGTCATTGCCCTGAAGCACACTCTTTCCTTATTGGCAGAATCCATTTTATACATGATTTTTTTTAAAGTTGGCGTGCAATCACTCTTAATGTGCTCCGTCCCAAGTGCACACTGGTAAATACATCAAAATGTTGTGACGCGCGGTTTGCGAGTCACCGAAGAGCTGCACAGCCTTATACACATTTGTGATCCAAATACTGCACGTAAACCATTCTGTTACAAAAGTTCAATCCAATTTATTCCAATTTATTTCTTCATGTTTATTCGTCACGTCAAAGGTGCGAGGTTCCATTATTTCATGCGTTTTTGTTACTCAAGAATTGCCCATCCGGGTGTCGCGGTCTAGGAGCCCAAATCGGAAATACCAATATCCACGGGAGCGAAGATAGAATCTCTCCTCTCCCCTGAGATACTGTCTCCCTCTGTTTATATACTCAGAGCGGTAGAACAGTATCCCCAGGGAGCGAGGAAACAGGGAGGGACCACCAGGGACTTCCAAATCAAGACACAGAGGCAGAGGGGACGTCTCAGTAGATATGAAGGAACCTGCAGCAATAGAAAATGAGAAAGAACAGATTAAGGAAAACTCTATACTTTCCTCACTATTAATCTTAAATCTGACTTAGGTGTGTTCATTGTGCTCTCACATACTCACGAGGGGATTATTGTCAGGGAACTTGTTCGTGGCTTTTATAACCAATTCCAAACAACAGAAAGCAGGCAAATCAAGCCTTCAAGAGACAGGAGGAGTTTGATGTGCCACTAGTTTCTCCACCAAGACACAAGTCGTCGCCACCTCTGTTTTGGCAAAAGTCACTTCAACAATTTAAAAGTACTCACGTTGCTCTACCTCCGTAAGATCAGGAGCAGCACGTCCGAGCACTGCGACGAAGGTTTCGTTTTAAGGTGTTGGAAAAGGGGGAGGCGTGAGAGTCCCTTCACTCCGTAAGATAGGAAACAAAATAATTGAAGTATGACAACGCTTCCTCGCGTTTTGTGGTTAAGGAATCAAAAATAAACAGAAAGGGAAAGAGAAAAAACAGCTCTTCCTCGAGATGGTGGGAGAGCGGTGAAGGGAACAGCGCGGGCTCGCGCTGGCTTCTGTAATTAGAACCAGGTGAGGGTAGCGAGTCCAGGCGCTGATAGAAGTGATCCGCAGAGGTTGTGCACCGCGCTTCCTAGCACTGGCGGTCAAAAAGGTGATTCCACGAAGAGGCAGATTGTGGTTACCGGGAACAGGAAGGTCCGAGGAAATCCAAACAGGCAAAGGGCGAGGTCCCAACAGGAAGTGAAGCCAAGCATCATAGATTGGGTGCTCCCTGCTTATAAGCCGAGTTTGTCAGCTGATCAGTCCCTGTGCAGCATGGGAAGGCACAAAGCAACACACCTTTCTGAGGCATTATGGGAGATGTAGTTTCTAGAATTATACCTGGAATAGGGTACAGGAAACCTGACGTCTAACAGTTCTCCTCCCTAACGGTCTATACACCGGTCTAGGTTTAGAGGGGTGTAGAGCGTGAAACCTTCTCATTAACACAGGAGCATGTACATTCTCTGCAGACTCCCAAGTTCTGTCTTCAGGGGCATACCCCACCCAATCTATGAGGTACTGCAATTCTCCATTAAATAGTCTGGAATCTAAGATGCTTTTCACCTCATATTCTAACTCTCCTTCTACGACGATAGGAGGGGTGGAGGTTCAGGGCAGGAGGGAGGGATATACTCCTTGAGCAAGGAAGTATGGAAAACGGGATGTATCCTCATTTCAGGTGGGAGATCTAGCTTTACTGTAACTGGGTTGATCGTTCTTACAATAGTGAAAGGCCCTACATATCTGGGTTGTAATTTACGAGGGCCTGGTAACCTGAGGTTTTTCGTGGACAGCCATACCTGTCCACCTTCTTTGTAATCTGGGGCAGGACGTCTATGTTTATCTGCATCTGTCTTCATGGAGTTTTTGGCTTCCGTTAGTTCTAATTTGGCTTGTTCCCATATAGATAAAAGATGAGTGTAGTGGTCTGTGACTGCGGGGACATCGGAGAGAGGGAAAGAGAGGGGAAGAAATTTTGGATGATATCCTGTGGTGAAGAAAAAGGGTGAAACCTTGGAAGCAGAATGGGTGGAATTATTATACGCGAATTCAGCCAAAGGAAGAGCCTGGAGCCAATCACTAGTAGTAGTGCTGAGTAAACATCGGAGATATTGTTCCAGAGTCTGGTTCGTTCTCTCGGTTTGACCATCCGTTTGCGGATGGTAAGCCGAGGAGAGACGATGGTCTATATGAAGAATTTTACATAATCCTTGCCAGAATTTAGACACAAACTGTGGTCCTCTATCGGAGAAAATAACTGAGGGCAACCCATGTAGCCTGACTATGCTTTCAATGAATGTGTCTACGAGTTCTTTGGCGCTAGGTAGTTTCTTAAGAGGGATGAAATGGGCCATTTTGGACAACATATCCACCACCACCAATATA
Organism: Calotriton arnoldi; assembly: GCA_963921515.1. Taxonomy (NCBI): domain Eukaryota; kingdom Metazoa; phylum Chordata; class Amphibia; order Caudata; family Salamandridae; genus Calotriton; species Calotriton arnoldi. The sequence goes on from CAWUFW010009177.1 coordinate 252,962, forward strand.
GTGGTGAATCCTCTTATGGTGGGTAGATCTGTGATAAAATCCATGCTGATGGATGACCAGGGTATATCTGGGACGGGCAGAGGCTGTAAAAGACCTGCAGGAGCACAATGTGATGATTTCTGACGGGCACAAGTTGGACACGCTTTGACAAAATTGAGTATATCTTGAGTCATGCCTTTCCACCAGAACCATCTCTGACATATTTGAATTGTCTTTTCTCCTCCAGGATGACCAGCCAATGGCAAGGCATGACACCATCGTATTATCAAGTCTTGGGTTTCTTTTGTAGGGATAAACAAACGATCCTCATGATAAAACAAATCGCTCACTATTTTGTTCACGGGATCTGTCAACCACTTCTCACGATCAAGCGCCAAAAAGGCATGATTTAGTTGTGAAACAAAAGTGTCGGTTTTTCGCTAATGGATATGATTTTATCCTCAGGTATAATAGGTAAGGGAGTTTCCACTGTGTGTTTCTGATCTTTTCCTAAGCGGGAGAGAGCGTCTGCTTTACCGTGTTTTGAGCCAGGGCGAAAAGTGATAACAAAATCATATTCAGAAAAAAAGGATACCCATCTCATTTGTCGAGGAGTAAGGGCTCGGGCAGACCTAAAAAACTGAAGATTCCTATGATCTGAGTAAATAGTGATGGTATGAGGTGAACCCAAAAGATAATGGCGCCATTCTTGAAAAGCCATTTTAATGGCTAGGAGTTCTCTTTCTCCGATGGTATAATTTTGCTCAGCTTGTGAAAGAGTTCTAGAAAAGTAGGCCACTGGATGGAGTGTTCCTGATTGTGAATCACGTTGTGAAAGAATTCCCCCAACTGCATATTGAGAGGCATCGGCCTCTACATAGTATGGCTGATTTTCGTCCGCATGTCTGATAATGGGAGCGGAAGTGAAACTATTCTTCAGCGTTTGGAAAGCCTGCTCGGAAATATCATTCCATTCAAAAGATATTCCTTTTTCAATAATCTGGTGATGGGAGTGACCAGATCAGAAAAACGATTGATAAATCGTCGGTAGAAATTTGCAAATCCTAAAAAGGATTGCACCTCTCTGACAGTCTTAGGACTTTTCCACTCAGTTATGGCTGAAACCTTGGCAGGATCCATATGTATACCTTCAGGAGAGATGACAAACCCTAAGAATTCCACCTTTCGGGCATGAAAGAGACATTTGTCTAATTTAGCAAACAGATGGTGGTCTTGTAGTCGCTGTAAAATTAATTTGACATGTTCCACATGTTCGTTTTCAGTCTGAGAATAGATTAAAATATCGTCAATATAGACAATAACGAAAATATCCAAATATTCACTTAAGATCTCATTTACAAAGAATTGAAATGCCGCGGGGCATTGCATAATCCAAAGGGCATGACGCAATACTCATAGAGTCCGAACTTAGTGCGGAAAGCCGTCTTCCACTCATCTCCTTCTCTGACTCGGATCAAGTGATAGGCTCCCCTCAGGTCCAGCTTAGTAAAGATTTTAGCCTTACGCACCTGATCCAAGAGACTGGAGATGAGTGGGAGAGGGTATTTATTTTTTATCGTCACCTTATTCAAGGCCCGATAGTCCAGGCACGCCCTTAAGCCACCTTCACGTTTGGGAATAAAAAAAATAGGGGAAGAGACAGGGGAAGTCGAATGGCGTATGAACCCCTTTTTTAACATGTCTTGAAGGTACTCATGGAGATATTTTGTCTCAGGTTCCGTAAGAGCATATATTCTACTGACAGGAAGTACTGCACCCGGCGTTAGATCTATCCTGCAGTCGTAGGATCTGTGAGGGGGTAGGGCCACGGCTTTTATTTCGTCAAATACTCCTGCAAACTCATGATACTCAGGGGGCAACGGCGTCGAGTCCGGTAATGATACTGCACAATTTAGAGGAGTGTGCCATAGGGCTGTCTCATTGTAACAATGCTTTAGACAATACGAAGAGCGGAGCGTAACTTTCCTAGAGACCCAATCAATGAGCGGATTATGTAGCTGTAGCCATGGGACTCCAAGAATGGCACCAAAGTTGGGGGTGTTAATGAGATCAAATGAAATAGATTCAGCATGTCCGTTATCACACATCATTACAAGTTCCGGGGTTTGATAGGTGATTAAACCAGATGACAATTCAGTTCCATCAACAGCTCTCACTTTTTCAGGGCGCGTTTTAGGAACGAATTCAATCCCGAGTTTCTTGGCCAATGAGATGTCTAGGAAGTTTCCTGTTGCTCCAGAATCTAATAGTATGGGCATAGTCTTTCTATGTTGTGACGGCAATATAACTACCACGGTGATGGTGAAGTGTTTAGGCACTAAAATCATCGTGTTAGCCAAGAAGTGTGAGATCTGCATGGGAGAAGGACTTGGAAGAGCGACCTCGGTACTCCCCAAGTCCTTCAGTTTTCCGGATACAAGGCTGCACCCATTCTGCTAGCTGGGGTTTTCAGAGGTGATCTTGGTTTGACAAGACATTCTCTAGCAAAATGGCCACCCTTGCCACAGTAAAGACAGAGGTTCAATTTCCGTCGTTTTTCACGTTCTTCTGCCGTTATTGGTCCTCTAACTCCTCCTATCTGCATGGGCTCACTTGTGTCCTTTAACTCTTTCTTCTCGCTTTTGGCAAAAAAAGACGGGTGTATTCCCCCTTGGACTTTTCTCCTTTTCTTTCCCTTAATCTATGGTCTAGTTTGACCACTAGGTCTATAAATGAAGGACAATCTTCAGGCGGGTTCACTATTTGAGACAATATATCCTTTAGTTCGTCTTTTAAACCTCTGTAGAATAAAGAAGTTCTCTTCTCTTCAGGCCATTGTGTTTCAGTCACTAATCGGTTGAAAGTGGTGATATATGTTAACAGATCCCCTGAACTTTGTTTAAGACTCAACAGTTCATTGTCACTAGCCTGCATATAAGAGTGACGGGCAAAGAGGCTTCTCATTCTTTCTTTGAATTGTGGGAGGTTGTACAAAATGGGGTCGTCATTTTGTACAAGAGGCACCGCCCACAGAGCAGCATTCCCACTGAGATAGGAGATAATAAAAGCTATCTTTGCCGCGTCGTCTGGAAATGAGGAAGCTCTACATAAAAACTGGAGGTGACACTGGTTCATAAACACTCCGTACTTGCTAGTGTCTCCACTGAATCTCTCGGGCATTGCTAAAGGGGTCAGTGGAGGGGTTACAACTGTCACACTAACAGGAGAAGGGGGAGAGACTACTGATTCTGAGGTAGAGGCAGAAGCGGAGCCTTGGAAATGCGCAGGCTGTATGTAGCTCTTTTTGAACTTGGGATAGGTGGCAGCCTCTCTGACTTCAGTCTGTCTTTGTGTTTTCATTCCATCTAACTCAGAAACCAGACGCTGATTTTCCCCTTTCATTACTCTAAGCTCTGTTTGTAAGTTTATAACTGCTGCCGCTAACTCATTCATAGTGGGTAAAGAAGTCTCAAGGGATAGGGAGTCATCCATAAGGGTATCAAATGAGGCTCCCGTGTTCATCTTCGCTCAGGGGATAATATAACCGTGGGCTTGGCTTTCTGTCGCGGTCTAGGAGCCCAAATCGGAAATACCAATATCCACGGGAGCGAAGATAGAATCTCTCCTCTCCCCTGAGATACTGTCTCCCTCTGTTTATATACTCAGAGCGGTAGAACAGTATCCCCAGGGAGCGAGGAAACAGGGAGGGACCACCAGGGACTTCCAAATCAAGACACAGAGGCAGAGGGGACGTCTCAGTAGATATGAAGGAACCTGCAGCAATAGAAAATGAGAAAGAACAGATTAAGGAAAACTCTATACTTTCCTCACTATTAATCTTAAATCTGACTTAGGTGTGTTCATTGTGCTCTCACATACTCACGAGGGGATTATTGTCAGGGAACTTGTTCGTGGCTTTTATAACCAATTCCAAACAACAGAAAGCAGGCAAATCAAGCCTTCAAGAGACAGGAGGAGTTTGATGTGCCACTAGTTTCTCCACCAAGACACAAGTCGTCGCCACCTCTGTTTTGGCAAAAGTCACTTCAACAATTTAAAAGTACTCACGTTGCTCTACCTCCGTAAGATCAGGAGCAGCGCGTCCGAGCACTGCGACGAAGGTTTCGTTTTAAGGTGTTGGAAAAGGGGAGGCGTGAGAGTCCCTTCACTCCGTAAGATAGGAAACAAAATAATTGAAGTATGACAACGCTTCCTCGCGTTTTGTGGTTAAGGAATCAAAAATAAACAGAAAGGGAAAGAGAAAAAACAGCTCTTCCTCGAGATGGTGGGAGAGCGGTGAAGGAACAGCGCGGGCTCGCGCTGGCTTCTGTAATTAGAACCAGGTGAGGGTAGCGAGTCCAGGCGCTGATAGAAGTGATCCGCAGAGGTTGTGCACCGCGCTTCCTAGCACTGGCGGTCAAAAAGGTGATTCCACGAAGAGGCAGATTGTGGTTACCGGGAACAGGAAGGTCCGAGGAAATCCAAACAGGCAAAGGGCGAGGTCCCAACAGGAAGTGAAGCCAAGCATCATAGATTGGGTGCTCCCTGCTTATAAGCCGAGTTTGTCAGCTGATCAGTCCCTGTGCAGCATGGGAAGGCACAAAGCAACACACCTTTCTGAGGCATTATGGGAGATGTAGTTTCTAGAATTATACCTGGAATAGGGTACAGGAAACCTGACGTCTAACACCGGGCCTATTGACAAGCATGTTGAGGAACTCGATTCCTCCATCACATTCAAATTCACCCAATGCATTTCGGTCTGTGACCTTCGTCAGGGGTATCTACAGTGTTAAAAAAAAATATGCGTCAACCAAACTCTTAGTTCGTATTCTCAAATAGTGTATTACACACCCTTTCTATTGTGACCCTTGAACCTCGAAAAAGTTAAATGAATACTGTCACAAAAATTAATAAGAAACATGTCCCCTTCTGGCGTACACACCTACACATCCACCCCTATGTTGTGATAATCAAACTTTTCTTTGATCAATCGCCCGTGATGTATGACCCCTATATCCTCAGACACAATGTGACTCCAATGTAAAACTTGCTATTTAAACCTCAAGTACAACTAAAGTTAAACCCCAAAAGTGCCATGTCCTCAACTCATACCCCACTTTACAAATATCCTAATCCTATTGCGAACTTTTAAATTCACAATTCATACCTGCAGTAACGACCAGCGTAACCACCTTTTCTACGCTCGATCAGTCAAATTTCAATCATCCCACGCAACTGTTTTTTAAACCATACGTTATCCTCCCCACCTGTGAACTGGTATCACGTGATGATGTTCCCCCTCCCACCTGAATCCTAATGCTCTCCCACAATGCACCAACAAAATCATCCCAAAATCCGCATGTCGTGCTATACCCATTTCACCATAAATATAAAACAATGCTTCATGATTCTTATAAGACAAAAAATAATGTAACATGAATACAAATACAATCCATTCCGAGTTCATTCAAGAGTCATCTATTGCCGTGTGATTAACCCATACGCTAAAGTTCTTCCATCGGTGACATTCCTTGGACAACCTTTGACGTGAAAAACATCCTTAAAGTTTATGTATACTTTCTCAGTCGGGGTGCTAAACAGGAGTGGAACGGAAGAAAATCAAATACGTCTGTCATTGCCCTGAAGCACACCCTTTCCTTATTGGCAGAATCCATTTTATACATGATTTTTTTCTAAGTTGGCGTGCAATCACTGCAGTCAGGAAAATGCCAACTTTCTAAAAGTGCCATTTTCAAAATTGTGATTTAATATCTGGCTTTACTAACATGAAATGCTTATGGGTCACCAATCAAAAGTTAGCTTTTATTAAATGTAACAAGGCAACCCAATGTTATTCTATGAGGCATGTAAGCCTCACAATAGTGAAAAACTAATGTAGGAAGTTCTTTCCTTATTAACGCTACTCACTGAAACACAAGTTACAATACCATCTGGCCTATCGAAGCCTGGATATTCGATGCTTTCTACACCGTTCTTCCTAGTAAAATAATGACATGCTTGCAGCAGGTATGAAGTGAATGGATTAGCAGGACGGACACGTATTGTCCTCAGACAGTTGCACAGGATGCCTGTGTAAAAGTATGGCATTAATCTAATCTTGTGCACAGTGCACTGGGCAATGTGGGGAGGTGCTCCTCCTTTGCTACAGGCAGAATTCAACATTACAAGGTGGAGAGGCACTATGGGTGTCATTAGGATGGCAGTCGGACTGCCACTGACAGGCCATTGGTAGCGGTCCGACCGACATCCAGCAGAGCGGTTGGACCGCCACATTATGATGCCGCCAGTTGAACCGCATTGGTCGGAGGGACCGTCCAACACTTCCGATGGGCTCAAGGAGCCCGTTTGGCCATCAGTTGGATCGTATTTCCGACAATAGGGGCAGTGCCTGCACAGGCACCACCATAGGGGTTATGATGTTCCATTCCAACGGCCTGTCCACGGTGGTCCAACCACCATTGAAAGGCTGTCGGAAAGGAACTTTGGGGGCCCCTAGCATGGCCCCCATCCCCTGTGGGCCAATCTGTTGTGCCCCCCCTCCCAAATATCCACACCCTGTTGTGCCAGGCACCAAAACATTCCTTTTTCCATTGCGGCTTGTACTGCGGTTCTTTTCGGGCAGCAGCACAAGCCGCAATTGACAAAACCATGATTCCGACACAGCGGTTGCATCATAATTTGGCAGGTGGGACCACCGACTACCTGTCAGTCGGTCCCAATCCCAATGCGATGCCATCGTAATCAGCCCCTATGTTTGGATTGTCTACCACCAAAATAAAAAAGCAGGAAGGGCGGTCTCTGCTTTTCAGTTCAGACGACTCTCCAGGCCATTAATGCTACAACCACCTCTTTCAATCCGTAGAAACAATGGTTGACATTTGTAAAAAGCTCAAGAACGTTTCTGTTTGACCTGAAATATGTACTACTCTCAGGCCCTCGTTTATAGTAAAGGGCAAATAGTGTGTAAAACTGTTAGCGTGTGCTGGAGGTATGAAATTTCTTCTATATTTACAGGTTAATTCCCAAATTATTTTGAACTGCATGCAAAATATGAGTTCGAGCAGGAGTAAATAATGCAGTTGATAAATCCATATGCTGTATGTTGGCCCAAGAACAAGTGTTTATGCAGGACATTTAAATGCCTCCCATTGTTTGATTTTTAGGTCAGTGATCTCAAGCGGTTCTGCATGGAATACCTCGAGGGGAAATTCACCAGTACTGTATTTATCTATGTGTTGTGTTCCCATGCTGTATTTGAATTGCTGCAGATTTTCCCAGTTAACTTCACACTTTACACAAAGGTAATGTTCCGCTTGCTCAATCAATGTGCCTCTTCCATCCTTGCTTCCGGTCAGCATCAACAAGAGAGGACTATATCATTTGTTCTTCCAATTTTATATTTTTTATTTAATGTATAAATGAAGCTACAATAGGTATATATACACATTTACTTAATGTGTAAATGTATGCTTGCATTTGAATGCCCAACAGGTGCAGCTATATACAGTACAATAGAGTCGTCTGGAAACACCTGCATTGTAGAAAAGTGTAAACAGCTGTATATTTGCACTAAAAAAAGCTTCATTAGAAAATGTTGTCTTTTTTGAACTCCCCTACCAGGCGCGGCTGGTCCATTGGGGCTGAGGGGCCATGCTCCTCCATCTTTTGCCACCACGAACAGTGTCTGTCAGGCGGAGCAAAGGTCAGCCTGACAGACACTGTTCATTTTCAGGTCAGGCAGCCAGGAGCCAGACATGCACTAAAGACGCAGGCTCCTGGCTGCCTGAGCTGAACTTTGCTGGGCTGAGGAAGTCAGAGCTCCTGTGGGCGTGATGTCCTCAGCTCAGTAAAGGTCCCTGAGGCCCTCCCCTCAGTGACAAGGGGTAGCGTCACTGATTGCCTCACACTTGGGCGCTTCAGTTTTAAGCCCTTAAGCGCCCAGGGTCGAGTGTCAATCAGTGACACTGCATCACGGAGTGGGGTAGGGTCAGCAGTCTCACTGACCCCATCCCACTCTGTGATGACGTTGGGACCTTAGGTCAGCCAATGAGGGAAGGCAGCAGTCCAAAGCCTCCTGGAACCTCCGAGGCAGAGCTGGATGTAGGTAAGTGTGTGTTTTCTTTTATATTAATGTTTGGTGCATGCGTGCATGTATGTATGAATGTTTGGTAATGAGTGTTGTGAATGGATGTGTTTGTGTGTGTGTGCACTTGTGTGAATGCATGGCTGTGAGTGTTATGTGGATGTGTGCGTGTGCGTGTGCGTGTGTCCCGTCCGCCCCCTCCCTCCAAAACGTACGGGCCGCCACTGCCCCCTACCTGCTGTCAATCGGCACATCAGCTGACTTGGCATTCTTGATTGATGGCAGTGACAATCCTCATAAGAAGATCTATTTTCTGTATTTAAAAATAAATTCAGACAGGAAAATAGTTTTTGTCTGTATTTGTCTGTAAAATTCAGCTAAAATGGAACACTGGGAGCCACACTTATAAAAGTACATACAAGGCCTTTGGTCTCATTCCTCTATATGGTCACAGAATTCCTTATTGATTTGCAATATCCTTATAATGTATGGTGAGAATACTTTATGCTACATATTATTAATGTTATTCGTATTTTTAAATCACATCTACCTGCTCTATTTGCATGCAGTTTCACTACTTTTATATTGCATATATGAGCAAGATAATACAGTGTGTTTGGTGAAACCTTATAGTGCACTTTTCCCAAGTAGCTTCTGATTTTAGGCTGTCCCTAATAGCTTTCCTCTGTGTATCGTGGTTGGTTAACGTAAATCGGCCAGCGTGGTAAATTAAAAGCAACCCTGGTCAAAATGCTCACATCATCCCTCTTCCTTCATCTCTCCGTGCTACCTCTCTCTCTATACATTAATTCACTCTCCTTCTCTTCTCTTCTTTTGCTCTTCTCCCTTGCTCGTCGCTTTATCTCTATCTTACCCCTCCCTCCCTTTCTTTCTCCGTCTTTTGAAGCCCCCCGTGCTTGCTGCAATTAATGTCGAGGAGCAGCGGAAAGTTTCAGAGGCTCTAGGGGTGGCCCTGGGCTTTCAAAACTAGCCTCTTAGGGCCCCAGCCCACGAAGGAAATGCTCGGTGAAATAAAAGACCTGTCCGGCCCTGCTTCATAACACAGCTATTCTAAGATACTTAAAAAATAAAGTCTGACACATAACTTGTTAGGCAGAGACAAATGTTGGGAGTGCGGGAAGCATACACCTATTCTTGCTAGTCGGACAGGCAATATACATTCTGCTACTACTGGTATTACAATATTTGACATTCAACTTTTAAATTCACTAATATTCTTACAATTCAAATTTACTTCTGTCATTTATGAAATTATTTAAAAAAATGGAGAATTGCTCTAATTACTGTATTTTACATGTTCTTCGCTGTTCATTTTCTCATCTAGAAATTGGACAAAATGTTCAAGTGTTATTTTCTGGTGTTTCAATAGACCGCCTGTCTCCATCATACCTTTAGGCACACCGCGTAGAAGAATACAATGATTATTAAAACCATTTGTCTTTTAGTTCAGAGAGACGATGATTGCTACCACACAGAGCACTTACAATTGTTGGAGATCATCAAATAATGCTTTACAAATTGTCTAAGCAATGAAAAAATCCCTGTTCATGTACTTTATCACTAATTAGAATAGCAAAAGAGTCTATTAAAATGCTACGTTATTGAAAAAAAGGTTTAATAGTTTTCCATCGGCAAAAAGCCCAAAGGAGAGAGAAGAGGGATAAAACATGTCAGAGAAACACAAAAATAACACATAATTTTGAAATCTATCTATTTTCTGAATATTATTCCCTTTATGTCTGATTCAAGTTTACATTTAATAAGGCTTTTCAAATTTCCACCTATACATAGGAAAGAGCGAGGTGATACTTTCGCCACTGATGCTGTCAAATAAAGTAAGAATGATGTAAAACGTTGGTCCTACCAAAATAACTTTTTTGGGGGGGTTTTCTTTATTGAGAATTGTAAAGACAAAGAAAACAAAACAAACAGTCATATTGATGTTGCATAATAGTATGCTGCATTTCCACACAGTGGAGTGCTATTATAGCAAAAACAACCATACCCCAACAGTGAACAAGGTACAAGAAGCAATTTACAAATGAGTAAACAACCATGTACACCGTATGTATCATCAAATGTGCTCGATTCTGCTAGTTCCTGCAATGTAAGTGACATCTGGTCTATCTTAACAATGTCTACTATTGTGCGCCTAGTATTATCATATTCCAATCTCCCAGTGTGGTATGTCTATATGAGATCATCTGCGAGCATTCTTCAGTCGCCCTCAAAGGGGTGTGTGGTTAAATAGGTCTTTAGTGGTTGCTAAATATCTCGAGGGCGTGGGGTGGGTGGTGGTAGTGTGGCATATATGTCACTCATGGTGTCGCAATGAATCATATCTCGGAGCCAATCCCTCACAGTCGGTACACGTGATCCACTCCAATGTAGAGATACCTGTTGTTTTGCAATGAGCATGGCAATCGCAGTGAACCTTCTGATACCTTTTTTAAGAGGTTGAACTTACCCTAGTAGTGCCAACAGCGGTGCGGGTCATATAGTCCATTCCACCATAAGGGATATATGCCGAAAGACGTCCTCCCAGTACGCCTGCACCGGTGCACAATTCCACGCTAGGTGTGGGAAATCAGCGGCAAGGGCAGCGCATTTAACGCATGCATGCGATAAGCTGGAATCCATCTTCGCGAGCAATGTTGGTGTCACATATACTCTATCTATGTATTTAAAATGTAGGCGCTTGTGGCGATGTTTATTGGAGATTTAGCATGTTTGCGCACAACAAAAGTGCCACATAGTATCAGTTATAGATATGTTGAGATACCGTTCCCAAGCGGCCCGCGCCTTGGCCCCAGGTTTAGGGCGTAGAGATAAGGATAGGTGATATAAGCGAGAAACTAAGTGGGTACTATCTGGCAAAGTGATAATGTATGCAAGGGGAGGAAACTCCTCCGGCTCCGCCGAGTCGTTCGGTAGGGAGCCAAGCAGAGATCCACGAACCCAATGAAGAGTGAAACTGTCCATATAAGTAGCATCCCCATGGGAGAGGAGCTCAGCTGTCGCACACGGTCATGAATCCGTAAACAAGTTGCCGATTTTATGAAGGCCATATTTAATTAATGTGTGTTTAGTAAGAGTTTCAGTGGTGGGTGGAAGCCACGGATTGTCCGCCAAAGGTATGTGTGCTGAGTATAAGGATTCCCTTTGCAGGTACCACCTCAGTTTGGTCTATGCCCAGCATGTCATCGATATAGTTTGTATCTCTGTGGGGCAACGAGGTAGGCCTTGTGCTAATATAGCAGATAACGAATTTGGATAGACTTGCGAGCGATCAGGCTTAAGGTATTGGAGTCGGGCATCAGGGTGATACCAATACTATGTAAATTGGATTTGGGCCACAAGGTAGTATAAGTAAAAATCAGGGACCCCAAAACCCCCCCAGCTCGTATGGCAAAATCAGGGTGATGCGAGGCTGCTTGCCAGCCCAGACCAGACGAATAAGCAAAGATCGCAGGGTGTCAAAGAATTTTGTGGTTAAAGCAATTGGGATATTCAGAAAGAAGTATAAAAAGCGTGGTAGAACCACCATCTTCATTATGGCAATTCGACCGGCCATAGAAAGGGGAAGTTTAATCCACTTTTCCACCTGCGAAGTAAGGCGGTCAATTGCAGGTCCGTAATTGAGGTGGACAACCTCTGAAGCGCTACAATGTAAAAAAATGCCTAGGTATTTGGGGGAGTCTGAACACCATTTCAATGGGAGCTCAAAATCTTCCTGAGAAGTCGCCGGGGTTAGTGGAAATATTTCTGACTTAGTCCAATTAATAACTAATCCTGAGTACACTCCAAATCGAACCACTTCACGTAAGAGTGGGGGGAGATTCTCTGCCAGCTTCCGGACAAATAGCATAATATCGTCGGCATAAAACGAAGCGACAGGGGGGCCCGTATGAAATTGTAAGCCACGATGGAGATGCCTCTTCTGAATATGATGCGCAAGGGGGTCCATGGCCACAATAAATAGCAGGGGCGAAAGAGCACACCCCTGTCTGGTGCCCCACGAAAAGGGGAATTGAGCCGTGATTTCGCCATTAAGTTTCAACCGAGCGACGGGGCTGGAATATAGCAGTCGCACCAAATTTAGGAAGCGAATAGGGACACCCAGTTTTAGCATCACAGCATATAGAAAAGGCCATTCTAACGAATCAAAAGCCTTTTCGGCATCGAGAAGGACAGCCGCGGCCGGTAACGTAGGTTCAATTTGATTCATGACTGAAAAGATGGCCCGTAGATTAAATGAGGTAGATCTACCAGGGATAAAACCAGCTTGAAATGGGCATAGCGAGGTATCTACAAGCAGTGATAAGCGTGTAGCTAATATTTTGGCAAGGATTTTATAGTCATAGTTAAGTAATGACAATGGTCTATAAGACGGGAATTGTTGCGGCGATTTCCCAGGTTTAAGCAATAATGTTACAATAACTTCGCGCATAGTTGGGGGAAGAGACCCGTTTTGTAATGCCTCGTTGTATACTTCAAGTAATCTCGGGGCTAGTTCGTGTTGATAAGCTTTATAAAAATTCCCCGGTTAGGCCATTGGAGCCAGGAGCCCGACTAGCGGCCAGGTCTCCTATCGCAAGCTTAATTTCTGCCTCATCTATCGGGGAGGCTAGAAACTCATGCTGTCCATCCTCCAACCAAACCATGGCAATCTCTTGTAGACAATCCGACAGGACCTGTCCTACTGGAGGGTCACGTGTCATATAAGTGGGTATAATAAGCGAGAAAAGCTGCAGTGATGTCAGTTCCCTTCGTCAGTGTGACATTAACGTCCGTGTCAAGGTGCGTGATAAATGCTGATGGATAATGGGGTCCGAGGAGGCGGGCTAATGTCCTACCGGGCCATTCGCCCTCCCCATACACCCGAGCCATCGCGTATTTGCCGACAAATTTAACCTCACAGGCAGCCGCGTCCATGAAATCGGTCAATAATGTTGCACTTTCATGCAATGATTAGGGCGAGGAAGTGGCCTGAGCAAAGATGTCCATATCTCTCAGTTTCTGCTCTATTTTGCCCAACTCCCCAGGAATGGAATGAAGCACTCCAGTGTGCTTAGAGATACAGACCCCGCGGATAAATGCCTTAAAGGCGTCCCATAGCATCACCTGCGAAGACACCGTCCCTTAATTTTGCGAGAAATATTCACCAATGGCCTCATGCACCTCAGTGCGAAACACCGAATCAAGCAGAGCAGAAGTAGGGAATCTCCATAGAGGCCATTGCCTCGGAATCGTAGGGAAGTCAACTGAGAGCAAGACTGGGGCATGATCGGACAGCGTGCGGGGAAGGTAGTCAATTGTCTGCACCTCCAACAGTAACTGTGGCGTAGTGTACCAATGTTCTATCCTGGACCATGAACCGTGAGGGGCAGAATAAAATGAATAATTGCAGACCCCCGGGTGAATCGTGCGCCATGGATCTGCCATCAACATGGACTGCAGTAGGTCGGTGAGACCCTGTGTAGCTTGTGGCTTTGTGATGCGGCCAGGCCCAGTAGTATCAAAAGTGGGATCTAATGTGAGATTGAAGTCTCCACCCATGAGAATGTTGACAGCCCCCAGGCGTTCAATATGTGTAGCCACCTTGGGAAAGAAATCAGCTGTGTCCACATTCGGTGCATATATATTAACTAAGAGAATTGACACTCCCCCTAACAGTCCCAACACAATAATGTATCTGCCCTCATTGCTGGCCACCACCTCTGAGACCTGGAAAGGAAGAGAGCGATGTACCAAAACACACACCCCAAGGGAATACGAACTGTAATTGGCAAAAAAACGGTGGCCCCCCATGATGATGCAAAACCATGTGATGGGAGTGGTGTGTAATGCGTCTCTTGGAGGAAGGCAATCTGAATAGAATGTCTAGCTAAATATGCCAAGACCTGACGCCCTTTTTTAGGATTGGATAAACCCCACACATTCCAGGATAGACACCTAAGGTGCAAGCAAAGGCCGCGCTCTTCCCTGGGAGTCATCTAAACACCACTAAATAGATCATTGCAGGTAGCAAAAGTGTACAAATCACGCAGTATGTAGTATAAGTAATTCTGCTCCCTACTAACAAAAATCTGAACAATAAACAACAATATAGAGATCCCAACCCCCACCCCCATCGGATACACAAAAACAAGGCACCCGGTGAATCCCAATCAAATAGTAGCAAACAGAAGGAAAAGGGGAGAGAAAAATGAAAGAAAGGGAAGGAGAGCAGGAGAGCAGGAGAACATCCTGGGGGGGAAGGCAACGCTCAACTGGTGCCGCCTGGTCGCAGAGCATGTAAAGTCAGAGTCATGTCCGCCGTATATGAAATTGTAACTCAATCGTTCAGTCTTAAATGCCTGAAAATGCAACAGTTTTTACATAAAGTCACAAATACGCAATAGCCATGTTCAACGTTTCGTGTTGGGGCTGCAAAACTTTCCAAGTATACCATTATACATAAGTCGTCCATCGAACATCAGGATCCCGGGTCATGATCACCACTCTGCCCCTGCAATCTGCCCGCATTCTGCTGTGTCTTCCAAAATTTCGCTGCCTCATCGGGAGTATCAAAAATGTGCGCCTTTCGTCTAATCTGTATCCCGAGTCGGGCCGTGTATAGCATGGCACACTGAACATTCGCCTTTTGTAGGGTGCGTTTAATGTCCATATATTTGCGACTGGCCTCTTGCACAATTGGTGTAAAGTCTGGGAAAATTGCAATGCTTGAACAGTGGTAGTTGAGCGAGCCGTGTTCTCTAGATAGTCGGAGTGTAACATCCCGGTCCTGGTAATTCAGGAGCTTGGCGATGATTATTCTCGGGGTTGCTCCAGGTGCCGGATGCGGTCCCAATGTGCTGTGAGCCTGCTCCACCGCAAATGTAGCAGAGAAGGACTCCCTCCCAAAAATCTCTGACAGAACAGTTTCGACAAATTTAGACATAGGGCCAGTGTTTGTGGACTCGGCTATTCCTGCAATGCGAACGTTATTTCTGCGCAATCACGCTTCCAAATCTTCAGCCTTGGTGGCAAGTTGTTTCAATAGGCCTTCAGCTCTTTCCAATCTTCTTTGAACGGTCGGTTGCGCATCCTCAAGATCAGAAATCCATTGCTCCGCATTGCCCATGCGAGTGTCCTGTGCTTCGAGGCGGCCATGAATGTCGTCCAGTTGGGTGGTTAGTGTATCCAGGCGGGCGTCGATGGCTTGAAATCCAGCCCGCAATTCAGCCATTATGGCGGCAGATCCCTCTAGTTGGCTAGACTCGGGGTCATTAGGGCCCTCAGCTTCTACTCACCTAGGGGTCTTTACGGCTTCGAAGTTGAGCTGTCGCTGTTTAGGATCACTGTGGCCCATTCTCGCAGGAAAGGAGATCCGTCTGAACTTTAGGGTAGAATGAGGTTAGGCTCGACCCACAGGGACTGGGAATTAGTTCACCCTGGACACTCCCCGCATAGCTCACGATGTCTCAAGGGCTCACAGCAGGCGCCAGGGATGATGCATATACATGAAGGGGCGCTCTGTGATTAGTTGCCAGACGTGCATCCCACAACGAGTGACCAGCAGAACATAGGTGGTCAGGCAGGAAGAGAGACCATGCGGTAGCTCAGTTGTGGCCGTGAGTTTAGTGCAGCACCAACATCATTGTCCACTCACAGTGGGGCCCCATAAAGATCGTGTGGTATGCCCCAGGGCCAGCGACACAAGCACAGTAAGCAATCGAATTCACCGAGTCGGGGGGGGCAGGCCAATCAGCATGGCACCTCCTACCTCACCTCCTGGGTGTCTCAGCATGTGTGCCTCCACGCTCCTGCCCAGATCAGATGGGGGCTCAGCGACGGCCACAATCCAGCAGAGAGAGGCCACCAATGCCACGAGGCCTCAACACCTGCACCGAGCCTCGGCACGCCGTGCGCCCTCTGGACCCCACCCTCAGGCTCACCCGAGACCCCTGTTGTCTCGGGCCCCCGAAGGCTGCATCAGGTCCGGGAGCGCAGCGTGCCGATTCCTGGCACAGCGGGCACTACCGGGGCCGCGGATGGATCGTTTGGCGGCCGGGTCCCTCCCTACATCAAGCCCGGCACAGCAGTCCGGTTTCCGGCATGATTTCTTCAGGCGGGGGGCAAAAGGCAGGTGGCTGCGCCGAAGCTACTGAGTCAAGCGGCCATCTTGGTCGCTGCTCGGCCACGCCCCCTACCAAAAGAACTTTAATTCCAGTTAATAGCACCACCTACACAGTGAGTAAATTTGGAGAAATTCGAAGAGTATCAACTCATTCCAAATTACCTACTGGTGATCTTCATTCTCAGTACCCTTTTTTTCTTGTAATTGCACAAAAAAGTATTCTTCACATTCTCAGGCATCTGCTGGGTTGGAACTCTGGCCCCTCTCTGTTGTCTCGTCCACCAGGTCAGAGAAGTTAATAAAGTAGTTTCAAAGGTGCAGTAGGCAAGAGTCCCAGGTTTAGCGGGCAGAAGTCGCGCTTGCTCACTAAACTGCCTCACCACATTGGTTGCAGAAACAGCACAAAGATAGGTGCATGGGATCTCAATTACTTTATTTACTGGTTTAAGAAATCTGAGTTGTATGCTCCCAGGGACGTCATAGGATACCGGGTCCCAAATGTAACAACAGGGGTTTTTCACCACTGTTTACCTGGAGCCCCTGTATTTTGGACCTTCAAACTGGGAACCAAGGGGCAGATTTACGAGGAAGTGACGCATCTGTAGAGATGCGTCACTTTCCCTGCGCCACCCTGAGAAACCCTTGCGCCACCATGGATGCGCCGTATTTACAATACGGCGCACCATGGCGCAAGGATTTACAGATGCGTCAGAAATTCTGACGCATCTGTTGGGGCAAAAGTCACACATTGCTGGAGCCGTGTCGCAAGCACGACGCAACTCCAGCAATGCATTTTGAGGCCTATTCCCACTACACTGCGTCACTCCTTACGCCTGCTTCAAGCAGGCGTAAGTTTTTGACGCCGTGGTGTCCTAGAAGTGACGCAGTGAAATCTTGTAGATTTCACTGCGTCACTTTTACGAGGCCTTCCTGCGTGGGAACGCCCACCCTGCATACATTATACCTGACGCAGGTATAATGTGACGCATGGCTTTACAACGTGACGCATCTCCCTAGAAGCGTCACGTTGTAAACTGGCCCCATTTTTTACGCCGTCGCTGCGTCACAAAAGTGACGCAAGGGCAGCGCAAAAGTGTCGCAAGGGGCTTGTAAATCTGCCCCCAAGTACTTATTTTTGCACGTAACTCTTAGAGCAGCAAGGCAAAACAGTGCAATGACTTCTCAGGGGAGCTAGAAACTCAGACGTCAGCAATGCTGCAAATACAGAAAAGCCAAATATGGTCAAATTTGGAAAAAAAATGTGAGATGGCTTTTGAGCAATAAAGAGATAATAAGGGCTTCATCTTATAAATTCCTCGGTGCTTGGTTTTTATGAGAATAGAAACGTCAGAGTTATGTGGAGGCTTTCAAGTTAAAAACTGTTGCATTAACCTGTACATTATCTCACTTATCAAAATAAAATTCAGGGGCATATTAGCAAGACCCACGTTAAAATTATCGCCGTTTTAGCAGCAGGAAACTGCCGCTAAAACGGCGATAATGAGCTTGCTAATATGCGTTATGGAATTCCAATAGAAGGCCAGGTTAGATGTCCTGCACATCTAACCTGGGCTTCTATTGGAATTCTATAACGCATATTAGCAAGCCCATTATCGCCGTTTTAGCGGCAGTTTCCTGCCGCTAAAACGGCGATAATTTTAACGTGGGTCTTGCTAATATGCCCCTCAGTTCCTATAGCTAAACCCTATTGGGAAGAAACATGAGCCAAAATCTCACGATGTGGGCATAGAACGTTTGACAACTAAGGGGCATATTATCTAAAAGTGCGCTAAACATCGCAAAGCGTGTTTAGCGAGCACTTTTTATCGCCGGCTATCGTCGGAATAATTTACCATGCTAACGCTGTATTAGCGACATTTAGCGCTATGGCGATAATTATTCCAGCCATAGCGGTGTTTTCCATGAAACATCGCTGGAAAACCAGCGATGTTTCATGGAAAACGGCGATAACCTTGCTGATACGACCCTGTGGTCGTATCAGCATAATCCACCCCCCCATGTTAGATATGGCTAACACCTGCTAATTGCAGGTGTTAAATAAGTGGCGATGACCCCGGTTAGCGCGACTTTTCACGTCGCTAACTGGGGCCATGGCCACCTTGCTAATAGGCGATAGCCCTTTTAGCGGGTGTTTCCCAGGTTTGTTCGTCGGGAACGCCCACTTTGCATGTCATTAGCGATAAATATCGCTGACATGCAAAGCGGTAAAAACACGGGTGCTAATGCCCGAAAACTGTCTCTAACTGCTGTTAGAGACAGTTTGCTGATAGGGCGATAAGAATATCGGCGCTTTAGCGGCAAAAAGTGCCGCTAAAGCGGCGATAGTGCCCTTGCTAATATGCCCCTAAATGTCTGTATATTTTTTTGAGTGAAAATTTTTTCTTAGGCTAGAAAAGAAAAGTAATTAAAGGTTGCCTCAATGACTGAACCGATTGGGAGAATTATGTAATTTTGGAATCCCTCTTCGAATTCCTACATTACGTGAGGTGAGTGCCCCATACCTATAAGGAGGGATGACTGTTATCACACATTGAACTATTGATAAATAAGACAGGGATTTTACATCCCTGAGCCCACCTTAATGAGATTGATTGTTGCATTGGATACAAAAGATACTTTTAGTTATTTCTCCCCACTGAATGCTATGGAGGGACTATAATGGAGGAGAAATCTGGTGTATACTGTATGTGTAGTTGTTTTATCATAAAAAAAGATGGAATGAAAAAGTGGGTGTGCAATGATGTCAGGTGGACAGTTTTATACCTTACTGGAATTTGATATGCTGAATGAGTTTGAAAGAATGTCATAAGTATGGAACAATGATAGGGTGAATGATAAGTACACAGCAGGATATTTGTTTCTAAAAATATATGGTGTAGATTGGCAGTGAGTCTATTCTGAGCACTGTGAATATATAGTTTGACAACATTTATATTATTATATGTTATCAACTGTAATGTAATGTTTCATGTTCAAAAAAGAGGAATCAGACTCTTGTGCCAAGCTTTTTGTTTGCTTGTATATCTCGTTATCACGATCATGATAGATGTTTCCAATAATAGTTTTCTTGAAATAATATAATATTGTTAGGTCTTGAAGAAGGTGGTTGGCCACCAAAATGTGTTGATGAATAAAACAGTGACATAATCCACTAACTCTGAACACTTGTAGATGATTAATCAATTCATGATTGCAGTGACATAATTTTCGATATGCACAATTTTAAAAGCTGAATGTATGAGCTTATTTTTTATATATCTTTCTATGGTATATGTTGTCTTTTTTATGTGATTTCTATCGTGTCAAAATGAATTATTATAAGATTATTTATGACCATAATAAATATTTAATTATTATTTTTAGGATTTTATTTGGCTTTATTTTTGAGAATATATACCTCTGCTGGTGTGAATATAGAGGATGAATAGTTGGCAAAAATATAGTGGTTAATGGATAAGGCTTGTGATTAAATATATTTTCTTTAATCCAGGGGAAAAACTCTTCAACATTGGATTTGAAAACCAAGTCCCCTTGGTTTTTGAGGGGTTATTCTCATTTATTATTTGTGGCTTCCTTCAAAGGCTGCTACTCCATTGGGTCATCAGAGGAAGCTTTCCGCTGATGGAGCCGAATAGGGCTGCGTCAACAGAAATTTAGCGGTCCGTCTGACTCTAAGAGCCTTCTTCTGAGTTTGGCGGTCTTCCAATGGGATCACCACCGCTGCAGTCCCAGGAAGACCGTCAAGCCCGTGGTGAGCCCGCCTGCAGGATTATGACTTTAATGCAGGGTGGGCAGGTGGTGCTGCAGCAGTCTCAAGGCAGTGATATGCTAGGGTCATAGGAGAGACTAACAAGCATACTGCCGTCTAGAGAGAACCTGCAGCACATTCCTGCACAGTGTGGCATGCACCATGTCATGTGTGCCACACAGTGCAGGAACGATGGTGTTATTCCTGGGGGGCACAACATGTGCCCCCTGTCATGTACCCCCATGGCCAGATTCAGCTAGGGGCTCTGTTAGGGCCCCTTACCTGCATTTCCACCTCCCATTTTATGGGGGGAATGCAGGTCCTAATATGCTTGGCATCAGCAGCCAGCATATTCAGGCCCTTTGAAGACCGCCGCCATAGCAGGATCCTTGATCCCGGTGGAGGCGGTGGTCTTGTGGCACTCCCACCACAACACTCATAATAGGGCGGATGGGAGATCGGACCGCCATCGCGAGTACGGCAGTCCCAGGACCGCCAGTCCCAGGCACTGTGTTCATGAGATGAAAACATAGCACCATAAATTCTTGCTTTCTAGTACTCCTAAACTAGTCAGACTTTCAAACATTGGTTTGTTAAAAGTAGTAGAGAAGTAGAGTACAGTGATGCATAAAAAATAGCAAGTATGATAACATTCTTGAATGAAAATTATGGCATGATAGTAACAACGTTAGAGGCCCAGGTGCAGCAGTGGATTTCATTACCCCTCTCCCTAGTGGTTATGATAGCGCTAATGAAAAGGATTGTTGTAGTAATCTGCTTAGCTGTTATCTATTTGCCTAGCTGTGATGTCATCCATTGGGCTATGGAATGTTACTGTTTGAATTGAAGGAGCTGCTGTGACAGTTCCCTGGAGGCTGTGGAGACGGACGGTCATTAAACTGTGCTTTACCACCCTTACCTGTTCTGTGGTGATTACCTCAAATTTGGCGACGAGATGGTCTGACCGTCGGACGTCTCCACCCACGTGTGCAGCACTCTCGTTTGTTACTGTGCGTTTCTGCTCTCGAGTCAGCTGTGGGCTGACAGTTGGCACATACTGAGTAGCGACTATCAGGGCAGCGGAGGAGTGACCCTGTGTTACAAGTCATTCCCTGGCGGTGTTCACCTTTGTTGAGACATCAGTGGGACGTCGGTCCTGGTGTGAGGTGAGCCCTTCTCCGGTGTGAAGTGAGCCCTTCTCCGGTGTGAAGTGAGCTCTTCTCCGTCGGTCCTGGTGTGAGGTGAGCCCTTCTCCGGTGTGAAGTGAGCTCTTCTCCTGCAAATATCCTGGGACATCGTGCCAGACATATTTTTCTAGTGCGCGACTTCCTCGGACATCACCTGCATCCCCTGAGGGTCATTGGACTTTGAGTGGTGGGAGCGGAGTGGCGTGCTGCTCAGGTACTTTTCTCTGTGGGTGTCCGGAGTGAATCTGACCTCCTCCTTGGCGAACCTGCTCCAAGTGATGACGTGTCAGAATGATCGTTATCTGACGTGTCAAGTGTGACTGGCACAGCATACAGCATTGGTTTAGAAGAGTTCCGTTTATGTGCGGAGTTTCCATGACAACCAGCGTATGACGTGGAACGCATTTCGTGCTGGTGAGGATTTCTTCGAGTGTGTGGTATCCCTGGCAGCCAGCGTCTGGCATATGGAGAATTCGCGCTGAAGAGGAGTTCTTTGTTTACTGAACTCAACGGCATCCATCATGCGGGGTTAAGAGGAGTGGAGTGTCTACCGCTTTCGAACATTTCTCTGGTGTTTGTTTTGTCAAGGAGCAGCAGTTTTTAAGTATTTTCGTTTCGAGCAACAGTTTTAAAGTACTTTCGTTTTGCTTTACTTCACAGTGTTTGGTTTATTTAAAAAAAAAACTGTATTAATCCATTAGTACTACTATTGATTTGCCCAGTCTTCGAAAAAAAAAAGCAAATTATTCTAATAGTCAACTGTTATTGTTTTTACAGTATTTCGGTGCATGACTTGCAGGTATCTGCTACTCTTCTCATTATATTTTGATTGAGTGTACTGTGTGACCCTGAGGGATTTACTTACTCTCTACGGTTTTAAGGTGATAGTTAAGCATTACTATTGTTCAATTCAAAATGCAGAGTGTTCAAGCACCTCCACCGTTTTTACAGCTTCCAGGAGACCCTCCTGTGCGATGGAAGGTTTGGTACAGAGCTTTCACAAAGTATTTAGGAGCTTTGGGGGGCTTTAGATTCAGTGCGGAACGTAGGAGATTCATGCTGGAACACAACTTAGGTTTAGAGGGGCAAGCTGTTTTAGAACATTTACCCCCTCTGGAAGTTCCCGAAGGTGAAGAACCTCTCAATGAGTTTGACCAAGCAGTAGCCATGTTAGAAAAGCAATTCGATGTAGAAGGGAGTTTGGTTGTAGCGAGGCATAAGTTTTTTACAAGAGAACAGGAAAATGATGAAAGTATTGTAACTTATGTTGCCGCGTTACGCATTCTTGCATCTGAATGTGAATTTGAACAGTTTACCTCGCAACTTATAAGAGATCAAGTTGTAGCACATTCCAAAGATAAAAAGTGCAAGAGAAGTTATTGACGTTAAAAAATCCATCGTTAGAAGAGACTATCACTATTGTTAAAAGTATTGAACTGTCTCAGTTAGCGTCTAAAGAGTTGAAACCAGATAAGATGAATGTTGGTGCGGTAAAGGAAAACAAGGAGCCTACAGATAAACAAGTGAATGTAATGCGTGGAAACAAAAACACATTTTACAAACCTGAGAAGAAGTTCAACCCTCAAAAGAATGTGTGTACAAAGTGCGGTTTTTCTTCACATTATCCCAACGCTCGCATTTGCCCAGCTAAGAATGTTTCATGTCGCAAATGCGGGAAACTTGGGCATTTTGCGAAGATGTGTATGTCAAAGGGCAACCCTGTTAACTCTGTTCGAGAGGATATAAACAATGCTGAACATATGGATGATTTGGTCAGTTCCTTGAGGGATTTAATCCTAGTGGTTAAAGATGATGCTGATGAGTGTGTTGATCCAGTCGAGGAAATAATTGTGGATGGGAAGCCCATTCAACTGTTGGTGGATTCTGGGGCACGCATGACTATGGTCACAGAAGAATTGTTTGAGAGTGTTTGGGAGGACAAACCACTTGAGCCACCGGATAGAAGTCCTGTATCCTATGAGGGTAGGAAAATTGAGCTTAAGGGTTTTTTTGAGACTAGCTTGATTTTCAAAGAGAGGCGCATTTTTGGGAAGGTTTATGTGGCAAAGAAAGGGCTTAATATTTTGGGGTGGTATCACCAAGGTTTATTTGGTATGACCCTTAGACCAGGAACTAAGGAGCAAGTCTCAGTGGTGGATGAGTCTCAGCAGCCTAAGTGTGTGATGGAGTGGTGTGATAAGTTCAAGAGTGTGTTTGCTGATGGTTTGGGGAGCATTAAAGGGTTTAAGCACCGTATTAAAGTGAAAGATCAGGCTACCCCTGTGAAGCACAAACTGCGCAACGTGCCGTATAGTGTGAGGGATGATCTGTTGTGTGAACTTAAAAGGTTATGTGAGTCTGGTGTTATTGAACCGGTGGAATCGTCCTTATGGTTGTCTCCATTGGTCGTCGCCCGTAAGAAGGACCAAAGTTTGAGAGTGTGCATTGATTTGCGCAGTCTCAATAAAGAGATTTGGGTGGACTCCCATCCTCTTCCCCGTATTGATGACATTCTTGGGAAATTTGATGGTTGCAGGTTTTTTTCAAAAATTGATCTTTCATCTGCCTACCATCAGGTGGAGTTGGATCCAAGTTGTAAGCATGTGACTGCTTTTGTTTCGCCTATTGGCACATTTCAATTTAGGCGTATGCCTTTTGGGCTTGCATCTGCTGCTTCAGCCTTTCAACGTATCATGGAGAGTGTTCTGGAGGGGCTGGAGGACACAGTGGTCTTTCAAGACGACATTCTGGTCGCTGGGAGGTGTAGAGATTCACATGACAGGCAACTTTCAAAAGTTCTACAAAGGTTACAGGAAAAAGGTATTGTTGCTAACAAGCGAAAATGTGTGTTTGGACAGGAGTCCATTGAATATCTGGGACATCGTATTTCAGGTCAAGGTATTCAACCTAGAGAAGGGCTGATTGAGGCTATCCGGAATGCTCCCTGTCCTGAATCAAAAGAACATGTTTCTTCTTTCCTGGGTGTGTGTGAGTTTTATTCTAAATTCATCCCTAATTTTGCTGCCAAGACTGTTCATTTACGTGAGCTTCTCAAGAGAAAAGTTGTTTTTGTGTGGGATAAGGTGTGTCAAGATGAGTTTCTTCGCATCAAGGAAGAGTTAGGTACGTGCAAGGTGCTTACACCTTTTGATCCTCTTGTACAATGTATTGTATCAGTTGATGCTAGTCTTGATGGTTTGGGCGGCATGATTACTCAAGTGAAACATGGTAAGGAGCATACCATTGGGTTTGTTTCTCGAGCTTTGCGACCTAGTGAAAAAAATTACTCGGTCATAGAAAGAGAGTTATTGGCCTGTTGCTGGGCGGTTGAAAGGTTTAAGTGTTTTCTTTGGGGTAAGTCTTTCAAATTACTTACTGATCACAAGCCTCTCATTCCTATTCTCAATGGTCATATTGTTAAAGAACATACTCCAAGGATAGCGAGATTGAGTTCGAAGCTGCTGCAATACAATTTTGAAGTTGCACACATACCAGGTGCGAGGAATATCAGGGCAGATTTTCTGTCAAGATTACCTCTTCCTCTTACTCAAGAGGAATTATGTCAGGGTAACGACGATGAAGAATGTTTGATTGCAGCAGTTGATGTTTGTGGTGTGGGAGGTTTTTCAGAGAAAGAGTGGTTTGAAGCTATGCAAACTGATTCTGTTTTAAAGAGAGTGAAAGAACACATTGTTTTAGGCTGGCCTAAGGAGAAGCATCTTGATGCTGAACTTCAACCCTATTCCAAGATTTCCATTGAGCTTACATTGGAGGGTGGGGAGTTAATTTTACGTGGTGACAAGTTTGTTCCACCGAATCATTGAGGTCACGCATCATCACTTTGGGCCATGAAGGTCATTTGGGACAAACTAGCACTAAGAGAAGAATTCGCTCTATATATTGGTGGCCTTCAATGGACAGGCAGATTGACGAGGTCGTTAAGGAGTGTATTATTTGTTGCTCGAGCGACAAGGTTATCAAGATTTCCACTCCCCCTGTACAAGTGGTCGCACCTCCCAATGAACCGTGGATGAAGTTAGCTGTAGATTTTGGTGGGCCTTTTAATGCTCTTCCCCGGAGATACAAGTTTGCGTTGGTTGTAGCTGACTATCATAGCAAGTGGTGGGAAGTTAATTTTATGGTTGATCCCAACACTATGGAGGTCATTCGTTTTTTTCAAAGTTTGTTCTCTAGGGAAGGTTTTCCCAAGGAGATTGTCTCAGATAACGGGGTGCAATTTACTTCTAAAGAGATGACAGAATTTTTATTTCAGTCTGGTATTCTACACCGCCGTGTTGCTTTATATCATCCCCAGGCCAATGGTTTCATTGAGCGCATGAATCGCATCCTGGTTGAGTGTGTGCAGTGGGCTTTATCTAATGGTGTTGACATTAAGAAAGCTGTCCACAGTATGTTATGGGCGCACCGCACTACTCCTGTCCAGGCCATGGGCAAAAGCCCATTTGAATTGCTGCGTGGAAGAATCGCCACTTTTGACATGTGTCCTGCCTGGATGAGACAGTGGGGTCTGTGTTCAAAGGAGGGAACATCGAGCAAGCCTTTGGCTGTTCCCCATGATTCTGATCTGAGTGTAAACAAATCTACATGTGATGTTTCTGTAAATGTGAACAAACATGTGTTTAATTCAAAAGTTTCTGTTGGCGATTGGGTCAAAATCAAGCTTCCCACTAAGGTGCCAAAAGGATTGTCCAAGTTCAGTACCCCAGTTAAGGTAGATGCCATTTCACGTTTTGCTGTCAGGGTCAATGGGAAGCATTGGTGGAACTGTTCTAGGGTTTACAAGATTCCCAAAGAACTGGTTCTCAAAATGAGACTTGAGAGTGGTGTGGAGAAGAATGGAGAGTTGGGTCCATCTCAAGGTCCATCAAAATCCAACTTTTCTATTGTGCGTAGGAGTCTTAGGAGGAGTGTTCCTCCTAAACGCATGGATCTGTAGTGCCTCCTAGTTTCATTTGTGTTCTTATTCATGGATCTACATATGTCTTATTTCTTCCTGTTTTTTTTTTTTTCTTCTTTGTTTTTATCACTTATCTTAACACCTTAATGTATTTTTCTGTTCCTTTTATTCTTTTCCCTTTGCCTCTGTAATTTTTTATGAAAGAAGGGAAATGTTGTAGTAATCTGCTTAGCTGTTATCTATTTGCCTAGCTGTGATGTCATCCATTGGGCTATGGAATGTTACTGTTTGAATTGAAGGAGCTGCTGTGACAGTTCCCTGGAGGCTGTGGAGACGGACGGTCATTAAACTGTGCTTTACCACCCTTACCTGTTCTGTGGTGATTACCTCAATTATCCTTCCAAAGTTCTTATACTTGTTTACCAATACACTCTTACCACTACTTCAATGCCCTTTTTAAGACTGTAAGATTCTTTCTGATTAGGCTCGTGTGGGCCGGTAAACACACGAGGATTAAAGGAGAAATGTGAATTCTACCCTATGAACAGGATGGCAATGCAGCACCAGACCGGTAGCAGTACTGTCTCTGTGTAAATGCCGCAAATGCACAATATCGCAACTACCCACCTGCGTATATGCCCCTCTTAGAAGTAGAAAATTATAGCTTAGCTATGCATCCATACCAGATAAAATTCCACCACACAATACTGAGATGCCATGCAAAACTGACTCTGCTGGCTGTACTGTGGCAGTCTGACAAAAGCTTGGTTCTAGTACCTGGATGGAGTCAATGACTTCCCCAGAACTCCTGATCCTTCATCATCTCAAATTCACTCCAATATGAGAACAAACTAGCCCTGAATACATTTGGTAGCCTATTTGTGGAAGGTAACTTCATAACACTGCAATATATAATTAGGGTATGGGAATATACCTGTAATTGTTTTTCTATACTATAGGTTGCAGGCATTTGCAGGGACACCTTTACCACATACCCACAAAAATCATTCCACTTTAATTCTTTAAAAATGCTTATTCCCAAAGTGGACTTGTCACATTGTCACAACTCCATACAGACCAAAGCCCTGATCACCAAGCCTCTCCCAAGGGACAAATGGCATCAAAACCTAGACATCAAAATATCAGAGGCTATCTGCATTTCTTGCTGGTTGCACACTGGCACTCTGTCACCCCAAATGTGGTTATACATCGTAAACGTCAAGTTTCATTGTAGAATATATCACACCACACATAGCTTCATGAGTATAAAGCTAAAGAAAGATGCTGGATTTGATAGATGTGGGGCACTGGATGTGGATTTTCTGCAGTTCAATGGGTAAGTCCCCAGATCAATGACTTTTGGTGTAAGGTCACTGAGACATTAATGAATATGATTGAGTGACCCATTGAACAAGACCCTAGAATGTTCCTCTTGCAATTAACAAAAAACATTCCTCTAAGTACGAAAACATTCACCGTTATAGCAAAAATGTAGATCGCCATGTACTGGGGCCCATGGAGTACACCCACCTATTACAGATGGATTGCAGAATAAATATACTGCAACGAGAACTCAAAACCTATTAAACAAAGCTACCTTATTCTTCCCTCTCCAGAGATATAGGAATCCGTCTAAAACACTACTTCTGCAGCTGTAAGACTTCCATGGATCCCTCCCGAACATAATTTGAGAGGCAAGTTGTTTCAAGGTCTTATTTTTCTATATTTCCTATAGAAATTTCCCACAGACCACTGCCTGCTCTTAAAAAATGAAAAGAAAACTTTTCATTTTTTTCTTTCAAACGCAACCCATTTTCCTTCAAGGAAAACGGGCTGTATTTATAAAAAAAAGTATTGCTTTATTCAAAAGCTATCACGGACATGGTAGTCTTCTGACCCCTGTGATTTTAGCGATTCCTAATGGGTCGTAAATTGCTACCTACTGTAGGAAGGTGGAATCTGACTATATGGTTGCCCCCACTTTTTTCCTGGTGTTTTGCTGGTTTATGACTTAGTTGGACTGGGATCCTGCTATTCAGGGCCCCAGTCTATCTGCTTTCTCTGTAAAATGGTTTCCATGTGCCTTAGGCACATCTCTAATTGGAATCTGGAGTGCCCTTATAAGTCCCTAGTATATGGTATACTATGTACCCAGGGCATAGGTACCTCAGAGGCCTACCAGGGGCTGCAGCATGTATTGTGCCACCCCTGGAAGGCCATCCAAAATGACACCACAGGTCTGCTACTGCAGCCTGGGTAAGGTGGTGCATGCACCCCTTACTGTGATATAGGTTACCTATATCCCTACATACATACACACATATAAACCTATAAGTCACTCCTATGGCAGGCCTTGTCAATCCTGAAGGCAGAGTGCATGGTTCCTATGTGAGAGGGTGCCCCTGCATGTGCAGGGCCACTCTGCAGCGTTCGGAGACCCTTCTCTGGTGCTGTTTGTAGTGCAGCCTGACCATATACTCTTAAGCGCATTATAACCTCGCGTTAAATGCTAACTTTGGGATGGCTGCACAGAAACATGTCGTGTTTGGTGTCAAACAATTTGGAATACTACCCCCCCGCCAATTCTGGCGGCGGGGGTAGCATTCCACCCTTCTAGAGGGAGAGACATGTACACACTGGCTTGCCCGGTAACTTCTTTCCAAAGCCCTGGCATCACAAAATGGATGCTGCTGCCACAGACACAAGTCTGGCCTCCTGCTGCTGACCGAAACTCCGGCAGGGGAGGCCTGGACAATAGGTTTCCTGTCGCAGGGAGGTGTAAACACCTCCCCAGACAGGATAGTGTGTATTGGGGCTGGGCGGGAGCACTCTCTGGTGCTTTGAAGTCCTGCACTGGGGGCACATTTGGTGTCCTCAGTGCATACCCCAGTTCAAACCGGTTCAGGGGCTTCCAGCCCCTGCTCTGGCGCGAACTGGACAAAGGGAAAGGGGTGTAGCCACCCCTATGCCCTGACCCACCCATAGGTGGGACCACAGAGTAAGTCCAACCCCCTAACTTAGTATAAGTATGGGACCCCAGTCCTTAGGACTTTAGATTTACCTGGACGAAACTCTGATACAGAATCCTGGACTTTCGACGCTCTACTTTAAGATTAGAGGACTGAAGAATCTCCCTTGGGGTCAAGGAGTGACTCCCCTGCTTGGCAGGCACCAAAGAAGCAATTGTCCGGTCTGCATTGCCGAAGCTCCCGTCGGACGCCGAAGTTTTTGCATCACCAGAGGTAGATTTCCAGACTTCCCCGAGGCTGCCCTGAGTCCCCAGCAAAGCTGAGGCCCGTAGCTGTCGTGGGTAACGTGGAACCGTGACCCCTGGACACCGAACGCATTTGCAAGTGCATCCTCTTCTGGGTCTCCCACGAAGTCGTGCTTTGGGCTCCGAGTAGCCCCAGCCTCCAGCACCAACTGCACCGAAGATCACTGGCCTCCATTCCACGAGTGTCCTGTGAGCCAGCTCCACGTGCACTGTCTTGAGGCTTCTTTGCGGTCGCTAGTCCGTTGGCTAGTAGGCCCTCCCGAAGGCCAATCTTTTTCTGCTTAGGCTCCCTGGTTGCTCCAGGTGTGCCCTGACTTATCCTCGCTGGGTGAGTCCCCCAGACCTTGCTGGTCTGCAACATCGTCCTTCTTCGCTTTCCACGAGACTTGCCGTTGCCAAGGCTTGTTGGGTCCAATCCGGTCGCCGACACCCCTGCAATCGACAAACGTTGTGGGACAGCTCGAATCCAGCTCCTGGTTGTCGTCGATGCCTCCTGGACCTCGTGGCTGAAGAGTCAAGACGACCATCAACCTACCTGAAGCACTCGACCTCGGTGGGCATCTGCTCATCGCCTTCCTGGTCACTGGCTAGTGACCCAGACTCTGTCCCCTCTGCTTTCAGGTTCTTCAGATCTTCGATCCACCTTTGTATCCACCCGAACACTTTCGACTTGGTCGCCAGCAGCACTTTGCAGCAGATCGCCATAGAAAGCGACGACGAAACCCGACCCCGAAAGACACCTATGCACCCGGCTTCCCTGGGTGAGGTAACTCGAGTACTCCGGTGCTCCCGTGGGTATAGACACTAGAACAGCCTAGTTCTCAAAGGGTTTGCTCCAAGTCCTCCTCTAAGTGTCCCTTTTCTTTTAAATTCTAATTGCGACTTTCCCCATAGAAGTTAACGGTGGTTCGCGGTTGTGTTCATACACTGCACGCGTCCCCCGTGGGTCCCCTGTGTCACTGCCTTGGGTGGTTCCTTGTGGTCCAAGCACTTCTACAGGCTCTAGGCCTTGTGTCTAGCTCAGTCGTGGTTCTTATACCACTTTATTGGTATATGGTTTGGTACGCCCCTGGGGCTCAAACGTGTATTTGTGCTATTACTGTAGATAACTAACTCGTAACGTATGTACTTCGAACTCTAGCCTCATAAAGAGATTAGAGGGGTGTGGTTAGTAATAAATACATATATTTTGAATATATACCTGGTGTGGTCCTCTTTCATTTGGTCACTCAAGAGATTATAGACTGGTAAAACAAGCTGCTTTACATTCCTTCAAGACTTAGCCTGAAGGCTGCTCTCCATAGCTACCACTAGGATAGCTTTCAATAAAGGTTGTCTTTAACCTATCTCCAATAAGGGGTTGTTTGGACTGGTGCAAGGTGCCCACTATAATTAGTGGACAGCATATGCCAGGCCAACTTCTCACACCTACCTCATTAATATTAATGAGGTAGGTCAATTTGCGACCCTTAGGAATCGCTACATGAAACTTATGGAGTTTCATACATTAGGACTAGGATTACCTAATTGAGATTCGTAGAAAATCGCAATTAGCTAATCGCTATTCCTAATATTGATACATGTGGCCCCTAATGTGGTTCACCCTGCAAGGGATTGTGGCTGTTGCTTGACCACGGCTCATACCCTAGTCAACCAACAACCCTATTTCTCACATCAGGCAAGTACCATGCTAATTCCTGAAGTTATTAATTTCACCTGAAGGAATAATAAATAAATCAGCCATCCTACCTGAATGCTAGGAAAAAGCTGATAGGAAACAAAAGGGGACAAGTGTCCATAAGTGGAGATCCATAGCTAACGCATTCACAGATCTAAACCCATTTTTCGCCTCCATAGTACTGATTATGTCCTTTATTATGAGTTTAAGAGGCAAACTTTTATACACATCACCTTATTTTCATGCCACTGATGTCACATCTAAATCTTATGCTGCCCCTAATTGCGGTCAAGATTACCATTCACCAGTAGATAAAGCCTTTCCCTCAAACACCACAGGGAACAAGCCACATTTCCCCATTCATTATCGGGGTCTTCCCCATGCCATGCTGTTGCATAAGTGCATAACAAAAAGCAAATAAGAGGCCACTCAAACAATAAATGAAACAGCAGACTCAAACAACCGCAATAGAAAACTGCCATTCACGGTGCGCACACTGCAGGACTCATGACCTGGGGGGACCTATTTATCGATTCCAAACTTTGTACATTTACGACACTTGTAGATGACTATAGAATATCCCCTGGATCATACCTACTATTCACATCACTAACGCAACAGTTGCTCCAGACGTGGGGCACTAGGAAAACCGAGCCAAAAATCTCTGATGTGCTCCAAACGCTCCTGACAAACGGCACGGGCAGGAGAGCAGTCACTGTGCTATATAGCTCACTCAAACTGGACACCGCAATCCCTATGGCCCCATTAAGGGAATACTGGGATACCGCACTTGAAACCACACTAACTGATAAATAATGGGCGCAGGGACTAACATATCCCAAAATAATATCATCAATGCTTGAATCAAATTCACAAAATTTAACTATTTACATCATACCTACGTAACCCCACACAGACTAGCGAGGATGTACGAGGGTTCCCGTGATATTTGTCCCCGGTGCCGTGGCACTGAAGCCACGTTTCTACACATGGTGTGGGACAGTCCGAATATAAAAACATACTGGAATGAGGTGAAAAGCAAGGGGCATATTAACAACGAGGCGATAAGCAATTATCGCCGCTTTAGCGTCCGTTTTCGGACAGAAAGCGGCGATAATTCTATCGCCTAATCAGCAAGGTCACGCTATCGCGTGAATCCTTGCACTATCGCTCCTTTCCCCAACGCCCATCCTTGCATCTCTAATGAGATGCAAAGTGGGCGTTACTGGCGTACCTCGGATGGGCTACGTTGCAAATATCGCCGATGTTCACATCGCGATATTTACAAGGCAGCCCACAGGATTATAGCAAACGTTAGATTTTGGCGAAAACGGCCGTTTTCGCCAAAATCTAACATCTGCTATAATCCTGACTTACCTATGTTAGGCATAGGAGGTGGATTCTGCTGATACGACCACAGGGTCGTATCAGCAAGGTTATACGCCTTTTGCAGGGAACATCGCTGGAAAACCAGCGATGTTCCCTGCAAAAGGGCGATAACCTCGCTATCTCTGGAATTTTTATCGCCCTGGAGTAACGCGTTGTTAATAACGCGCTACCAGGGCGATAAATGCCAGAGATAGCCAGCGATAATATAATTATCGCTAAGCACGGCCAGCGATAATTATCGCTGGCCGTTGTTAATATGCCCCCAATTTATTAGAAGCCACCGAGACCTCAGTGACAGCGCGAAGACTGCACTTCCTGCTAGGATTTACCAAACGCACCACCAGGAGGAAACAAATTTAATACATTTATGGATTTGGTGCTCGGACTGGCCAACATAATTGGCCATGACATGGAAATCAAGCCAACCCCCATGTACACGCACATGGTTGCAGATCTTAAGAAAGTGCTGATCGCAGAACACTCACAGCTACAGGATACCGCTCACATGCGTGCTACATGCTCTAACCCCCCAGACTGGCAGAAATTTTTATCATATGTAGAATCGAAACTCCACCAACACAAACACAGTCGCTTCTTCATGCAGAACTGTTCCCCCATGATAACGTCCCTCTACGGATTTACCCTTACCCAATCCTAACCGGGATTGCTGTGTCTGGTTTCTCTATCACCCTGGCCTTGTGAGCCCTCCCTCATGCTCACCCATAGACACAATTGTCCAGAGGTCTTACACCTCTTCCCTGACAAAGTTAGGCAATAATTCAGTCTCCCTCCTCGCATATACACTAGCGCACCCGTTAGGTAATCCACCACACACTACACTGCAGCGAATCATGCATGCACGGGCAACTTACACAGAGGGTCCGTTCAACAAACTTACAGTGCATATATTGTTAATAAACAATGTTGTTTATAATTCAAAATGGTTGCATTGTGCAACACTGGCACTGTAGTTTCATAATCTGTGCTCAATGTTTGCATATATATTACGAATGCGTAACCCTGCAACTCTATGCAAAATGTTATACTTAAATTCATGTATATCCTCAACTGCTCCGTTGTCTAAGTACGTCACAACAAGAATTAATAAACGTCATTAAAAAAAAAAACATTGCTGCCTACAGTCTGCACATAAATGAGTTATCTGGCTCATTAGCTACCAGTCAAATGTTTTTGAATTGAAAAAGCGTAGCAGTAATTCTGGAAGTCAGGTAATGCCAAGCCCCCAGCAGTCAGCTTCCTCCTGAGCTTTTTCTAGGGGAGTCTGATGCCCTTAGATGCCCATAGAAAACTATTTACTTTACCATGTAATTTGCTAACATACTCTTTTGGAAATGTGAGGCATATAGTGTTAAATAAAAAGGAGACTTTTGGAAGGACCATCATCTTAACTAGGATGGAAACCACTATGGCAGGTTCACTCTGCCATACATAGTTAATGGTAAATTGTTCCATCTCACCAGGAGCTTCTCTACTTCAGAGCTCACTTTTTTTCAAATTTACCAAAGGGATATCCTCCAATTTGTGCACTATTTGGCACCCAAATACCTCATCTTCTTCTCCAGGTTCTGTGCACCTCCCTCCATCTCCCATGACATAACCTCCATTTTATCCTTATAAATTTGGTACCTCGAGATCTTACCAAGCTACCTTAGATATGGAATACGTCGGGTTACTAGTACACATTAAGATGACATCTGCATATAGTGCCACTTTAACTTCAAAACTGGCAACACTAACTGGAATGATGGTGGCATCTGACCTAATCCATTGAGCAAACAGTTCTTTATGCAGATCGAATAGGAGTAGTGAGAGGAGGCAGCCTTTCCTAGTACCCTTCGTAATAGAGAAATTGTCTGTCAATACATCATTTACCAAGACCCCTGCGAGTGGTGCCTCATATAAACTTTGTAACCTTCTAATCATTGATTGATTAAATCCAAAACTTTTAAAGACTTCCCAAAATAAGCCCAATTGACCATGTCAAAAGCCTTTGTGGCTCAAGGGCAGCAACCGTCACAGGAATATTCTGGGCACCAGCTAAATCAATGGTGCCCACCAGAAAGTGAGTCAGTTAGCTCAACTGTCGCCCTGAGATAAAACCCCTCTGATCAGGATGCACAACTCTTCTAACTACCTCTGCTATCCTGCTGGCCAGTATACCTGCAAAGATCTTATAATCCGTATTTAATAACAATATTGTTCTGCAAGAATCTGCTCTGGTTGGAAGCATTAGAATGGTAGCCTCCGACCAAGGAGGCCGAGCCTTCATCCCCTTTAGATAGATTGTGTTAAATAGTGTCTTCAATGCTTGTATCAATGCATCTAACATTACCTTATAGAGTTCGGCAGGGAGCCCATCGGGCCCAGATGCTTTACCGCCCTTTCACTTCAAGACCTGTCTCCGTATCTCTTCCTTAGTGATCTTCGAACCTCTGAACTTTAGCCTGTAACTTTGTTAACATCGGGAGATCTCTATCAGATAGCCAATTCTTAATGCTATATTTATTTGGATGAATATCTTCTTTATATAACAATCTGATATATTTCAGAGTCTATTAGCGTATGTATGGAATTCCTAGTTCTATCTGTCCTAACCTTCCAAGCCAAAAGGGAACTACAGTGTTTTCCATATGCAACATGCTGCATCTTACTGGCTCTCCAACTATCCTGCATCTTCCTTGCCAGCTTTCATATTCCACTTGCATTTCCTCTAATTCTAGACAAAGAACAGTTTTTTTTTTGCAAGAGTCAGTTATCGGGACACCTTGGAGTTCTATCTCATTCCTCGAAATTCTTGCCCAAAACATCTCCTCTTGATTTCGCATTACAGAAATCGCCTTCTTGATAAATTACTTATTACCCCTGTAAGATAAGCCTTATACATATCTCAGATTGTGGGCTGACCAGCTGTGCCCTTGTTTTGCATAAAAAACTCAACCGTGTTATCTGACATTTCTAAGCGTAGGCTCTCTTCAAAGAGCAAGGCTCTACTTAATGTCAAACTCCTCAAACATGACATGCCAGGATGGTCCAATTGCAGGCATGCAGAGGAGTGGTCTGAGCTGGAAGATGGACAACTGACTCTACCAGCTCATTTAAAGCTTGATCTAAGAGAAGTAATCTATCCTGGAGTGATAGATATATTTTTTGCTATAAAAGATAAATCCTTTGGAGGCCCCTGATGTCCTATGCCAAATATCTCTCAAGTTCAGGTCCCTCATTATGTCCCTCAATTTGAGACACATTTTGGGGGAAATCATAAAATTGGTTCTTGATATTCTGTCCAGTTCCTTATTTAAAACTACATTAGAATCCCCTTACCAATATGGGTGTAGGAGCTACAAATGGATGCTGTTGCAATTGGGACCACAATACACTGCACAGGACAGCTGTGTGCTGTCGATCTGCAAGATTGACACCAACCTTCTCCCAGTACGATCCGTTTTATACTTTAAGAGCTTAATCCCTGATATTTCCTAAGCACAATGTGCACCCCTCTCATGCACCTCCACTGCTCGGAACATACCACGTCTTGCACCCAGCTGAGCTTACTAAAATAATTTTAAACTCTAGCCTCTATGAATGGGTTTCTTGCAGCATTATAATGTGAGCCCCACTATCCTTTAGATGTTCTGCAACTAAAACTTTCTCCTAGATCTCATCCCATTTTCATTCCAAGTTACAATTTTGATCTCAAGGTTATTGGTATCAGATTTTGACCTATCCCCCATAGCTTTCCATGTATAGGGCCTGACAACCAGCTGTCTCCAAAATTACAGCATCTTATAATTCATCTGATGTGTGATCTGAGGACTTTTTTGTGTTTTTCCCAAATGCTCCCTACCCAATGTACCTCCCTTATTTCCACCCTGAGGAAAACCTCATCAGAACCTTGGCCCCAAGCTTCTGTAGTTCATCTATTCAGGAGCCGAGCTTCCAAGGTTGCAGTGCAGTCTTTTTGCCCACATCCGACCTCACTTGATACGTACATTTTTCATAAATGAAACCTTTCTCCCTCAAGAAACAAGTTAAAATGAACTCCTTCACAGTATAAGTAAGGAAGTTCATGAGAATCTTCCTGTATTTGAAAACTCCTTAAAGGGATCTCCGTGGACTCTTTGGATTTCCATATCCAGATCAATATCTGGTCTATCTCACAAGATCCACCCTTTCAGGAGTGAAATCATGTAGGCCTTTAGATTTCCTGTCCCCTCAGGGATGCTCAGCAGCCTTAGTTTATTGCGCCTAGAGTGATTCTCTAACCTTTCTAGGTCATCAATTAGTGCTTTATTTTGCAGTTTTAGCTTGTTTTTCTCCTGAGTGTTAGAATGCAAATTGAGACTTATCTTCTCCAAATTCTCTTCCAGAGTGTGGGTATGCTCTGCAAGATCATCAAAGTTTTTCTCTAGTACACAGCATTTCCCCTAGATCTCTTTCTGATTTATCTCAGAAATCTCAAATCTTTTCATTATGTCAGATCTGAGGCTCAAGAGGATATCTTCCAAGGAATTATGCAGACCGCCCTTGTCACCCAGCTGAGTCTGCTGATTCTCCTCCTCTGCCTCCAGCACCACTTTGGAGATATTCACCTTCTTGTGTACTCCTGCTCTCCCTAAAAAAAGGGCTTGGGCAGCTGGCAGAAGGGTCCCCCATGATACTGACTACCAGGAGTGGCTCAAACCAATTGCCTAAGGGTATAGATGTCAGCTCTTCCTTCACACTGCCACTCTGAATTTGACCATCCAATTATAGCAGACTCACAGCCCCCTCTGATAGTTGATTGTGACTCTTACACTGCTCCATTACTGAAAAAAAAGATTTAAGTGATGGAGTTGGCATTATAACTGCCCCACCAGCTTTTTTCCCTACAAGACTGAGATTTATCTTCTTTTGGTTAGATATTAATTTCTTCACTGGTCCAATTCCGGCAAGCGCTGTATACGTATTATGTTCTTTTAGAGGTGGCTCTCCTGAAGCTGCCTTTTTGTGGACAGAGTGCAGTAAATATCTATTCTTACCTGCTCCTTGGCTCAAATTATTAACCACTGGGATGGGACGATTATTGATTGAGTCTGCCGGAGTAGCCCATGCCCTTTGTTCTAATATATGTTGCTGACCCAACCTGCAGTAGCTATTACCTTCTTTTGTACCACCCACCTCCGCCGCTACATCTAGTGTGTCAATAAATACCTTTAAAGCCGGCTGCTGTTTATTCGACATTCAAGACAGTTTATTTCCTCCGCAAGCCTCAAAACCGGGAAACAAAGCTGCAAATTGAGGGCCAGAATTCTCCTCCTGACCCCAAGACCTGTCCATTCCAATGCTGAGCCTGCCCACATTCCCCCGGAAGCAGATATGGGCCGTCCAAACATGAACATGCTGCAAGGAAGCGATCACAACACACCAGCAGGGATCCCAGGAATGAGCAAAGTCAGGCAGCATCGACAGCGTCCAATCACCGAAGGCGCTCCTGCGGTAAGTTTTCAAAAAAATGCAGCTCCAAAAATAACTTTTATGTTGTTATAAAAGAGGGTATTCACCCCAAAAAAGAAAGTAGGCTGATATTAGGGAGAAATAACTAAATTAGCCTTTCATGAGCCCAACCGCCCCAAGCGCTGAGCTCCCATGACTGGGTCCAGCCCACCACCATGTTCCCCCTATTTCTTGCTTCTTCTGTGGGCGATGTTTTTTCTGAATCCTGTTTCACATTCTGGGTTTGGAATTTCTTCCCTTTATACATTTTTTACAGTTCCTCTAAAAAATAAACTTTAATAGTAAAAAAAAGAGGAGGTAGTAGATGGTACAATATCCATTGTAACACTAAGGGCTCTATTGCGAGTCTGGTGGTCCACTGACCCCAGACTTACGGGGGCACGGCAGTAGCAGTCTTCTGACCACCCTTTTACATTAGGGCATTTGGACCACCGTTGCCCCACCTCAGCAGCCAGGGAATCGGCATTTCCTGGTGGTGTTGCGACAGAAAGGAGGCCGCATTATGCTTGGCGGGACCGCCACGGTCCTGACAAGCATTTTATGAATTTCCTCTCTGCCATGGTTTTCATGACGGTTCCACTGCCATGAAAACTGTGGCCCCCTTGTGCCTCACGCCATGTAGATGCATGCAGGGGGGCACAACATATGCCCCCCATATGCATGCACCCCAGTTCCTGCACGTCATGGAATTTACAATCCATGGCGTGCAGGAACTGTTGTTGGTGTTCCCATTGCGGTGCCCATTTTCAGGGCACCGCAGTAGGAACATAAAAAAAAGCCCGGAAAGACACAAGAAATACTCATGATTTGGCAGATGGCCTGACCACTGGTTTGGCGCTGTGGTAGTGGGGTGGACCCAGTGATGCACCGCCAAACCCATAATAAGGCTCTGACTGCACTGCTGAGTGACGTATCTGAGATGCTAATTGCTTCTGACTCTAGAAGGGGAGTCTTACTAGTTACAGAGTCATATAATTTTGCATATGAATAGATGCATCCCAAGTTATAATCACAAGGTTTGCTCTAGTTTTACCTATTTTTATTACTCATTTTATCTGATAGCTATCTAAGATATTGTCCAAAATTCCATAATTTTTAGCAGTCAGCAGTTCACGTTTCAAATCTTCAATCTCTTTTTTAAGATCCGTAACTTCTGTTTGAAATTTCATAATTATTTCTATTGCTTGGTCCATTAAAACTGGCATTAGTTCAAGTGATGTATCTTGCAACCTTGAGTGCCACCTTTGACCCATTTCTTCTGTAGTGTCCTCTGAATGAGTCCTTATATAGAAGGGAAACATTCTATCTTTTGGGAGTGAGAAAGAAACAAGAGCTATCCAATTAAGGAATTTCTAATTTGCAATACCATTTACTGCATATATGTGATTACTTCTGTTTGTTCTAACATTTATGTAGGGTCTACGCATGATCAGGCTAGTTAAAGAAAGATGGAAAGATCAATTAAGAGCCTTGAAAACCCCAATGCGAAATACACAATGTCCTTGCACTTGAAGTCTTCAAAATCTAGTGATACGCTTCATTCCATATATTGTGTGGGTATTGCGAGCATTTATAAGTACAGAAGATGAGGAAATTGAGAACAGAAATTGAGTGAGAGATTTTAATTTCTCAGACTATTAGGGGCCGATTCCGATCTTGGCCGGTAGGGCTCCGAATCGGATTCGGCTTTACCGGATCCGATTCGGAGCCCTATTTCCCTACCGAATCGTACGTGCGTCCGGGCGAGCGAGTACGATGCGTGCGCTCGCGAAATCTCCGACCGACTCGTTCGCAGGACCCGACCGCTCCGACCGACTCGCACGGGGACGACTCGCACCACGCAATGGAGACGTTCCCCGGCCGGGTAAGTACTACGATACGCATCGCGACCGCTCCGACCGACTCGCGCAGTCCGGCTCCAAGGAGCTGTCGGAGCCGCACTTTGGGGGTCCGTGTCGGACCCCCCTGGAAGCGTAGGCACTCGAGTCGCACACAGGGGGGACCCATGGGTCCCCCTTACACGTGCATGTACGGCGTGACCCGCACCGACGCGAACACGCTGTAGGGGGCGCCCTTGTTCGCGTCGTGCCCATTGAGTCCATGGGAGCCCGTGTACGCGTCGTACGACTGGCTCCCATTGACTTCAATGGGAATCCGACCGAATCGAGTCCGATGGCATACGTGCGCATCGTACTCATTCGGTCGGACTGGTAGAGTCCGATTCGGTCGGAAATCTCTCCGGGTCCGGCTCGGTCGGAGAGATTTCCGGCCCGAATCGGAATCGGCCCCTTAGTCTTTGGATCAAAATATAAAAAAAATTGTTAAGAAAGAAACATTCAACAGTCTGGCTGAATGGTTTCACTCCTGTAAGAAATATAGATAAATAACACCTCAAATCAACGTGCCTCTCAAATTTGAATTATTATCGCGTTTGGGGGGTAAAGCACTATATCAGTATCTAGCGGTCTGATAATCTGCTAATAAGGGATCTCCTGTCTATCCCTGATTTTCTGTCTAAGCTTGCTTATCATAACACCACTTCCCGTGGAATCGGTGGCCCAAATCATCAGTCACTTGTGCAGCACCACTTAGACTAATTAATTATCATAACATATGCATAAGAAAATATAATGGGGTGATGTACCCTATAACCAGATTTGGGTCACACACTTGTGCTATTACTTGTGCCCATATAATGTGTTACATACAATTGTATCTATATATAGGTATCTCTGTGTGGTGTAGTATGTATATGCTCCTTATGTTTTTCTGTTGTGCTAAAAGGAATAAAATAAAAAGAAAGACAGTAGGAAGTAGCATACCCAGGTGGTGTGGTTGGGTGGGGTGTGTGTAGGGGAGGAGGGGTTGGGGACAAGGCCTTACAGCAGTCAGGATTCCTGAGATCCTCTATATGTATTGGGCAATTTATATGGCCCTCACTGTCATTGGGCACTAGTGATGAAAAGAAGAAGTGTCTTACTTTTATACAAATTAAGTACTTGCTGGACCTATGTTGGTAAGCTCTGGTGTAAATGATGTGTCAGTATCAGTGTGAGTGTAACCTCAACCCTTGTCATGGGGGGAGTTAATAAATCATGTTCTTCACCTTTATCAAAGGTTGACAAAAAGAAAAGGTGATTGAATATAGCATGAGTTGTCATCTTGCATATGTCTAGGGTACCAAAATTAAATCTTTAATCCCCTAAACAAGACATTGAAACTTAGCAGTGCCATTTTAGGTCCCTCACTTAAAGATAAAAATAGACACAGTTTACTAAATGATTGTGCTTTTCTATTATGTTACATTAAGTCACTTTGTTAAGAATGCCCCAATAAGGCTAATGTCAAAGAAATCTTAGCAGAAATTGACCAAGGTTCTTGAATGCGAAACAGTTCTCATCACAGGTTTTGCAAACACACAACAAACTACATGCACACATGGTCCCTGCCACATGACAATGTCCCACAGAAAATAGTAAATTTTGGAGCCCTAGGAAAATGCCTTTCAAAAAAGCAAATGTCATGGAGTGGCTGTACATCCCAGAAGTGAATTGAAGATGTCATTAGTGTAACTTCAGAGATGAGAATAAATCCAGTATGTGCTTATAGATGTACCTCAATTAAAAATCCTCTTTATGGATGCCTTGATTCACTTAAAGATAGCCTCATATACAAATATTGCTGTGATCTGCTTTTTAACTAAATGGGTAATATCCATCCATTAAGGAAAGATTGCAAGGATCCATAGTTTTCTGGTGACAAACAAGAAAATAGAGACATGGGTGCCTATTCAGAAAGAAAAATATAAAAGTATGGCAGAGATGTTCATCTCAGTTTGAAAGTAAGTTTACATATTTTTTGTTCACTGACATTGCCAGAATTAGATGTACCAAGCTCAGGTTTCCAAGCATACTGCTGAGAATGACATTTAACATGTCCCAAGAGCTCCTATTATCCCTGTGCATAATTATACGTAGTGTAAAATTCAGCATGGTGGGAATTCAGACTCCTGTGCAAGCACACAGTTTTTTCCCCATGAAGAAAGCTCCGCAAGCAAATCTGGTGTTGATATGTTCCCAATTCTACCCTGGTAGTGGAATTACTCCAGCCCATCAGGATGGGAAGAAGTTGGTTGGAAGTTTGGGTATGCCTACAACCATACATGTTTGTGGGCATTCCCGCACTTCCAAGGCAGAGCACACCTCGGAACACCCACTTTCCACCACTGTTTATTTCTATGCACAAGTGGTGGAGAAATCTGCAGTAAATGTATTTACATCTGAACAAAAGTCCCTTGATAATTACTGACAGATGTAAATTATGTTTTTTTGTTTGGCTGTATACGTACATTCACTAATGAAAATACCCTTGTGAATATTAGTTTATAACCTCATAACTTAGGGGGCCAATTACCAGTCTGGTGGTCCACGGACCGATAGACTTGTGGAGGAGCAGGGCAGTCAGACTACCATTGCCCTGCTGCAGCCACCAGGGAATTGCCGTTCCCTAGCGATGTTGTGGCAGTCAGGATGCAAGAATATGCTTGCCGGGACCGCCGCGGTTCCTCCTAGCAAGCATATTACAAGTTTTGCTTCCTGCTATGGTTTTCATGGTGGTTCCACCACCATGAAAACCATGGCAGAGAGGAAAGAGTGCCTCACGCCATGTGGATGCACACATGTGGGCACAACATGTGCCCCCTGTGTGCATTAACACCGGTTCCTGCACGGCATGTTTTTGGCGTTCCCATTGTGGTGCCCATTTTCAGGGAACCGCTGTGTGAACATAAAAAAAGCCCACCAGACAAAAGAATAGCTTGTAATCTTACAGGCTGCCTGACCTCGGGTATGGCGGTGTGGCGGCGGGGCAGATTTGGCACTGCACTGCCAAACTCGTAATCAAGCCCTAAGTCAGGTACAAAATGAAAATATTAAAGTTATCAAACAAATAACCATGAATAACAAATCCATAAAATAGCTCATAAAGTTCATATGATTTAGAGGAAAATGTTTTGGATGGCTGAAGATTGGGGGGAAATTTACTAAAATCTGATGCTACGAAGTGCAGCTGCACTGTGTTACATCAGAGGGAGAGAGAAAATAGCACCATATCTATTAAGATCTGCTATTGCTTTTCTCTCCCTCTGTAATGGCATACTTTTGGGTGGTTCACTGACATAATATCGCCATTACTAATATCGACCTACAAAATTATCGTCACACTAATATCATCAGCAAAAATATCGTTAACCCATACTTAATTGAAAAAACACATTCATATCGAAGAAAAAATATTGTTATTAAAAACATCGATTTTACTAATATTGAAAATAAAAATATCATCAACAAAAATATTGTCATTATTGTCATTATTAACCCCTTCGCTGCGTTCGTCGGCCAACGGCCGTCGCGAGCACTACCTCGGTAGTGCTGCGCACGTCCGTTGGCCGACGCGGCCCCGCCCACTCCTTTAAACCACCGCACCGCGGTGGAATGTTCGCCGCGGTAAAGGGGTTAAATAAACATAGCGCATATCAAAAATTTTGAAACTAATAATATCAACTACATAAATATTGTAAATACACATAAAACTTACCCATACAAAATAGCAAATATCACAATTACAAAATAAATACTAAAATAAAAATAAATTCCACATATTAATAAATACATTTGCACACAATTTAATATTTTTAATAATTTAAAAATCAACATTACACATTATTAAACTGTACATTATTTTCCCAAAAATGAATAACATTTATAAGCATCAGTAAAACATATCAAATATATTTTTAAAATAATAAATATTATTTCTGTATATAAAATAAAAA
Organism: Calotriton arnoldi; assembly: GCA_963921515.1. Taxonomy (NCBI): domain Eukaryota; kingdom Metazoa; phylum Chordata; class Amphibia; order Caudata; family Salamandridae; genus Calotriton; species Calotriton arnoldi. The sequence continues at coordinate 296,753 of CAWUFW010009177.1, forward strand.
CATATATTTTATTTAAATGCACATTTTGTATCACATACACCCATTAAACAAAATTAATTAGCGTTTTCTAAATAAGAACATAACTGAAATAATTAAATAGACGCTATAACACCCAATAGAATAAAACTACAAACCACAACAACCAATAATTATTCTACCAATTAAATAAACAATATAGAAGATGCTAATTAAGAATGTGCTACCTCAAAAACTGCAAATACCGTAGAAGGAAACTCTGCCATATTTTTCACACAGCAACTTTTAAGAAATATATTATAAATCAACAAAAAAGTAAATATACTCTCTAATTTATTTTAACAGATGGCTAACTAAAGTCAAAAGCAATATCTCCTGCTAATACAATTAATACATATGTTCCTACCTTTTTTCCTTTCTGTACAGACTTTCCCATCTTCAAACAGATACAACTAAAAATCATATGAATAGCTAAAAAGCAACTTAAAAACAATTAAACAACTAAACCTACACTACCCTCAAACTAACCCTCCTTAAAGACCACACTTTTTGAAGATAAATATAACAAAACATTTTTTTATATTTCAACTGGAAAAAGCAGCAAGATCAAAACAGAAATATGCAACTGAAACGTCATCAACAAGCCCAAAAATGTAAAGCACAACATACATGTAAGTTTACACAAAAATGTTAAAAGATTTCTATGTGAAAAATATGCATAACATATACTTAACTCTTTCTATATATGTATTTAATTACAGTACAGTTAAACAAAATGACGGTGAAAAATGTATCTCTTCTTAAAGAGGCATACCTTTGCTATGGTATATGGGGTACACTTACAGCCAAGAGAAAAGTTCTCTCAGCACAAGAAGTGCAAATGTACAAAATATCACTCAAATGCTTGTTATGGGAGGGCAACAACTAGAGAAATAACAGTTATTAGTGTTAAAGAACATAACCCCCCAACATGACTGAAATTGATGTTAGAGATGTCCTAGAAAACATAAAAGAAGCAAGCACTAGCTTCCAACAACCAACAACTCAAATTCTAAAAGACGTTTTACCCCATATCCCACAACACGTAATTAGTCAGTTAACTGCTATACTAACTTTAAAACGTCTAATGCCCAGAACTAAAAAAGTCACCAGTCAAACACCACAGGCACCTAAAACATTTAGAGCCTGATTACAAGTTTGGCGTTGAGCTCCAGGACTGCCAATCACGTGTGCACACTGGCCGTGAGATTATGACCTTTTCAGTCACTGGCGGGCAGTTCCTTGGTGTTCCCACACACGTCAAAGTCAGTACCTGCATGACATGGACTGGTGCATGGGGGTACAACATGCACCCCATGGCTCTGAGGCAACAGGGAGCCCTGTAGGGCCCCTTTCTTTCCTCTCCACCATGATTTTCATGGAGAAGGAACCACCATGAAAACCATGGCAGAGAGGAAACTCATAATATGCTTGTCCCGCCAAGCATATTGTGGCCTCAAGACTGCCACTCCACCGCCAGGGATATCTGATCCCTGGCAGTTGTGGCTGTGCAATGGAGGTCTGACCCACGAAGTCATATTAGTGCGGTAGGACCAACAGTGAGGCGGTGACTGGACTGACACCGCCGCACCCCCACAAGTCTGGCGGTCCTTCGACTGCCAGACTCGTAATCAGGCCCTGAGAGAGGTAGAAATTCCACCTGAGCTCACAGTAACACACAAAGAGGAACAGTTCTTTTATATTACAATAAAAGTCATGAAAAATTAATAAGCATCTTTGGTACCCCTAAAAACTTATTAAAACTAGGGCAATGCGAAACATGGCTGATGGATGGGACATTTAACATATGTCCCAAACCATTCTACTAACTCTTTACCATCCATGGGGAATTTCATAACAGTAACATACCTTTTATCTCTGTATTGTTACCAAATAAACAAACAAATACTGATATAGAACTCTTAACCCAAATAAAACAGCAAACTAACAACTACTACCATCATAAAAGTATCATTGATTTTCAACAAGCAATGATACAAAGTATTCTTAAAATTGACCCCCACACAGCCATACAAGGCTGCTACTACCATTTTAACCAGAGCATATGTGTCACCTACAAAAATCTATCTTAAGTGTAGAATACGCAACAAATAGCCATTTTACCTATGAAATATAAAAATGAATAGCTCTAGCTTACGTCCCCATAACTGAAGTAGCAAACCACTATAGCCTATTAATAGAAAATCCTTTCCACCAAACCAGCGAAAATGAACCAGATTCCCTAATGGATTACTTCGAAGACACATGGGTAAGGAGACTCATAGATCAGGACACAGACACCAACCAAAATTCCACTTTCCATGGTGTGATGTAAATGACAGTACCCTAGTCCAACAAGCCAAAAGTAACAACGCACTGAAAGGATGGCATAATGCCTTCCAATCCACAATAAGAAGAACTCACCCTACCCTTCACAAACTATTATGAGCTATACAAAAAGAACAAAGCTACCAGGAACTGAGGCCTAATTATGAGTTAGGCGGTCCGAGAACTGTCCAACTCAGGGTGGTGCAGCGGTGTCGGTCCAACCACCGCTGCACCAGTGGTCTGACCACCGCTGCAACGGTGGTCTGACCCCCGGATTACAACTTAGGCGGTCAGACCACCATAGCAGCACCGCACCTACCAGGGATTTGAGATCCCTGTTGGTGACACAGCAGTCTGAGGGCCGCAATATGCTTGGAAGTGCCCTGCGACACCGCTAAGCATATTATGACTTTCCTGACTGCCAGCGCTCTCATGGAGGTTCTTACTCCATGAAACTGCTGCTTCCCTTGTACACTAGGCCGCATGCAGTGTGGCACATGTGGTGCCCCTCTGTGTGCATGCACCACATTCCTACATGGCATGGACTGCACAATCAATGCCATGTAGGACCGTGCACAGGTGGTCCTGCGGCAGTGCAGTTTAGGTTTAAGATTCACATTTAAGCCTTTAAACTGTACCGCCGCGGGACTACCACGTTGCCCACAGGCCAGACCACTGCTTTACTTGTAATCTGGCGGGTTGGTGGCAGTGAAGTTTGGCGGTGCAGGAGCAGGGCGGTGCCATGCCGCCTGCTCCTGCACCACCAAAACTCGTAATTAGGCCCTTAGACTAGACCAATCCATAACACAACACTGCCCTAAACTAACTAAACAAACAAAAACAATGTGTGAACATTTACAGTAAAAAGGTAAAATAGAAGAGAAAGGATAGCAAAGGACTAGAATACCCAGAAACAATAGCAACATCTATACTCTGAAAACAAAACCTCTAAACAGTAAACACAATTCCTAAACATAAAATGATAGACATACCTAACTTGTATTTATTCATTTTTTAATATAAAAAATATTCTTATTATGTCGATAAAACTATATAGAAATTTAGAAATACTAATTGACATAATAAAAATATTCTATATACTAATAAAAAATAATACATAACAAATAAACACCAAAAAAGAAACTGCCTATACATAGTTAATATAATGCACCATATATTTTACATGAAACAATACATTTAATATATGAATATTAAAATAGAATTAAACATATAACATTTCCCACCCATATTAAAGTATTTAAAACTACTTACAGTTTTGTAGCTGCAGATCTCTGTCCAAACTGGGAAAATTCAAAAAATGAATCCACCAAAGTCCAGTTTAAAAAAGTTAACAATCTCCCAAAAAATGCAAAAATACAGCATTGCAAAAATAAATCCATCGACGTAATCAAGCCATAAAAAAAACAGAAAAATAGATTACAAAAAAAGAACCACTCCAGTAAACCTGAAAAAAAGGAAATGATTAGTTTATAGTAAACACATTTCCTTTTACAAAAAAAGAAACATAAAACACATTTTGCATAAAAAAATATCCAGAACAAAAACACCTGTAAAAAAGTAACACAGTACCCTCCTGCACAAATATTTACTTTGCGATATGATCCTACAACACCTACAACAACACATAACATATTAAACTACACACAACTAATAAACTACATCACTACCAAAAAAACGCTACACTAAAAACCACTATTAAAAATAATATACCACATATTCTATAAAACTAAACTCCCTACCTTCAAATTACCTTAAAAATAGTTTAAAATAAACTTCCCTTGACCAAAGAAATGATGCTCCAAACCGTGACCTTCCTTCTACAAGAATGACCACAAAAGAATAGCACTAGAACACAAAATACAGTCAGGGAAAAAAATGACTACCTAATAAGACTACAAAAAGACTATTTCCAAATACAAAACAATGGAAAAATAAAACAATAAAAATTATGTTAGTTTAATTTTTATAATCATGTTGAAAATGTTTATAAAATGTGTTATAATAATTGTAAAATATATATTAAATAATGTAATATATATAATATTATTTACTATATATAAAAATGTTACATTGTTAATAACTATAAAAAATTATGTTTCCAATACTTTGAAGACATTTTTTTTTATAAATGATAAGATAAAATATACCAATGCATACCAAAAAGTTTTTTTCAGTTTTTTTAGTATGGTTTAGAATGTAATAATAAATTAAATAATATTATTAAATATATAACATACATGTAAAACTATACAGTACTAATTTTGTTAAAAATTGTAAAATACATATTAAACAAACTAAAAATATATTAGTTAAGCAACAGTAAAAATGTTTATTACAAAACATGTTTAAATATATTTAAAAACTGTGGGCCTCTTTAGGCCTCCAACCGACATCCTTGGTTTGACTTCCAACCGCAGTATTATGATTACGGCTGATGGAAGTTAAACCGGCCGGTCATTCCGGCTGACTTCCAATGGGCACAAGGAGCCTGTCGGCCAGCCGGAAACCGCAATATAGTCTCTTATGGACGACGCTTCCATCATTGAGATTATGATGTCAGTTTCCACCAGGCTTTTCATGTCGAGCTTTTCGGCATGAAAAGCCTGACGGAAAGCGACTTTGGGGGCCCCTACCAGGTCCCCCATGCCACCATGGCCTCCGGTTGAGAGCCTGGAGGGCACCTATGATGCCTCCCTGTAAATCCCTGCACTGTGTGCCAGGCACCATGAGGTGCCTGCCACTCGGTGAAAGGATTTACAGGAACTTCCATTTCTCTATGGGAGCTTGTGCTGTGGCCAGTTTCCAACCACTGCACAAGCTCCCATAGGGAAATGGGAGTTTGCACACACCGAAACGGTGTCAAGCGGACTCAAGTCCACCCAACATCATAAATAAGGCCACAATGTCACAATAAAACATTAACAAATATAGGTTTCTAAAACCAATACAAAATAACTATAATTTTCTGTATATAATGTTGTGTAGTCCCTATAAAACCTATATAGGATCTGCGCATTTGGGCAACATACTCTGCGGGCTTGGTGTCCAGACTGATTCCAGACACCCCCACCGGGTATGTTGGCCTGTATACCAGCTAGCTCACAGTGCCACTAGAAACTCCTCTTACCAAGGAGAGAATAGTTCTTGGCCACTATCGAACATGACAACCCTGATCCCTCAGGACCGTGGAAACAGTGTACTACTTTTCAGTCAGTCACTCGTGCTCACTTTGTCTCAGAGAGATACACAGAATAAACGGTATGGACGTTTTTCAATAAGTATTTATTGAACAGTCGTTATTCTAGTGGAAAATAAGTGTGCTGAAACAACCACTAGACAGTAACAGATATAAATGATTAGAAGCACTAAGAAAGTAAAAGGATGGTAGATTTCTACCATTTTGCTATAACCATGAATACAGGCAAGAATATATAAAATATATGACAATAAAATGCGTACTCCTACGATGCTACCCTAACTAGACGTACCTAAGTGTACCTAGCATGTATGTAGGTGTTGAGCCAAGAATCCCTCTAGGATAAAGTCAACCCCATTACCTGAAGTGAGAGACTGTGGGACCCCGTCTTCGTCTCGAGTTGGATACCCTGCAAGGGATGTTAGACCACTGCGAGCTGGAGTATCTGCATGCAGGAGCCTCAGCGTATTGCGTCAGTATGTCGGTAGGGAAGTCCTGATCTCCTCTGACTATATCAGCAAGATGTGATGTTTATATACCCAAAGGTCTCCCCGGTGGCTTTACCTTGCTGTGCCACTTGTCAGACTTAGGATGACATCTGGAATGAACTGTATACATAGTTATTATACAGGAGATGGTCATCCTGCTGAGTTTCCGAGAATCCTCATGCATAATGTATGAGGCCTTTACCAGGGAAAATCCTGTGTTCTGTGTGCAGTGTCGTATCTAGGTAAAAGGTCAGTCCCTAAGAACCGTTATGTATGTAATGTAGGGAAGAACATAGGTGAAGGGTTAGGATGTTACCTGAGACTATATTGGGGTAACTCTATGGAATATAACAACCACTCCTCATCTGACTGGATGACAGAATTAAATTCTAACATACTACTAGGCTGTCTAGGCATTGGTACGCAAACAACTATAGTAAAACAATAGTTCTGCTAAATAATGTTAACAATTCTAAAATATGAAAAAAGGAAAAAATTGTCACTCAAGCAATAGCTCTAATCTGTTCATATATATAGTTCAAACAACTACAAGCATCAGAAAGCCATGCAGGTCATAAAAAGTGTCAATTGTTTTGGAGTTCCAATTTCAGTTTGTTTAAAAAAAATCGAATTTTTTTCCCAGCACACGACGAGTCACATCTTTATGTGTCCTGGCTGGTAGACACAACATTGCTGTTGCCTGCCTTCGCAGACAACGATCCCTGTAACACCTCATATATTACGTCAATTGAGCACAGATGATCTTCTGTGCTGCCAGCAGCCGATGCTAGGGCAGCTTGTGCGCCATCCAAGGCCTGGGTGTCAGTGGAGGAGCCGGTATCCATTCCAACAAGAGCAGAAACTTCCTGTGGAGGCTCTAAGAATGCCACCATCAACATATGAATGCGCTGGGGACACTGCAGAACATGGGCTGTTATCGGGTCCAATAAAGCATCAACGTCCGGTTGCACAACTGATGGAAGTGTCAGACAGAGATCCAACACGCATTCTTCTCCACAGAACAGGCATCGGAGAACAGGTAGGATGCAGTCCATCGAGACAGGTCTAAATGACAGGAACCAAGAGGCGCTTATTTCCCGTAGGCGAGGTGTGCCCAGATGTTGTACCATGCGATCACAGTATTTATGCTCCATGAGGACTGTTTCCATCTCCTTGGTGACTGTGAAGTCCATTGCATAGCAGAAAAATTTCAATCAGGATACCTGCTATTAGAAACAGCATGAGCGGAAGTCCTCCAAAGATGCTTCCGAATACGGAGTGTATAAAGTTTGGTATCACTCCGAGGACCGTCTGAAAGGTGCTTAACAGTCCCGAACCTATGGTCTTAAATAGGTGGACCATACCTGTCATATCAGACATGTTAAAGATATGATTTACCATTTCTGTGAAATGGAAGGGGCAGTTCGTACGTATGAGTGCCTGTATCGCAGCCGAGGACCTTGCGATCTGGAGATCAAAAGTCTCCCGGGCGGAGGTTAAGGGCACAGTTTTCTCTAGAAGCATGGCTTTCATTCTGCTCAGAGTATCAAACCGTATAAAGGAAACATTCAACGAAAGCCATAGCGGCGCCTCCCTGACTGTGTGTGTCAGTGGAAACAATACTTGCATACAGCAAGTAACCCTGGAGCTCACTGTGACTAGATATGCGAAGCCCGGAAGCATCCCACAACAACCTTAATCGTTCAGCATCAAGTAACTCACATTTGAAAGTAGCCTGAAAACTGGAGAAATCATGGCTGCTGGATCGAAATCTTTACGGTAATTCCCAAGATTCCTTGATGAATTCCCTACCCATTTCTTCATATCTGCCTGCCTGTTGTTGTTCTAGACAGTACAGTTTTTTTTTTTTACCGAAACTGGAAAGTTGTGACCGGTAAAGTTATATGGCCATGGATCAACCACTCTGTGGACGGTGATTGTGGCAGAGTTGAAGGCAATCTGTCCAGTTTTTTTAATGCGCAGCATTGTATATTTTGCTCTCCTCTGTGCCATTTTCATCTGTTTTTCCATTAGATTGTGTGCAGAAAACAGGGACGTACTGTTGATAAAACGCAAAGGCACATAACCTGCGCGCAGTGATTACAGCTTCCAGCTTAATAACATAATAGAATGTAAGTGCGATTGTCCATGCTGTAGTATGGACAAATCTTGTTCTAGTACGTCAATAGCAGAAGATACAATGTTGCCCAGTGAATAAATCCTGGATGATAGCGTAGTCATACCATTGTCAACCACGGCTAACGCCTTTTCTAGGATAATCCTATCTATCTCTTGTAGTCTCTCCGCTGCTACTTGTTGGGAGATTTTCCAAATTTCATTATAGACAGCGTAATAGAAAAAGTTTGACGTGGCTTTTTGGGACCAAGTAAAAAATCCCATAGGAACACATCCTCTGTAAGTAAGGATAAGTGTTGTTTTACCTGTGGTAGTGTTGAGGTCTTTAGCCAATCAAGGCATAACTTCCCAACACTGTATGATGTCACCACCCGTGGATGTTCTCTTTGTACATAGCGTGGGTCTGGCCTATGGATACTGAACCCTACGGTGGTACCCCTGAATCTTTCCTGACATCTATTAGTGTGGGCCAAACCAACAATCCCTTCCAATTGCGGTCTGATCTATTGTATTGTAAAATGTCATCTAATGTAGCCCCTTTTAGTGATGTAAAATTTCCCTTGGGCTGTGATGGTGTTGGAATCCGAGGTGTGTTCAAATCCTTGTTCTTGGCTTTTCCAAGGCAGGAGGTCTGTTGCACAGTATCATTCAGAAATATCATCTGCTGGGGAATGAGGCATGCTCTAAATAGCGCTTCTGTTCCCTGGACTTGCCAGTCTCTAGAACCCCAGACTGATTTTAGGTCTACAGTGTCTTTCCATAAGTTGAAACCTTGTTCAGACAGTTGGATAATGAAGGAAGCAGAGTAAATCTGTTTGGTGTTAGCATATTTTTCTGTGCAGATGTCGGTGCAACTTTATAGTAATATGAGGTCGGGTCTGAAACATTAAACCCTGAGAAATATGAACATTTTTGTGCAAACGTTTTCGAACATACTTTTCGGTGGTGTAGGGCAATGTTCCCATTGGTGATATGTAAAAACATTCCTAAGGGTACTGGATTTGTGTAGAAAATTATGACCATAACGTTGATAACTATACATTGTGTTAAAGTCTGATGTGTCTTCTAACATTTTATTACTAGAAAATGTGGCAGATTGTTCTAAATCAGACAACATACTGTTCACAGTTTCAAAATCCCAATCATCAGAAAATGTACTGGAGGTAATGATATCATTCAAGGAAATTTTAAACAAATGAGGTATTTTTAAAAGTTTGGTCGGACCAAATATATCATAATCAACCTTGTCCCATACTATACCGTCAGGTATAGGAATTGCTGTAATGTTCACTATGACAAGTCTCTTTGTTCACGATGTGATGAAACATGAGGTTCAGGAGCAAGTTCACTTTTAATGCTGCAGAGCTTTGGGGAAGGCACGTTCCATTAACAAGTAAGCTGAAGACAGTTACTAAGCTTATCCAGAAAAGAAAGAAAAGTATCCCAGTGATTATCCAAAGTTCTAGCCACGGTGACACCAGGTAAGTCTTTTTAAGAAAAACGAAAAAGTCTTTGATTTGTTGATTACGAGATATTGGGGCTGGCGTTGTTTCGGGTTCACTTAGATCCAAAGAAAAGGTATCGAAGTCGATGAAATAGCCAGATGCAGTTCGATCTATTTTGGTTAGCTCAGCAGGTTTTGTTGAACTTGTTGATGGCTCTTGTTGAGGCATGTTTATGTAGACATCAGTGTTAGGTCAAATTGAAATTTGTTTTTCATTTTGGTTTTGAATTTCTGTTTAAAGAGGAACTAGTTCCATGGCATTGTTGCATAGTCCATCATTCCGTATAGGAGACTCTTCAAACGTGATGAGCCTTTCTGTCTGAACTTCCTGTATGGTAGCGAGAGGAGGGCATCGGCTACTCAGGAGTCCACGAGGCCTACCATTCAGTATCGGCCACATAGTGTGGTTTTATCAGATCAATGGAGACGAATCTCTTCTCCTTTTTCCCAGCAAGAGGCGGCAGAAGTACAGTTCTTGTTCCTTCGACGGCCAGGACCAGTACAGGCTTTCTGTATGAAGGTCCAAATTCCCTTTTGTCCGTTATCTTTTCTCTGACCAGATCCCTGACTTTAGGGACCCAGACAGGTCTTGCCATGACTGACTTGACTTCCCCAGTGGCGGTCCGCTTTACCTGCACATTGCTCTGTATTGCCCTGGATTCATTCAGATCCTGTAAAACAGCCAAACGTTTATTGATGTCAAAAGGTTTTTCATCCACCACTGTGCCTTTACAATCAAGATCAGGTACCCACATTCTTGTCCCAAAAAGGACCTCGTAAGGAGTGACACGCCCTAGAGAACTCCTTGGCATGTTGTTCTAGGCCCTCTGTACCCCATATAAGTGATTGACCCAACTACCACCCGCGCCTAATACTCTAGCTGTTAATGATTGCTTTAAGTTTGGTTTTTCCTCTCCACAACCAAATTTCCCTCGGGATGGTACGGAGAGGAGTACCGCAGTGCAACACCCAAACTTCCCATGGCTTCCTTGTAAGCCCTAGAGCTAAACGCGGGGCCATGGTCAGAATGTAATGTGCCAACTGGTAATGTCCCTATAAAGACTCGCAAATCTTTGATAACAGTTCGAGCGTCAGCCGAGCGCTGAGGCCATACCCATAGGAATCTCGAGCAGGAACCCACTGCAACCATGATATATTTGTAAGCCCCATCAGATTGTAGGGGGCCGCAGTGGTCCAAATATACACAAGCAAGCTGTCTGTCTGATATAAGCAATGGTGTCTCCGCTGGGCGTGTTATGGTGGAGCCCTTCATCTGTTGACAGATGTCGCACTTTAAGACATAATCTTTGGTCTGCTTCGTTAACCCTGGCCACCAATAGCATTGTTTCAGTAAAGAAACTGTCGCCGACACTCCTGCATGCGCAGAACCTTGGGGCCAGATGTACGACCCGTTTTTGCATGCGCAAACGGGTCTGTGACCCATTTGCGCATGCAAAAACACTACAGGGCCATGTACAAACACTTTTTAGTGAGTCAAAATGTATTTGTGACTCGCTAAATAGCGTTTGCAACTCGCAATTAGGAAGGGACGTTTCAAGGGCGTCCCTTCCTAATTTCGACTCTGAGCCCTATGTATGACTGTTTTGCGACCGCAATTGCGGTCCCAAAACAGTCGCAATTTACCACCTACTTCAAGTAGGTGGTAATGCAGTTGCAAATGGGAAGGGGTCCCCAGGGGACCCCTTCCCCTTTGCAAATGCATGCGAAAATATTTTTTAAGGGAAGGCAGTGGTCTCAGGGACTACTGCCTGCCCTTATAAAATGAAATGAAAATGTTTCTTTTTCTATTTTTTTAAATGCATCCCGTTTTCCTTTAAGGAAAATGGGCTGCATTTAAAAAAAAAAAAAGCTGCTTTATTTAAAAGCAGTGCCAGACATGGTGGTCTGCTGAGCCCAGCAGGCCACCATCCCTGAGAGGGCCAGCCATTCTCAATGGGGTCGCAAAATGCGAGTGCCTCATGAATATTGATGAGCCTCACATTTTGCGACCCCATTGGGAACCGCTAACAGTGTCTCTGACACTTTTGTACATTTGGAATTGCGATTCGCAAATTGCGACTCGCTATTTTTCGCAATTTATGAGTCACAATTCCAAATGGTCATACATCTGGCCCCTAGAACCTCCTGTGCAGATAAAATTAAGCCCAATCTGTGATCCATGATTGGTATTACTCTATCCCCCACTCCGGGAATCTGAGCAAATGGAATGTTATTTGCATCCAACTTGTAGGAGTACTTGAGTGGAAAACCTTTCGAAAGTGCCTTATTGTCTTTGCGTGATGCAATGACAGCTACCATTATCTGTCCGTCTATTCTCGTCTTTGAACGAGTGATTGCAGCTACGGATGCAGTTCGTACTGCCCCCTTCGCGACTTCCTCAGCTAATGAATTACCTTCAACGTGAACGCCATCACGTTGATGACTCAGCGTGTGTATCACGTGAGCTCTCTGTAGTTCGTTTTTCAACTCTACTACCTGTTCCCATGGCGTTTATGCTTAATTGTGCCATCTTTAAACCCATTTTGTCCCCAATGGTGAAGATATTCATTATATGACTGGACACAGTAAAAAGAATCGCACACAATCAATGTGGGGAATTCTCTATCCGTAATTATCAGTGCGAGTAATAGAGCTTTCAATTCTGCAAGCTGAGCCATGCAGTCTCCTATAGACTGTGTTTTTGTACAGCTTGGATGGAACTTTCCATCCTACATACGACCTTTTACAATTGCACATGCAGCGCTGTATTGTTCTTTACTTCCAATGGCCGGCTGAGCAGATCCGTCAGTGTAAATTATGTATTCATACTGATGAGGCATTATTTCATTCAGGAGAGGATATTCCTGTTCATATTGCAAAAATGCTTGTGTCTTTAGACTTGGGTCATATTTGTATTCTACATCTGATGCAGTGAGAGAATTTGCCCATTGTATCCATCTCGGATGTAAACTTTTGCATTTGGAATGCTAGCCTTTGTAGCAGCCTCTAAGGCTGGTACTGGGGTTACGACAATTATTCATTTTCCCTGAGCCAATGCTCTTTCTTTCACTACAGCAGTCTGTACTGCATTCAGAATTTTCTCTGTGGATGCAAAACGCATCTCAGCGTTTGTGTACAAGTGTGATTTGTATGCTATTGGTACTGTTTCACCTTCAGTGTATGTTAAGTCGGTGTACCCAGATTGACCCGCAACTATACAGATTACTAGATTGCGAACATTTACGCGTGTCTGTAAGTGTTTGGACGCTATCATGTCAGCTTGTAGGGAACAAAGAATATCTGTGTGTTCCTGTGTCCATTGCCTAACTGAAAAATCAGGTCTTATGAGGTCGTAGAAAGGTTTAACCCTTTCTGCGTAATCCAAAATGTATGTTCTACCAAAATTCAGGAATCCCAGTTTGTATTGTACATTTTTTAATGATTTTGGAGGTTGGAGCAGTGCACACTTTTGTAAAAAGTTAGCTGCCAAGCTCTTGCCTTCACTTGAAAGCTCATATCCCAAAAATAGGACATTGAGGTGGGCTATTTTTGATTAATTAAATTTAAATTTGTAGCCCTCAGAGGAAAATTCCAAAATGATGGTGCTCACCCTGATCAAGTGTTCCTCCTGGTCATCATCCGTCAGATAAATATCATCTACATAGGACAATGCTTCCTCATCCAGTTTCTTAAGTAACTCAGTTACTCTGGCGGAAAACAACCTGGGGCTATTCTTATACCCCTGGGGGAGTCGACAAAATTGAAGCTGGGACCCCAGCACTGAGAATGCTGTCAAATATCTGCTCTCAGGCGCTATATTTTGGCAGAAGAATCCATTTGAGATATCTAATGTAGTTTTGTATTTTTTTCCGCACAATGTTATTCATTAATGCGGCACTATGTGCGTTCTGTACTGCAAATGTTTTTGTACATGAGTTTAGGTGTCTGTAGTCTAAAACATGACGATATGAATTATCGGGTTTCATTACGATAAACAAAGGATTATTCATTGAAGAGGTGCAAGTTTCAGTCACACCTTGGTATTCAAGTTGATCTAAGATCTTCCTGACCTGTTTTTTCACTTCCATTTTTTTTGGATACTGTCTCTGTGGAGTTGGAGTAGATTTTAGTGGTATCACGTGTTGAGCTGACCCTTTGTCCCACCCAACATGGTTGCGAAATAGTGCAGGAGCAAGGGCCACCGCCCACTCCCGCGCGTATGTGTGTTTTAAGTATTGGGGAACGAGGTTGGAAAAGGCTGGCATAATTACCTTTTCTCCCTTTGGGCAATCCATAACAATCTCTTTCAGCTAAAAGAATGTTGTAGCCAAAAGTCAGGTTCTCCCAAAAGAGACCTTTAATTTTTCTGGGCTTGTCCCCTTCCTTTTGGAGTATTATTTCATGTAACCTTAGTCTATGCTGTAAAGATAGTGTAAATAGGCGTAAGACATCTGCCTAAACACCATGCACAAACAGATCTCAATATAACCAACATCAAATGGGCACAGAACACTCCACCAACAAGGTCTCCTACAACTTGCATGGAAACAAGTTAAACTACGTTTGCAAGTCAGGAGCTGCATGAATATCCATTGTACCATACCCCACCTACAGCTAGTGACATCCCCACTCCACATTGCTCTTGGTTCCAACATCATCTTCAGATTGTATGTCTACAACTCTACTTCACATTGGATGGCCTATGTTGCTCAGCTAAGCTCCAGGCAATAAATATGAGATGACACTTGTGGCCAAAAGAGGAGGGATATGACTCCAACCCATAAGATTTGCACACACAAAAACATACCAGTACAGTATTCCAACAACCACATATAACCACACCAAATCTGCATTGCACACACTCGAGCACCTTCAGCAGTGGATACGTGTACTGCACATTACTCCACACTTCCACATCAATTATATCAAGGATCAGTTTGTGAGACACAACTGTAACTCCACAACCCATCAAATACATAGCTTCAACAATAGGACATGACTAATAAGAGAGTCCAATGTCACTACATATGTCTAACAAACCCACCCATGTTTACACACTCCAGTATGTGTGTACACATCATCCTGTATTTCCAACATGAATGAATATTGTCCTTCGCACAATGGACTACACATGCTAATGTTGATGACTCTCATCCTCAACCTAGATACACACTTGAAACATGTCCTTGTGCAGATGAAAGCAGAAAAAGCTCACAAGCTACATATGCCTTCATGCAGGCCAAAACACAGATGGAACCTGAGTTGTTTCATCATCTCACAATGCTGTACAAACCCCACTCACCAAGGCCAAGTCTGGCTATTTGTCTGTATCCTATTTGCACTGTATGCCACATCACATGTAAGAGATTCCCAAGACAAGGTATCCAGTATTGTGGTAGCATCACTCCTGACAGAAAAAGACACCTGCTCTGAGTGAGACATCTGTCACACACAACATCAAATGAGTGTAGGTGACATGTCACATTACTAAGCCTGGGCGGTAAGATTCACTCCGCTCGCGGAGTTTGCGGATTTTTGACAACTCCGCGCTCCGCGTAGTACGCGGAGTTACCGAAAACTCCGCTATCCGCGGTATAGCGGAGTTATTCCCTTGTTCGCGCTTTCAAAGTATGTTTTCGCACGCGCGGTAGCGACTTACCAGGATCCCTGCGTTCGCCTACGAGTTTTCCTATCCGTTCGCGTGCGCCACGAGATTTTGGTAGCCGGCCGCCCGATCCCGCGAGAGTGTGCGATCGCGAACACGTCATTTGGATGCGCCATCGGACATCCGGCGGAAGTTTGGTGAAGCTCGCAATGCTGAACATGCAAAATTTGCAATCTGGAGAAGAATATCTCTCGAGCAGCATAAAACCTTCTAAAAAATGATGATTTGGATGAAAAAAACTCCTCAGATTGACATTTGGCTGTACTTTTTTGTGCAAGGAGTCCTTTTTCTTTTTTCACTTTTTTTTGGGAGAGGAAGGAAGTGCCCCAGAGTCTCCAACTTCCTGTTCTTGTCCAGCAGGCTCCTCCCAGTGCTTTGTCCATGTCCTGTTCACTTTTCATTTGGATTTGGAGCTGGAAGGATCACCCTTTGTATCTGCTGCATCATATATCATTGGATTTGAGGACTTTTGGACTTGAGGACTTTTGGATTTGAGGACTTTTGGAGTTGAGATTTTACAAGTAAGTTGGTGTTGTTTGTTTGATTGGGGCATTGCAGTTGCTGCAACTACAATTTTTGTACTTTTCATCATTTAAAAAAAAAATTATTGTGGGTAGCCAGTAGCCCAGAGCTAGTCATGGGTGCATAAAACAACTGTTTCTATGGTGTCTGTTGAATTTAAACATCATTTAGGGCATGGATGGCATTGGATTGAATTGCAAAATGTGTATTTTTTGGGGTATTTCACTTTTTTGGTGTGTGTTAAATAAATGCCTTTGTTGTGTGTGTGTGAGAGTGTGGTGTGGTTGTTGTGTAACTTGCACACCTTGTTTAGCCATGTGGATTTTCATTTTTGCATAAAAGCTGTGTTGTTTAGCATGCCTCCTTTGTCTGGCCATATAGGCCTGCTTGAGTTCATTGTTTTCCAGTCCTCCTGCTTGTTGTGACTGTGAGTGACCATGTGGTTGGTGGCCATTTTGTGGTGGTAGTGTAGTAGTGTGCTGCTTTTGCCATATAGGCTTGCATGTCTTTCCTTTGTTCCTCTTGGCCTAGGCTTCTTGTTGTTGTGGGCCTGGCCATGTGGCTGGCGGGCATTTTGAAGCCAGGCAGTGTGCTTTTGCCATAGGCCTGCATTGTCTGTCTTCCCTTTCTTGTTGCTGTCGGTGGCCTGGCCATGTGGCTGGCGGCCATTTTGAAGCCAGGCAGTGTGCTTTTGCCATGGGCCTGCATTGTCTGTCTTCCCTTTCTTGTTGTTGTGGGCCTGGCCATGTGGCCATTTTGAAGCCAGGCAGTGTGCTTTTGCCATAGGCCTGCATTGTCTGTCTTCCCTTTCTTGTTGCTGTGGGTGGCCTGGCCATGTGACTGGCGGACATTTTGAAGCCAGACAGTGTGCTTTTGCCATAGGCCTGCATTGTCTGTCTTCCCTTTCTTGTTGTTGTGGGCCTGGCCATGTGGCTGGTGGCCATTTTGAAGCCAGGCAGTGTGCTTTTGCCATAGGCCTGCATTGTCTGTCTTCCCTTTCTTGTTGTTGTGGGTGGCCTGGCCATGTGGCTGGCGGCCATTTTGTGGAGCCAGCCAGTGTGCTTTTGCCATAGGCCTGCAAGCTTGTGGCCTAGTCTGCCAATATGCCTTTCATCCAGTAGGCCCAGAGCTACTCATCATTTAGGGCATGGATGGCATTGGATTGAATTGCAAAATGTGTTTTTTTGGGGGGTGTTTCACATTTTTGGTGTGTGTTAAATAAATGCCTTTGTTGGATGTGTGTGTGTGTGTAGTGTGGTTGTTGCATAACTTTCCAACCTTTTTTAGCCCTGTGGATTTTTGTTTTTGCATTTTTGCATCAAAGCTGTGTTGTTTAGCATGCCTCCTTTGTCTGGCCATATAGGCCTGCTTGAGTTCATTGTTTTCCAGGCCTCCTGCTTGTTGTGACTGTGAGTGACCATGTGGCTGGTGGCCATTTTGTGGTGGTAGTTTAGTAGTGTGCTACTTTTGCCATATAGGCCTGCATGTCTTTCCTTTGTTCCTCTTGGCTTACTGCTTCCATCCCCTTTGCCAGCTGCAGCTCCCTGAATGACGTATTGAGCAAATTAATGCCAAACAGGTTCCACTTCCATTACATTTGTATTTTTGTTTTTGTTCTTCTTCTTTCCTATCCTTCCTGAGTGTACACAGTATACCATGAAAGCCCTTGTTGTCAAAGTCTCACAAATGGCTACACTGTTATGTTTTTTTTTTATAACTTAAACTGAGTTAATAAAATGTAATAATATAACACTAACAAGAATGACCACCACACACTAAGTTATATATTAATTTTTTTTGTTTGTACTAGTAGTAATTGAACCACAACAACAAATGCAACATTTCACTGATGTTCTTCTCCTGGCTTCTTTGCTTTTAGGTGCACAAAAAGACAGAGGATGAGGTGTCATCATCACCCGTTGTACTGCCAGACAGAAGTCCTGCTGCGCACCACGTCACATCCACGTGTGACCACAGACATCTCTGCAACTTGTGCACCTGTGTCCTGCTGACATCGGAAGGAAGAAGATGGCCCCAAAGAAAGGTACCAGGTCCTCCAGTACCAAGAAAGTTGCCAGTGAGAAGAAGGAACAGAAGAAGGAAGTGGCACTGCCACTTACCAAGACTGGTGTGCCGGCCAATATGTTTTTTGGGAAACAAAAAATTACGCCTGCATCAGCGGTGTCCGGGGACCAAGCTGGGAGCAGCACCTCCGCATCAGCGGGCCCACCCCACCAACCTAGGCCCAAGCCCATGAGTGTCGCAGAGGTAGCCAGTCTACTTGCGCAAACGCCAACGAGCAGTGATGTTAAAATGTCATTATCGCAAAGTGGTACCCAATCAACGCAGGCGGAAACTCAGCAGATAAGTGGGCAACAACAGCCGCAACAACAGCCGCAACAACCGCTGCAACAACAGCCCACAATAGTAGTTGTTCCTCCCGAAGTAGGGGCAGTTCAGGAAATCGAGCTTCCTGCAGACGAAGAAGAGCAAGCCACTCTTTCAGAAGATCCATTGTCTTCCAGATCCCCAGCAAGGAAAAGGAGGGTTAGTCCATCAACTTCTTCTTCAAGCCCCCTTCTGATGATCTAGATGCCACTTGGAAGCCACCAGCTCAGTCTGAGAGTGAGGCACGCCACAAGACAAGGCTAGGGAAAAGGAAGGTTCCAGAAAGCCTTAGAGTTATGGAGGTAGAGGTAGAAGAGGGGGTGATGACGAGCCAGTCATCATGAACATCACTCCCAGCCCAGTGGAGATGGAGACTGACATTATTACCCTATCCCAAATTGCTGTGAGGGATGTGGCACGGATACCACCAAGATAGGTAACCCCAACACCACCTCCAGCTTCCATATTTACATTTGCAAAGGCCCGGCAGGGACCTACATCCAGCACAACCACCACCTCGGTAGTTAGTGGTACTGCACAGAGTCAAATTCCAGGCACACCCTCCAGTTCATCCGGCATTGCAAGTGGCACCTCCAGCAGCGCAAGAAAGTTCACCTCCCCAGTTTGGAACTTCTTTTCGGTTAGCAGTAAGGAGGAGAACGTTGCTAAATGCTCAATTTGTCGACATAGTGTTAATCGGGTTAAGCTTGGTACAAACAATGGTACCGGAGGCCAGACATCCCATCTGAAAAAACACCTCTTGATCCAGTGGGAGGAACACCTTAAAGGCCTAAAAAGTAAAACTGCACCCATTGCTGTTGGCGTGGATTAAGAATTAGAAGAAGATATGATCGTGGTGGAAGGTGAACAAGAGGGAGATATTTTCTCTGGTACACAAAGTAGCCCTGTCCCCAGCAGTGTAGTGGTACCGCCCACATCCTCAGCAACATCTCAGTGGCACCGTAGTAAGAGTCAGGCTGAGACACCAAGGCAACAGAGTACTGCAATGAAATAAAGTGCGTGTTTGAGCCTAACTGAGTTCAAGAAGTCACCTGCATCAGCTGCACCACAAAGGAAAATAATCCAGCCTACCATTGTCAGCATGCTTGGGTCGGAGGGGCAGTACGAATGCAACCACCCAACGGCACGTTTGTACAATGCGAAGCTGGCTAAAATGTTAGCGCTGGACCTTCTCCCTTTTTCTTTTGTGGAAGGGGTGGGTTTCCTTGAATTTGTGACAGCCATCTGCCCAAAAATGGAAGGTTCCCAGTCGGTCCTATTTCGCCAGAGTTGCTGTTCCAGCACTACATCACGATGTGCTGGAATTGCTTGGACAAGCTTTGCAGCAGAGTGCTGTTCACAATATCCACCTGACAACAGACATGTGGACGAGTTGCCAAGCCACTGATTACATGTGCATCACTGCACACTGGATCTCTTTTGTGGGAGTTAGAGAAAAGATATCTGAAGCAGGTGCTGTTGACACTGCTGAGATTTTTAATGCTACTCGGAAACATGCAACTGTAGCCATGTTCGCCATGGAGAAATCTCATACTGCTGCAAACATTTTGGAAGAGTTTAACAGCAAGGTCTTTGAATGGCTGCGCCCAAGAGGGCTTAACATTGGTTTTGTTGCCACGGATAATGGCAGTAATATAGTTAAGGCCATGGAGGATGGTGCCTATTTCAGGGTCCTGTGTTTGGCGCACTGCATTAACATTATTGTTCAAGACTTTCTGAAAAAGAAGCCTGAGTCAGCAACTTACTGACCACCTGCAGAAGAATATGCACACATTTCAGCCATTCTTTTAAAGCCCGGAAGCAGCTGAGGATCATTCAACGTGAGCATAGAATGCCAGTCAAAGCACTCATCCAGGAGGTGCCAACACGTTGGAACTCAACTTATTACATGCTTGATCGTCTGTTTGATCAGTACAGACCAATCAATGAGTATATTATGCACAGAATAAGGGATGCGACTGTGAAAGGTATGACCCTACAATGGGGCAATGGGGCCTAGTTAAATGCCTGACAGAGATGCTTCTTCCTTTCGAGCTCTTCACACATGAAGTCAGCAAGGAGGACTCTACTATGGGCCAAGCTATCCCATTGTTGCACATGCTAGAGAAACAGCTGAAGGAGGTGTCTGAAGCGTACACAGGTGTGGAGGAAAAAAATGAAGCATATGAGTTGGTGGAGAGCTTATCCAGTCGCTTAACTGAAAATACAAGGGTACAAACTCGCATTGTTTCAGAAAAACATTACATTTGTGCCACAATTCTGGATCCACGGTACAAATCGGCACTGAACAGTAAGACATTAATTCCTTTTTCAGAAGTGGATGTTGCCCAGAACAAAACTTGGATAGATGAGGCAGCCAGTGACTTGGAAAATGAACAGCTGGTAATTAAAGGCCCGCTACTCAAACCCACAACAAGTACTGCAGCAGGGCATTCGGCGTCAAGTTCAACTTCAGAGCCTGAGGGCAGTGCGTTTGGCTCAGAGTGGTCACCAACACTATCGACAACAGCAAGAACCGGATCATCAGCCCCAGTAAAATCGGCACAGGATTGGTATTTACAGCAAGGGCTTGCTAGGTCCAGTGCCGATGCAAAGACAAAAGAGGCCAAGCAAAGTGGAGCACCCCTGAACATTGAGCGGATGGTGCAGGCCTATCTGGATGACCCAACAGAGGTCTACATTGATCAAAACCCATTGCTGTATTGGTATGGGAAAAGGCGCCAATGGCCAGTCCTCAGCATGCTGGCGATAAACTATCTGGCTTGCTTTGTCGCAAGTGTCTCTTCTGAGCATGTTTTCAGCGCTGCTGGTGCCATTGTAACAGTGAAAAGGACCAGTCTCTCACCCAAAAACGTGGAGAGGTTAACCATGATCAAAATGAATCAGCACTTTATACCACCGAATTACACAATACATGAATCAACGCAGGAAGATGAAGACAGCGACTTAGGTGACGGAAGTAGTGTGTTAGATGATTACCTACTTCTGGTTGAACCCCCAGAGCTTGAGGACGAGCTATACTTCCCTGAAAACTAGGTTTGAACTTCTTACTTTATTTCTTCCTTATTTACTTTTATTTGTGTGTGTCTGTTATTCTGGTTCGAAACTTCGAATCACAACAAATCCATCACCACCGTCTTCTAGTCTTTTTATTGCCATATTGGAGTTGCAGCTGTCTGCATTTATCTGAAGTCCACTTCTCCGAGTCCTGCTCCTCCATCCTCCTGACTCGCCCTAAATCCATTTCCCTCAAGCCAGATGATGATTGGATGGAGAATAATAGTACAAGAAAATGTTGCCTCGTTGATTCCCTCCAAAAGAAGTCGAACATGATGACTACTATAGCTGTCGTGTAGTTCCTATAGTACCCATGCAGGACCTGCGCGTTTGGATAACATAAACTGTGGGCTTGGTGGCAGACTGACTCTGTGCACCCCCACCGCGTATGTTAGCCGGATTTGCATTAGCTAGCTCACAGTGCCACTAGAATCTCCTCTTATCGGGGAGAGATTAGTTCCTGGCAACCTTAGACCATGACAACCCTAATTCCTCAGAATCGTGGAAACAATATACTACTTTTCGCTCAGTCACTCTTGCTTACTTATTGTCTCAGAGAGTTACACAGAATAAACAGTCTGGGCGTTTCAATAAGTATTTATTGAACAGTTGTTATTCTAGTGTAAAATATATGTGATGCAGCAATCAGCAGACAATAGCAGAGATATATTATCAGCAGTATGATAAAAGCAAAGGGTAAGACAGTTCTACCATATTGCAATAATCATGAATACATACATGAATATAAAAAGCATTATGAAAGTGATCGTACTCCTACGATGCCTAACTAGATGTACCTGAGTGTACCTAGCATTTGTGTAGGTCTAAAAGCCTAAGAGCCAAGAATCCTTCTAGGATTTAGTCGAACCCCCATACCTGAATAGAGAGAGTGTGGGACCCCGTCCTGGTCTCGAGTTGGACACCCCGCAAGGGCTGTGTTAGACCGCTGTCAGCTGGAGCGGCTGCATGCAGGAGCCTCAGCGTCTCTGGTCAATGTGTCAGCATGGAAGTCTCGGTTCCCTTCCCTCTATCTTACCGTGGCAAGATGTAGTGTATTTTTACCCTAAAGTATCTCGTCTCTCAGTATGGTTTGTATTGGTCTTTGTTAGACATGAGGAAGACGTCAGGGGTGAACTTTGTACATACATATTATGCGGGAGATGTAGCTGGTGAATGCTCATGCATAATTTATGAGTACATTGTAGGCCTGTGTTCGGGAAAAACCCTGCAGTGTTCTAACCACAGACTAGATAATGTTCAACCTCAGAGCTCGTTGTGTACTGTAGGGAACTAATGTAGGTGAAAGATCATGCCTATATTAGGGCATAGGCGATTATGACCAAAATAGGGCATGTACGAGTATGACATAATAGGGCATATGCAAATATGACCATATACGGCATATATGAACGAGTCTATATTAGGGCCTCTATATGAAACATAACACCCACTCGACTTTCGAATTGGATGACAATGACCATACTTAAAATCTGGACAATTTAAAAATTCTCTTAAAAACAGCTAAACTGCTATTCTTTTGTTGCCACTTGAAAAAGTCAGTTCTGTCTTACTCATAAGAGTTGCATTACTATAAGCAGAAGAAGGCCATTCTTTCTCAAGTGAAAGTGTCAATTTAGGAAGTGTTCCAAATTTAGTTCGTTTATTTATGAAATAAAGTGGAAAAGCCGAATTCTTTCCCAGGACGCGATGAGCCAATTCCAGATTAAATATCCTGGCTGGGAGATACAGCATGATAGGTGTTAGCTACTGCAGACGACAAATGCAACGCTTCACAGAGAACATCAATCGCACATAGATGGAATTCGGCACTGCCAACAGTCGTTGCTGCGGCAGCTTGTGCGGCAGTTGTTACCTCGGTGCCTGTGGAGGAGCCACCTAACCCAGCAGGAGCAAACGGCACCTATGGATTCTCAAGGAATGCATTCATCAGAATTGGAAGACGCTGGGGACAATGCAGAGCATGGGCCTTTAGGGGGTCCAGCATAGCATCTAGGTCCAGTGGCGTATCCGATGGAAACGTTAGACAGAGATCCAACGTGCATTCTTCTCCGCAGAACAGGCATCGAAGAACAGGTAGGATGCAGTCCTCCCACACTGGTCTAAATGATAGAAACCAAGAGGCGTTCAGTTCTCTTAGGCAAGGTATACCCAGAAGCTGCACCATGCGTTCACGATATTTCCGTTCCATGATCATGTTTGCCATTTCCTCGTAAATGGGGCCGTCCATTGCGTAACAGTAATATTACTATCAGGACTCCTGCAATTAGGAACAGGATAAGCGGGAGACCCCCAAAGACGCTCCCCAATACGGAGTGTATAACATTTGGGATTACTCCGAGGACTGTCTGAAAGGTGCTTAATAGTCCTGACCCTATGGTCTTAAATAGGTGTACAATAGCACTCGTATCAGACATGTTAAAGATACGACCCACCATTTCTGCGAAATGAAAGGGGCAGTTTGTACGTATAAGCGCTTGTATCTCAGTCGAGGTCCTTCCAACTTGAAGTTCAAAGATTTCTCGAGCGGAGGTTAAGGGCATGGGTTGCTGTAAAAGCATGGCTTTGTCTGCTCAAAGTATCAAATTGTATGAAGGAAACATTCAACAAAGGCCATAACGGCACTTCCCTGACTGTGTTCAGTGGCAGAAACAATACTTGCATACAGCAAGTAACCCTGGAGTTAACAGTGACCAGATAGGCGACGCCCGGAAGCATCCCACAGCAACCTTGATCATTTAGCATCAAGTAACTCCCATTCGAGAGCAGCTGGAAAACCGGCGTGATCATGGCCGCTGGGGTCCCTGACATGTGACAAGATAGATTTGCTACCGAACCACTACATGCTCCGTGCAGAGAAATATCCTGACACATGAGAGAACCGCTTAAAGCGTTCTTGCAGTTTGTACCACTCAGATACACTTCTCGATCCCCATTTCGGCATCGATATTTATATGGTAACTCCCAAGTTTCCTTAATGTAACCCTTACCCATTTTTTCATACTGGCCTGCCTGCCTTTGCTCAAGGCAATATTGAAACTGAAACGTAGTGACCGGCAGAGTTATTTGGCCATGAATCAGCCATTCTGTGGATGGTGATTCGGCTACAGTGAATGGTAACCTTTCCAGTTTCTCAATACGCAGCACTGTATATTTGGCTCCCCTTTGTGCCATTTCTGTCTGTTTATCAGTTAGATTGTATTCTGAAAACAGAGAGGTGTTTATAAAACGCCAAGGCACATAGCCTGCACGCAGAGATTGCAGCGTCCAGCTTAGCATCATAATAGAATGTAATTGGGATTGCCCGTGTTGTAACAAGGCCAGATCTTGTTCTAATATGTCGATTGCCGAAGACACAATGTTGCCTAAGGAGTAAATCCTGGAGGTCAAAGTTGTTAACCCATTATCCACTACAGCTAATGCCTTCTCTAAGTTAATACGGTCTATTTCCCGTATTCTTTCTGCGGCCTCCTGTTGGGATATTTTCCAGTTTTCATTATAGTAGGCATAAATGCCAGCATATATGAAACGTTTCTGATGTGTTTTCCTTGGGCCTGACAAGAAATCCCTAAGGTCCACATCAGGTGTGAGTAAGGTCAAGTGATGTTTTACTTCTGTGAGTGTTGAGGTCTCTAGCCAATGAAGGCACAACTTCCCAACACTATAGGATGTCACTACCTCTGGGTGCTGTCTTTGTACATAGCGTGTATCTGGCCTACTGATACTAAACCCCTCGGCTATACCTAGGAATCTCTGTTGACATGTGTTTGTGTCAATGGGCCAAATCAGCCATTCTGTCCAATTGGGATCTGACCTGTTGTACTGGAGAATGTCATCTAATCTTACCCCATGTGTAGTTGAATTCTGCCCCCACCCATCTGTGATGGTGTTGGAAATCCAGGTGTGTTCATTTCCTTGTTCTTAGCTAGTCCAAGACAGGATGTCTGTTGCACAGTGTCATTTAGAAATATTATCTGCTATGGAATGAGGCATGCTCTAAAAAGCGCTTCTGTTCCCTGGACTTGCCAGTCCCTAGAACCCCAGATTGATTTTGAATCTATAGTGTCCTTCCATAGGTCGAAACCCAGTGTAGACAACTGGGCCATAAAGGAAGCAGAGTAAATCTGTTTGGTGTTAGTCAACATAATTTTCGGTGCTGATGTTGTTGCCACTTTGTAATAAAATGACTACGGGTCAGATGTATTAAACCCTGAAAAGTATGTGAATTTCTGTGCAAAGGTTTGCGAACTACCTTTTGGAGGAGTTGGGCAGTGTTACCACTGGTGGTATTTGTTATGTTATGTTATGGGAACTTTTAGAGCGCACGATTACCTGGAGGTGTCCTGGCGCTAGTTACTACTCCTGAATGCTGAGCTAGAAAAGAGGTTTATTTATCAAAAAGCCAGGTCTTTAACCCTTTCCTGAAAGCTAGAAGATTGGTGGCATTTCTCAAATAGAATGGCAAATCATTCCAGGCTTTTGCTGCGCCTGAAGAGAAACTTCTGCCTCCCCATTGAGCTTTTTTTGTTGGTGGGACTACAACCAGCTTAGCACCCAGAGATCTAAGAGTTCTTGCCGGTATGTACCACTGGAACTGGCGCCTTAAATGATCTGGTCCTAAGCCTTGAAGTGCTTTAAAGACCATACAGAGAGATTTAAAATACACCCTGTTCCTCACCGGGAGCCTGTGCAGTTTTTTGATCTCCTTGGAAACTGGGGAAAACTTGGAAGTGCCCGTAAGTAATCTGGCCGCAGCATTTTGTAGCAGCTGAAGCTTATACAGAAATCTTTGTTGTATGTTTAAATATAGGCTATTACAGTAATCCAGTCTCGACATGACCAATGCTGTGACTACCATTTGCCGGGTCCCCGAAGGTAAGAACCTCAATACCTTCTTGACAGTTTTAAGAACATGCACTGTTGTTGAAGTTACTGCATTTACTTGGGCCCCAAAGGAAAGTTTCTCATCCAGGATTATACCCACATGTTTCACCTTTTTTGAGGGTGTAGGGAGTGACCCCATGGATGCAGGCCACCAATTAGGAGTCCAAAATTAAGGTCGTTCCCAAAAAGCATTACTTCCGTTTTTCCTGAATTCAGTTTTAGGCAATTATCTGCCATCCATCTCCCTACTGATTCCATACAGACCTGAAATCGTTTATGTATTCCCAGCTCTTGGCCAGGTAATAGAGACACCACAATTTGTGTGTCATCAGCGTAGGAACGTAGGAAGTGATACCAAACCCAAATGTACTGATGACGGCAGCCAATGATGAGACATACACATTAAAGAGTGTGGGGCTCAGTGATGATCCCTGCGGTACACCACATGGCAGTGCAAAGGGCTTGGACTGAAATTTACCTAGGGATACAATCTGTCCCCTGTCTGATAAAAAAGATTTAAGAAGATCCCAAGCTTTCCCCTGGACCCCAATTACATTTCTAGGTGTTATGGATTTGTGCAAGAAATTATGACCATTATGTTGGTAACAGTACAATGTATAATAGTCTGAAGTACCTTCTAACATTTCATTGTTCGGAAATGCTGCAGTTTTTTCTAAATCAGACATTAAATTATTCACAGTTTCAGTGTCCCAATCATCAGAAAATGTACTGGAGGTAATGATATCACTTAAAGAAATTTTAAATACATGTTTAAGCTTTAAAAGTTCAGTTGGACCGAATATATCATAATCAATCTTGTCCCATACTATACCGTCCGGTATAGGAACTGCTGTAATGTTCACTGAAGACAAGTCTCTTGGTTCACGATGTGAAGACTGGTGTGGTTTTAAAATCAAATTGACTCTTTGGGCTGTAGAGCTCTGCTGAAGGTATTGTCTATTAATATGCATACTAAAAGTTATAATCAAACCTAGCCAGAAAATAAAAAATAAAATCCCAGTGATATACCATAGTTCAATCCAAGGTGACAACAGGTAAGTCTTTCTAAAAAAGTTCAAAAAGTCAATGAGTCTCTGTTTGAGTGATTTTTTGGCTGGCGTAGTTTCAGCTCGCTTGGATCCAGTGAAAACGTATCAAAGTTCATAAATAGCCAGAAACAGTTCGATCAATTGTTGGAATTGCATCGGGATTTGTTGAAATTGTATTTTGCTCTTGACGAGGCATGTTGACGTAGACGTCTGTAGTCGGTCTGATTGCAACTTGGTTGTTAAGTTGATTTTCTTCTTGTTGAAGTGGAAAGAGTTCCATAGCATTGTTGCTTAGTCCTTCATTCCGTACAGGTAGCTCTTCAAACGTGATGAGTCTTTCTGTTTGGACTTCTTGGATTGTAGCGAGAGGAGGGTGTCTGGTACTGTGGAGTCCACGTGGCCTACTGTTTAGTATCGGCCACATAGTGTGGTTTGATTAAGTCAATTGAGACAAATCTTTTCTACTTTTTCCCGGAAAGAGGCGGCAGAAGTACAATTCTTGTGCCTTGGATCGCTAGGACCGGTACAGCTGTTCTGTAGGATGGTCCGAATTCTTTCTTGTCCTCAATCTTTTCTCTGACCAGATCCCCGACTTTTGGGATCTAGACAGGTCTTGCGGTTACTGCCTTGACTTCCTCAGTGGCGGTCTGTTTTAAGTGGACGTTGCTTTGTTGTGTCCTGGATTCATTTAGATCCTGTAAAACAGCCAAACGATCATGGATATCAAATGGTTTTTCATCCGCCACTGCACCTTCACAATCAAGATCAGGTACCCACATTCTTGTCCCAAATAGGACCTCGTAAGGAGTGACACCCCCTAGAGAGCTTCTTGGCTGATTGTTTATTGCTCGTTGGACCCCAAAAAGGTGATCCTCCCATCTACCGCCTTTGCCTAATACCCTAGCTGTTAAAGATTGCTTTAAGTCCCGGTTTTTTCTCTCCACAACAGAATTTCCCTCAAGATGGTACGGAGAGGAGTACCGCAATGCTACGCCCATTCCTTCCATGGCCTCTTTGTAAGCCCGAGAGCTACACGCCGGGCCACGGTCAGAATGTAACGTGCCAACTGCGTATGTGCCGGTAAAGACTCGCAAATCTTTTATAACAGTTCGAGCATCAGCACAGCGCTGAGGCCAAACCCATAAGAATCTAGAGCAGGAATCCATTGCAACCATGATATATTTCTTGGCCCCATCAGATTGTAGGGGTCCGCAGTGGTCCAAATACACACATGCGAGTGGTTTGTCCGGTTTTAGCAATGGTGTCCGTGCTGGGCGTGTTACGGTGGAGCCTTTCATCTGCTGGCAGATGTCGCACTTTAAGACATAGGGGCATATTCTCAAGGACTCATTGCTGATTTATCGGCACTTTAGCGCCGCAAAAGTGGCGATAGATTTATCGCCTTATTCCCAAGCTGGTGTAAACTGCCGATATCGCCAGTTTACCAGCGATAGCTGCCGCACAAAACATCGCCACGGATGAGTGCGACAAGTAATGCTAATGATATGCAGAGTAGGCGTTCCCGTGCAAAAACACATGAAACCACCACTTTGCGAGATTCTGAACGACCAGTCAGATCTGCGATGCGAACCAAGAACAGGCGATAAGGCGTGTTAGCAGCAGGGATTTAACACCTGCCTTTTACTGGGGTTAAGCAGGACGACCAACTGCAGTAGAAAGGGAGCCCAGCCCAGAGGCACATCTGAAGACCAACAGATGCCATGGAGACACTGATCATGCAGCTTGGAGACCCAAGAGGGCCACAACACCCACCACCACCACCCCCAGGCCCCCCCGGATCACCCCCCTTGGATTACCACCTAGGCAGGGCAGGACAGCGGACGACCCTAAAATGCACCAGCCCCAGAGACTCAACGCCAGAGAAAGCAATTGGCCAACACAGGCTCAAAAGGACAACCATCCTCCGCATCCTGACCCACATTGCCCACAGGCTGACAGTACCAACACAGCGGACAACCTACATCCCCCGCAGACAAAGCTGCTGGCTGTGCTGCACCTGTTGGCCCTGGTACCTTCCAACCAACAACTGCCCGAGTCAGAGGAGTCACACAGCCAGCCCCATCAAACTCCCTCACACATGTCATGGATGCATGTCCACAAAAGCAACGGCGGGCCCCTGTATCCGCACCACACAATAGTTCCAATTCGTAGTGTACCTGCGCAACCAACCCCAACGCCAGCCATGCTAGACGCCTCCATGCCCCAGACCCAAGATCGTAGTAACCGAAATGTGGGTGCGCCAGGTCATGAAGTCCAGTAGTCAACAGTAGTGTAAAAACAGAACTTTATTACAAATACATAAATCAACAAAACGAAAAGCTCAGCCAACGCGTTCCATTCCCAACGGGGAACTTCAACAGGGCAACGTGTCTTCAGAAACCTGTGGGAGAAATGGTGACAGTGGTCAAACTTCCGTATAGTCACATGCCTAATCTGGTACAGTGTACTGCACTTGGACAAACCAGAATGCTCACAGGGCTGATAAACCATGCATGAGAAGACCGTAATAGAACTACGTGTGGCCGTAACCGTCGTAGGAATGAAGAGGAAGGTAACGACGACACAAACTGCTGTTATGGTCACATCATGCAGGACTCATCATACCTGAAAGCTTCACGGTGAGTGTCAGCTCGATACCCCTGCCCCTCACTCCCCCCACACTGCGCAGCAACATCTTGAGACCACGCAAGGGAACTACGCCATAGCTGGGGTCACGCACGTGTTGGGGGCAATTCACAGCACACATGTATGACTTGTGCCCCCTGCCGACACTGCACACAATCACCTCAACAGCAACCACACGCATGCCATCACAGTGCATACAAAAGTGGACCACCGTGGCCTGTCCACCAATGTCGTCGCAAACTCCCCAGGCAGTGTGCATGATCCCCACATGTCTGCAAGTCCGCCACCAACCAGCTCTTTGAGGATGGCCCTCATGGAAATGCACTGCCCATCGGCAAGTACCAACTGAACACACCACACACCTCAACTCCACAATCCCCCAACTCACAACTGTGGGTATGCACACATCACCAATCCACCACCAAAGTGACTACTGCGTGTGTCTCAGTCTCCACCACAACCTGCCCATAGGCCTACACACACGTGGCCGACCACCTTCAATGGGCACATTCACACTGGAGACGAGGTAGCTATGTCCCACACCAACCTGAGCACATCACAATCATCGCATGCAGGGTCGTGCCAGCAAGGGCGGCGCCCCCCACCCAGCCACGAGTCGGCCGCCGTGACCGGTGGTGCCTGCGCGATCCTGTGCGCCTGATGCACCCCAGCCCTGGTCCCCAGACCGGTCCTCCGCCCAGCGATGACTGGCCTCCCCTGCGCACCCAGGCCTCAATGCTCACCTGCCGCCACCGGCGTGTCTCCAAGAGGGCCCACCACGTGCCGGTGCATCCTCCTCAGCCGATCGCTGGATTCCGCGCCACAGGCCCCCCGCGCACCCTGCAGCACCGCACCGCGGAGTCATGTGTGTGCTGACTGCTGCATGCGCATACACTGCGGTCCAGCAGGGCACACTGTTCAATTTGAGTCTTGATTCGCTGGACACCGTATCGAGGCCAACGCATCATCGCAGGCTGCACACTCGCTCAGCTCTTCAGGTGCCACTAACCCTGTGCAATCCAAGTCATCGTCACGTGGCGGTAGGCCCCTGCCAGCCGCAGTGCAGTGGGTGCCACTGACCCTGTGCAACGCAAGTCATCGTCACGTGGCGGTAGACACCTGCCAGCCGCAGTGCAGCGGGTGCCACTGACCCTGTGCAAAGCAAGTAATCGTCACGTGGTGGTAGGCCCGTGTGGGCCGCAGTGCAGCGGGTGCCACCAACTCAGTGCACCGCAAGTCATTCTCCCGTGGCGGTAGGCCTGTGCCAGCCGCAGTGCAGCGGGTGCCACCAACTCAGTGCGCCACAAGTCATGGACCCTTCATGATTGGGTCGCGTGGTGCGGACTCCATCATGTCATCTCCGGCAGTGGGGAATGTGACGTGCTAGGCCCCTTTTATTGGCAGGGTCACATGTCCTGTGACGCCTGTGCTGGATGGGTGTGGTGTGGGTGTGAACCAGCCCTCAGGGAGTGGCTGTGGCATGCTGACAACTAGACCAGTGATCAGCAGATCACTACAGGGAAGACCTGGGACATGTAGCTTTGTCCCCCCCCTCTGAGCGTAAGTGGAGTGGACTGGCCTGGCGTATGGGAGGCCAGCATAGGAGTGGGAACAATGAGCCTGGGGCTCTGTGCGTGCTTCAGTTCTGGGCTGGACATGGAAGTAACTGATGCTTGTGTCTCTGTTGTAGTGTCTACGCCACCCGGACCGCAATCGGCAATGTAGCACCCTGTGACTCAAGTCCCACGACATGAGCAACATGGACGTAAGGGGGAATCACTGACCCTACATTCATCCATACTCTCATACTTGAATGATCAAAGGCATGACACATCTGTGCGATTCTGAATGTTTAATTCACATCCAGTGGAGTGTTGCAGCTGGAGCAGTACCGGGCCATGCAAACCTCACTTCACATTATTGGCCCGTGGAGGGCCAGCCAGAGTCCTTCAGGGAATGACAAGTACATTCGAAGAGGAAGAGTTCACTCCGCAGTCTAATCGCTGTGTCATTGGTAACCAAACAGAAAATGGCAGTCCATGTTGAGGTCCAAGGTGAGTGTCGTAGAGTGTATCGGGGGACAGTGGAAGGTGATGATGCAAAGGGCAGAACCAAGCAGAAACAGGACATATGGCGGAGATGAATACTACTGCCTCCTCCTTACCAGTAAGGTTGATTCACCCGCATCTTCGTCCTCTGATGTCACATGTGCCTCACACGTGGTGGTGGATTGCCTGCCGCACTGTGAGGCACTGACACATCAGGGGGCGGAGATGTGGATGTAGAAGCAGCAGCAGCATTCATCTGCACAAGGCCTTGAGGCAGCAATGCCATGACGATGTGCTGCAGGGCATGGAAGGTCCCAGCCACATCTCGCTGGTGTGCAGCCGTGGCAGCCATTCTTTCCGCCGTCATCCGCTCCATGTTCTCCATGAGCCCCCGCATCTGTCCCAACTCCCGGCTGACATCGCTGGAGCTACTCTGACTGGACAGTTGTTCTTGTCTCAATATAATGACTCCAGCGATATCAGCCATGGATCGTTGGAGAGCATGGAGCGGACTGTGGGTGTCCGTTAGGGACTGTAAGTGGTCCCTGATGGTACTCAGACACCCATGTATGGCATCAAGTTTGGCTGCCATGAGGTTGAACCCCACCCGCACCTGATCAGCCATCTTCTCCTGGACCTCTAACACATGGCGTTGGAAGGCAATGTGTTGTTCGTGGGGGTCCTGGGAGTCAGCCGTGGTGGTGGGTGCTTCCTGCTGTGTGGTCTGTGCAGGGGGTGGGGTCTCCTCAATGCAGCTGGGCTGCCCTACTCCTGGAGGTGAGGTGCCGTAGCTGTCCATGAACTCTTGGAGGGCGTCGGTGTCGAAGGTGTGGAGGTCCTCTTCGTCATCAGTGAAGAGCTGTTGGGTCTGCTCTGCAGGAGGTGTTGGTTCCTCCCTCTGCAATGTGATGGGGAGATGCAGTTTAACATTGTGTTCACATGTGTGTTGACGCATTGTTCAAGTTTACATACAAGCTGCATGACAGTGTACATTGTGACTGTTTGGGAGGAGCTGCCTATTTGATGCGGGACAGTGGACATTTCGACAGGATCACAGATGTGTGTTTGTACTTGTACATTTTCATCTCACATTTCCCTGCTATGCAAGATGTGATTGATCAGTTTCTACACACAAGCGGCACCAGTTGTGTCCTCTGTTCTGTTGTGAACGTGTTGCAGTTTATACCACATTGTTGTCAATGTTGATGTGCTCTGAATGTTATGTGTGTGTGCTGCATTTTGGGAGAGTCGCCCCTGCAGCTCTTATTTGGCTGGCCCTTATCCCTTTCAGGCCGTGTGCCTTTGACTTCTGTGCTTATACAGTGCTGAGATGTTGCATTCTTAGGTAAATTGGGCTCTTGGTGGGAGTTGGGACTCTGGGGCATGGTTTGTCCGCAGATGTGTTGTTGACGTCATGGGTTGTTTGTGCACGTGGATGTGTCAGAGTGTGACCTGCTCCTTTACGGATGTGGTCCACACTCAACCACCTCAGTGTCGTGGCGTGCAACATGTCATGATATATTGACTGCAGCCATGCTATTCGTCATGCAGTGTCACTTGCATCGTCAGTGTGGCTCACAGACATGCCGCTTTGCTGTGTTTGGCACATGTGCATGGGTTGGTTGTGGGATTGGTGATGTGTGGGAAGGGACCCCTCTGGGCACATAGTCGACGGGGGCCTACTTGCTGTTTCTAGGTGTGCTGCAGTGTGCCAAGGGGATCAGGGACATGATCCAGAGTCATTGTGGGTGTGCACTGTGCTGTACTTAATTGTGCATGTGTGCCATTGTGCCCATCTCCCCCCGTGCCCCCAGTCCATGGTCGTTACTCACCCTGTTGCTGTTGTGTCAGGTCATGTTGAGCAGTGTCCGGTGCCCCAACTCCTGCTACTGTCTCCACACTGATGACTGTGGACACCATTTCCTCCATCTCATCCAGCTCCTCCTGTGGCGCTGGACTCCCACCTCCAGTCTGCATTGCTGCCTTCTGGTTGTTGCTGAGTTTCTGCTTAGTCTTCCGCTTCACATCATTCCAGCGCCTCTTGAGCTCTTCCATTGTCCTCCTCAGCAGTCCGACTGCATTCACCTTGTCCAGGATGGACTGCCATGTTGCATTTTTTGTTGCCAATGACACAGTGGAGGTGACAAACAGTTGTTGATGGTGTTCTTTCACCTCTGTGATCAGGATCCTGTTTTCCTGCGGACTGAACCGCGTCTTCCTCTTCTTCATGTCTTTGCCCTTCCCTGCCCCCAAGGTCCCAGGCTGCTCCTCCGGGGGGCTTGTGGGGTTCTGGCCGTCCTCTGTACCTGCTCCGTCTGCCTCCATTGTGCTTCGCTGTAGTTTGGTTTTTGTTTGTGTTTTTTTTTCCTGCTTTTGTAGTGATTTTTCCCGCCTGACGTGTGTGATTTGCAGGCCTGGCCTGCTTTTTGCTGATTGTCTTATCGCGGTTGGGCCCATCGCAACTTTTTTCGCGTTCGGGTTTGGATTTTCATCGCCGTCCCGGTAATGTTATCGCGGACATTTGACGCGTTATCTGGAGACTATCGCATGTTACCGCCATGTTGAAAATACGACATTAACACGGAGTTATTTTCCCGCGATAGACGGCGATATGAGAACTTGCGTTAACCTATTTTGGCGATGTTTATCGCACGTTCTTGAGAATATCCCCCATAGTCTTTGGTCTGCTTTGTTAACCCTGGCCACCAGTAGCGCTGTTTCAGTAAAGAAATAGTCGCTGTAACGCCTGTATGCGCAGAACTCAAACCCTCGTGTGCTGCTAGAATTAAGCCTTGCCTACGATCCATATTTGGTATTACTCTATCCCCCACTCCAGGAATCTGAGCGTATGTAATGTTTTGTGCATCTAACTTGTAGGAGTACTTGATTGGAAATTTTTTAGGTACTGCCGTGCTGCCTTTGCGTGAAGCATTGACAGCTACCAAAATCTTGCCGTCTATTCTCGTTTTTTAACGAGTGATTGCATCTACGGCAGCTGTGCGTACAGCCCCCTTTGCGGCTTCATCAGCCAATTAATTCCCTTCAACGTGAACGCCATCACACTGATGACTCAGTGTGTGTATCACGTGAGCCCTTGGTAGTTCCTTTCTCAACTCCACTACCTGTTCCCATAGCATTTTATGCTTAATTGTGCCACCTTTTGCGTCTTTAAACCCGTTTTGTTCCCAATGATGTAAATATTCATTGTACGACTGTACACAGTAAAAGGAATCACACACAATTAGTGTGGGGAATTCGTGTTCCGTATTTACAAGTGCCAGTATCAGTGCTTTTAACTCTGCTAACTGAGCCGTGCAGTCTCCTAGAGATTGCGTTTTAGTGCTACTGGGATGGAACTTTCCATCGCGCATGCGACCTTTAACGATTGCACACGCCGCGCTGTAAGCTTGCTTACTCCCTATGGCTGGTTGAGCAGATCCGTCAGTGTAAATACTGTATTCATACTGATCTAGAGGCAAAATCTAATTTGGTAGAGGATATTCTTGTTTGTATTGCAGAAATGCTTGTGTTTTTAAACTTGGATCAAATCTGTATTCAATATCCGTTGCAGTAAGAGAATTAGCCCACTGTATCCATCTGGGATGTAAGGCTTTCGCATTTGGAATGCTAGCCTTGGTAACAGCCTCTAAGGCTGGTACTGGGGTCACGACTATTATGTGTTTTCCCTGAGCCAGAGCTCTTTCTACTTGCTACAGCGGTCTGCACTACTGTCAGGATTTTTTCTGTTGAAGTGAAATGCATCTCTGTGTTTGTGTACAGGTGTGATTTGTATGCGATTGGTACCGTTTCGCCTTCATTGAAAGTTAAATAAGTGTACCCGCATTGACCCGCTATTACTCGGATCACTAAGTTGCGTACATTTACTCGTGTCTGTAAATGTTTTGAAGCTATCATGTCTTCCTGATGTGAACGTAGGATATTTGTAAGTTCCTGTGTCCATTGTCTGATTGAAAAATCAGGTTTTATTAAGTCGTAGAAAGGTTTTACTCTTTCTGCGTAATACAAAATGTATGTTCGACCAGAATTTAGGAATCCCAGAATTGATTGTAAATTCTTTAATGATTTTGGAGGTTGAAGCAGCGCACACTTTTCTAAAAAGTTAGCTGCTAGGCTTTTTCCTTCACTTGACAGCTCATACCCTAAAAACAGGACATTGAGATGGGCAATTTTTGATTTTTTGGAATTAAATTTATAGCCCTCAGAGGCGAATCCCATAATAATGGTGCTCACCCTGGTCAAGTGCCTCGGTAAGTCATCGTCCGTCAGATAAATATCATCCACATAGGACAATGCTTCTTCATCCAAATTTTGGAGTAACTCTCTTACCCTTGCTGAAAACAACCCCGGGCTATTCTTATACCCTTGGGGCAAATGACAAAATTGCCGTTGGAACCCTAGCGCTGAGAAAGGGGTCAGATACCTGCTTTCAGGTGCTATATTTTGGCAGAAAAATCCATTTGAGATATCAAGTGTTGTTTTTTATTTTTGTCGCACAATGTTATTCATTAATGTGGCACTGTGTGCATTTTGTACTGCAAATGTCTTTGTGCAAGTGTTTAAATGTCTGTAATCTAAAACTAGACGATATGTGTTGTGAGGTTTTGATACGGGGAACAAAGGATTGTTCATTGGTGAGGTGCAATTTTCTATCACACCCT
Organism: Calotriton arnoldi; assembly: GCA_963921515.1. Lineage (NCBI taxonomy): Eukaryota > Metazoa > Chordata > Amphibia > Caudata > Salamandridae > Calotriton > Calotriton arnoldi. Next base: position 333,418 of record CAWUFW010009177.1, read on the forward strand.
GGTATTCTAGTTGATCTAGGATCTCCCTGACTTGTTTTTTAGCTTCCTGCTTTATAGGATATTGCCTTTGGGCATTTGGGGAAACTTTTAACGGGATCACGTGGTGGGTTGATTCCTCATCCCAACCAGCATGATTTTTGTACAATGCTGGAGCTAGGGCAACCGCCCACTCCTGCGCATATGCATGTTTTAAGTGAATGGGAACGAGGTCGGAAAATGCTGGAAAAATTACCTTTTCTCCCTTTGGGCACTCTATGACGAATGCTGGCAGCCGGTCTTGCTCTGCTAATAGGATGTCATATCCAGATGACAGATTTTTCCAAAATAGACCTTTAACTTTTCTGGGCTTGTCCCCCTCCATCCGGAGAGTTATCTCATGTAACTTATGTGGGACACTTACCCGAGTATCAGGTGTTTCCACCGTGATATACTCACTCAACTCCGCTGTCACCAGAAATTCCTTCAGGTTCTGGCGAGCTATCGTTACTTCTGCTGCGCTGTCTAGCATCGTCAGAGCCCATTCCCCGTTCAGAAGCTGTGTCCTCAGAATTCTGGGCATGTCTGATCTTGAGACCTGCTACCGTCTTCTTTTTGAACTGAGGTTTTGGTTTTTGTTTATCTTCTTTTTTAGGTGCGTAGTCCGCATCGCGTTGCGTGTCTCTGGACTTTGTATGCTCCTCTTGTCTTTGTTCTGACCGTCCTTCCCTCTAAGAGTTTTTTGATGAACCCTGAAAGGAACGAGAGGAACGCGTATCAGTATCCTGATACCTGTCAGGTTTCCTAATATTATCCCTATTCCTGAGGTTATACCTCCTTTCAGCGGGCTCCTGTTGAGGAGACCTGCCTCTGGATTGAGATCTGTTGTCTTTAGACTTTTGTTGTTTTTTATTTTCCCACTTCTTTTTAGAAGAAGTAGGTGTCTGCTTTGTAGTGTCCTTTTCAGGACTGCCAACCAGTTGTGGTTTTAGTGCTTTCCCACCTAGACTGCCTCTGCCTAGTTCTGCATATGCAGTTTCAATTATTTTGGGTAGTTCGTGTTGTTGATCTATTGGACTGAACTCCCTTAGGCGTTGGCGGATTGCCACTGAAGCTGCTTCCCCCTTAATGTTAGCTAGTATTATGGCTGATACCTGATCAAAGTTGTTTAGTAACTTCATCCCTAAGTTTAGGGCAGGCTCTGCTCCGTACTCATTTTGTATCTGTCTCAATACGTCACGTACTACTGCTAATGACGGGATACCATGTGTTCTGGTATATACTGCAGCAAAGACTGAACCCCAAGAGGTGCAGTCCTCTACTTGTGATGTGATCCCCATGGGCAAGCAGATTGTTAGAATTCTGTGTTTATCATAGGTGGTAGTATTCTGGAATACTGCCTCAAGCTGAGTTATTTTCTGAGCTATCCAGAATGGTATTTGTTCGCGTTTGGCGAGCATTTTGCCCATTGCCATTAGTGTAATGTTTGAGGAGTAATTTTATTTCCTGTACCCTGAGCTGGAGTACTTTTTGCTGCACCTGGTGCAGGTTGGATTGTTAAAGTTCTCATGACGAATTGTGTCAGGTTTCTGTAGATTTTAATAAAATCTCTGTGTTGTATGAGTAATTCTGGCTGTGGCATTATTCCAATGTCAGGGTGCGGTGTGTAAGCCGCTAGTATTGGCCATGTGGCTCCGTCTCCTCCGAGCGGGCCTAATCTTACTCTTTTTCTTATGTGGGGTAGGGTGCCATTAAACCAGTAATGATGTTCCTGGTAAGTGAGTGGAATCTCTATGTCCTCAAACGGACCATATTCCCTTGGTGCATTTCCTGCTATGTAGTAGTGAAATGTCTTTGTTATGGCATTTGCTGCTGGGAATGTAATCCATGAATAGAACACCTCTGTTTTGTTTGATTCGTGTGCCTCAATCACGAAAACTACCATGCCACCCCTAGCTTGTAAACCATTTTCTAATTGTCTTAGGGTGACTGTCATTCTGAATTTTGGTGTAATCTGTATTGCATTTACAGGATCTTCTTCTTCTTCTGAAAAATTCAGGTCAACTCGCTCTTCCCCTGCCTCGGAATCAGACATGTTTAGAGGAGGAGGTGTTCAAAGGGAACTAAGATGTGGTGTTATGCACAATTTAGGAACTAAATGTCCTTCAAGCTTGATTAACCAACAGCCGATAAATAGGATATCTCGCCTACTCAGCTGTGGCGGAGTTTGTGCCCACCCACTCCAGACGTCTCTGGAGTTTTGTGAGTAGGTTCTCTGAGAATAGCACGACTGAACAACTCAGATTCTACTGTTAAATAAGTACCCAACCAACGTTGGCGGCGACATGTCGTGTAGTTCCTATAGTACCCATGCAGGACCTGCGCGTTTGGATAACATAAACTGTGGGCTTGGTGGCAGACTGACTCTGTGCACCCCCACCATGTATGCTACCCGGATTTGCATTAGCTAGCTCACAGTGCCACTAGAATCTCCTCTTATCAGGGAGAGATTAGTTCCTGGCAACCTTAGACCATGACAACCCTAATTCCTCAGAATCGTGGAAACAATATACTACTTTTCGCTCAGTCACTCGTGCTTACTTATCCGGTTTGTCTCAGAGAGTTACACAGAATAAACAGTCTGGGCGTTTCAATAAGTATTTATTGAACAGTTGTTATTCTAGTGTAAAATATATGTGCTGCAGCAATCAGCAGACAATAGCAGAGATATATTATCAGCAGTACGATAAAAGCAAAGGGTAAGACAGTTCTACCATATTGCAATAATCATGAATACATACATGAATATAAAAAGCATTATGAAAATGCTCGTACTCCTACGATGCCTAACTAGATGTACCTGAGTGTACCTAGCATATGTGTAGGACTAAAAGCCTAAGAGCCAAGAATCCTTCTAGGATTTAGTCGAACCCCCATACCTGAATAGAGAGAGTGTGGGACCCCGTCATTGGTCTCGCGTTGGACACCCCGCAAGGGCTGTGTTAGACCGCTGTCAGCTGGAGCGACTGCATGCAGGAGCCTCAGCATCTCTGGTCAGTGTATCAGCATGGAAGTCTCGGTTCCCTCTATTTTACCGTGGCAAGATGTGGTGTATTTATACCCTAAAGTATCTCGTCCCTCAGTATGGTTTGTATTGTTCTTTGTTAGACATGAGGAAGACGTCAGGGGTGAACTATGTACAAAGCAAAACCAAAGGGGATGATGGACGGAGTGTTGAACATTGCAAGCACTCACCCCCCGTCAACTGATCTAGGTTTAATCCATCATCATTCTTTAGCTCACTCCGCCACCCCAGTTCAGACATGGCCATATGCAAATCAGTCTGACCCTGTGCCTCATGGGAACAATCCAGCCCGAACTGCCAAGCCATGTCTTCCCTGGACCGGAAACAAGCATCCTGGGACCGGTTTCGGGCTCACAGCCCTCACCAGCCAGGCTATCTTGACTCCAGTGACAAAGTGAGCAAGGGACCCACGTCTGGGCATACCCTGCCAACTTAGGGCGAACAAAGCAAAACCAAAGGGGATGATGGACGGAGTGTTGAACATTGCAAACACTCACCCCCAGTCAACTGATCTGGGTTTAATCCATCATCATTCTTTAGCTCACTACGCCACCCCAGTTCAGACATGGCTATATGCAAATCAGTCTGACCCTGTGCCTCATGGGAACAGTCCAGCCCGAACTGCCAAGCCATGTCTGCCCTGGACCGGAAACAAGCATCCTGGGACCGGTTTCGGGCTCACAGCCCTCATCAGCCAGGTTATCTTGAATCCAGTGGCAAAGTGAGCAAGGGACCCACGTCTGGGCATACCCTGCCAACTTAGGGCGAACAAAGCAAAACCAAAGGGGATGATGGACGGAGTGTTGAACATTGCAAGCACTCACCCCCAGTCAACTGATCTGGGTTTAATCCATCATCATTCTTTAGATCACTCCGCCACCCCAGTTCAGACATGGCTATAGGCAAATCAGTCTGACCCTGTGCCTCATGGGAACAGTCCAGCCCGAACTGCCAAGCCATGTCTGCCCTGGACCGGAAACAAGCATCCTGGGACCGGTTTCGGGCTCACAGCCCTCATCAGCCAGGCTATCTTGAATCCAGTGGCAAAGTGAGCAAGGGACCCACGTCTGGGCATACCCTGCCAACTTAGGGCGAACAAGCAAAACCAAAGGGGATGATGGACGGAGGGTTGAACATTGCAAGCACTCACCCCCAGTCAACTGATCTGGGTTTAATCCATCATCATTCTTTAGCTCACTCCGCCACCCCAGTTCAGACATGGCTATATGCAAATCAGTCTGACCCTGTGCGTCATGGGAACAGTCCAGCCCGAACTGCCAAGCCATGTCTTCCCTGGACCGGAAACAAGCATCCTGGGACCGGTTTCGGGCTCACAGCCCTCATCAGCCAGGCTATCTTGAATCCAGTGGCAAAGTGAGCAAGGGACCCACGTCTGGGCATACCCTGCCAACTTAGGGTGAACAAAGCAAAACCAAAGGGAATGATGGACGGAGTGTTGAACATTGCAAGCACTCACCCCCAGTCAACTGATCTGGGTTTAATCCATCATCATTCTTTAGCTCACTCCGCCACCCCAGTTCAGACATGGCTATATGCAAATCAGTCTGACCCTGTGCCTCATGGGAACAGTCCAGCCCGAACCTACAAGCCATGTCTTCCCTGGACCGGAAACAAGCATCCTGGGACCGGTTTCCGGCTCACAGCCCTCATCAGCCAGGCTATCTTGAATCCAGTGGCAAAGTGAGCAAGGGACCCATGTCTGGGCATACCCTGCCAACTTAGGGCGAACAAAGCAAAACCAAAGGGAATGATGGACGGAGTGTTGAACATTGCAAGCACTCACCCCCAGTCAACTGATCTGGGTTTAATCCATCATCATTCTTTAGCTCACTCCGCCACCCCAGTTCAGACATGGCTATATGCAAATCAGTCTGACCCTGTGCCTCATGGGAACAGTCCAGCCCAAACTGCCAAGCCATGTCTTCCCTGGACCGGAAACAAGCATCCTGGGACCGGTTTCGGGCTCACAGTCCTCATCAGCCAGGCTATCTTGAATCCAGTGGCAAAGTGAGCAAGGGACCCACGTCTGGGCATACCCTGCCAACTGAGGGCGAACAAAGCAAAACCAAAGGGAATGATGGACGGAGTGTTGAACATTGCAAGCACTCACCCCCAGTCAACTGATCTGGGTTTAATCCATCATCATTCTTTAGCTCACTCCGCCACCCCAGTTCAGACATGGCTATATGCAAATCAGTCTGACCCTGTGCCTCATGGGAACAGTCCAGCCCAAACTGCCAAGCCATGTTTTCCCTGGACCGGAAACAAGCATCCTGGGACCGGTTTTGGGCTCACAGCCCTCATCAGCCAGGCTATCTTGAATCCAGTGGCAAAGTGAGCAAGGGACCCACGTCTGGGCATACCCTGCCAACTTAGGGCGAACAAAGCAAAATCAAAGATAGCCTGGCTGATGAGGGTTATGAACCCGAAACCTGTCCCAGGATGCTTGTTTCCGGTTTAGGGAAGACATGGCTTGGCAGTTCAGGCTGGACTGTTCCCATGAGGCACAGGGTAAGACTGATTTGCATATGGCCATGTCTGAACTGGGGTGGCGGAGTGAGCTAAAGAATGATGATGGATTAAACCCAGATCAGTTGACTGGGGGTGAGTGCTTGCAATGTTCAACACTCCGTCCATCATCCCCTTTGGTTTTGCTAAGTTTGCCCTAAGTTGGCAGGGTATGCCCAGACGTGGGTCCCTTGCACACTTTGCCACTGGATTCAAGATAGCCTGGCTGATGAGGGTTATGAACCCGAAACCGGTCCCAGGATGCTTGTTTCCGGTCCAGGGAAGACATGGCTTGGCAGTTCGGGCTGGACTGTTCCCATGAGGCACAGGGTCAGACTGATTTGCATATGGCCATGTCTGAACTGGGGTGGCGGAGTGAGCTAAAGAATGATGATGGATTAAACCCAGATCAGTTGACTGGGGGTGAGTGCTTGCAATGTTCAACACTCCGTCCATCATCCCCTTTGGTTTTGCTAAGTTTGCCCTAAGTTGGCAGGGTATGCCCAGACGTGGGTCCCTTGCTCACTTTGCCACTGGATTCAAGATAGCCTGGCTGATGAGGGTTATGATCTCGAAACCGGTCCCAGGATGCTTGTTTCCGGTCCAGGGAAGACATCACTTGGCAGTTCGGGCTGGACTGTTCCCATGAGGCACAGGGTCAGACTGATTTGGATATGGCCATGTCTGAACTGGGGTGGCGGAGTGAGCTAAAGAATGATGATGGATTAAACCCAGATCAGTTGACTGGGGGTGAGTGCTTGCAATGTTCAACACTCCGTCCATCATCCCCTTTGGTTTTGCTAAGTTTGCCCTAAGTTGGCAGGGTATGCCCAGACGTGGGTCCCTTGCTCACTTTGCCACTGGATTCAAGATAGCCTGGCTGATGAGGGTTATGAACCCGAAACCGGTCCCAGGATGCTTGTTTCCGGTCCAGGGAAGACATGGCTTGGCAGTTCGGGCTGGACTGTTCCCATGAGGCACAGGGTCAGACTGATTTGCATATGGCCATGTCTGAACTGGGGTGGCGGAGTGAGCTAAAGAATGATGATGGATTAAACCCAGATCAGTTGACTGGGGGTGAGTGCTTGCAATGTTCAACACTCCGTCCATCATCCCCTTTGGTTTTGCTAAGTTTGCCCTAAGTTGGCAGGGTATGCCCAGACGTGGGTCCCTTGCTCACTGTGCCACTGGATTCAAGATAGCCTGGCTGATGAGGGTTATGAACCCGAAACCGGTCCCAGGATGCTTGTTTCCGGTCCAGGGAAGACATGGCTTGGCAGTTCGGGCTGGACTGTTCCCATGAGGCACAGGGTCAGACTGATTTGCATATGGCCATGTCTGAACTGGGGTGGCGGAGTGAGCTAAAGAATGATGATGGATTAAACCCAGATCAGTTGACTGTGGGTGAGTCCTTGCAATGTTCAACACTCCGTCCATCATCCCCTTTGGTTTTGCTAAGTTTGCCCTAAGTTGGCAGGGTATGCCCAGAATTGGGTCCCTTGCTCACTTTGCCACTGGATTCAAGATAGCCTGGCTGATGAGGGTTATGAACCCGAAACCGGTCCCAGGATGCTTGTTTCCGGTCCAGGGAAGACATGACTTGGCAGTTCGGGCTGGACTGTTCCCATGAGGCACAGGGTCAGACTGATTTGCATATGGCCATGTCTGAACTGGGGTGGCGGAGTGAGCTAAAGAATGATGATGGATTAAACCCAAAACAGTTGACTGGGGGTGAGTGCTTGCAATGTTCAACACTCCGTCCATCATCCCCTTTGGTTTTTGCTAAGTTTGCCCTAAGTTGGCAGGGTATGCCCAGATGTGGGTCCCTTGCTCACTTTGCCACTGGATTCAAGATAGCCTGGCTGATGAGGGTTATGAACCCGAAACCGGTCCCAGGATGCTTGTTTCCGGTCCAGGGAAGACATGACTTAGCAGTTCGGGCTGGACTGTTCCCATGAGGCACAGGGTCAGACTGATTTGCATATGGCCATGTCTGAACTGGGGTGGCGGAGTGAGCTAAAGAATGATGATGGATTAAACTCAAAACAGTTGACTGGGGGTGAGTGCTTGCAATGTTCAACACTCCGTCCATCATCCCCTTTGTTTTTGCTAAGTTTGCCCTAAGTTGGCAGGGTATGCCCAGATGTGGGTCCCTTGCTCACTTTGCCACTGGATTCAAGATAGCCTGGCTGATGATGGTTATGAACCCGAAACCGGTCCCAGGATGCTTGTTTCCGGTCCAGGGAAGACATGGCTTGGCAGTTCGGGCTGGACTGTTCCCATGAGGCACAGGGTCAGACTGATTTGCATAAGGCCATGTCTGAACTGGGGTGGCGCAGTGAGCTAAAGAATGATGATCGATTAAACCCAGATCAGTTGACTGGGGGTGAGTGCTTGCAATGTTCAACACTCCATCCATCATCCCCTTTGGTTTCGTGAACTATGTACATACATATTATACGGGAGATGTAGCTGGTGAATGCTCATGCATAATTTATGAGTACATTGTATGCCTGTGTTCGGGAAAAACCCTGAAGTGTTCTAACCACAGACTAGATATTGTTCAACCTCAGAGCTCGTTGTGTACTGTAGGGAACTAATGTAGGTGAAAGATCATGCCAATATTAGGGCATAGGCGATTATGACCAAAATAGGGCATATACGAGTATGACCATAATAGGGCATATGCGAATATGACCATATACGGCATATATGAACGCGTCTATATTAGGGCCTCTATATGAAACATAACATAGCTAACCTCCTTTCCGAGCCGAGAGAGACTGCCCCTTAACTTAAGATGAGAAGGAACAGGTAATGAATGATGGCATGCATTGGACGCTGACTCTGAGTGATTGGTGTTTGTGTTGTTGTTGTTTGTTGTGGATGAAGTGAATTCATTGTGTACTATTATTTAATCTACACACTAAAAGTAACTCAAGTCAATGATTCCCTTCTTGTTGTTTAATAACAAAATTGTACTTCTACTGCAGGCCGATCCATTGCATTTTTGAATATGGAATCTGAACTCACTCTGTACACTGCACACTAAGTTGGACAACACCATGATGATGACCACAGTGACATAATATCTTCGCAGTCACTCAGTAGGATCGGAGATGATTGATGGAATAACTCAGGGCGTTTCATGAGTGGCATAAAAGGTAAACAAGTCAACAACAACCACAGCAGACCTACATGTCTGTGTAGTGGTGGAGTCGAGTCACGAGTCTAGTAGTGGTGGTATGACTGACAGCTGTGCATGCCATTGATTTAGTTACCTACTTTGGAAAATGCTATGTTGCTGTATATGTGACATGTGTGCTCTGTCTGGCTCAGTCAAAATCTAAGCTAAGTGGAGGTTGGGTGGGCGCCGTGGGCCTGTTCTGTCCTGTTGCTGTTGTAGGTTAATGCTGGAAACAGACAACAGAGTAGACATGATTTAGCCATGCCGCTCTGAAAGTGTTTGCACTCCTCCGTAATTAATCTTTTTTTTTCTCCTTGATTTTTAAATATCCCTTTTGTTTTTCCATCTACACTTACAGGCCGGCCTTTACCCTGTGCTATACTGGGAAAAACAACTCACACTCACCTACGAATCCACATCCGCCATGCAGGCAGTGGCACCCATGTTTGACGGACGCAGCGTGGACAGGAGGACCAAGAGGAATGCCGAGATGCAACTCCCCAATTTGACCAGGATAACATACAGTTACACTTTAGTATCAACATTCATCATCTTTTCAATAATTTGATTAATTTTTTCTCTTCAATTATTAATACTGTGTTGTTGTTGTTTGCTCTCTGCTTATAATTGATCCCTACAGCTATTTTTTAATTTTCTGTGCTAGCTTTAAAAAGTAACCCCGGTACAGCAGAAGTAAAAATGTATGTAATTTGGGTCTCTCTGAGGGCAGACAGGCAAGGCAAATTGCATAATAATTAATAATATAGTGCTGCCCTGTACTGTCTACTAGTCTAGTTAGTAAGTACTACTTATCATTAACCATCAAGTCATCATCATCATGCATGCATTTCCGTTTTCTCCCTTAACAGATTTATGGATATGATGGTCGTCTGCCAAGATTGTGTTTTGTTTTTTGTCCATGCGTAGTGTTTTTCTTTGTCAACCCTTTCCCCAAACCCCCCTTCCCAACTATTCATCAAACCTTAACCCTCTTCCCCCGGGCTGTGTGATTTATACTGAGGTGTGACTAAATTAAATGCACACCAATAATTGATTACACGCTTGCTGGGGCGGATGTGGTGAAAGCAACACTAATTCAATTTCAAGGCACGGCGAGGATCTTCTTCTGCTTGCCCACCCATGCTCAGTATATTTGCAAGTCAATTTTTTTTCCAAAGGAACCTATTCCATCATCATTAATTGCCGGCATCGATTAGATTCGTCATCCTCCTACACAGCTCTAAAGGTTACGCTTGTGTCGAGTGACTCGACACAACTACAGTTTGTAACTTGTTGTACTAGGCTATTCCCGCCACCATTATGTTTTATTTTACTTTAGCATTGCTAATCAGCATTATTATTATTGTTTGGCAGTCTTCTTGTGTACTGTACTGTACTTCGTTCTACTACTCCTCCCAGAGTCTCTCTCAGGCGACCGACTGTCTCATTTTCATCCAAATCATTTGAACTGCTGTGTGGTGTACCTCAGGGCTCCTCTCTGAGCCCCACACTTTTTAATATTTATGTGACTCCGTTAGCCTCGATTATTAGGCAATGTGGCTTCTCGGTGGTCTCTTATGCTGACGACACCCAGGTGGTTGTGTCAGTGTCAAATAATGTGGACGCGACAGCTGATCGTTTTAACAATTGCATGTCACAAGTAAACACCTGGATGCAGACTAACTGCCTAAAATTAAAGGGAGAAAAAACGGAGGTCCTGATACTGGGCCCTGATCCGTCTTTCTGGTCACCAGATAACCTTGGAGACTGTCCGATGCCAGTCTCCAAGGTCAAGAACCTAGGTGTGGTCTTTGATGACAAGCTGATATTTGACGGTCAAATCAACAAGCTTTGCAGAACGCCGCCGCCAGATTGATACTGGGTGTCCCCAAACATGAAGCAATCTCCCATAGATTGAGAGCCCTTCACTGGCTCCCAGTGGGGAAGAGAATTATTTTCAAATCACAATGTCTGGCCTATAAGGCACTTCAGGGTAAAGGACCACTATATCTGAGATCGCACTTGAAATGGTACGTACCAGCCAGAAATCTCCGATCCTCTCACTTAAAACTGCTACAATTACCCAAGTACAGGCAGGTTCGCTGGGGAGGAAGAAGTTTCATATTGGGAACAGCAAAAACTTGGAACCGTTTGCCAATGCCGATAAAAAACAGTACCTCACTCATGTCCTTCAGAAGACTACTGAAAACTTGGCTCTTCGCCGACTGAGCTTTGGAAACCCACAACGCATCGCTCAATCCCATCACCTCATATGTCCTGCCAAACCCAGCGCCAAGACGCCTTCGGGCATATGTGCGCTATATAAGTGGACAAATCAAATCAAATCGAATCAAATCATTTTCTTTTTTTGTAAATGCTACTGCCAGTGTTTACTAGTACTACCACCACAACCATGGCATGTTGGGAAACCAAACCATCATCACCATGCAGCCATCGCTGTGCCGAAGTTAAACATCAATCACAGGTAAGAGAAGAAGTTTGGGGGAGGCATAATTAATAATGGAAATTAATTCATTAATTCACACACCCCTTGAGTCCAGTTGCAAAATGCATAGACTAGGAGGAGAGACTGACAGTACTAGTAGGACAAGTCACTCAGTGAGGGGTACCGCATCTATCTGTTTGTGTCTTACAAAATCGGCAGATTATTTAAATCAAACACTGGCTGTGGCCCTGCAGCAGCAAGGAAACAGTGTGACGTAAAACAGTAACCCCCCCCACAAAACATTAACATCATATGTAAAGTATAAATATAATTTAATCCCCTAACAAAAATAAACTATGTAAAAAATCCCACAACAGCACCGGACCCACCCCTCTCCCTAACCCCAACCAATGTCCAAAACGAAAAGTCCGACCAATTGTCCATGTCCATAAACCCCAATGCCCAATTCCCACCCACCAAAGAAAGGAATAAAAAAGGGGCAATCCAACAGGGTTTCATCGGCGGGCTCGCTTCTCCAGGACATTTATCCGCTCCTCTAGGCGGGCCATTTGGAGGAGCATGCGGCGCTGGAATGCCTGACAATTGCATCCACAGGGGGGGCAGCAGTGCTGGATAAAGTGCGGCGGCGGGCGGCTGCCAGACCGCTGCGCCGTACCACTGGAGGGGCTTGGGCCTGGCTGGGGACAGGGCATTGGAGGAGGCTGCAGCTACTGCCGCCTCCTCCTCCTCCTCCGCCAGAGCCACCAGCCGCCGGTATTCGTTGCAGATGGCCTCCAGCTTCCGGCGCCGGGCCATGGCTGCCAACTCCTTCCTGTCCGGTTTTGATTTCGGTTGGGAAGGAGTAGCTATATCAAGAAGAAAAAAGACTATTGTAACAATATACTCTTAGCAAAACAGTAAGACAAATTAATTCTACACAAAGTGGCACAGTAGCACTAGCAAGCACAGTACATAACATTTGTGGTATGTATCTATCCTCCCACTTCCTTGGCCTCTAACATTTGTGGGAGTTTCAGGCATTATACTAGCACTATGGACTCGAGTACACAATACACCAGTCTTCTTCTTCTCTCTTGTTTAGCGAAATTAGGTAACCTTGTTGTAGCCGGCATGCCAGTTCAGTCAGCTTGCGCCCAAGACAATCATACTCGTCGTGATGCAGACTCACGTTAGTTTTATTTACTACTGTCTGCAGGTGGGGAAGCTGACTACACAATCATTGTATTTTTCTATTACGGGTGGCACTGGCCATACTCTGTTACATCAAGGGCAACTGCTCAATTTCACTTTCACCCTGCCCTGACTACTATACTACAACAAGGCAGATGATATCTGATCCAAATTATCATTGCTTATATATGGGACGACATGAGGTACTTTGTTTTGATTGATTGTGTAACCATGCAGACGATAGCCCACCCATGGCAGGCTGACACAGTCAAAAATAAAATAACATAGGTAGGGAGTGGGCCTCGGAGTCAGAGGGAGGTGCTTGATAACAACATACATACACAATATATATGCTGTGCTTGCAAACTACTGTGAGTGAAGGGAGTATTCTGAAAATACAACTTCTAGTTCTATTCTCCCTGGCTTTGCTACTCTGGCGCGGTTTCTTTTTCTTTTACATTCTCTTCAAAGACTCTTCATCCAGTGACAGTCTCCACCAATGCTATCTATGATGAATACCACCCAGGGATCCATCCATTCAAAGTAAACATGTCTATCATTCTTCTTAATCTCTCAACAAACCTTAGTTTGTTTCACCAACAACAAACAATTTTTTTTTTTAAACCACCACCCATGCGTCCTTCCTTCTTTGCTTGCCTTTGAGTTTGACCCATGAAACACCCCAGAGGATTCTTGCTATCCACCCATACAGTTTCACCCACCCAGGCAGGCCTCTTTTCTTTCACCTTCCACCCATCCTTCAACCACCCATGCAGCTGATTACTATGAGCCACCTATGCTGCATGCATCCCACGCATCCTTCTCTGCCAGTCATATATATTACATCTCGCACGTCCGTCCTCCTTCCATCCTTCTTTCCCTTTTCATTCAACCCATCCATCAAGGTCATCTGATCTGACTCTTAGTCTTCTCCATAAAACTTTCACAGCTGAGTTGAAGTCAGATAGAAGAGGTCATTAGTTACTCAACAACTCCCGCCGCTAATGCTATTGCTCTAATGCTTAGTAAAGGGTGTCTTCTTCAACCGTTGTTCACAAAAACAACTTAGGGGGCCGATTCCAATCTCGGCCGGTAGGGCTCCGAATCGGATTCGGCATTACCGGATCCGATTCGGAGCCCTGTTTCCCGACCGAATCGTACGTGCGTCCGGGCGAGCGAGTACGATGCGTGCGCTCGCGAAATCTCCGACCGACTCGTCCGCAGGACCCGACCGCTCCGACCGACTCGCACGGGGACGACTCGCACCGCGCAATGGAGACGTTCCCCTGCCGGGTAAGTACGATGCGCATCGCGACCGCTCCGACCGACTCGCGCAGTCCGGCTCCAAGGAGCTGTCGGAGCCGCACTTTGGGGGTCTGTGTCGGACCACCCTGGAAGCGTAGGCACGCGAGTCGCACACAGGGGGGACCCATGGGTCCCCCCTACACGTGCATGTACGGCGCGACCCTCATCGACGCGCACACGCTGTAGGGGGCGCCCTTGTTCGCGTCGTGCCCATTGAGTCAATGGGAGCCCGTGTACGCGTCGTACGACTGGCTCCCATTGACTTCAATGGGAGTCCGACCGAATCGAGTCCGATGGCATACATGCGCATCGTACTCGTTCGGTCGGACTGCTAGGGTCCGATTCGGTCGGAAATCTCTCCGGGTCCGGCTCGGTCGGAGAGATTTCCGGCCCGAATCGGAATCGGCCCCTTAGTCTCTCTCAACTTACACAACACCCTTGCAGCGAGTGTGTAACTATTGTCAATAAGTAAGGAATATAAGCATAACTTACCACCACCCGCTACTGCTGATGGCTCACCCACCCCTGTGGCAGCTGCCGCATCCACTGCTCCCTCCTGGCTGGCGTCGCCTGGCCCGCCGCTGGCCCCGGCACTGGTGATTGTGGTCGGTACGCCTAGAAAAAACATTACACATTTTTTAGATGCCATATACACCTCCCCCTATTTTTCACTAGCAAGATTGAAAAAAAAGTTAAAATACATACATATAGCACATACATAACTACAAATCGGGTACTAAAGTAGAGTAGACACTACTAGTAGTAGTATGTCCTATCCTATCAAAAATAGTAAAATATCTGGTTGGGCATTCTGTTGGTGGGAATTGTCGAAAAGCCTCTCAAGAATAAGAAGACTAGAAGAGGCCAACCCAAAGGACTGGACTCAGTGGCTAGAGCTATTGGTGAATCTGAGTTTTAGTAAAACCTTTTAAATAAAGAGTGGCCAACTGGGCAAGCTTAGCTACAGACAGACTAATAATAGTAGTTTTACAGAGAGACATAGAAGAGGCAGTTAGAGACAGGGATAACAAGAATTTAGAAAGAGATAGTCTAGATCGAAGAAGATTTGGTAAAAAATAGAATTAGGAAACGGAAATGATAGTTCGGAAAAAATAATGTGCAGTAAAAGTTAGGGAAAGATAATTATTAATATTAACAACAGGAAGACTTACTGGGGCCAGCAGCAGAGCCCTGGGTAGAGGAGCGGTCCTGGTCCTGGCATTCTCCAGCTGCTCCCGCCGACTCCGACCCCGTCTTCTTGCCCCTGGGTGCTGATCATATAAGATATAATAAAGAAAGAGACAAACATTGATGATTGGTGTGAAACAAATAAAATATTTAAAAAAAACACTCAAAAAAACATTTTTGGAAACAACAATTGCAATAAAATTGACCTATCTATTCTGATCGACTGGTAGTATTGCCGAATTCGCGGACCGTCTAGTTATTATATTTATGAACACTAATCCAGTGTTCCATTCTGATTCCAGAATACTACGCCTAAGTACCACCTGACCTAGCCCACCTATTCAGACGGGCCAACAATTGTTCACTAAGTCTGCATTTCCATTTATTTTAGTCCTCAAAAATGCATAGATGGAGGACACATGCATACATTTTTGCATACACCAAATTGTTGGTTGCTTGCTTGCTGCTGATGTTCTGCTAAGCCTATTACTCCCTCACTAAACAAACTACAAAAGGTTCTACTAAGGACTGGAGTAAGCAGCACTCAACAGCACGTGACGTGACGGAGGATGCGTCACGCAGACCGCTTAAAAATTACCAACTAATACTAAGCAACTAAACTACCTATCCACCACTATCTTAGTGACAGGAGGACAAAGCAAGGACTAGAGTCTCTCTAACATTACCTAACTTACGTTCTCTAAAGTAAACTCTTACATAATCAGCCCAAGTGAGCGCAAAGTTGCAAACAACAAGTAAGATTAGTAGGGCCGTGCACCTGTGTCTAAAGAATAACAATCACAGAAGATTTTTAAACTTAATTTACCTGCAATGTAAGCAGCAGCATTCTTGCTATTAGGAAAAAAATGATATTCGCAATAACAGTAACACAGTCTAGAGAACACACAATACTACTAGTATTAATAGCTACTCACCAAGCCCCACGACCTTGACACCTAGCAGGTCCAGCAGGTCCTGCTCCCGGTCCAATATGTCTGACCACCGGTGGGTCAGCTGGTTATGGGTGCGCCAGACCCCAGAGCAGCGAAACACTGCCCGGCGCACCCTCACCCACCGGCGGTGACGCTCCTGGGTAGCGTACCCGGAGCCAGGCCTGCCGCCTGCTGCCAAGGTCAAGGGGAGGTGGCACTGCACAAAACAAACAAGGGTGGCCACCTCCGCCTCACCGAAAAGGGACCGGGCCTGCACCCCTGGCGGGCGCAGTCTCCCGCAAGGCAGGCGGCTCTTTGGCGCAGGCGCCGTGCCCTTGGAGCCGGTACCCTTTCCCTTAGGCACGGTTCTGGGGTGGGCGGGGGGCAGAAAAGAAAATTTAGCAGGAAAACATAAAGTTAGGGGAAGAAGTAGGAGAGTAAAGAAGGAAGTAATATAAAACAGTAGAAAAGTAAAAAAACGCAGTAAAAGTAGAAATAAAACGCAAAATATAGACTTAGGGACAGAGAGGGATAGATAATAAATAAAAAAGTTCAGAAAAACAGTGTAAAAAACAAAGGATTGAAAAGATTGGAGAGGGATTGAAAAACAGGCCCCAGAACCATGCAAAAGATAGGAAAACAAGATGGCCACGCCCATTGGCGACCGTGTGGTGAAGTTCGCACGATATTTCCCCCGAACACGTCATCCGCGTTGCCGAACGTCAAAAAACATCTTGCGAGCATACGCGAGCGTACGTGAGCATGCCGAAACAAGCAGCTCCGCATGCATGCGTTGCTACGCGTAGCGTCACAGAATTTTTGCGCATCTTCGCATAGCCTCGCGTAGCACGGCTACGCAAACTTCGCCCAGAGTTGCACATTACTCTGCCATGTGTCTGTACAACTCAGAAGATTGACATGTGACTTCACTCATCTATGGATCAGGGCCACAAGACATAAGTCTTGCCCAAACAGCATGCGCCCACTTCACTACTTACACATGCAAAAATACAAATCATCCTCAGGACAGGAGTCACCTACATCATTGATGAGGAATTTGCTGCTTGTAACAGGAGGAAAACGTTAAAGCACAATGGCAGAATCTACACAAAACTCGCAAAACGCACCTCCTCCTAATTGCTGTTGGGCCTTCAACTGCCCATCAAGCTCAAAGTAGGCCACCACCAGGATGCGGCCCATTAGAGGAGTCAGCTTCCGGCGAGTGCCCATACGACGTGGGGAGGACTTGACCAGATGGACTTCGGCGATGGAGCGGCTACTGCGTCTCAGGTCCTCCTACCTTTTTCTGCTAGGGGCACTGCACCGGTTATAGATCCCCAGTGACCACACTTTACAGCTGTGGATTTCCATAATGTCTGCTGCTGATGGGTGTTGACCTGTATACATACAAGACATTAAGCACATTTAAGAAGATTCAAGAATATTGATCAATGTTGGCCTCACACACATTTTGGAGACTTCTGGCAAAAGCATGTTATATCTATCAATACACAACATTATACCTCCTCACATGCTTACCATCACTTATTTCTGTATACACACTCTGGTAGACATCAATGCACTATCCTCAACACTTGTTGTGTACCACACTGACAAACACAGTCCACCAAACATATGTAGGGATGGACCACTTTAAATGTAGTCAGCTGTGGGCTACTGTGACTTACACCACAGGATTCCAACCTCTTGAATGGGAACCCACATTGGCATGTTTGCACACACCCTGTAACCACCTGGAACATCAAATACATGCATATGCCACATACTGCCTGCCACTGGAGTACATACTAACACCAAACACAAAGGCCACAATAAAAGGACTTGCATGTGTCACATTGAGAGATGCCACTCTGCTATGCTCTGGCCATGTGGACTACAGAAAGGGTTTACATATAATGTGTAATATATTATGGGTGGTTGCTACTAGAATCACAGGACATACCTACTGCCAAATGTGATACTGACACAGGGATGACATCTACTAACTTTAGAACAGCCAGTTGTATATGGTGATATTTAACAAGTTGATGAACCACAAAATAGTCCATTAAAACACACATGAGCAGGTTGCAGGACAGGCAATTTTTAAAATGAGTATTAGGCCTGAGCAATCTAAGTTATAGGAACTATGAAATCGTGGAGGATATTGGGGTACACCTACTATGCAGTCCCTAAACTACATCTCTAGGGAAAGTGTATGTGTAATGCCAAGAATCTTCCTACTGGATAAACCAACCCATTAACTGCTTCAACATAATGTAGGAAGCCATTTTGAACCTGAACCTGACCCCCCTCACGGACAAGTTTGAGACATGCTAAACAAAGCGTCAGCATGCAGGGACAGCATGATGTCAGCTGAAGTCTCTCCTCTGCCTGCCTCCCAGAAATGCTTGTTTTAGAAATATATATTTTTTTATAACCAATTTTATTGGCATTTTAAACAACAAAGAAAACATAGCACCACTTAGATATATCAGGCATTTTAATATGGTTACAAGTGATTTCCCCTTTCTATTCGTTTGAGGTGAGGGCCCATCCGCGCTGCGGATACTCAGTCCAACGGTCCCATTCGTTTGCCCCATACACGTTCATGTTTAGCTGGGCACCCTCTCGCTTCGTAGACAGATTTTTCTTGGATAGCGCACCAATCTATACCCTTGCACCATTTAGCTATAGAGGGAGACGTCGAGTACTTCCAGGCTGTTGCAATGTCTCTTTTGGCTATCAGAATGGCTGTTCCTGGAAATAATTTGTCAGCCCGGGAACCATCTAGTCCCCCCATCGCCCCCAGGAGAAGGGCAAGGGTATTGAGGGGGACTTCACACCCCAATACGTCACTTAATTCAGACACAATGGACGCCCAGTATTTAGAAAGGATAGCACAGGACTAAACCATGTGGTAGAAGTCGGCTGGTTCTGCTTTACGGCGCGGACATTGCTTTGTGGAGCCGCACCGGGGTAAGATATGCACAGTGAAGGTAGTAGATCTGAATGAGGCGGAGCCTGGCTGATATAATGAGTATCCTAGGTGCCATCAGGGCAGCCCTTCAGTCTTCCTCCTCTAGAGGACCAAGCCAGCGATCCCAGCGGGCTCTAAGAGGTTCTAGTGTGGATAGGGTATTGTTAATCAGGGATCAATACATTTGGGATATTCTCCCCTTTCCTAAGTTCCCCCTAAGGAGCTTGCCTCTAATGGGCTAAATTCAGGGATTGCCATGCGGTCGGGGATGTGGCGGGCCAGGGCGTGTCGCAGCTGAAGATATCAAAAGAATCGGGTAAAGTGTAAGGAGTATGCCTGTTGGAGGTCCTGAAAGGAGGACAGGTGCTCCCCCTTCCATGTCTCCCAGGCAAGTTATGCCAATCAAATCCCATTTCTGGAAACCTGTTAGTTTTGCAACCTCCCACAACCAAGTGCCATGCCACAGCGGTGTTTGCAGTGAGAGTTTTGTGTCCCAGTGGATGTGCCGCAGCACGTAGAGCCATGCCAGGAGAACTGTGCGGGTAACTATATAGTGTGAGGATTTGGGGCCCCATAGAGCATGGCCTGCACTTGAGAGAATCCGAGGCTCTCCAGTTCCAGCCGGTAAGTTGGATCCGACCATCCGCCGTTAAACCAATCGTGGATCACTAAAAGGCGGGTGGCTAAGTAGTACAAAAAGGGGTTCGTCATCCCCATGCCCCCTTCATATGTGGCCCCCTGAAAAGTTGTGAGGGCCTGATGCGATCTCAGGCCACCCCAGTGGAAGGTCATGATTACCCCATCCAGGTCACAGAACCAGCTGCAAGGGAGGTGGAGCGGAAGATTTTGAACGGTGTACAAGAGGCGGGGGAGAACCATCATCTTGAAGAGTGCGACTCTACCAAGAGGATTAAGAGGAAGAGTTTGCCAATGTCGAAGGTCGTCTTTCATGCGTGTGAGGTGAGATTAAGGGACCAGGTCAGCTTGGGGAGGAGCGCCACCCAGATCCCGAGATATTTGAATGAGAGCCTTTGCACGGGGATGGTTGCTTGCCAATCCACGCATTCTCTAGAGGCATGGAGGGGCACCACAGTGGACTTGGCCGGTTTGAGACATAAGCCTGACGCCCTCTCGAACAAATGGAGGATCTGAAGGGATCTTGGTCTGGAATGGGCCGGGTCAGCCAAATAAAGGAGGACGTCGTCTGCATATAAAGTGATCCGGTCCTCGTGGGAACCCTGCCAGCGCCACCCCTGTATCTGATCATCCGTCCGGATGTGATACGCTTAAGGTTCGATTGCGAGGGCAAAGAGGAGAGGGGAAAGCAGCAGGTTCCCCTCTCGATCGGTAAGGTGTCCGACAATGCTCCATTTATAAGGACCCTGGCTGACGGAGTAGAGTAAAGGACCTTCACCATTCTTTGATAGGAGGGCCCGAAGCCTGCCCTTTCCAACACGTCCCAAAGGTAATGCCAATTAGCCATATCAATGGCCTTTTTAAAATCGAGCAGCACTAGGGCTAGGTATGGAAAAAGGCGATTACGGTGGGCGAGGGCTACTTGTATTGTATGTATTGTATTGTATTGTATATAGCATTTATAGAGCGCAACAAACACCCTACGGGTACCCTGGCGCTAAAGATACATGAATACAGACCAACGTGAAGCGAGAGGGACAGAACCAAAAACATTACTCAAAAGCGACAGGATCAGTTTCTGGGGAACAACCACGTTTTGATCCTTTTCCTGAACAGGGACAGGGTACTGCATTGTCTAATTTCTAGTGGGAGTGCGTTCCAGAGTCTTGCAGCTGCAAAACTAAAAGATCTTCCTCCCAGTCTGACCCTGTTGAACCTGGGTACCTTTGCCAAGTAGGCAAAAGAGGAGCGAAGGGTCCGGGTAGGAGTATACCAAACCAATTTCTTCTGTAGGGGCCCAGGACCGAGTCCATGCAAAGCCCTAAACCCTATACAAAGGGATTTAAAATAAATTCTTTGCTGCACAGGGAGCCAATGTAGCTCCGCTAGGCACATTGAGGCGGAAAAGCCTCGTGGCTTAGACAAGGCCAATTTCGCAGCCGTATTCTGAACACGCTGCAGTCTCTGTATTAGATACTTGTGGGACTCCAACAACAGAGCATTGCAGTAGTCAAGTCTACTTAGAATAGCGCCTTGAACAACCAGGGATCTAACCGAAATTGGGAGCAACGGGAGAATCTTTCTCAGAGCCCTAATGAGGCCAAAACAGCACCCCACCATCTTGTTCACTTGCGTCTCTGGTGACAGGTTGGCATTAAACATAACTCCCAAGTTTCGCACCGTCTTAGATGGCACCAAGGCAGTAGATGAATCAAGGGGCCAGAAGTTGTGAGGAAGAGGCAGATGGACCTTCCCAACTGCGCAGTGTACAATTTCGGTCTTATCCGAATTAAATTGTAAAGAGTTATTACGTAACCACTGCGCAGTATCATGCATACATGCATGAAAATCCTCCAGGGCATTGGGTAGGGCTCCATCAAGAGATAGAATGATCTGAGTGTCATCAGCATAATTTACCAATTTCACATTATGAGCCCGAATGATATTAATCAGTGGGCTCAAATAGATGTTAAATAAAATTGGGCTGATGGCAGATCCTTGTGGGACCCCATGACAGATATTAGTGAAGGCTGACTGGAAAGGGAGAAGAGCCACTGCCTGACACCTGCCAGATAGATAGGATCGAAACCAGTCCAGGGCAGTGCCCACTACCCCCACCTCCTCTAAACGTGTTAGCAAAATGTCATGGTTGACCGTGTCAAAAGCGGCAGACAGGTCAAGCAATATAAGTATTGCTGATTGTCCCCTGTCTGCCAACAGACGCAGATCGTCCAACACGGTTACCAAGGCAGACTCGGTTCCGTGTTCTGGACGGAAGCCGAATTGTACATCTGCCAGACAGTTGTTACGTTCTAGAAAAGCTGACAGGGATTTGCTAACCAAACGTTCAAGGATCTTCACTGGGTAGGGGAGGACTTGCAGGCGTCTAAGACAATGTCTTGTGCTGCGGCGTGGCATGAAGCCACATTGGTCAGGGTGGATGAGGGTGTGGAGCACTTGTTTCATGCGGGTAGCGAGGATGGTTGCTTAGATTTTAACCTCCGTGTTAATGAGTGAAATTGGATGGTATTGAGCACATGAGGGCGGGGGAGGGTGTATTTTGGGTATGACCACGATGGTGGCTGTGTCTGTGACAGAGGAGAAGGTGCCTTTCTCTATAGCTTCCTCAAAGAGGGCATGGAGTCTTGGGATCAGGATTTCATGGAATGTTGCATAATATTCCACGGGAAACCCATCTGGACCGGGGGTCTTGTGGGTGGCGAGTGAGGAAATTGCATCCCCGATTTCTTCAGGCGTGATAGGTTCGTCCAGGATTGTAAGTTCTGCTTGTGAAAGCCGCGGAAGGAGGATGTTTTGTAGAAAGGAGGGGCTGCTCTGCGGCTTATGCGAGGGATCTGCTGAGTACAGCCCCTTATAGTAGGTCGCAAAGGTCTGTGCGATTGTTGCAGGGGTGCGAGAGATTTGTCCCTGTGCATTGCAGATTTCGGGGACAATTCAGTTGGCCATGGGGTGGGTAGCGAGCCAGTGGAGCAACTTGCCGTTCTTGTCTCCCTACCCATAGACCCTGACCACCGAGGATCTCCAAACCAATTTGGCGGATTCGAGGGAGATATTTTTGATCTCTTCGCGTACTAGTTGCAGCTGTTGGCGTTCCGCTTCTCCCTCCGTTGCAGCTATCGTTCGCTCCAGACAGAGGGCTTTGGCTTCAAGTTGGGAGAGCTGGCGGTCTTGGATCTGCCGTTTGTGTTTGAGGAACCCTTTGGCGTATCCCCGAATCGTGGCTTTGCCCACCTCCCACAGTGTGTCCTGCTGCTGCACTTTGCCCTCGTTTGTACGAAAGTAGTTGTTTACTTCTTCCCCAATTGCCTTCTTGTACTCTGGATCCTGGAGGAACCAGGCGTTTAGTTGCCACAGGGGTCGCAGAGCTCCCGTGGGCCCCCACCCGCAGAAGGAGCGGGGAGTGGTCATCCACTCCATGCGCCAGGATTTGAATTTCAGAAACGGCTCGACAGTCTGGGGTGGGCATAAAGACGAGATCTATGCGAGAGTGGGTGTGGTGTGCAGCAGAGGTGTGTGTGTATTGCAGCATCTTAGGATGCCAGGTGTGCCAGACGTCACAGAGGCCCAGTGTGGAGGCCCAATCTCCAAGGCGCTTGGCCCCCAGTTTCCTGTAGGAGGATGGGGCACCCGTGGCATCAGTGGTGGGTTTGGGGTTAGCGTTGAAATCTCCCCCAATTATGGTCAGGCCCTGAGGGAGGGTGGACAGTGTCTTCATTGCAGCCCAAAGGGTGGGTTCTAGATTCGCCGGGGGGCATATAGTGACATTAGGTTAATAGTGGAGTCCCCGAGAGTACCTGTAAGGGCAGTAAAGTGGCCTTGTGGGTCAGTAAGCACTTGGGTCAGCGAGAAGGAAAGGGAGCGCCGCAGGAGGACTCCCGTCCCGAGTGCACCTCTGGAGAACTCAGAGTGCCATACTCTATCGAATCCCTGATGTGCTAAAAAGGGACATTGATTTCCCATCAGGTGCGTTTCTTGTAATAGTAGGACGTCTGGGTTAACCCTTCGGGTGTATTTTAGAACCTCAGTTTGTTTGATTTTATCTAGTAGGCCGTTAACATTCCATGAAAGGACCCTCAGGGCTGCACCCCCACTACAGGGATTGGGCACTGGGACAGAGCGGTGGTGCAGGGGTCCAGCAAGCGGAAAAGCTAAGGTGGACTAAGTCCACGGGCCCTGAAGTAGGCTGGGCGCATTTGGGGTCATCACAAGGACAGCCCAGGGTAAATTCTTGGGTGTATTGCCTGGTGCTGTCATAATACAAAATAACACAACTAAAGGCTGGGAGAACAGTCCCATTCAAGAACCCCAACCAACCCCCCACACCATACTTCCCCAAATGAAGCATCTGTCGTCCAGTGAACAAGGCTTGAAGTGTAAACAGGCAACTAGTTAGTTAGTGGTGGGGCACAGTGTAGGGCTACAGGTTGGGCCCCTCAATGCTCCAGGATTTCGGTTCCTCCAGATTGAAGTCCTCATGGTGGCGGTACTTAGGTTCAGATTTGAGGGCTGCGTGACAGATCGGTGTGCTCAGAGCTGGGCCCCGGGGAGTTGTTGGGACTTACTGCAGTCATCAGGTCTAGGCCATTGGAGTTGTCCCGGAGTCCAGGTGATCCACTCCTCACCATGGGGCAGCCAGCCGGAAAGGCGGATGTCACTCCACGGGTACTCGGCCTTCTCAAGGACCCAGCAAGCCGCCCACGGGAGGCTGTAGGTGCGTTTCCTTGTGGCTCCCTTTGGGGGTCCGTCATAGGGGCACTCTTCGTTGGGCGGTTCGGGCAGTCTTCGGTTGCCCAGCTCCATGCGGACTCTGGTGTGTCAAAGAAGTATGATTTACCCTGGAGCATCACTTTAAGGCGGGCGGGGAAGAGTCTATAGGGCAGATTGAGGGCTCGCAGCTTCTGCTTCACGTGGAGGTAAGAGCGCCTGTGGGCCTGCACTTCCTTGGTGTAATCAGGAAAGATCATGATCTTGACCTCTTTGTGGAGCAGTTCTGTTCGTGAGTGGGCCTCCTACAGGATGGCATCTCGGTCTCTGAAGCTGAGGATTCTCATAATTATTGGAAGATGCAGGGCTACTGGTGGCGGTTTCGGGACAAGAGCATGGTGGGCTAGCTCCACAACAAACCAGGGGATAGGGCGTCTGCAGGCATCCAGGACCTGATCCATTCCTCAATAAAAGTGTTGACCTGGGCGAGCTCCGTGCCCTTGGGAAGGCCATCCAGGCAGCGGGAGCGGTTTTCGGCATCCTCGGCTCACCTGTGGAGATCTGAAGTATGAGACAGAAGTTGCTTCACTTGCGTTTTTAGTGTTGAGACATCGTCCTCTACCTCTGAAAGGTGGGATTCTGCTGCTGTCACACAAGCAGTTGCATTGTGGAGATCTTGGCAGAGGAGAGCCATGTCCACCCGGACCTCACCTATCTTGGTCTCCATAGATTCTTGGCAGGTCTTGATGGTGTGCAATATGGTAGCCAGGTCTCCTTCGGGCGGCCAGTCGTGGAGGGCGCAGACTCGCTCTGGGTGGGGCCGCTGATTGCATATTGCACCATTTTGGTCTGGGTCGGTTGGGCCTTCGTTGCTTTATCCTTCCCCATGATGGATGGGATTGTTAGGAGGGGGGTCTGATCAGTCCCGTCGTATACTCCTCCACGTGGGTCACTGAAGCACCAGCCGGCTCAGTATATGTGGTCTAACGTTCAGAGAGGGGAGAGAGTGTAGGGCAAGCGGTAGGGGTCCGGGCTTCTAGCTGGTACTGTGCAGGATTATGTGGCCGTTTGTGTATAGGCTGCAGTGTCCAGCTGGTATCCTCCACTGGGCCCGGGTCAGGCCGCGGATCTCCCACTCATATTGGACCCTCAGTTGCGGTCGGGCCTTCTTCTGATGGGACTCCCGTGTCACCTTTCCCACCACTGCTGTGCACAAGATGGTAAGAGGAGCGCTGAACCCCTAAGACGGCCCTCTGTTCATTCCCCGAAAGGCAATGATGGGTCCACCCGGCTGATCGGGTCCAAGAGAGGGAGTGAGCCTCCTAGTTGGGCAGGTATGCGAGTCTGCCACAATAGGATCAACCCACCTCTGCTTTGTGCGGCGGTGCGGCTGGGTTAGGCTTGTTGGGTAGCCGGACTTCAGATTCACTCTGCCGGTCGCAGGCCCCCAGTCCTCATCAATGTAGGGCCCCAGAGTAATGAGGTGGCTGCTTCAAGGTCTTGCAGGGTCCCTTCCCTGCAGTCTAGATGTTCACTGCAGTTCTGACCTGCAGAGGGGGCCCTGCGCGCTATACAGTCCCGGCAGCCACCGCCGGCTTCAGCAGGCGAGCGGGGGCACCGTTGGGCCGGGGCGGAGGAGCAATGCTGTTTGTCAGGGCTAGATGCAGGGTTGGCATGCCTCCGCCGCCAGGCCACACACCGACCGCCCGGGGGTGCCCGTTCCCGGGCCTCAAAACCTCACGCCTCCAGGTCCCCACGAGGTATCCCGCTGGCTGCGGGCCAAGTGCGACGCCGGCTGTCCGCGGATGGTCAGCGGTTATGGCTGCATCAGGAGGCTTGTCCGGTCCCGATGTGGGGCCCCTTTCGTCACCCCCAGGGCCTGCGGCAGTAGTTGCACCCGCTCAAGGTAGCACCGCCACCCTCAGAACCAGCGGCAGGCCCAGGATCATTATACTGCCCCCGCAGGGGGTCCCGCTGATCGCGGTCCGAGTGCACCGCAAGTCCTCCGCGGTTGGTCAGCGATGGCAGCCTGCCTCCCCGGGAAGCCCCTCCGCCACAACCAGCGCCCCCTCCTCACCTTGTGTGCCCGCGGCCCGCAGCTACTGCTGTGTCAGGAGGGTGTTCAGCTTCTGCTGTGGGGCCCCTTCGGTCTCCCCCCGGGTCTGTGGCAGGAGTTGCGTTCACTCAAGTTGAGGCCGTCGCCCTCCGGATCAGCGGCAGGCCCAGGATCACATCCCTGCCCCCGTGGGCGGGTCCCGCCGATCGCGTGCCAAGTGCACCACAAGCCCTTCGTGGCTGGTCAGCGACGGCAGCCTGCTGCCAGAGGCCTGGCCGCTCCAGGAAGCAGCGAGGCGGCCCCTCTGCCGTGACCAGTGCCCCACCTCACCTTTTGCGCCTGTGGCGGATGTCTCGCTCGCTCCACCGGAGCTTCAGGACGCCACAACTTCATAGGGGCTTAGTGGCATAGACAGGATCGGGATGTCGCTCCTCCAATGTGGGGCAGGTAGCAAGAGCCCAGGGACCGTCACAGCTGTCTCTCAGCTGGCCCTCCAGGCATGGGTCAATGCAGCAACATTTTGTGCCGGGTCTCGCTGCTCCGCCGATGATCTCCGGTGGCTCCCCGCTGTCGGCCCAGGCTCTTTTTTAGGGGATTAGAACTGCCGCATGTATGAGCACTTTGGTGGTTAGGGTGACCCCGCTGGATACTGGATACTGGAGGATCAGGATGGCATCGGATTGCAAAGGGGTCCGGAGCACTCTCATAGTGCGACCACCATCTTGGCTTCAGTACTAAGACTTCTGTTTTAGAAATATTTAAAGCATCTTTGCAGGATACGTACAAAGCAGCATTTGTTATCAGCTTGCAGATAGCCATGTCACCTCGTGGATGTAACTTAGACCGACATTTGTACATTGATTGCAAAGCCTAGCATGCAGCCTATAAAGAGTTGTGAGAATGTTAGACGAAGCTACGTATGGATGAGAAGCTGTATCAGATAAAGTAACACAATATTGTCACATACACAGCTCTGTTCAAATGTTATAGTAAAAATGGGGCAATGTAAGGAAAACTTGCAGCATCATTGCATGGGCCTAAGTGAGACACATGACACCCACTCCTCACCCTAAGGGACGACTAAAAGGAGCCATTTAAAATCAGAAGAGTTACAGCTCAAGAGCGGATTTCAAAACTTTGATAAAATATCACCTTATAGCATTCTATAAAAACTAGTAATCAAATTGTGAAAGGAAGCAACTTGAAGCAAAGCCTAAAAAAAAGTTACAAAACACAGACAAGCTGCTTGAAAGTCCAAGCGCACAGAAAGCCATGTGATCCAAAAGCATTCTTTTTGTACATCCGTAATTCTAAAAAACATGCCTAGTCAACAGTTCAAAACACACAGATAAGCTCAATCTTCATGTGTTTCGAGTGGTAGACCCAACATTGTTGGTGTCAGCAAATGCAGACGATGTTCTCAGAGGCGCTGCTCGAAGCAAGTTTATGGAGTAAAGATGTTCCCATCCAGCCCCCACAGCGGTCGCTGAGTGAAGGATCCCAACCTGTAGATGTTCCACATCCATATCACTAGGAGCAGCAGCTTCCCAGGATGTGTCAAAGAATGAGTTCAGCAACAATGGAATACGTTGGGGACAATATACATATGGGCCTTTAAGGGGCACAAGAGTACATTTATGTCCGACAGCTCTACCATTGGCTATCCGAGGCAGATTTCCAGTGCACATGCAAAGAAGCCACACAGGCCAAAAGAATAGGCACTGAAGGAAGTGACCCGTTTAGGGCCACCCGGGTCACTAATGACCACCTCTCAGCCTTCCGTACTAAATGAAGAGTCGGTCAGACAGGAGAGAATACAAACCAATAACAGTTTATTCATATACACTCAGAGCAGAGCCCCATCTGCCCAGTCGCTAGGAGTGCTGCAGAGGGAACTGAAATCAACAAGCATAAAGATACATTATGTACATTTCGTAACTGGGCTAAAACACGCCCACAGTGGAATTTTCCAAGCAGGTGCAGTAAAACAGTGAAAACGGTTCAGTGCTCCTATCTTACACAAAGTTTCATGCTCCAAGGTCATTCCATCTGGAGCCCACCACCAGACAAGGGGGAGAGGGCCTCTATCTGGTGAGAAAGCTATGTGCTGACATGAACAATGTGCTCATTACTGAAACAGAACCCAAGTGAAGAAACGATACTGAAAGAGGAGCGTTTCTTGGAATTAACCTAGATCAGCTTCGAACAGTCCAAAATGACGCCCAATTAGAAAATGGAGCAGCGAACGCTAATTTACATGGAGTATGCGTGAGCATAAACAATTTCTTTTCCAACAGACCCTCCTTTTAGCATGAGCTAAAACATTTTCAAACAGGAACAAGCAGAAACAGACTTCAAACAATAATAGAAATTACATTGATAAACAATTATGAGCACTCCATATTATCAACATCAGGAAGTGAAACAGTAAGGAGGGAAGAAGTCTCGAAAATTCCCTCATCAACGTACATCATATCCTCAATATCCTTCTGGATCATGATTGCGGCATTTGTGTCATGAATTGATATTTTCTGTTGGGTGTGATGATAGTAGTACAATAGGAACAGCAAAAGGGAAGACACTGAATAAGAACACAACAGAGCACCAATACCGCAATCAAATAAATCAGTTTTTCAAGACTCCAGCCCTAGCTACCAAAAAGAGACCAACTCCAATTCCCACTTTCCATTCCTTTGACATTTTCGAGAATATCCAAAATATGTTTGGTGATATTCTTTTCAATATTCTTGATCCCAACCACACACTGATTGCCAACTACCGCGCATACACCACCACTCTTAGCCAGAATTAAATCCACTGCATATCTAGTCTGTTCCGAATATAATTGCATACTCTCCAACTGAGTGGTGATGTCGTGTAAAGCTACCACAGTAGTAATGGATAAAATTTGCAACTTGCAACCAAAATATTCTCTAGCTTTCTCACCCCGAGCCATAGACCACCCAAAGTGAAAATAGAAGAAAGGATGTATCCAAAAGTGATCCCATTACTATAATTATTGACCTCTATATATCGGTCACTCCCTCACAGAACTCTTTCATTAGAGTCCTTTTAACCCATCGGATGTTAGTCTTAGCGTATTTACAAGGAACACCCAAAGGCAATACCATTCCAAGAGCTACATCATCGGTACCATTGTGGACATTGGAATATCTTCCATTAGACAAAAAGTAAAACCCTGGGTGTGCATAAATCGGTCCCTCATAGTCCACTTCTGCATACCTAGAGTTCATTCCAAAAGTACTCTGGTCTTTGTCATTCACCAAAGGGATCGTATTTTTGTACCGCACTATTCCTGAACAATGTATATACAGTGAAGTGTCAGTGCTATTCAAAATGGGGCAGCAAGCTGGATAATAACCAGCCTCCCGAGTAACTATCAATTCTTTGTAATGCCAACCCACCAATGTAACATTCTTCATGTAAAAATTATCACAATAAGTGTTGTTATCACAACCTGGATAACCCACTCCCAGTGGCTTTCTATGATACAGACTTGGTTCAGGATAACCAAAACCAAATACCCCTTTTACTTCTGTGAACTGAGGTGGCCGAGCGTAAGTATAATTCACAAGTGACAATGGATATGCAGTCCACGGACTGGTAACGGATTGGGTGGGGTAACAAGCTGCCCCTTCTCCTAAGAGTCTCTTATGTGTCTTCCAGAACCCCATGAAGCACTCCTCAGAATCCGGGCGATGCAGTAAGATATCCACCTCTTGACATCCCCAACTCAGATAATACACACAGAGTATTAGGGCGATCAAGCGAAGGGAAAGGGAATAGGGAAGGAGCAGCTGGGAATGGGAGTCCTGTAGGAAAGAAAAAAGACCATGAAACACAATTCAAATAACCCTACACTCATATAATCTCACTACGACTGAGCCATACCTGAATCATACAGTTGTATAATTTCTTACAACATATGACAGTAATGGGTACTCTCACTCCTCTTGACATACTCCTAGGATAGAAAAAGACATATTATAAATGTTCTTTCTTCCTATCGCCCCTTCCTTCCACTTCCTATTAAGAAAACACATTCAAACATACCGTGTGAAAAAATACCAGGAAACCAAAAATAGGAGCCAATCCAAGAAAGTCAAATAAAGAAACACAGAGCAATTACTCCATTGTCTCGCATTCTAATCCAAAAGTCAAGGAAGAAGCAAGTTATATATCCGCTTTATATCCGGTTAATAATCCAAGGTACAAATCCTCAGAGAATATCAACCAAAATATAGCCTGTCAGGTAGGGTATCTCCATAATCCAGTAGGCCAACTAACTAATGAAGCAAATGATAAACAGCACGATCCTTTGGCAAAGGAATAAAATCCTTACTCCTACCTGTTAGCAATATAGTCCCGAACAGTTCAGAAGAGGAAACGGCAACTCGGAGTAGAGCACCTGGGGTGATAATACGTCTTACCACCGCTCGGTGCCTGACGAAAGACTGGATTAACCGCCTTCCCAATATCTCCTTGGAAGGCTGTTTTGTAAGGGGAGGAAACCAAATGGGAGACCATTCAAGGAGGCTGCGAGGCGGAAGCCGAGGGAATCACGGCACTCCCGCTGAGCAGCTCCGAAGTTCCAAAAGACGATCCGAGGAGTAAGGGCGGGGTATAATAGCCGTTCACCGCCCGATCAGGAAACACTGGTTCTCCTATCCAGGAGAACGGAACAAACAGCAAGGCGCAGAGCAAAGGAAGCCCTGTGAGGAACCCGCCGTGCGGGCGTCTGGCACTGAAAGAAGAATTACGCACACCGGCTGGTGTGCGCGGGTGAATTAA
The DNA here is from genome assembly GCA_963921515.1 of Calotriton arnoldi. Classification (NCBI taxonomy): domain Eukaryota; kingdom Metazoa; phylum Chordata; class Amphibia; order Caudata; family Salamandridae; genus Calotriton; species Calotriton arnoldi. The sequence continues at coordinate 364,466 of CAWUFW010009177.1, forward strand.
ATATGCACTCCTCCTCTTCCTCTCGCTCTGACTTCTGGGAGTTGCAGTCCCATGATTCCGAAGTCCAGGCAGGCGCCACCCGGTTCATATCCTGACAAATACATCACTCAGGGCTGTTCTCTTGCTTCTTTTCGGTGAGATAACCTTACTCTTACTGTGTAAAGGTAAACCTTGATCATTTTCCAAAACCCACGATACCCCACACAATATTATTATCAACAAAGCCAAAAGAACAACACATATCATTTTGTTTTTTCATGTCCACATCGTATTATGCTGGGCAACAAGAACCATTGGCTGCTCTTCGTCAGCAACCTGTCTACCAAAAGGATGCATTATGGATTTGCAAAGAGGCAAGAATGCAAAGAAAATATACAAGTTTCCAGTGTCCGTCAGAGCCTCACTGGTACAGGCTTCTACTGTCCATCAATAAGTTGGCGCTCTTGAGCACCGGCGGTGGAGCTTGCTCTGTCCTAAGCTCTTCAATCTATCCCACGTCGATAAAGGTGGTATACCCTCAGGGTATTCTTCTAGTCCCCCTAACTAATGTTCAAACAACGAAGGCAAAGTGAGCAGAAAATTCTCCACTAATTTCAATTAACGCCATTGGTACTATGACTCAGTACTACCTATTTTGTGCAGTCCATCCCTAATCTTTTTTCTCCTTGGACTCAGTATCCCTCAGCCAAGGGCGCAAATTGTACCTGGTAACCCCAGGCACCGTGTGATCAACATACAAAGGCTCCTCGATAGCTCAAATCTCTGGAGGAACGGCCTCATTCAAAACATTATCATTCTCCTTCTAGGTCTGCGTCCAAATCAACTGGGAGATGCTGAAAGGAACGAACCAGGGCACCTGTTCACACTCTGAATCGCCCATGCCCTCTTTGACCCACTGATCGTATGGTAACAGCAAAGGAATCTTCCTGCAATGGGTGGCATGCACCCAGTTCTTTCGACCAGCAACCTTTACAGCCGTCCGCGTCACCAACAGAACCTGTTTAGGACCTTTCCAGTGCGGCTCCAAACTTTTCTTCCGCTGGAAGTTTCTAATCAACACAAAATCCCCGGGCTGGATGTCGTGGCCGGGCCCTTCTGGTACAGAAGGCAGAGATTCTTGTATCTGTTGGTAAATAAAACACAAATCTTCTGTTAACTGGCCAAGATAATCAAGCAACACAGGATATTCAATATCAGAATACTTACGAGGACGCGGAATGCCCCAGACATTTGCTGGGCGCCCAAACACGACCTCGTAAGGAGACAACCCTGTCCTAGAATGAGCTGTTGTTCTTGTTGACAAAAGAGCTAACGGTAAAGCATCTGCCCATTTTAACCCTGTTGTCTCTTGGATTTTCGCCAATTTCAGTTTGAGAGTACCATTGTACTTCTCAACAAGGCCAGCTGACTGGGGGTGATTGGCAGCGTGAAATTTCTGCTGAACGTGCAACCCTTCAAAATCAATTTAATCACCTTCCCATTAAAATGACTTCCGTTGTCACTCCAGATAACTCGGGGCAAGCCTAAACGAGGAAAGAACTCTTTAAGGAGTACCTTCGCAGTCGTAATGGCTGTATTATCTTTAGTGGGGTAGGCCTCAACCCATTTACTGAATGCACATGCAACCACCAAAACATACTTAAGATTATTGCATCTCTCTAATTCAATATAGTCCATTTGAAGGACTTTCAAAAGGAAAGGTGGGCGGTGCAAAATTACCAGATGGTGTAGGGGTACCCTTCCCTGGATTATGCATCATGCAAACCATACAGTATTTCACCAAATGTGCAGCTGTCTTAGAGATATTATCATTATGCCACACAGGGGCTAACAATTTACAAATGCCTTTTGCACTAATATGAGCTGGACCATGTGCCATAGTAACCACAGGAAGATCATATGCATCGGGCAACATTCATTTCTGTTGCCCTGATTTATCAATCCAACACCCCTCCTCATTCAACTGTGCTGTACTCTCCTGCCATTGCGCCATTTCCTCTATTGTGGCTTCACTCTGTATCTCCTTTTCACTCTCAAGGGTATTTTCAAACATGACAACCTCGGAAACTCACCTAGCTGGACCTGGAACAAACATGCGTTTCATTTTACTTCAAGCCGTTTCCTTAGCTACCTGGTCTGCAAAAGCATTCCCTCTACCCACATAATCTGTGACTTTTTTATGGGCACTGCACTTAATCATTGCCAATTTCTTGGGGAGTGTTAAAGCAGACAAAAGCCACAATATCAGGTGGCCATGCTGGATCTTCTGTTCCATGAGAAGTAACAAACCCTCTCTCTGTCCAAAGCCGGCCAAAATTATGGGCAGCCCCAATATTTATATTGACAACCAGCCTTTCACTCATTTCGCAAGCTCAAAAAAGGGCAGCAAGCTCAGCAGCTTGAGCTGGCTGGTAGGGGACTCGTGATGTCTCTACCACCGTCCGCAATGTAGTGATGGCATAAGCTGCAGTGGTGGTGCCATCTGGGAATTTAAAACAAGAGCCATCGACATATAGCTCTCCTTGAGGTCCAGATAAGGGAACATCAGTCAGGTCTACCCGTCATTTCGTTTCTTCCTCTGTCCGAAAAATCCAATCATGTTTGTCGACTGCATCATTCTCAGAAGGAGGGGTAGCAACGTGGATGGATTCAGAGTGGCGCATCTCTTAATCGTAATGTGTTTAGCAAACAATATCAATTCATAGCCAGTAAGAGGTGCACCGGTGAGGTTCTGTGTCTTCATCTTATTCAAAAGGGTATCCACAGCATGGGGTACTATAACTGTGAGGTCTGTATCAAGTACGAGTCCAGCCGATTTTCTGATTGAAGTGGCCACAGCCGCAACCGCTCTCAGACAACTCGGAAGGGCCCTTGCAACAGGGTCAAGCACAGCAGAAAAGTAAGCGCAAGGCCTCTGCTTATCCCTAAACTTTTGTGTTAGGACAGAAAGCATGCAGCCAGCCATCTCGTAGACATAGAGCACAAACGGTTTATTATAATTATGTGTGCCAAGCACCGGAGCCGAACAAAGCGCAGTTTTTAATTGCTCAAAAGACTACAGGCATTTGGGCGTCCAGGGCAAGGGCTCATGCACTGCTTTCGTTGTTAATACAAGCAAAGGTTTGATTAGTAGCGAATAATTTGGTATCCACTGTCGACAGTAGGATGTAATACCTATAAAAGCGTGTACATCTTTCCGAGTTTGTGGAACGGGCATTTTAACAATGGTACTGATACGCTCAGGGGTCAACCTCCTACCCTCCTTCGACAGTAGGTGACCTAAATAGATAACCTCCTGTCGACAATACTGACATTTTTAAAGGGAACCCTTATGACCATGATGTGCCAAATGCAATAACAATTTCACCGTTCTGTCTTTGTAACCTTGTTCCGTATCAGAATCAATCAAGAGATCGTAGACATATTGCACCAATAAATTACCTGGAGGAAGCAATAGTGAATCCAACTGACTTTTCAGTGCCTGACTATAGATAGTAGGACTGTCCATATAGCCTTGAGGAGCGCGACAGAATCTAAAACTTCTGCCGGCCAGTGTAAACCCAAACAAATACCGACTGTCTGGGTGAATGGGAATACTAAAGAAAGCATTTTTCAAATCAATAACAGAGAAGAACTGAGCAGTAGATGGAATCATCGTTAAGAGTGTAGTAATATCAGGAACCTACAGAAATTGCGGAACTATAATTTCATTAACCTCTCGCAAATTAATCACAAAATGATAAACATCATCAAGAGCATCAGGGGAACCTGAAGGTGTCCTCTTAAGGACTGGTAGGATAGGGCTATTACAACAGATGTTTCCTCAACTACTCCCTTTCGTATCAAGTCCTGAATAATCTGGAGAAGAGGCCGTTCTCCTGCCTGCAGTATCTTATATTGAGGGATGCGGGGCAGAACAGCATTATCTTTAACTCATATAGAAACTGGTGGTATATGCAACAGACCCACATCTGTATCATCTGTGGCCCACAGTGTGGGTGCTATTGAAGCAAATTCAGCTGGAAGGGGCGCATCCTGAGACAAACACTGCTTAGCACTTACATCTGGACCCATAGTAATATAAACACTGGCAGGGGAACAATAGATAGTAGCATGCAATTTCTTCAACAGATCCAAATCCATCAGATTTTCACCACAATTAGATGTTAACAAGAACAGAGATTCCACAGTGAAAGGACCAACAGTCAGTGCAAGGGGTCGGGAAATGGGGCTTACAACTGGTACACCTGAAAAACCTACCAAAACATTATTGTGGCCAGAAAGAGCCGCCCCGGGGACAATATGTCGAGAAACAGAACTTTTCGTTGCACCTGTATTCACCAAAAATTCCTTAGGCGAGCCTTGTAAATCTGCTGTGACATAAGGACCATGCTGATCTACAGGTATCAGAACTGGTCCCTTGCTCTGTCCCTGGCTGTCCTATATAGGACATACCTGTCACATCATCCATGTCATAATCATCATGGTAATACTGTCCATCTCTCTGGCCATCAAAATAATTACTGTCAGAAATGCCCACAGGAGCAGTAGCATTCTGATTTCTGGTGGCCCCACGACCCCTACCACCAGGACCTCATCCTCTGGGGGATGCAACCTTCTGTAAAAGCACCGGACACTGACTGCGTCAATGTCCTTCTTCCTTACATTTCGCACACTGATTCAGACCCAAAGGTGTCACCGAAGGCTGCCTAGTAAGCGGAAGTTGTCTAGAGGGACCTCCTTGTCCCCTACTATTTCACCTAAAAGCTTGCTGCAGCAACACCTTCGTATTTAAATCCTTATGCTTTTTATCAGTCTTATCCTTCCCCTCCTGATCGCGATGTTCATAATATTGTGCCATATTCAGAATAACGTAAGGAGAAGACGTAGACCAAGTGCTCTCAGACTCCTGCAAACGAGCCATTATTTCAGGAAGAAGATTAGTAACAAATCTATCAACAAGCAATCAAACTCCTCCCTCAGTGGACATATCCTTCCCACTATAATCCAAAAACGTATCTTCAAACCGAGTAAAAAAATCTGACACACTCTCATCCTTCTTCTGTTGACAAGCTGTCAATCTGTCCCAACTTACCTTCTTAGGTGGAATAAGAGTGTGCATATACGTAATGATACGGCCAGGCAAAGCAAGTATTTCAGCACGAGGTTTATCACCTGGCTTCCTTTCCTGATCCCATCCTTTAATCACATCCCATGTACCACCCAACTCTGCAACATGATCTTGTGTGTGAACCTGTCTCCAAATATCAACCGGGACAAGAAGACCAAAAAATATTTCAATATCAGCAAGAGTCATTACAGTAGAAGAGGCAGCCTCTGTTAATTCCTTATAATAAGCTGTACGATTTTTCCTAGGGTCTGGCATGGTAGCCTTAAGGGCTAAAACCTCACTTCTTTTCCACAGAGTCTAAATCCATTGCTCCTGAAAACGGGCAGCTACAGCTGGTCTAGTGACGATACTGCGCTGGTCCGTTAACTCAGATATTTCCGGATGATATAGTGGATGGACCTCATGCATAGGAAACTGATTAATTTCAGTGGGACTCTTTTCATACAACCGGATTCTGTAAGAAACTATAGTATGAATATTCGCAAGCACCTGTCCTGAGGCTAAATCAGCTACATAAACATGGTCCTTAATATCAAATAACACTTGTGGAGCCTCTATTTTAATATGTGTGTGCCAAAGGTCAATCAATGTAGCAAACATATGCTGAAGAACATGCTGCTGTAGAAAAGGCTCAAACTCACACACAGCCTGCCAAATGTCTGCAGCGCCATCAACCGGATTACTAGCCCACTTCATAGCCTGTCTGTCTAACACCTCCTTCTCATCTTCCCCTACTCCAGAGCGCACCGACAGACCAATTCATTCCCTGAATTTCATCCAATCTCTATCCTCAAACCTACGTACGGGCGTCTCAGCATTCAAAGGTGTTGGAGGATGAAAAACCCTAGAAGGAGAAGCGACAGAAGTAACAGGTACAATTGTTGTTAACGCTTGTACTGGAGGAGAAGGAACAGACGATACAGGAGTTGGAATGGTAGATGTACTAGAGGTCACAGTCATCAAAGATGGCGAAGACAAAGAAGGAGCAGGGGGTGCGGTGGCCGAAGCCATCGAAGTAACAACCGTAGATACAGAAACGGCCACAGCAGATGAAGCAGGCTGATGTGACTGTAAAGAAACAGTGGGATATATCCTCTGCGGGGCATAAGGAGGCGGGGGTCGAGTATCTAACAACTCGTCTACAATAGTATAATTCTCTTCTTTGGCCAAATAAGTCTTGTCAATGTGCAACTGAAATCTCCTATCTTCACGTTCAATTTCTGACTCCTGTTTTTCCCTATCATATGCCACAGTTTTCTGTGTCAATGTTTGCATTTTCCCTTTCCGTGCGTCCCTCTCCATGTTTATCCACCTCTGTCTGGCCTCCTTCTGCCAAGTCCGGAGGGAGTCAAACATCGACTGTGTACTTCGTCTCTTAAATAACTGTTCCTGTAAAGCCCAATCTTTTGTTCATCAAAGGTGCCCATCAAAGGACACTGCAACTCGGCATTGTCCCTCGTATATTTGCGCCATAGTGTACTAAACATAATAGGGCCAAGACCATGTTTCACATACATATCAAAATTAGGGCTGCCTTCAGGAGGCGCAGGTTGAGCCTCTTCCAATTGAGCATCTGCAGAACAACAGCGACAACACAAATTCCAAAACTTGCTGAAACCAGGCATTTTTTAAAGAAAAACAAAATCGTAAATTTTTACCTGGCAAAATATTTGCACATACTTTTTATCTAGACAGTCCTTAGACCGTACCAAACTCAAACGGTACCATAGCCACAAAGAACCAAAACAAACTCACCTGCTATCAGTGCTACAGCGAACTGGTTCTCACCTGCCGACTCTTCAGACCAAATGGTCAGATCCAAGGGTTTTGCCGTTCAGGACTCCAGTCGGGATGACCACTGGGCGAGGCACCGTCTGGCAGGACAGAAGGGGCAGCTGCGAGCCATAGAAACTCTTCATGCAGGGATCCCTGAGCCGTCAGTCCGACCCGACGATGTCCTCGGCCTCCCACCCGTCTGCGGAAAGGGGATGGATCAATCACCCGAAGGAGTCCCAGTTTGGGTGCCAACTGAAGGAAGTAACCCGTTTAGGGCCACCCGAGTCACTAATGACCACCTCTCAGCCTTCCGTACTAAATGAAGAGTCGGTCAGACAGGAGAGAATACAAACCAATAACTGTTTATTCATATACACTCAGAGCGGAGCCCCTTCTGCCCAGTCGCTAGGAGTGCCACAGAAGAAACTGAAATCAACAAGCATGAAGATACATTATGTACGTTTCGTAACTGGGCTAAAACACGCCCACAGTGGAATTTTCCAAGCAGGTGCAGTAAAACAGTGAAATACAGAACAAACGGTTCAGTGCTCCTATCATACACAAAGTTTCATGCTCCAATGTCGTTCCATCTAGAGCCCGCCACCAGACAAGGAGGCGAGGGCCTCTATCAGTTGAGAAAGCTATGTGCTGACATGAACAGTCTGCTCATTACTGAAACAAAACCCAAGTGAAGAAACGAAACTCAAAGAGGAGCGTTTCTCAGAATTAAACTAGATCAGTTTCGAACAGCCCAAAAAAGCGCCCAATAGAAAATGGTGCAGCGAATGCTAATTTACATGGAGCATGCGTGAGAATAAATGATTTCTATTCCAACAGAACCAATTCTCATTAAGCTCCTGAAGGCGAAGCATACCAAAGCATTGAAACATGTGCTCACGGTACAGCAGCACAAGTGGTAGTGATTGTTCCATTTCATCTTGATGTGGGACATTCATTGTGGATCAGGAAGACTAAAATCAGTCCTGGCAGCAAGGAGCAGACAAGTGGTAGACCTCCACAAACGCTTCCAAATATGAAGTGTACAAAAGAAGGAATGACACAGAAAATGGTATCATAGTCGCTAACTAATCAGAGACAAAAAACTGCAAAAGCTGCGCTACTCTCTTTTTATCAAACATGTTGAAGATACAATGAACCACCTCACCAAAATGCTGTGGGAAGTTGGTATGAAGTAGCATCTGTATCTCAGATAAAGACCTTGCAATTTGGACATCAAACGTTTCTCTGGGGGAAGATAAGGTCACTACACTTTGAAAAAGCAGGGCCTTCATTGGGCTTAGAGTCTCAAAGCTGACGTTGGAAATATTTTTCAAAGGCCATAGCATTGCCTCTCTAACTGTGCCGGCAGGTGAAAACTTAACTTATATCCAACAAGTTACAATAGACTGAACTGTTACCACATAAGCAATGCCAGGTGTAATTCCCAAAACAGCCTTGACCGTGACCCATCAAATAATTCACAATCGAGAGTTATGTGAAAGTCGTACAATTAACTTCTGTCAGGAAACTCTCAGGTAGCAGGACATGTTTGCCACCCACGTATCTCGCTCCTATATTTGTTTTTCAAAAGGCCAAACCCAGTACAGACAACTGGGTGAGAAAATAAGTTTAAAATATCTGCTTGGTGTCTGTTAGAATATAATAATTTTTTTTATAACCAGGTGTAGGTGCAAGCATAGAAATGTTTGAGGCTGGGTCTGATGTGTCAAACCCAGTAACAAATAAGGACACCTAAGCAAATTTATTTTTAGGAACTACCCCTCGCACCAACAACTGTACATAAACACAGAGAAGTGGATGCTATCCAGGAATGGTCTTTGCTCAAACAACTGTCACAATTAATGTATATTGCTGCACTATCTATGACAATAATGTGTGATGTATGGACCTACAAAATTCACACTCTTACATCTCATATCACACACTGGACACTTAAGCACCATCCGAGCCTGTGAAACTTGAAGCAATGCAGTACAACAGAGTGAAGGAGGTATGTGAGGAACCTACCTGCTTGACTGATGAGCCATATAGCTGACCATAATGGGGGAGGACTTCTTCCACCAGCTTCTCCAGCTCCCCTGGATACAAGGCTGGGGCACTCACCCCTTTGAAACGAGACATGATGGCTCACAGAGACGGCAAACAGCAGCTCAAGTCGAGGAGGTGTAGATCACAGCAGTGTCAGTAGGCAAGCGAAGACTTTAGCCCACCGCGAAGTACATGTAAGCCACATCGGCGGTCTTCAGCATGCACAGACACTGTCATTGGCCGGCGGTATTAAAATTCACCAATGTAACCAAGGCTGTAGCTGCGGTGGTCGAGACCACCTACCTCGTGGCCAACTTCCACTGGTGATGCTTATGTCATAGCAACCAGGTATATGATACCAGGTAACATTACACCTACAAAAAGCCAGGACTATTGGTTTTGTCAATGGTTGTTAGTTGTATATGATAAATAAGCACCAACCGCAGCTTCGTTGATTATGACATTGAAATCATTTAATTTCTGACACATTGAGACAATGAAAGGACTACAGCGAATCTCTTTGAAGTTACATCAAAGGCAGTGAAGGGTGGTACAGCTGCAGAGTAGAGAATTCTTGTTCACCCTGCGGGTGAGGTAAAAAATGGAGCGCCCGATAGGGACCCATCTCAGCACCTGCCTTTTTAGAACTGCCAGGACCCAGCTCACTTAAAACCCTGACTACAAGCATGTAAGGACATGTCTACAGAGGATATATACGAAGTCTATGAGAAAAGCAGTTCACAAACTGGTATCTACAACATTCCTTCTGATGTCCCCAACAACTCCTCCGAGAGTCGGACCACAGTCATGACAGAAGTAACTGTGTGAAAAGACATAGACACAGGAGACGTCTGTGTGGAAGTCACAATCAGAGTATGTACAAAATATTACACACCCAAATGCATACATGTGGAGGTCAGATAGGTAAAAATGTTGCAAAGCAAAGTTGTAAGTCAGGAAAAATGTTGTTGGATGTGTAATGCTGACATTTTCTGTACTGTTTGTGCTCAAGACGACTTTTGGTTGTTGCCTCAATGATGTCACACCTGACACTGGAATCCATGTTAATATATGTGTAAAACACACATATACAAATGTGTTTACATTAGCTAGACAGTAACTTTCACGATACCTACCATTCCCAGTACTCCACATCATGCAAGTTAGATATGTCAACCTTTAGGACAGTACCAAAACGACTTCCACAAACATGATGGCCCTCACACCACCACCACATGGGTACCTACCAACCTGAGGTCCGGGCCCACAGTCAACGTTGTACATGGCTCTAAATCCCCAAGTGCACCATAGTTTTTGCTTGATTTGTTCACATTAGGATGTGTCTGGTCTTTACAAAGAGACATGGGACAATGGAATTATGTAAGTGTCAGTAGTCTCAGCAAACACAGCAGAGATTGAGTGTGTGTCACAGGGAGTTTGGTCATGTGATAGGGCAAACCACATGTGTGCACATATGCACATTAATACTCTATCACATTAGGCCTACATATATACCTCCAAGTGTTTTGATTCAAGATTGTCACATATGCAATCTACACTATAACGAGAGCTTCAAGCCAAAAGAAGATCACATTGTCCAAGCACCTTAGTACATGTTAGTCTACATGTCCATCCATCGAACAGTTGGCTCTCTCCACTGGTATGCCATCACCAGAGGCATTTACTGGATCACTCATTTCTCTGCTATTGGCACAGCAAAACACATGTAGGACCCAAAACATTTTGTTATACGTCATGAAGACCATGACAACTACAAATACTGATCACAAACAGTGGCAGGACTCATGTGTAAATAGCAAAATATGTTTTTTTTATTATGTACAACAAGAACTCACGATGAAACATCAGGCCATTGGCCATTCCATAATTTAGATGGTGGGCGAAGGTAACCGATAGGTATCCCACTTCAATTGCCTACTCAACACTGCCAGGGGAACCTCCCCAGGAGGGGCATCATGTGGGTAAGCCAGACACCTCAAGGATATCATATGGGAGTAGGGGGCTAAGTCTTGGGAGGGGGAGCCTTAGGCTTATGAGGGGGGCATTTGGGCTTGGGAGGGGTGGACTTTGCCCTGGGAGTGGGTTTTTTGGCTGTGAAATGGGGCCAGCCTTTTTTTTCCTTCTGGGGGTGGATTTGGGAGGGGTAGCACATGAGGTTGAAAGATCGGAGATGGGGATGGTAAAAGTGGGCCTGGGTTGACGGGGGAGGGAGGTGTCTTAAAGGGAAAGTTCCAAAGGAATGGAAGTACTGATCATGGGTGTGGGAAAATCAGAGATAGGGTCAGGTTGAGAGGTAGAGGGAGTGAAAGTGTTTGCTGTGGCTTTGAAGTGGGTGCAGGTGTTGTGTCTTGGGTGATGGTGGGTGGTGTTGATGGGTATGTGAGTGCAGGTGTGGTATCTTGGGTAATGGTGGGTGGTGTGGATGGGTACGTGGGTGCAGGTGTGGTGTCTTGGGTGATGGTGGGTGGTGTGGATGGTTGTGTGCTGCAGGTGTCTGTTTGGGTGGGTACATACACAGGTGTGTGTGTGTTTGGGGCAGGCAGAGGAATAGTGCTTTGGATGGGGATGGGATAGAGGAAGGATATAGGCTGGAAGACTGGGTTGGTGTAATGCTGCCATTAATGAGGAGGCCAGAGCCTGAAATGATCCCTGTAGGGCACACATATCACTGTAAATGCCACACAGGTAGGTAGCCATAAGGCCAGTATGTTTGCTGCCCAGACCCTGGATTCAACAGTGAAATCTGCCCAACAGAGATGTTTCAGTAGGTCAATAGCCTCCTCACCAACGCAGGTGGGGTGCGCAGGGACAGGAGCAGAGGTGCCTACAGCTGAGGAGATGGCTCCTCTCTTAAGGGAGCAGTCCTGGGAAACTGGGTGGGAAGCTGCAGGGAGGGCAGAGATGGAACAGGGTGTAACGGACACTGATAGCACTGCACCAGGTTGGGTGGGGTCCGCCACCACCAAGGAGTGGCCACTGGAGTCCAACTATCTGGATGAACTTGTGGTGTTCGGGTCCTCCATGGCACTCCTCTCGCTCTCTTGGCCACTGGGTCCATCTGTATCTGTGTCCTGACCTGACTAACTTGGACCAGCTGCTCCCCCAACATCCTGCACCCATTCTCCTCCGCTTGCCTGGGTGGATGCTGAAATGACAAAATAGTTAGGTTAGTCAACTGTGTAGTTATATAGGAGGAAAAGATCTGTACACATAGCACTGAAAGATGTGCAGGTATCACACCACCTTCTACGTATGGCAAAATGACTACAAATATAGCAAGAGAACATGCATGTATGCAACATGAGTTTGTAAGAGCTGCACACTTTGAGGTCTGGACCACAGTCTGCCACATTTGAAACTGTCAACTTGTCACTACTCAAACTCCCTGTATGTTGTGGGATCTGATTTGACCCTGGAACTTTGTCCGTTTTCACAAACTTCAGTGACCATGTGACTCCAACTAGCTTGGCCAGACTTACAGCAGTTCTACCCGTTCCACTGAAGGACCTGCTAAATACACTAAACTGGTGGGGAACACATTTCCATATGAACCCATGTGAGCCTGCTACAGTTTTCTGCCAGCAAGATGTCTAGAACCAAGGAGTTAGTGTCAAAGAAAGTCCCCAGTCAGCCCTGTTGTCACGAGTATCCTGCAGACAATGTGGTTCAACTTTGATTTACATGTCATCACATACATCCATATGATCAGACACCACCTAAACCTATCCACACTCCATTTTTGTGTTAACTCCACACCCATTTCCGAATTGCATAATTTGTAACTCCTACAACATGTAAGAGTGATGAGAGACAGGCTATGTCCAGTCCATGTAGAGTGGGAAACACCTGTAGACAGCAGAGAAGAGATATCACAGCACCACAAATATGTCTCAAAGATATATTTTCCAAATTTATGCTGACAGTACACACTCACATATGCATACAAGTAAGATTTACACTATTGTAAGGAGTCAGTTACAGTTCCTCCAACATTTGACATGCGTCTGTGACATACATGTTTACTGACTCTTCACCAGCATGCTACATCACATTGTGAGACAGTACCGTCAGTCCTCAGACCATTCATGTAGTTGCCATCACATTTGCCTCTGAAATTTAGCAATGACTCCTGCCAATATGCATGTGTGACAGACCAACCTATATCCACACAACCCTGCCTGTGATGAAACATCACATGTATAAACATCACCAGTTTCATAGGTTCTTGACATCTGGGCTCCCACCTTAATTTTTGATAGACACAGATGTAATACTATGTATCAGCCATAGAATTTGTATCATACACTTGTGTATAAGGTGGAACAACCCAGATATGTTACCAATGCCAACCAACACTAACATGCAATTACTCTGCTATGGGATTGACCTTAGTCACTCTACACATTGATGTGTTTGCAGTTGCCTGTGACAATGAATAGAAGGTTAGTCATTAATCAGATTGTCAAGACCATCACTCACCCACTCCTAGCTGCTGTTGGGCCCTCAACTGCCCATCAAGCTCAGGGTAGCCCACCGCCAGGATATGGGTCAAAATGGGAGTCAGGGCCGGCGGGCACCCCTACGAGGGAGTACTTGCCCAGCTGGACTTCAGTGATGGTGCATCTACTGCACCTCAAGTCCTCCCACCTTTTTCTGCAGTGGATGCTGCGCCTGCGAAAGACTCCCAGGGACCACACTTTCTGGGCAATGGCTTTCTAATGCCTTTGCTTGAGATTGTCGTTGACCTTGATGGATGCAATAGATGACGAAAATGAGTGGACATGAAAGACATAGATCATCTGTGTAGCTGATCAAGATTAATTTCTAGACACCTAAAATGTTTAAGTTGCACTTGACTAGACCAGTAATGGTTGGACTCCATTGATGGACATGCACACTGACATGAGGTTAAATTACATCAATCACCTGAATACTATACCAAAATAATGTTAGTTTGGCCAAAGCCAATGTCAACTTAACTACAACACTAGGCCAGGGCCACTACACATGGTCTGTTAATTGAGAAAAGAGGTACCACTACACACCATTGGGAGGACATGACAGCCTAGGACTATCTTCATAACTGTACAGACAGTATAACAGGCCTGACGTCTGACTCTGTACATGCTGTCCACAACTGTGATACATCCCAATACTTTGGATCAACATGGAAGGTCTGGCATGTGTCACACTTTGTATTCACAATCAGCAACATGGTGGCCATTTGTGTTACTCTATGTAAAATACTGGTCAGACTTGAGCATGTGGCCGATGTCCTAGCAGCAATGGCAACCCATTTAGGTAGTGCATGCACTGTTACAGGGAAAGCATCAACATACCATTCGACATACAGTGTGGTAGCTCCATGGGACACACCTGGTGATGCTGTGAAGGACTTAACTGCTGTACTCAACAACTATCTGCACAGTACATTACATTTTCATGTGTACATGAGTCAAGATTGCAGTTACTCAACCCAATGAGAGCTAGATTCCTGGGCCTGTTAGCACACAATTGTAGTAGTGAGGGGCATGTCCTGAGACTGTGCACGACATTTGAAAAGGGAATAAGTGACACGGACACTCAGCTCTGTGGCTCCAGCCAAGTATAATGTTATAGGTGGCTTTACTGCGATGTCTTAGGAGAAAAAATGACCAATTGAACAATTTTTAACAGTGTCTCCAGATCTGCAGATGTCCAGTAACTACATCCAAGTAGTGCAAGAGTAGTTGTATATGTAATGGTCATGTAATACACGACCACAATGTTGTGTTATCCACACAACGATTTTGTGACAATCTGTCGCTCTCAGCCAAGAGCCTCGTACAGACTGATATGTGCTGTGAGATGTGTAGGACCAAACAAATACCTGCATTATTCTACTGCTGCACCTTCATTTTTCAGTCCACTGATTATGCATTTCTATGTGAACATTCCCTGGCAGATTGAACATGAGTCCCACCTGAAGCCCATATTAGTCCACATTACAACATGCATGCAGTTGTATTTCCATGGCACAGGGGTAGGATATTATGTGACTTCAACATTATGATGGATAGTGCTTCCAGGCAATGAGCAGTGCACCATCATCTACACATCTCTGTACAAAATATTGATAAAGGTTTGTAACAAATGTGTCTGTGCTTTCACTCTGGGACTCATAGACACATAGTCAGGCATGGACATGTTAAGGTGGTGACATAAGTATCCTTCATACATCATGTAGAACTTACCTGCTCCTCTGGTGAGCCACAGAGCTAGCCATACAGGGAAAGGACCTCTCCTAATAGGGTCTCCTGCTCTTCAGTTGTGAATGCAGGGACCCTCGCACCTGTTTGGCCTGGCATTCTTGTGAGTAGAGGTGACGGCGAGATGGTAATAACGGCAGCAGTGTCAGTGCAGAGTGAGTGTTTTTTTTTAAAACAGAGGCATGCATGTACAGCACTTACGTGGTCATGAGCGTAGACAGACACAGCAACTGGACGACCGCAGTCACATTCCCCAACATTATCCTATGGGAGAGACCATTGTGCAAGTAACCGCCAACCGCAGGGGACTGGACCGCCAGCGGTGTAAGCCTTTATTTGTTCTATTTGTGAGGTCAGGCCCCCACCATGTTAGCGATGGTGTGTACTGTGTTGCAAACGGCATGTTCACATTTGCTGAGACTGTATTTGACAAGCTGGAGTGCACCACCACCACAACATATGAGTGCTAAGACACTGGCAATGAAAAAGCTCCATTACCATGTCATGTCCTGTACAGCACTTCATCTGTATATTGCATAAATGTGCACATATGTACAATGTGATTAGTGCTATGTGCAACACATTAGCTGCTTAAACATGTCTGTGACGCCTCACTATGGTGCTATTTCTCTACTTTGATATGATGGTGTGCATGATAATGTTACCGCCCTGTGAATGACGACTTGTGTATGACTGGTGGACGAGTCAGATTGTACAGTCATGAAGTCACAGTTGTAGTCCTTTTAGATGCAAAATTATGTACTTACACATGACTTTGCCCTTACAGGTCACCTTTAAGTAAATTAGCAAACTAAGAACATTCTTCATTTTTTATGTACTTCTCACAGAGGGAGGAGATTCCAGCCTCCATTGTTCTGCCCATGTCCTGAACTACACACCATGCAGGACCGGCACGTGATACAGAAATTCCAATTAAAGCGTCAGACCATCCTGGATCTGAGTCATCAGTTGGAGCCAGACCTCCTACCTTAAATAACCAATCCCCACGGTACAGACTTGTTAAAATTATGTAAGTTTTGCAATTTTTTGGCCACAGGCTCATTTCAATTCGCTGTTGCTGTTTCAAATGGAATGTCACAACCAATGTTGAGTCTTGTCCTGACGGAGGTGCTTATAGCATTGTTGAAACACATAGGCAGCTACATCCAGTTCCCCAGACGTAATGTTTAACCACAGTGAAGGCGGATTTCTATGGATTTGGTTGCATCCCACATATGATTGGATTGATTGATGACATCCATATTGGCGTAGTATCACCACACGACAGAGCAAGTTTACTGGAACAGGAAGAATTACCATTCTATCAATGTGCAAGTTGTCTGTTTAGCGGATTTGTATATCTCCAATGTCTGTGCCCGGTTCCCAGGAACTGTACATGATGGCATCGTCCAGCAGCATACCACAGCTGATTACACGACTCCTACCGGAGAGGGCCTGGCTTGTAGGTAGGCGTGTTGAATGTAAGCTTTGTCACGTTGAAAGTGATGTTAAATGATCTGAGTATGTGTGATTACTTGGTGCCCTTCTATCTCCCATCTAGGAGACTCAGCATATCACAACTGGCCATGGTTATTGGCCCAGCTGAGGAATCCTACAATGACAGGGGAAGTCCGCTTCAATAAGGCCCATGGAAGAACACATAGGCCTTTGGAGTGGTCTTTTGGGCTCCTGAAAGCCAGATTTAGATGCCTGGACAAGACTGGGGGAGCCCTCCTCTACTGACCCAGGAAGGTGTGTCAGATCACTATGGCCTGCTGCATGCTCCACAACATTGCCCTGCAATGGAACATCCCTTACATTGCAGATGATGCAGGCCATGAAGACCCACCGGGTGGGGGCTGTGAAATGCCAAGTGAAGATGGGGATAGTGGTGAAGATGAAGGGGCAGATTTGTGTCAGAATCTTATCCAGACCTACTTCTCCTGAGTGAAAGTATGGTGTGAGATTTGCTGATATGACAAACTAGGCACTGTTGTGGTGATATTCTGATGCTGAGATTGTAGGTAGTCAGTCTGACTATGTTGGTCTTGGTACATTTTCCCACCCGATGCAAGCAACACTGGATTAAGAAGACCCTGTGGTCAGGAACGGTGGTACTGACATGTGTCCGTGTATGGAACTCATTGATGTTTTATTCCTTTTGTAGGGTAACCTACATAAGTGTGGCTGATGTTGTCGACTTATTTTGTTTTTGGCCATTGTGTGGGATATTGACAGATGTGTCCCCTCCTACCATGTAGTGGACGTCTGCAGGTGCTGATGTGCACATTTATCCTGTATTACCAAGTGAAGCTGATGTTGGTTATATATCAGACATCATGTCAGCCTATGATTTGACAAATGTAATAAAGAGTTGAAACATTTGTATGTATGTCTTTCTGTGACATGGTAGTGCTCAAGGATTAAACATCTTTTCTTTCTGCCAACGTATCCATGCTTGCAGTACTCACAAAATGCGTCCATGAAAAGATGATATGATTGCACTTCCAAATTGTCAAATGTGTGAAAGACAACAGGAGACAATGCTTAGATGAAGCTTTCTTTAATGTAGTGTACAGACAAAAGTAAGTAACATAAACGTGATAAGTGGCTAAAATGAAAGAACAAAATGAGGGATTCAGTCATGGTGGCTGAAAGCATTAGAGTAAATTCCATTATTTCGAGTAGCCAAAGTCCAACACGCTCCTCACATGAGATTGGAAAAAGTGGGCAGGAACAGTCAACAAAGTGAGTGTGTCACACATGCAGAATGACATTAGGGGCAAGGTGGCTCTCAGGCGGTGGTTCTGGTCTTGTCCCCCATTCCTCCTGAAGTCTTAGGTAGAGCCACCTCTTTCTCAGAGGGGCGATATGGAGCAGTTGAGCCAAGGGTGCTTACAGATGAAGACTCCTCTGTCAGGGCTCCCTTCCTGTGGCTGCTGCAGAAGTAGATGGTGGTGATGTACTTTGGCACAGGAAGGGGTAGTTGAAGGTAGGAAAGCACTGAAGAGGGTGGTGTTGATGTTGCGTTGCGCCCCTATCAGGTAGCCACTTCGGTACAGAGGCTGGCTACCTCGGTGTGGACCCCAGCCATCTCGGTGCAGACACAAGCTACCTCAGTACGTAGGGCCGCTACCTCGGTGTTAGCGCCAGCCACCTCAACTCGGATTCCTGAAACCTCCTAGTGTGTTGACTCATGCAGCTCCTTCATATCCCTGACTTGTGTCACAACTTGGCCCAGCACACCTTGGGAGTCCTGGTAAAGCCCCAGGACTTGTGGTATGGCAGCCTGGGCATCTGTAGTCTCAGTGGACTGACTCTGGGGGTCCACATTGCCCCTCCTACTATTGCTGGCCCCACTGCCCCATGTCCTAAGCACAGACTGCACCCTCCCACTGAGTCCAGGCACCTCACTGACTGGGGGTGGTTGAGGCCATCTGAGAAGCCTGGTTTGGGGGCAGGAGATGGTACTGGTTGCACTGGTTGTGGGGCAAGCTGTTGGCTGAGGTGTTTTTGATGTGGTGGGAGGGGTGGGCCCAGTGAACCCAACTGTTGGCATCTGCCCAGGCTGCCCAGATGGACCAGGATGGTCATCAACACCTAACGCTTCAGGGGAATGATCTTCACTGAGGGCTGCTTCTTCTTCTTCCTGGTCATGAGAGGGACTCTGGTGACTTGACTGGCTCTGCTCTGCAGCAGTGCTGGGTTCACTTGTTGAGTAAAGATAAACTGTCAATGGAAGATTAGAGGAGAGTACATCCAGGTAGTTTGTGTCAGCTTCAATGTGGCGTTGGAATATGTAAATATGATAGTGGTTACTCCATTCATCAGTTTTTAAGGGTTTATCAATCAGGCTATGTATCTGATTTCAATAGCTTATAAATGTGGGGTTATCTGTTTCTTTGGGTTTAGAGATAGGTTTGTCACCTCCAACACCAAGCTACACCAACAGTGTAGTCATCTCAGGTGTATCTATCCATTTCAAAGCCCATTGATGTTGAATTTAGAGCAACAAGCAGCTTGGTTGCATGAGTGGCATAGTTAATCCTGGTATGTGGCTCTGATGATCAAGGGGCCACCTGGCTTTGGTACTGACCTGTGTGTCTTTCATGGCTCACGTATGTTGGGTGTAGTTGGGTGTTATGGCGTTTCTCATGACATCATTAGTTTGAATTAATGTGTCCAGGACACCATCAACCAAACTGTTCCAATGTGTATTTGTGATGAATAATGTCTTCACAGTACACATTTCTTGAGTAGTGTAGCTCATTAGTAAGATGGCTGACAAGTGATAAGGGGCACAAGCAGCCTAGCATCTTGGTTAGAGTTGGGGTGACAAGGCCTCATGGTAGTTAGGGGGCCTTTTCTTCCTCTACTTACTAGCCATTGAGAAATGCTAACCAGCATGACTAGAGTAGCTCAGAAGTAAGATGGCCAACAAGTGAGAAGGGGCACAAGCAGTCTAGAATCTTTGTTAGAGCTTGGGTGACAAGGCTGCAGGGTAGTTGGGGGACCTTTTCTATCTCTACTTACCAACACTTGAGAAAAGGTCAGCTGACTGACTAGTGTAGCTCAGGACGAAGATGGCTGACAAGTGTCCTGGGTGAAAAGGAGTCTAGCATCTTGGTTAGAGATGGGATGACAAGGCCTCATGGTATTTGGGGGACCTTTTCTATCTCTGCTTACTAACACTTGGCAAAAGGTAACCAGCATGACTAGTGTAGCCCAGTAGTAAGATGGCCGACAGGTGAGAAGGGCGAAAAGGAGTCTAGCATCTTGGTTAGAGCTGGGGTGACAAGTCCTCCTGGTAGTTGGGGGGCCTTTACTACCTCTACTTGCCAACAGTTCAGAAATGCTAACCAGCATAACTAGTGTAGCTCAGTAGTACGATGGTCGACAGGTGAAAAAGGCAAAAAGGAGCCTAGTATCGTGGTTAGAGTTGGGGTGACAAGGCCTCATGGTAGTTGCGGGACCTTTTCTATTTCTACTTACCAATATTTGGCAAAAGGTAACCAGCATGACTGTAGATCAGGAGTAAGATGTCTGACAAGTGAGAAGGAGCACAATCAGTCTAGCATCTCATTCAGAGTTGGAGTTACAAGGCATCATGATAGCTGTAGTCAGTTGAATGTCCTTTTTGCAAGACTAGACGGACGTTGAGTGTACCATAGCTGTTGACAACATACATTTGTGACCTAGCACACATTTGCATATTACCTTTACTTTTACTTTAATAAAACTTTATTTCGGCCAAATGGCCACAAAAGCAATTATACATATCCCAATTTACAGATACGATCATAATTAAAACATAGGATAAAAACAACTAACATCATTTTATGTCTGACCAAGTCCGTCAATCTCCTAAGTCAACTAGACTGCTTGTAACATAAATATGGACCTGTATCACAAGCTATTTTGTAAATTAATTTACAAATTAAAACACTAAAAAGAAATTTTGGTCAACCACATTCATTATAGATCTATCGGCAACTAAAATCAATACGGTACATTAGACTCATAACTTGTATTAAAGTGCTTTGTGCATGTGCAAGTAAAGTTACAGCAAGGCCCTGATGTTAAATGATAACAATCATTCAGGAGATTTAAAAAAATGCTTAAATGTATTATTGACCGCGAACATTAACCTACAACCATCTTAGCCGACTTGTCATATACATGGCACCAACATATTAACGTATAGGCTGACCTGAACATCCTTATACTGTACAGCCTTATAATAAACTGAATGGGACATTAAAATGTGACCATTAATTATCACAATGCTATGGGGGACATCTTAAATAAACTCTTTGGGTGCACCACATGGAAAACAAGAAACCTGCGACCGAAAAAGCTATATGTAAACTGGCATTGTATTTCAGAATCCTGTAAGCCTATACGGAATGCCTGGTCCCCAGGTTTCTGAAAATCTGTAAGAGCCATCGTTTTCTAGCTTTCTTGTACCCAGAGCAAGCGAATAAGACATGTTGTTCTGTTTCAACTCCATTGTTACATGCTGGACAGACCGAGCATTGGGAGCCAGCCCATTTGGACGTAAATGCACGCAAGGGGAGTACCCCATGCCTGAATTGCAAGTATAGCTTCCTTGCCGCAGCCGGCTTCATGTCATCCAAAGCCGGCTCTAATCTATACTGGTCTTTAATTTCTAGGAACGCTATAGTCAGTCAGCCAGTTGCACATCTCCCCTGTATCAAAGACATTTTATGCTCCCAATAAAGATCCTTTAACATTTTCTTTGACACAGTAGGGCAACTTTTTTCTGGACTAGTCCACATTTTACCCACTCCCATGGATACAAGCGTGTTTCGTATGGTGAATAGCCATGGTATTTTTCCTGCACTGGGTAAACTGATCACCTCCTTTAGTTCTTCTTTAAAGCTAGCCAATTCTAGGGTGGCCCAAAGACGACGCCAAAATAAGAGGGGTCTAAGGGCAACAACCTCTGCAATTGGTCTGACCCCCAAATCAAGTCTGAGTGGAATAAAGGGGAAACTACAGGGGAGGCCGAATAGTTGTCTTACAAAAGAATTTTCAGCCTGGGTAAGACTGTTGGAATAATCATAACCCCAGAGTCCCGCCCCGTATACAGCTGCTCCTCTAGCTTGGGTCTTGTATATTTCCAAGACTGGGCCAACTGGTTTGTGGCCAGAGTTTCGAAATACTTTGGTCAATCCCCCTGTTGTCTGGGCTAATTTCAGACTGGATTTTTTAATTTGTGCCCCCCAGTCCATTTTATCGGTGATTGTTAAGCCGAGGTATTCAAAAACCGGTACCCCTTCTAGTTGGGTGCCATCCAGGCAAGGATTAGATCGAGTGCATTTTCCTAGATTGAACACCATGTACTTCGTCTTTTGTGAATTAATCTCAAGTCCCCTTTCCTTACAGAAAAGGACGAATTGATTGAGAATCTTCTGTATGCCCATGGGGGATTTGGAAATTAACAAAGTATCATCGGCAAACATCATTGCCGGAATTTTACGAGTCGCCAATTTAGGTGCATCTAAATCTTGCTCTGAATGTAAAAATTCAATTAACCCATTTATAAAAAGACAGAAAAGTGTTGGTGCTAGGACGCAACCCTGTCGAACTCCTTTTGCTACTGGGAGAGGTGTGGTGAGTTCCCCATGCTTACCGAACCGTATTTGGGCAAAGTTTCCCTCATGTAGCCGCCTCAGCATTTGGCACAAATATGCCAGAACTCCTAGCTCATGAAGGATACCCCACAGTTTATCTCTCGATACTAAATCGAATGCAGATCTCAGGTCTACAAATATTAGGTGGAGGCTGCCACCCTCAAAAACACATGCTCTTCCAGTGTAATAGTTGTAGCCTGAAGATCTGATCCAGGGTAGACATTTTTTCCCTAAACCCTGCTTGTAGCGGGCTCAAGACGTTATGCTCCTCCATCCAGCTTTGGAGGCGAGGAAGCAGCACTCGGGCGAAGATTTTTGGCTGATATCGATAAGGCTGATTGGCCTATAATTTGAGGGGAGCAATGGAGAGCCTTTTTGAAGACAGGAATGATTTCGCGCCAGCCCAGGTTGCGGGGATGTCCATGCCTTGTAAGATAGCATTGAATAGAATCCATAGATATGGTGCCCAAATGGTCGGTTTGCTGCGGTAGAGATCCCCGGGTATTTTGTCTAGCCCAGGGGCTTTAGCTTGGGCTATTTTGCTCAGAGCACAAATTACCTCTTTAAGAGTAATCATTGGACTATCTTGGTTACCCCCAGGAGATATTATATTACCAACAGAAGTGCTACCCTGTAACCGGGAATGGTCGTTATCTTGACTGCCAGACTCTGTTTCAGCCCTCGAATAGAGGGACTCAAAGTGGTCCATCCACACATCCGCCCCTAAGTTTGGAGCTACGGCTGGATTCCCAATGGCATTACCAGTATTAACTGTTAGCCAAAAAGTCCTCATGTCATGAGCGCCTAAAGCACTCCTCAGGGTGTCCCACTTTCCACTCTCCCACCCTTTTTTGGCCTCTTCTATGATTTTACGATAGGTCACTCTGCTAATTTTAATCATGAGTCTATCCTTGGCCCTAATAGCATCTATCAGGGTGGATTTAGATTTTCGACACTCCCCGTTATACCAGGGATGTTTGGGTTTACTTTTAGCCCTGAGTTTTTTGTTCGGGAAAAAGAATTCTTTCATTGTGGATGTCAAGCTGGAATAGTTATTGGAGGCCCTCTCCAGGTCAATTGTTATACCATCCTCGTGCACAGATTGCATTGAATTTTCGAGGATGGGAATAACTGTTTGGTATAAGAGTGCTAGTTTTTCCTGGGATTGACTTAGGTCTGTCCATCTAACTCGCCTCCTACAGCTAGTGAGAGTTAGTCTGTCGTCAGTTGGTATTTCCAGACCGGGTGCACTCCCCAAGCATGGCACTGATAGTTCTAAAATTAGTGCGTTGTGGTCGCTATCAAAGCGTGGTTCAATCTTAAAATCCACTACCCTGCACCAAGATTTAGTGTCTATCAGGATATAGTCTAATATAGAGGAGTGCCCAATTCTATTATAGGTATGTCCAACGGGAGTGTCCGACTGTGTTCTTCCATTGCATGTCCTCATGAAGTGTCTGAGCATGAGAGAGTTCATTTGTAGCACCAGAGGAGTCCAGACTGTTACTGGTGCACATGACGTCTCGGGGATGGCCCAATGTTGATCCTCTTCACAGGGGTTATCTTCATTCATGCCAACTAAAGGCTCGTATTGGCAATTGAAGTCCCCTCCAAGGATCACAGTGCAATTGTCAGGGATGGTAGCTAAGAATGTCGTGAGCTCATCCAATGTTTTGGACTCTTGGCTGCAACTTACGGGTCGCAAGTATACATTGATTAGGGCAATTGTAAACTTTGTGGGGAAGTTAAGAAGGATACCTTGAATGTCTTTAGATAATGTGTCCCATTGGTTTACAGTGCATCCCAAGTGGGTGCCCACCCAGATGCAGAGCCCCCCTGAGGGTCTACCCTTACCCCCGAAGTTGCAGCTAAACTATACGATGCATATCCAGATTTGGGTGTATGCTCCCTTGCCCACGTTTCTTGTAGCATACAGATCTCATGCTGTTCGATAAAATTGCTCCATTCAGGGTTCTCTAACTTGGAGGCTATTCCGGCTATGTTCCATGATAAAACCCTTAGCCTAGCAGAATCCGACTTATTAGCTGGTTCTACCGATATGGGTAAGGGCAGATGCCTAGTCAGACTATTAGCCTTAACGGTTAACTGTGGAAGTTCCATTCTTGTGTCACCTAGGTGGCTAATGTTAGAGTCCCTAGTTCCCCTACCAGTTGCTCCCATCCTAGCTGCATTCTTTCGCCTACTTGTCTCATCCCCACCAGGGCACGCACTCCAGATATAAGCCAACTTGTTTGAGTATTTTTTGCCAGTAACTTGCCTTTATGATAAGATCCCTCCAACCTATGGCTTGCGGATTCAAGTCAATCTACACCCTCTAACACACTGAACCTATTGGTTGTGTGAATGTTGTAATGTTGGTGCCTAAACCAGTCATGAACTGGGTTAATTGGCAGGTTGGGCTGACAAAATGTGTCCTCCTCCCATCCATTTAACCTTCTAGATTGACAAGATCCCCCTGTGGGATAGAAGTAGCCTAGTGGTAAAGCCACTATAGGCCCCTCCTGTCTCCAGTTGTTTCTGTTTAAAATGGCTCTTACTACCTGAGGATTTCTAAAATTTATAACAATACAGTCCCCCTGTATATCCTTGGGTCTCCAGCCCAGCCAATTAACTCTTCGATTCATTAAGATCTCTCCTGCTTCCTCGTATGGGAATTGCTTCTGACTATTTAGCCAATACATACATTTGTTTTTTAATTCCTGGTGCGATTCAGAGCACCCCCTCCCCAACTCCTTGACACCAGAGAGGACAATGACATAGGGTGTTGATGCAGGTGGTAAATTAATGCATGGCAAAGGTGAATTATTTTCTGGGCTTTTGCTAGAACCAGCCCCCCCGAGGTCTAATTTCTTGCCCTGTTCTAATGTTGGCACTGGTGGAATGGTAGGATTTCTTTTAGTTATATTAATGGTAGACTGAGGGGCCGATTCCGATTTCGGCCGGAAGGGCACCGAGCGATGGTCGGAGCCCTTCCGACCGAATCGGAACGTGCCGGCCGGATTCCTTTCCGACCGAGCTATTCCGATGGGCTCGGTCGGAAAGGAATCCGACTCGAATTTCCGGATGGCTTACAACGGGCTCGGAGAGCCCGTCTGCCGTCCGGTAATCCTACAGTACTCCCGGCCGCCTCTTCACGACCGAGGGAGTACGATGGCAGTATTTCACTGCCTTTTCGTGCCGGTCTTTCCGGCACAAAAGGCAGTCGGTAACTGTCTTTGGGGGCCCCCAGTAGGGCCCCCATGGAGTGCGAGGCCGCCGAATGGCGGCCTGGGACACCTATGGTGCCCCTCTGTTGATCCCTGCACCCGGTGGCAGGCATCTTGGGGTGCCGGCCACAGGGTGCAGGGATGAACTGCACCCTGCTTTCCACAATGCAAGCATGCATTCCGCTCGGAATGCATGCTCCCATTGTGTAGTATCATGAGCTGCGACCGAACAGGGTTCGGTCGCATCGACGCTGCAGGGCGTAACCGACAACAGCAGGTCGGTCGGTTACGGCTCCTGACCAATGTCGGACGGACCTGAGTCCGTCCGACATCGGAATCAGCCCCAAAGTGTCTTGGTTCCCAGCGTTGCTAGCAAATAAGGCCATTCAAGACTGGTGGGGGGTCATCATTGGTTGAACTGGGTGTGGCCTGTCCTTCTAGGGTTCTGCCCTTAGTTGCCACCCCATGTGTTACCCTACAGTTACCAAGATAGGCCTCAAGCATTACGCCCAGCTTTTCAACCCTTTCAATCAACTGTTTGAGCTCGTCTTTTACAATGTTCCTGACTTGTATTTGCAAGTCCACCACTAAGTTTGAAATCCAAATCGGTTGATCTGGGGCCGTAGCTGCGAGGCTTGAGGTGCCCTCAACTCCCATGGCTGAGACTGTTATAACTTCATCTGTTCCCTTCTTACGTTTTGTCCCCGCATTTACTGTAGCTTTAGTCTTTCCCCTTTTATCTTGGCGATTTAACCCGGCCCCCCTAGGGTGATCATCATTGGGGGAATCGTCTACGGTTAATTGTGGCAAAGATGTTTCAGAGACCAAAATTCCTGAGGTCTGCATAGCGTTCTGGTCTATCAGGGGGAAATCCATATTTGGTGTTAATGATAGCCGTCTCTCAGTCAATTCGATTTCGTTTGACACTACCCCTATTGCTCTTTGTAACATTCTGTCAATGGAGGTAGGTTGGGCATTAGGCATCGATTTTGGGGGTGCGATTTGTTTCTTGTCCACACAGTTACGCTTCCCCATGGTTCAACAAGTATATTTAACCAGCAATGGAAAGGAAATAGAGAGGGTCACTGTTGGGGCTGAACAAGGGGAATAGGGTTCAATCACTGACCTTCACCAGCAGTGACCTGATACTCAATCCTCTGCCGCCTGGATAGGGGAACCAAAGGGGGGTGGCCCTGCCCTGCCTCTTCCTGGCAATGAGGGGCAAGGACAAGCCCGCCCTTGGCCCGGGGTTCGCCCGGGCACGCCCACGCGCGTCCCACGCTGCGGGAGGGCAGCGAAGATTTTATCGCGCCTCCAGGCGCGATTACGGCATCAGAGGCAAGAGAGCTACTTGGGCTTGTAGTTGGCCGTTCCCCTCACGGCCTGCGATGATCGAGTTCGGCCGTTCTCTCACGGCAGCAGCAGAGGCTGCTTCAACAATGTCCCGGTCCTTCTGTGGTCCTGCGCTGCGGGAGGGCAGCGAAGATTTTATCGCGCCTCCAGGCGCGATTACGGCGTCAGAGGCGCGAGGGCTACTGGGGCTTGTAGTTGGGCCGTTCCCCTCACGGCCTGCGATGATCGAGTTCGGCCGTTCTCCTCACGGCAGCAGCGTAGGCTGCTTCAACAATGTCCCGGTCCTTCTGTCACGGGCGCATCCCAGCACCGAGCCTGCATCCGCTGCTGTGGTACCCGAGCGGCTCAACAAGAGATGTCACTTGTTCTTCAGGTGACGATTCAGAGTCCTTGAAGAGTCTTCAGTCTTCTGAACCGCAAGTACCTTGTTCTTCAGGTGATGATTCAGAGTCCTTGAAGAGTCTTCAGTCTTCTGAACAGCAAGTACCCTTGTGTTAGGACCAGGGTTCACAGACCACCCGGGGCCCCTCGGGGGCCCCCGGGAGCTGATGACGGACCGCGGGCCCTGGAGCCTCTTGTGCCGTCGGGTCATACTCGGAGCCTTGCCGGGGTCTAAGAGCAGAGATGACAACACACACAGAAGGGGTCACTTCCGGGTCACTGGCGGCATATTACCATAGTTCATGGTTCCAGTATTGGAATTTAGATGATGCTGCACTTACAGAAAGCATTGCAACATGTGGCAGGTCAGGATTTGAAAGCATGTGGTGTCATATGCACCAAATGCCACAGACATACAAACATCTCAGAAACTTTCTATGTAGCATGTTATGAAAGTGGATGTAGAATACAATAGTGAAGGCAGAGTTGATAGCAAACAGGACATTGTGATATTGTGGCAGTTCTTCAAGTGCAGCTTACCAGAGTCCATTCCTCTGTCTATTACTTCCAAGCCCTCAGTGTGCAGGATGGCCAAGATCTTCTCCTCCCAGGGCATGCACTGTAATGGCGCTCTGGGGGGTGGGGGGGGAGGGATCACCGCCAGTCCTCTGTGCCTCCTGGTGGTAGCTGGCATAGTTTCCACCACCTTCTTTTGGAGGTCCTTTCACCTCTTCCTGATGTTGCCCTGTGTGAGCAGGGTGTGCCCAACAGCAGTCACTCTGTTGACTATCCTGTCCCACATTTCCTGTTTCTTGATGTGAGGAGTGTGCTGGACTTGTGCTCCAAAAAGATGTGGCTGTACTCTAATGATTTCATCCACCATGACTCTTAACTCAGGTTCAGTGAAGGCAGGCTTTTTGGGGCCCATGGTGTTTTAAAAAAAATGAGTGAGTGTGTTTAAATAAGGAATACAGGCAAAGGATGTGTGAAAAAATGCAAAATATGGAAAACGGGTGGAGGAGAATGCTAAATGATTGGTCCAAAAAGAAGGATTGCTGATTAATGGTCTAGTAGTGCCTGTCCTGAGGTATTTCACAAAGGATGCTGGTGAGGGCTGGGGTGTGTTTTATCATGTGATTTGCAGGCATGTCCACTTGCCACAGCAAATCAAGTGTGCGGATTTAAATCCATCCAATGGTCATTTAAATGGCCACTTTGAGACTGCCAGTGCCAATGTGTGCTCGTAATTTGATCGGCGGTTGGACCGCTGTCATGGCGCAACCCTCAACCTCACCGCTGCGAGACCGCCACAGGACTGCTGTGCTGGAGGTCTGCGTTTCAGACTGCCCAACTCGTAATATGGCGGGCGGTCGAGCGCTGGTGCAGCAGGAGCGTGGAGTCGGCGGACACGGTTCTCTGGAAGTCAGATCTCCAAACCCATAATCGGGCCCTAAAAATAACTTAATTTTTAAAAATTCTTTAAATATTCCCCACCTTTTTCCCTTATAAACGAATATCCCACTACAAATTGTTTTCTCTTTTTAATTTTTTACTTTCATTAAAAAGAAAATTTGAATTTGAAAATACTTCCTACTATTTACTTCTATAACTCCACATCCCACTGCTAAATATTTTAATCATTTTGAATATTAATTAAAAATATTTAAATAGGATTATCAAATATTAAAAAATACTTCCTATAACCCAACATCCCGCTGCTATTTTTTTAATTAAAAATTAAATTATAACCAAATATTTTAAAATACTCCCCACCCTTTTCCCTTTTAACCCAACACCCCACTGCTAATATATTTTTTTTAAATAAAAATGTACATTTTTGATAAAAAAAATTTACAAACTTCCCACCCTTTCCACTATAACGCAACATCCCGCTCGTAAATTTCTTTTATTTCTATCTAGTTTTTCTTAATTTTAAAAGAAAATTAAAAAATAGTGCACAGATTTAAAAAAGAATTAAATTACTCCTCACCCTTATTTCCTATAAACCCAACATCCCGCCCATAAATAATAATTATTGATGCAAAAACAATGTCTACAATTTGATTTATTTGCCACAAATAAAATTACACAAAAAAATTACTAAACATATATATTATTTTTCTATAAAGAAAAATACATATTATTATAAACAATTTTTAACTAAAAATAATATTATATACAACGATATTTTTCACATCGATATTTTTTACATTGATATTTAATACACCTAATTTTGCATTTTTTGAGTTTGATTTAACATACCACAATATTTTCATATCACAATATTTTGTACGCAATATTTATGTCACACAATATTTTTTTTTAATATTTTTTCTGAATACCATTTTGGCTGCCTTGTGCAACACACACCCTTGCTCCATAGCCGAAGAAACAGTGTGTAGTGGCAGGGATGAATTTTGCACTAACAGGGTACCCATCCAGTGCAAAAACTAAGCTTTGACGTAGTTTAATAATTTCTCAACATAGGGCCAGATTACAAGTTTGACAGTCCTGAAGCGGGCCACCGCCCTGCTCCAGGACCTCCATTCCCGTGTGCGCACTGCCCGCTAGATTATGGGCCTCATTATGAGTTTGGCGGAGCAGGACTGCCCCGCTCCTGCAACACCAAACCCGTGGTTGAACCGCCGACCAGATTAGGAGCTTTCTGCTGTCTGGTGGGCGGTTCTTCGGAGCTCCCACAGTGGTGCCCATGAAATAGCCACTGCAATGGGAACATCAAAATCAGTACCTGCATGGCATGGATTGCTGCAGTCCACGCTGTGCAGGTACTGGAGTGCATACAAACAGGGGGGCACAACATGTACCCCCCTGCATGCACCCTATGGGCCTTAGCCAGCAGAAGCCCCTCTAAAGCCCCCTTCATTTTCTCTCTGCCACGGTTTTCATGGCGGGCTCACCGCCATGAAAACTGTGGAGGGTAGTAAACTTGTAATATGCTTGGTGGGACCTTGGCAGTCCTGCCAATCATATAGTGGGCTCAACACTGCCGCGCCACCACCAGGTATCCCTGATCCCTGGCGGTTGCGGTGGTCCCAGGGCGGCCGGACAGCCCTGGTT
This sequence comes from Calotriton arnoldi, assembly GCA_963921515.1. Lineage (NCBI taxonomy): Eukaryota > Metazoa > Chordata > Amphibia > Caudata > Salamandridae > Calotriton > Calotriton arnoldi. The sequence goes on from CAWUFW010009177.1 coordinate 394,887, forward strand.
GTAATAGGGCAGTCAGAAGACCATCACCACCATGCTTCTGTGTGTCTGGCAGTCGATGGACCTCCTGACTCCTAATGAGGCCCTATGACGTTTTCAGTCACTGGCGGGAGGTTCTTTGTCTTTCCCACAGTGGTGCCTATGAAATCCCAATACAGCACTTTACCCTGAGTTTGCACCACTTTGGTTATGCAAATCAGTTTTGCTAGGCAAATCTGACTCATAGTGTTAAAACATTTCCCTCAAGGTGTCTGCTAAGTTTTAGTGATGCAAGCGTAGGTTTGAATAGTTCCTGATATTGGCCTATAGGTAGTTTGCAGAGTTTCCTTCTTCACAGAAACGTGAACCAACCCCACCTCCGCCCCCGACATCGCCACCGCCATCCCCAATGGATACAAGATCCAGAGAAAGGACTGCTCCAACCGCAAGGGAGGAGGACTTGCCATCGCGCACAAAAGCTCCCTCCGACTCACCACCTTCAGCACGAGCGACAGCCCATCCACCACTGAACACCTCCATTTCTAGATCCAGACCAGTCCCAGAATGACCCTACGTGGCACCCTCACCTACAGACCTCCCGGACCCCAAACCACATTCACCACCACCATCGCTGACCTCATAGCGCCCCATGCCATCACCTCCCTGGATTACACACTGCTCAGACACCTCAACTTCCACCTCGCCAACCTCAGCAACCCCAACTCCGCCACCCTCCTGGACAACCTCACCAACCTCAGACTTAAACAACTACTCAACACCCCCACCCACAAGGCAGGACACACCCTCGACCTATCTTCGCAGGAGGTAACAACATCCACTTCAGCCACACCAGGCAACCGCCCTGGATGGACCACCACTGCGTACACTTCAACAAGACAAGCCGACCGACCCCAAACCTGCACCCTGCCTGCCGTGAAGAAACTGGAGCAAGGTCACTGAGAAGCACCTTAAGTTCACCCTCAACTGCGATACCCCACCACCTCGACCGACGCCAACCTCCCAGCCAAAGAATTTTACAGATGGATCGCCAACTGCGCAGATGAGCTCACACCTCTCCGCAACCCCGATAGACAGCGCCCCAGAAAGGCCACCTGGTTCACCGCCGACCTCAAGAATCCAGACGCACCTGCAGATGTCTCGAGAAGAATTGGAGAAACAGCAAATCCCCGGAAGACCGCACCACATACAAGAACGCCATGACAGAATACCACCAACTCATCAGATCCACCAAAAGGACTTTCATCCAGAACAAGATCCTCGCCAAAGCCAGCAACTCCAAGGAACTCTTCAACATCATCCAGGAATTCACCAAACCCACCAGCGAAACCACGGACATCGCCCCCTCCCAGGACCTCTGCAACAAGCTCACTTCCTACTTCCATCTGAAAATCAAGTCCCTCTACGACAACTCCAACAAACAGACACCTGACACCAAAACCACTCCCTCCTCCAGAAACACCAGCCAGAACACCATCTCCTCCTGGACCCCAGTCACCACCGAAGACACCGCATCAACTATGAAAAGCATTCATTCAAGAGCCCCCACAGACCCCTGCCCCCTCACGTCTTCCACAGAGCCACCACCTCCATCACACGGTAACTACCATGCACCATCAACGCTACCTTCGAAACCAGCTCTTTCCCCGACGACTGGAAATGTGCAGAAGTCAAGCCCCTACTCAAGAAACTCTCAACAGATCCAACGGACCTCCAAAACTACCGACCCATCTCCCTCCTCCCCTTCCTAGCAAAAGTCACTGAGAAGACCGTCAACGTCCAACTAATGATATTAATCAAAGAGAACTCCATCCTCGACCCCTCCCAATCCGGATTCCGCAGCAACCACAGCACAAGACCGCACTACTCGCCACTACAGACGACATCCGCACACTCATCGACCAAGGCCACAACGCGGCTCTGATCCTACTCGACCTCTCTGCAGCCTTTAACACCATCTCCCACCGCACACTCACCGCCAGACTCCACGATGCCGGCATACAGGGAATAAGCCCGGGCGGGTAACTCCTCTCCGCCAGCGAAGTTTACAGAGTTTTGCCTACTCCGTGCTCTGTTGCAAACCCGGAGTTTAGGCAATCTCTGACTCCGTGGCAGAGCGGAGTTAGCCGGCCCCTCCATCCTCCTTAATTATTTATAATTTAAAAAAAGGCACTTACCTGCCGTGGCCGCCTTCTCCTCGCCATGGCCGTTTTCCTTACTCATCCTGGCCGTCTTTGTTCTTTGGAAACCCCTACATTGTACGTCATGCACGTGCGAACCTCAGATCCGCAACCCTCGCCCTTGCTGAAACCCCATGCATCTGCAGAGCAAGAGCAGTTGGAAGAACTTTTTTTCTACATCGCGGCTAAAACCTGGAACGAGCTCCTGATATATTTCAGAAACACCCCAACTCTGCACATCTTCAGGAAGACCCTCAAGACCTGCCTCTTCGACTGACCAGAGCTGCTCCCCTCCCCTTAGCGCCTTCGAGACCCTCGCAGGTGAGTAGCGTGCTTCAAAATTCCCTGATTGATTGATTGATGGTTTCCTACTATAACTTCTCATACACCTAAGTGTCGCTTTTTCCTGCAATTGAACTCACACATGGAATAAAACATTCTGGCCCGAATAATAGAGTGCATACCTCACATAGCTTTATTTCGTAGATGACTCACTCATACCGGAAAATAAAAATTAACATGAAGGTTTGTGAAAACAAATGGACCCCTAAACTGCTGAAGTTCACTAGAGAATCCGATTGTGTAGAAATTCAGGGCATTTGCATATTTTCATGGTTTTTGTGGAAACTTCCTTACTAAAAAAAATAACCTAGCAGGATGCTTAAAAAATATGACAGGCTATCTAGACTGGTGAAAGTAGCAATTCTCCTGCTTTGACTGTTTGATGGCTGACCTAACGTAATTTACATAAGGACCAATATTTGTGGTCAACAGTGATAAAAATGAGGTTAATGGAGGGAACAGTGAGAAACTCAGGCACTGCATACATCAAAGAAAACCGTCTGAATAATTTGTACCTCTATAACATAATGCTGTATTAAAAGAAGGGCCAGACAATGATGCCTGTTTAGTTACAACGATTAATGATTACACAGATCCTGTGACTACTGGAATATATGCCCTAGCGAGGGGCTAATTTGGACTTCATGATTAGAAACCATATATACCTTTATATGTCAATAACAAGACATTTTGGGCCATATGTAGGTAATTTTTATTTACCGATTCTTAAATACCGAATTTTACCGATTCGGTATTTAAGAATCGATAAATAGAATGTAGGTAAAAATTCGGTAAATGTTACCGATTCGGTAATATTCGGTATTACCGATTCGGTATTTACCGAATCGGTAATAAGGAATACCTTCCCATTCATTCCTATGGGCCTGGAGGCCCATAGGAATGAATGGGAAGCCATTCACTATTACCGATTCGGTAAATACCGAATCGGTAATAGGGGAGCATATTCAAGGGTGGCAGGGTGTCAAATTGACACCCTGTTGCACCCCTGAATCGTGCATGTGTGCACATGTGGCGCACATACATGCCCTAAGGGCATGTTTGTCTGCCACATGGCACTTTTAAAAAGCACAAAATTGCTTTTAAAAGGTATTCAGTATTTACCACCAACTTGTAGTTGGTGGTAAATAATGAATACTGAAACCAAAAATGCACTCACTTGAGTGCTCCCTACATAGGATTTAAGGAATCGGTAATTTACCGATTCCTTAAATCCGGCCTCCTACATCTCGATTGCTTAAATACCGGTCGGTAACGGGAGATTTACCGAATTTCGGCCGTTACCGACCGGTATTTAGCTACCTACATATGGCCCTTTATTACATGAAAGCCAATTTTCCACGATATCTTGAACCTAGATGGTCTGCTTTTAAGGGTTCACACAGCCTTTTATTAACTTAGGTGCAATTTAGGTGCCCAAATGTCATGATTTAGACTTGCAAATTACAAGTTAAAGTATGCAATCCTCAATACCTTAATTTACACTTGGAGAATTGTATTTAGGGCCTGATTACGAGTCTGGCCGCCAGACTCGCGGTGGTCCGTCCACCAGATTACAACTCTCTGAGTTGGTTCACCGGTGGACCCCCGGCTGCGCCAGGGAACCGCCGTTACCTGGTGGTGGCACGGCAGTGGGGCAATATAATATGCTGAGCAGTCCCGCAGAGCATATTTTGAGTTCCTCCACCACCAGCCTTTTCATGGCGGTGAGCCCGCCATGAAAAGGCTGGTGGTGGGGAAACAAACGGGGCCCACAGAGCCCCCATGTCCCCTGCCATGGAGATGCATTCAGGGGGGGCAAAACATATGCACACCTGTCTGCTTGCACTCCCAGTTCGAGCACGGCGTGGACTTGACAGTCGATGCCGTGCTGGAGCATTTTTGCCGTTCACATTGTGATGCCCTTTTTCAGGGCACCGCCATGGGAAAGGCAAAAGGACCGTCCGCCTGCATGAGTTGAACTCGTAATCAGGCGGGCAGTCCTTGCATGGCATTGGCAGTGCTGTGCCAGCAGAGAGCTGGCACAGCAACGCCAAAGCCATAATCGGGCCCTTAGTTAAAAGTAATATACCACCATTAGGATATAACATTGCATAGGAGTAAATCTGCAACTAAAGGCATGGAGTGGGTATTCCAGGACCACAATGTCTTGCATATTGGCTGAAAATACACACACCTTTGCATTTGTGGACATTCAAGGAATACCCGAAAACATATTATTCACTTGGATTTGTTCAGCCATTTACTTTTGTTTAGTGTAGGAATGAGTTTTACCCAAGGGTGGAATGGTTTGGGAACACCTCTAAAATCAGAGAGGTGTAGGTAATGCGGCCCCTTACAATGATCGGGACCCTCCGCCTTTCCTAAGGAACATTATCCAACCTCCATTGGGGTAAGTCAGTCTCTTGTAAATATGTGGACATCATTACCACATAGGTGTATGTCTTCTTCCACCTGGTCTCATGCGCAGGTTACGATATCCACACCCCATCCAGCACATGGTGTCCCTAAAATCCAGGCGGGCGGAGTAGTGCCCGAGGCAGCGCTGCGTGGTATCGGCCTGTCACGTGTGGGACGGCAGCAGGGGGCGGCGGCTGATGCTTCGAGCCCCCCCGGGGTCCCTGACTCCTCGGAGAGATGTTGCAGGGGTGAAGGAGGCCCCACGAGAAGTATACTGAGTAAGTGGAGAAGGAAACCGGAGGCGTCCCGCCTGATCTTAAAATGGCGGCCGTCTCTCTCCCTTGCAGCTACAACACAATAGGCTCCCCATGAGTCCCTTGGAAAAGGTGGGGTGGTTCCAGAGGGGTCCCAGGCCCTAGCCTGCCACAAAGGGTTTAGACCACTGCAGTTTGAAGACGAAAAGTAAACCACTCAATGCCTGACCCTAAGATGGCCCCCAGAAGTAGCCTTCACCACTATTGAGCCTCAATTCAGCAAGCCTTTAGGACAGGACGCATTGGGAAAGTTTTCAGGGGGGCAGCAAGACATCACACAAGGGCGCGCTATGAACCCCACAAAGGAGAGATACGGTGAGGGGGCGAGCTGAAGAGAAAGAGATGACCGCATCTATGCTGTGACATAAGAGCACCCAGCGGAGCTTCCGATAGAGGTACGTCGGCAGGAGTATGCAGGGAGACTGCTCTGGAGTATGTAGGGGAGGATCACTCCGAAGCACCCAGGGTCCCCCTACAACTGGGACCCTGCTCAAATGCCCCACACTCACCACTGCTACTGGAAATGGGGAAGATCTACAGACTTTGGAACTGTCCCTTCCACCTCTCCTCTCTCCGCTCTGGACCTGGGGGCGAGCTGGAGCATGAGGCAGACGGTGTTTCCCAGCAACATCGTGACCGGTGCTCTTGATGGAACTTTGACGATGCCCCTGGGCGGAAACCATGATTGTCTGTACTTACTGCGGTGCCCGAGCAACCTTGGCTGATGCCCGGTGGAGCTGTCCTATGCAGCTGTAGAGGAGTTTGGCTCTGGTTCACCCCTCGGCCGACACCTACCCAGCCGGACACCGGACATTGTTTTCCTCGCCTCCCCGTTGTGTTTCCTACCTGCATTCCTTACCCCTGTTTACCATTCCCCCTCTACCTTTTCACTCCCCTTTTGACGTGTTTACGCGCGAATAACTCACATTATTGTGTAATTCTCATGTTTTTTTTTCTCCTATGTCTATACCGGTCTATGTAATTATGTAACCTGTAACTCACTGATCCTCATGTAAAGCGCTCTGATACCTCCGGGTCTAGCCAGCGCTATATAAAACTTTGCAAATAAAAAAAATAAAAAATAAGTGGTATTACCCTGATGTAGAATTTAAGTGTATGCTTGCTGAGTCTACTAGCCTGCGATCGGCGAGTTGATCATATCACTGTATGGTTGATCATACACATTTTTACCTTCTCTAGACACTTGGATAAAGTCACTAGAGCTTGATTAGAGTGACCAAGAATTTAGGTCTCTAATTACCTGTTGTATGTATTTTTCCACTTTATGTCTCCCTTTTCTTTTAGGTGGAACAATAGGCCGGTATTTCCGAAGAGACAAGCCGGTCAGCTTCATCAGGTCATCTCCTATTAGAGGGAGACCCGAACCCCCAGACAGGGGCATACCACACTCACTTCTGGTCCTGATGAAGTGCCGCCCGACTTCAGGGCCTACAGGGCACGAGACATGTTGACCACACCTCATTAGAAGCTATCCTGGTACTTGATGACCATATGATAGCACCACTGTTTTTAGCTAGACCTGGTATCTACTCCCTATAAAACTTTGTTCTTTGGATACCAGACCCTTTTTTAATCACCACTCACACCCTTCACTAGTTACACTGTTAGGTAGCCCCCTCACTTGCAGTCATCTTTACGGAATCCTCAGATCAAAAAGATCTCCGACAAAGAGCCCGTCAGGCATTGCAGCGCTGGCCTGAGGAGGAGCGCTTAATGATGAAGCATGACACCCTAACGGGTGTGTGAGGGCTTCAAGATCTGACTTACAGGTCTTCCTACGACAGGACTATTAACCATAATGGTCCACCTTTAGGGCCCCCCGCCCCTTTGGCTAAGGAGGAACTAACCCTAACTTTTAAATCCATGGTAATGGGGTTCCTTCATCAAGAAAAATATTTTCTCCTGGATGATGATCATGTAAAAAAATTAGAATGCCCCAATACATTTTCCTCAATCACTTATGCATGCACAAATGCACAAAATGTAAATTTTCAAATTTTACTACTCCTTGAAAGCAGCGACTGTCACAGATTCACAAGAGTAAGATTAGAATGTTCAGTCACTTAAAAAAATACTTCAACGCCAGGTGTAAAGCAATGATTGTTGGTATGCACAGACTGTATGTTCTATCAAACTCGCCAATAAAAATTTGTGCCCATGATTTTGAACTGGTGACAAGTTGTCCCAAGGATCGCTTCTTCATGGCTGTAGAAGGTGAAGACTATGGGAAGCTAGGGCCCCTATTATGAATCTGGCAGTCCACAGACCGCCAGCCTCACGGTGGTGGTCTCCTAACCTCCCCATTATGACCAGGGCAGTCAGGCCGCACTGGGACCGCAGCAACCACCAGGGAACCGCCATTCCCTGGCAGTTGTGCAGCAGTCCTAAGGCCGCAATATGCTTGGCGGGACCGCCGCAGGACCTGTCCTCGGAACGCCAAAGAACCTCCAGCCAGAACAGAAAAAAACTTCTGATCTGGCAAGCAGGTTCCTACGTGGGTATGGCCCTGCGGGAGCGGGGCGGACCCACATTGCCAAACTCAATATAAGGTCCTAGGTCCTTTCAACAATATAAATAGAGAAAAACATTCAACCTTGGATGACATGCCTTGTTTGCAAACCTTATTTTTCATTCGTGCCTGGAGGAGACAAAATGCAAAGGGTTGGTACGTATGTTCACATACACTAAATCCTATGAAAAGTAACGGTGAAGGCTGTGACCTTTATTATAAAATTTACCCAAGATCTCAACGTGACTGCTAGTGTAAGCTCAATAGCCTGGGATATGGTGCATATTATCAATAATAGTTATAAACTGTGGAACTCTTGGAGGCAAACGCAAGAGTACTCATATGCGGAATTCAGCAATAAATCCTCCGGTGACAATTTACTTCCAAAAATATTTTTAAAAGTTTGTAAATTGTACAAATTTCATAGTTTTCAAAAAAGAAATGCAGGACAATTCTTCAGAAATGTTAGCTACCTTTACTAAGTGCAACATTAATACACTTTGCAAAGCTTGCTGGTGAAATTTAACCTTTGACCATCTTTAACATCATCATTTAAGAGGTTAGCATTTGTATTAATAAAATAGTATAAATATATGGTTATCATTTTTTGGCCCGCAAAGCTTTTCCAAATTGAGGGGGTCATTACGATGGTGGTCTGATGAGCGTCCAACCGCCGTCATTGTGGGATTGTGACCGGACGACAAGTAGTCGGCGGTCCCACCCTCCAGATTAGGATGCGACTGCTGTGTAAGGGGGTCGGAAACATCTCTTTTTCAATTGCGGCTTCTGCTGTGGTCCGGAAAAAAGCGACAGCACAAGCCGCAATTGAAAAAGGAATGCTTTTAAACAGCCATACACCGAGTGCCAGGCACCATGTGGTGTCTGGTACACGGTACATGGATGTTTGAGGGGGTACCTCATGTGCCCCCCTGGCCACATTCCAGTGGCCCACGGGGGATAGGGGCCCTGCATGTCGACCCTAAAGTCCCTTTCATGCTGCCTGTTCATGGAGGTGGGACCGCCATGAATAGGCAGTTGGAAAGGGATGGAATAATCCCTACGGCGGTGCCTGTGCATGTACCGCCCCATTGTAGGGATTAGGAATCCGACGGCTGTCCTGACGGGATCTTTGATCCTGTTGGATGTGGAGGTCCTACCCCCCACCTCTGCGGTTCGACCAGCTGCATTGAAATACAGGTGCCAGACCGATGCCCTAGATGGTGGGTGGACCGCCAATAAAGTCCTGTCGGTGGTGGTCCACCCGCCATCGGAATAAGGACCTAAGTGTTATGATGCAATTAAAGCACTGACATTTCGTCATGTATGTGGTCGGATCATTCTCTTACCAAATTCAACCTAGTTATAGAAGACTCTTCTTGTAAAACTCATTCTGAAATTAAAACCACTTGCAAATGAAGGAAGATCAATTAGGAAAGTTTTCTTCCTATTTTAAAGGATGCCAACCCGAGCTTGAGCGTGTCAGCAGAGAAGGCAGAGAAATGCTTTGGAGAAGTGAAGCAGGCTATGTACATGCACCCAAAGTGAGAAGCCGAGTAACTAAAAGCTGCTCCGGCCTCTGGTTCATTCAGGGACTAGTGGATGTTAGGCGCCTAGAATGTCAACGGCGAATAAATTATATTAAAAGTCGAATTCAAATAAGTTAACAAAAAGTATCTTTTATTCTAACAGGGTCTGTGAAGCATGCGAGCCTCAGAAAGAAATTTTTTGAACTTGATACAAACTCTCTTCTGCAGACAGGCTTAATCTACTCCTAAAACCCTGACAAGAACAATGCAATGAACAGAATGTGTTTTTCACTGACAAAATAAACAATCAAGTTAAATGCACTTATTTTAAACAGCTTGATATGGAGCCCACAAAGCTCAATAATCAAGGGCAAATCAGGATCTCCTATTAATCCCTGTCCTCCAGAAGTAATGAAACAGTCTCACCGATCATTATAGAAGTGCTGCTCTCAATTCTAAACTCTTCTCTCATTAATGGTGCAGTGCCTCAGAATTAAAAAAAAAACGATTGTGTTTCCTTTACTAAAAAACTGGTAATTTACCCTACAATTTTTTAAGAATTATCACCCAATTTCATTGCTGCCATACGTGCAATATTATTGCAATGGCAAGTGGCACAAGAAATCACCATGCACCTGCATGTCTCAAACTATCTACATTGCTTACAAGCTGTGTTTTGCAGAAGCCACAACACTGAACCATGATAGTGTCCTTTATTAATGACCTCAGAGCTTTTCTAGACAAGGGTTTAATCTCTTCCCTTGTATTATTGGACTTTTGCAAAGCCTTTGACATAGTAGATCACATTCTGATGCAACATGTCTATGCTTCGGGTGGAATTGGTACCCCTTGTGCTTGGCTGAAATCCTATTTTAAAAATAGGACACACACAGTACAACTCTCCCTCTTACCCGCAGTAAATGTTCCTGTCAAATGTGGAGTCCCCAAGGTTCTGTGTTAACCATGCATTTAGTTATCATTTATGTCAGGCCCCTTAAAAGAGAGCTGGGTGGGAAAGGATGCCTTCTATATAACTATGCTGATGGCTCGCACATCTTGCTCTGCCTTGATGGCAACCACACCTCCCTACAAGATTTTCAGGATACAATGCATGTCATTAGCAGTTTGATGTGGAATACCCATCTAAAACTGAACGCAGATAAGACAGAACTAATAGTCATGAACCGTAGCCCTGAGCTACGGACTCACCATTACTGTCCTTAGTAGATGGGATTATTCCCAATTCCTACAAATCTGGGAAAAGATCTATCTATGAAATCTCTAATCAATTCCATAGTTTTGAAAAAAAAATTTCACCTGCACACAATCAGAAAGTTACTAACTTGCATAGAGGAATTAAGCAATAATAGCAACCATTACTGGCTCCTAATTGGAGTATATAAGTGATATCTAGCTTGGACTTCCTAAATGTGATTTAGACTGCAACAAGTGCAGAATGCAGCGGAAAGGATCATCTTTAAGGCCTCTAAGAAAACATGCTACAACTATTCTGACACAACTCCTCTGGTTGCCAGTCAAACAATGAATTCAAGTTAAAACCTGTTGCTTGGTCATTAAGACCAAGCTGGACTGGCTCCACAATTTGTAGCGAAATGATTTCCCAATCTATTCCATCATGTACACTCCAATCCTCTTCAGTAAACTATTTAACAGTACCCAGGTTTCGTAAATATAGTATTGCAGGAAGGAGCTTCTCTATTTTGTCTCCAACAGAATGGAATTGTTTTTCAACCTATCTCTGTGCTGATTCAAACCTCAAATCCTTCATGAAGTCTTTAAAGATGTGACTGTTTCGATAGCCGTTCACTATTTGATTTCTGCTCTAACTTCTTGAATGTTCTCCCACCTCGTACCTTATCGTACTCACTCACATTTATCATTTAGCCCTGTAATACCTTTGGTGTATGTGAGCTTGAATAAAAATGATTAACGTAACATAACATAACACAACAGAATGTAATGTAACCTAACATAACAAAGCAGGTTACATTTTTTATGATTTGATGCTAGCCCAATTTCTATTAAAAGCGACGCCTTGTAATAGAGTCTAGTTGCCTTTTGGGTATTAGGCAGTAAGTCCGTTTCATGTTGGTCACATGGATATGTATAAATTAAAAACTAACATATTAAAATACTATTTTAAATGTCTCCATTCAATGTCCTATAGTCCCCTATTTTGATAAGTACCAGCAGCGATCTTAACCCTCGAGACGCTATCTGAACTAAAGCCATATTGAACGCTCTGTAAAGGACTCAGGGGCATATTAGCAAGACTGGCGATAAAATTATCGCCGTTTTAGCGGCAGGAAACTGCCGCTAAAGCGGCGATAATGGGCTTGCTAATATGCGTTATGGAATTCAATAGAAGCCCAGGTTAGATGTCCTGCACATCTAACCTGGGCTTCTATTGGAATTCTATAACGCATATTAGCAAGCCCATTATCGCCGTTTTAGCGGCAGTTTCCTGCCGCTAAAACGGCGATAATTTTAACGTGGGTCTTGCTAATATGCCCTAAATCTTCTTGTTTTCATGCTATTGACAAACCCACAAAAATTGACCGTGTTGAGTTTGTCTATTTATTGAAATTTTATTGTGAACAACTTAGGGGCATATTAGCAAGGGCACTATCGCCGCTTTAGCGGCACTTTTGCCGCTAAAGCGGCAATATTCATATCGCCCTATCAGCAAACTGTCTCTAACAGCAGTTAGCGACAGTTTGCGGGCATTAGCGCCCGTTTTTACCGCTTTGCATGTCAGCGATATTTATCGCTAATGACATGCAAAGTGGGCGTTCCCGACGAGCAAACCTGGGGAACACACGCTAACAGGCCTATCGCCTATTAGCAAGGTGGCCATGGCCCCAGTTAGCGACGTGAAAAGTCGCGCTAACCGGGGTCATCGCCATTTATTTAACACCTGCAATTAGCAGGTGTTAGCCATACCTAACATGGGGGGTGGATTATGCTGATACGACCACAGGGTCGTATCAGCAAGGTGTTCTCCCTTCTCCATGCAACATCGCTGGTTTTTCAGCGATGTTGGCCCATTTCCCCCGCTATCGCTGGAATATTCATTGCCATAGCGCTAATCGTTGCTAATACAGCGTTAGCGTGGCGATATATTCCAGCGATAGCCGGCGATAAAAAAAATCACGCTAAGCAGGGTTAGCGATGATTATCGCCTCTTCTTGCTAATATGCCCCTGAATGTATTATAGACCAACACGCCTCACTCTAAATTACATCCACATTTTCAACGATAATCAGTAGAGATATTTTTGTCTAGGAAGCTAAATTCTAACAAATTTAGAAATGGCCAACCATTATCTTTTTAAAATGAGGCAGTTGTGGCCCCTGTGTTGGGTACGACAGTTGCAATAATTGGATTGCAAAAAAATTTTAAACAATATTTATGATAGAAAACCAAGCAAAATAAGATAGTCTTCTGCATATTATACTGTTTTTGATGTTTGTCTATCCTTGAGCTTATTAGGGATGTGTTGATATTTACCACAAGGAGATTTGTGGGAAGCTCATTATTTTGCAGTTGTGTAAAGTTTGTGAAACTGGCACCATGTTGTTGGTGGGCAACTAACAACCAAGCTGTAAATAACCATGCAGGAGAAGACTCCTGTGGAGAGGTGGTGTGAGGACCTTGGGGAGGACCTCACAGAGGAGAAAAGGAAATACTGTTGTAATACCACATGCATGCTGTCACCAAATTACCGTATCCGCCTCCTTCATTTCATATATCTCCACTGGACCCATCGCACACTGGCTGGGATGCGCCGGATATGCCTTCAGCTGGACGTGTGGTTCTTGCGATGCATCTGTGGAGAGACTAACTTTATACATTTGGCCTGGACCTGCCCTGGCAGGTCGGGCGTTTGGACTACTGTATGTACCTGTCTGGGAGACGTGGTCATTCAAACTGCACCACGGACATCCCTGGTTGCTCTCCTTGGCAATGTTAAAGATATCCCTACTAGAGTATGAAGACTAACGGCCATGCTACTCCTCTTGGCTAAGCAGAGGGCTGCCAGTCACAGGGTACAACATGGCTGCCTGAAACTTAAAGACTGGCTGGCAGACAATGTCATCTGCCAGCAACACCTAGAGGAATACTGGGACCTAATGCTTGAGAAAAACCAACCCAAAGGCAATTGACACCTCTGTACGAGTTTTGGAAGCATTGAAGAAAATATTAATTAATTATAAAGGAAGACATGGAATAAATTGGACTCATGACTGTTGATAATATTGGCCTATGCCTTGTGGCTGTGCATCCTGGGCTTGGTGCACCTGTGTGCACCAGCTTGGTACAAAATAAAACTTTTGCCAGGCCTAAACCTTCCTTTTTAATACTTATATGATGCTCCTAGGGTAGGCACTAAATGCCACTAGGACAGGGTGTATGGTATTTAAAAAGTAGGACATGTATAGTTAAGCATTTACATATCCTGGCAATGAAAAAACATCCAAAATTGTTCTTCACCGAGGCAAGGCTAGCTCTCCCTTAGAAAAGCACATGGTTACATTATACTACCTTATAATACATAACAAAATTTTGGGACAAGCTAGAAAAATGATTCCTAGACTCATTATTATCCAATAATGGTCAATTCGGATTCTAAATTACTATGTTGAAAATGGCACTTATAGAAAGTTTCATTTTCTGCTGAGTCAAGAGTTCCTTTCTGCCAGTGTTCAGTGTCACCTGACTGTTAATGGCTCTCATGTTATGTGATGTGTATTATTCCCAGACATTGAAAAGAGGTGTGGCTTTTCCTGACATGATGGCTGGGAGCTGTGCCCTTGACCTTATTGCTCTTTAGAGGGTTGCCTAGGGGCTGAACTCAGCCCTACCTGACTTCAGAAACAACCTACCCTGTCACTGGCAGATACAGCTCACAGCTGGGCTTGCCTGCCCTTTGTTTCACTAGCATTGCTGGAGCCAAACCATGGGGAAAAGGAAGAAGTGTCCAGACCAGATTAATGGTTAGACAATGGGGGTGTACCCTGCCCACAGGCTGGGCTGGCATGAGGCATACAAATTACATTCTCGAACCTGAAGTCAGAACACTCCTGGACCTGTGAAGATCAGAAGAAGACTGTCCTGCTGTCTGGGAATCCTGAAGGAAGACTAGACCTGCTTGCCTTGTTTCCAGGACCCCAGAAATGACTCCAGGTGTCAGATGGCTGACTTTATATTTTAGCTAAAGGGACATAACTTGCTCCAAGAGGTTTCTTGCTTTCCAGATGTCCAGTCTCAACTAGACCTAAGCTGGTCCTCCGCAGTTGGCCTCTGTGGGAATGAGTCCTGATCCCTAAGTGTTGGTCTCAAGGTCCTGGATCCTTTGCTTAGTGCACTTCTCTCTCCCTTACAGAAGGTTTCACCAAATTTGATGCAGAACAATGCCTAGCAATGCAGAGCTCCACAGAGTGATGTCATGCAGCTTACCACCAAAGGCTTCAACGGATCCGACGCTGAGCTACTCAGAGCCACGCCATTTTGGACTGAACGCCTTAGTAGATTCAGGGCAGTGTGATGCTGAGCAATGCAGAGCTCCGCAGCTTTGCACTGAAGACTTCACTGAGTCCAACACTGAGCAAAATAGAGTCCCGCAGATCTGGGCAGTTCCTGATTCAAATCCTTACTGGATCCAACACATAGCAACGTCAAGCAACACAGAACCCCACAGAGCCGTACCCCACAGTCCTCTCATCAACGTCAGAAGGTAAAACTTCCAGCTGGACAAGCCGGGTTCTGTTTCCAACCTTTGCTCCATCGTTGTTGGCCTCAGCTTGTGACTTTGTCCCAGTCTAGCATGACCAGATACCCACAGTTGGTGCTGCACACCTTTTGGTGCTATTTTTACAAAAAATTCATAAATCCAGCTCTACTGATTACATTTTTGCCATTTTAGTGGCATTTTATTTATTAAAACATACTCTATTTTTCCAAATAGGGTTGGGATTTTTCTAGCTTTGTGTTTCCTCCTTTATTACTGATTGGGTGCTGCATAAATACTTTATAAATTGCACCTAGCTTAAGCCTGACTACTTTTGTGCCAAGCTACCAGAGGGTTAAGCACAGGTTTATTCAGTGACTTTTGTCGTTCACCCCATCAAAGATAGTGTTTATTAGAGGTGAGCTAACTAATTCTCCAATCAATTACACCTTGTTTTTTCATTTCTTAACCTCCTTTCTAATGATGGTCTGGCTATGGGCGTGCTGAGGGCCACCAGAGATGGAGAGCTTGTCCTCGCAGGATAAGGTCGGAGGGCTGGTAAAAAAGGCTTTGTAACGATGCAGCTGGTTTTAAAGATGGTGCAGGCTGGCTTTGTTCATCATCTTCTCTTCAGCTTGATTTTCAATTGTGTCCTGGGTTCTTCAGCTTGCATCCAGGTCTGCTCTAATCTCAACACACCAGCATCCACTGCCAAAACTGGCAAGTCTTTCAATGCAGGCTTTTTTATGAGTTCACTCAAACCTATATTACCTAAATAGCTGTGTCTACTATGTTCCCTACAGTGGATTCTGTGAGCTTCCATCCCTCGAACATTGAGGTAGTTCTATGCTGTGCCTTGTCTGAGACAAATCCATTCCAAAGCATGAGATCTGCTCCATCATTTCTCTCTCTCTCTCTCTCTTACTTCACTTCCTTGTTTTTTCTAGATACCTATCAGCTGCAGACTTTCAGTAGGTTCAAACATCCAGGACCTGACAGATTGCCAGGTCCCCAGTGGTCCAGTCTCAAAAACCCATACAGTTGATGACTCACACTATCACCAAAATAATTATCAATAGGAGTCGAAGGGGATCCCTTCCTTAGGGACTCCATCAGGTCCACTTTACCCTGCACGAAAGAGGGAGTCATGAAGGAAGTGCCACTGGCTCTGGAGACAGAGTCCACAAGAGTCCAAGGATACAAGTTCAGACTGGGTCTCCCCAATCCAGACAAAGGTTCTTCCACATATGAGTCCATCTCCTTCCTGTACTATGATTCCATTCCTCTAAAAAGGCTCTGCCCCTGTACAAGGGTTTAATTGTGAAGGAGGGGTGTTGCAGAAGTTTGGCTTCCTTACTCAATTCAGAGATTCCACATCACCCCTCTATATCTCACTGACATTTCCTGGGAGCAAACCACATGATGGCCCACCCATTTGCACTGCATTCTGCTTTTTTCCAAAATGGTATAATCAGCTAAACATCTGGAAACCTCTTTCCTCATTTTGGCTCTGCACACCCAAAACTGGTTTCTTCCCTTACTTCAACGGGAACTCCTTTTGGACTGGTGCCAGTAATCTGACTGCTCTTCTTTTTTCTCTGGGGAAGGACATGCCCAGCCTTGTAAAAAAGTGGCACCTATTTTCCCAAAGCAGATTCATCCACCACCACCTTCAGGAGAAGGGTACTCCTCTCAAATGGGTCCAATGGGTCTATTTGATAAGATACAGTTTGAAATGTCAGCTGGCTAGCAGAGTAATTAACTTGGCCCAGCACGGAAGTTCAAAACCTGAATTACATCAGGGTCAGGAAAATTTTCCAAAAACCAAAATACATAACTGAGTGCATACAGGGCAAATCTGATACTGAATATGCATCTGGGGTGAAGGAAAATGTGAAAAATACACCGGTTTTTTCTAACTTTTATCTAATTTGGACCAATCCAAACTTGCCTGTTTAGCAGGCTTGACCCAAAGTGCAAATACATTTATGTATTTATTTTCTATTTCTTTGTGTTTCTTTATTAAGGCTCAAATACAATAAATAGACTCCCTGATGCTAGAAATGCCGGAGAAGTAGAAATTTGCAGCTTTGGGTGAGAACAAGAAGGTTAACTAAGATTTTCTAAATTTAAGATGGTCATTTATTGATTTGAGCAATGGTAAAGCAAGTCCTATGTCTTTCCTGAAGTGTAACTGAAAGATCAAGTGCCTCCACACACTTTACGGATTTTGGGAAGTACCAGATAGTTGTTGGCAGAGGGCGATTGAAGAGCTCTGGCAAGTAGGTACAGAGCGAACATGTTTCTAATAAAACAAGCATTTGCAATGCAATCGGTCTCGCCTTTGGGACCTTATATGTATTTAGCTATGCAGCACATTAGCCTGGGTGCTGAAACATCTACTGTTCTTTAACATGGAGGGAAAGTAAGCACCAAACTTCATGACACGCCCGGTATGGGAACACATGGAGAGGAATATTGCCTTTCAGCGGCAAATGGTATAGTCCAAAGCTCTGTTTTTAATATAAAATCAGGGCCTTCGGGGGTCATATCACTGAAAATACAAGATTTGAAAAAAATATTATTGTCTACGGGTGCTCGTGAAAGACCATTTCTATGGACTGGAATCTAGAGAATGCTAAAGTGATTCTGGTATTTTACTGACCTCTGCTGGTCGTTTTCTATCAAGAAAGTCAAATAGAGGCAGTTGCCAGAAAATTTTTAAAAAAGAAAGTCCCTCAGCAGAAAGCAATTCTGGCATTTTACTGACCTCTACTTGTCGTTTTCTATTAAGACAGTTAAATAGAGGCAGTTTGAACAGGTAAAAAAAGTCCCTAAGCCGAAGCAGACAAGTCCTTGGGCTGATCTCCAGAGCCCACAAAGTACATACACATATAACTATATACTAAAGTATATACAAGAGGTCTTAAATGCTCGACCTAAAAATGCACGTGTTGCGCGGTGAAAAAAAAAGTTTTAGAATGCCTCATGGGAAGTGTAGTTTTG
Source organism: Calotriton arnoldi (assembly GCA_963921515.1). Classification (NCBI taxonomy): domain Eukaryota; kingdom Metazoa; phylum Chordata; class Amphibia; order Caudata; family Salamandridae; genus Calotriton; species Calotriton arnoldi. Next base: position 412,949 of record CAWUFW010009177.1, read on the forward strand.
TCAAGCATTGAAATGTCTTGTTTAACAATAAAGCAACAAAAGTAAGCAAAATACTCGTCTGTGGTCTTGACATACAATTTCCTTTGTAAAATTATAGCCAAGGCGCACGATCATTTTGATACCTAGAGAACAGTGGCTGTCCGACCTCTAACAAAGTTGAAAAGACGGAGTTTTTCACCTAAACTACTTGCATGTTAAACAGATTAATGTCGTCTAACCTGAATATCTCAAGGTGTATGACTTCACGAGAATCCTCGTAAACCTGAGTAATGCAAGGCCCCGTCAGAAGAATCTCTCAGGTGTGAGCGCAGCAGGCTCTGCAGATGGCCTCTCTCAATCCTCGAATGGCCCATCACATTTCAGCGGAGCATCCTGCAACCTGGCAAACTTTAATAGCAGCAATCTAATCATCAGTAAGTAGCACAGGGCATTTTTCTGAATGGGTAAGAGAACAGTACTGCCGACCTAAATCCGGAATGGTTATTGAGAGACAGTGCGTGCATTTATACAGAGAATGTCTTTTTCCAGGGGGGTGGGGGATGGGGGAGAAAATTAATTATTCCACCCCAGCAGATCCAGAGGAAACAGGCTGGCTAGCACCCTCAGGGTATGAGCTGTCAGCCACTCACTGCGTAACAACGTCGTTTCACAGCCTGTACCTGGGGTGGCGGGAAGCACAAACTGCGATAATATTATTTAATTGTATAAACATGACCGGAGGCACGAACGGGATAGGTGTGTTAATCCAGAGGAAGGGCGTAGGAAAACAGTGACGCCTGCTAATCAAATCACCAGATATTCTCACAACAAATAAAGGCAGTGCACCATGTCATCTGTGACATATTCAGCCAGTACTTAATTTTACTCAAGAAAGTATTGCATTGTGGGACTTGTATTTTCTATTTTACATTACCATCACAGATCCTAGCATGCGAAGAGCTAACAGACAAAACTAAGTTAAAAGTGGAGCTGGAAGACGTGCTTGCAGGCTTCCCACATCTGGGAGAGCACTTTAATAGGCACCCGTGATCTAGGGCAAACTTTAAAACCCGTTGCTCCGAGAAGGGTGCGCTGACCAGAACGTCAAATCTCATGTTCAGCTCACCTTAAGTAATAATGTATTTATCGCTGTGCCCTAACAATACCACACTTTGCAACTGTTCATTTGCCCTCTCCGACAGTGTTTGCAATAACTTTCTTTAATTGGGCAGCTGATAATTGCCCCTTACTCAGTGCTTTGAATGCCAATAAAGAAGGGCAGGCACTCACTATTTAGGTAACCTGTTTCTCCCTGAGAAGTGCCGGTACTCTCCTATTAAATACATTGCAGACTTTGTACCTGTTTCAATGCATGCGTACCTCCGCGAAATGTTATGAATAAACGACAGAACATAAAACGCAAGCTGCTGTTTACTAAAAACAAGACATGGTGAGGCTGTCCGACGTCACCTGTGGTCGTTCGGCATCAATGTCATTATTAAATCGCCCTGTTAAACTCCGCCGTTCAATCGCTTTGTTGAACCCCCACCGTTCAATGCCTGAGAACAACCGACTTATAGATCAACATTTTTCAGTCCATGCCATTCCCTTAACTAGTACAGATGGTATTGAACATCAATGCGTGTGCAACACATTCTACTACTGAGTCTTACCACCAAACGACGTTTTGCCTCCCAAAAGAAACAATTTTTGTAGTCACTCCTCCTCTGTAAGCCAGCACAGTCAGATATAAAAGATGACCTACCTTTAAGAGGAGATAAAAAGTACCGGGGATCGACATTCAAGTTGGCGTGGCATCCTCGAGCGGAGGTCTCCCTCCATGAAGAATGCAAATTGTTCGTATAACAACTTGTTGCCGCTCCTTCTCAGGCTGCGGCTGTGCGACGAAAATCCAAGCGCTGAGTGGGATATCCTTACAAATCATGGCATATGGTGTGTTCGGCGCAGGCGCAGCCCCAGAGGCATCGCGCCCATGCGATACAAAAACAAGTGCGAATTCACCCACCAATCAGAGGACAAACAAGCATTTAAAATGCAATAGGACTCGTATTTACGCGATTCCTATTGCATTTTAAACGGAAATGCTGGCATCAAAGAAGGCACGAATGGGAGGGGTGGGGGAGTGGTGGTGGTCTAAGAAGTCACGGACTGTGGGAGGGAACGCGGAGAGGCAGGGGAACAAAACTGTTTTTAAAGTAAAGGGGCTGATAGCCACGGAAGGACAAAAATGACGACATGGCCGCCAGGAGGCGGGACTAACAAGTCAAAAACCAATCACAATGCAGCATTTAAGCCAATGAAAAAGATGGGCGGAGAGTGGGCGGAGCTTCCCCCCGCTATACTGTATACTGCATGCCTCGCAAAGCGAGCAGCGCATGCGCTGCAAAGCTAGGCGAGACCTAAAAATGGAGCCTGGCCAAAAATAACTTTGTGGCAGAGACACATAATGTTAACTTTGAGTGTCTTGCCAGTAGGTAGCCAGTGAAGTTGTTTCTGATGGTGGGAGATACAAGCACAGCTGGATAAGTTTAACAAGAGCCTGGGCCTGGCTGAACCATTTTGAATCAATTGAATCTTCCTTCTCTGGTACTCAGGTAAAGTAATGTTGATAGCATTGTATGAGTCCAAACGTGCATCTGTAACAGCTCGAACAACCAAAAACCATGACTGCAAGAATTCTATGACGTTTACAGTGGAAAAAGCAAGTACATTTGACCTTTGCAATCTGGGCCGAGCAGTCCTGCTTAAAACCAAATGTCTAGCTTGAAAACTGTGGAAAATAGAGAAGAGCAAGTGCCCAGAGAGAGCGGCCACCTTTCATGAGACTTTGGCCTCCTAAACTTCTATTTTATTGGTGTTTAATTTAAAAAAAAGATTTGGCTCACCCATTTGGCAACTGCTGTATGAAATTTTGGAAACTGGTATGTGCAATGATTCTATGAATAATTTGTGTCATTGGGTTAGGCCACGGGTACTCATAGTACGGCCCGCGGGCCGCCAGCGGCCCGGCAAGCCTTCCTTGGCGGCCCGCGGACCTTGCAGACATCGTACCTGTGTTTGAAGCGCGGACTCACTCTGCTCTATGGGGGCCGGGCAATTCCAGGATAGTCAGAGTGGAGATGCAGGGGCTAAGAAGAGGCGAAATACAACAAAGCCTCCATTAACAAGTAAATGGTCTTTTAAAGACCTGTGAAGTACTGGGGTGCGGCTGTGTGTGCCCGGGAAGCTGTCTTAGCCCGGGCTGACACACACGAGGGGGGGGGAGGGGGGAGGGGGAAGGCTGAAGCTGAAAGTGGTCTTTTCCAGGAGAAAACGAGCTGGCTTTTTTTTACATTTCACAGGGAGAGGGGGAAGTGGGGGGGCTGGTGACGGGGACGTGTAGACACAGTACGTGTGCACTGCCCGGGACAGATAGAGATAGAGACAGAGATAGACAGACAGCGATAGAGACAGAGGGAGAGACAGAGCAAGAGATAGAGGCAGGGACAGATAGAGGCTGAGACAGTTAGAGGCAGGGACAGAGAGAGGCAGAGACAGATAGAGGCAGGGACAGATAGAGGCAGAGACAGATAGAGGCAGAGACAGATAGAGGCAGAGACAGGTTTCAGACTGACAGAGGCAGAGACAGATAGAGGCAGAGACAGATAGAGGCAGAGGCAGAGACAGATAGAGGCAGAGACAGATAGAGGCAGAGACAGATAGAGGCAGAGACAGATAGAGACCGAGACAGATAGAGACCGAGACAGAGACCGAGACAGATAGAGACCGACAGAGACAGACCGAGACAGAGAGGGAGGGAGACAGAGGGAGAGAGAGAGGGAGACAGAGAGAGGGAGGGAGACAGAGGGAGAGAGAGAGGGAGACAGAGGGAGACAGAGAGAGAGGGAGACAGAAGGAGGGAGATAGAGGGTGACAGACAGAGGGAGGGAGACAGAGGGAGGGAGACAGAGAGAGGGAGACAGAGAGAGGGAGACAGAGAGAGGGAGACAGAGAGAGGGAGACAGAGAGAGGGAGGGAGACAGAGGGAGGGAGAGGGAGACAGAGAGAGGGAGGGAGAGGGAGACAGAGAGAGGGAGGGAGACAGAGAGAGGGAGGGAGACAGAGAGGGAGAGAGAGGGAGGGAGACAGAGAGAGGGAGGGAGACAGAGACAGAGAGAGGGAGGGAGACAGAGACAGAGAGGGAGAGAGAGGGAGGGAGACAGAGACAGAGGGAGAGAGAGGGAGGGAGACAGAGAGACAGAGGGAGAGAGAGGGAGAGAGAGGGAGAGAGAGGGAGACAGAGGGAGACAGGGAGACAGAGGGAGAGAGAGGGAGAGAGAGGGAGAGAGAGGGAGAGAGAGGGAGAGAGAGAGAGGGAGAGAGAGAGGGAGAGACAGAGAGAGGGCGACAGAGAGAGAGGGGGAGGGAGAGAGAGAGAGAGGGGGAGGGAGAGAGAGAGAGAGGGAGGAAGACAGAGAGAGAGAGGGAGGGAGACAGACAGAGGGAGACAGACAGAGGGAGACAGAGGGAGGGAGACAGAGGGAGACAGAGAGAGAGGGAGACAGACAGTGAGTGAGACAGAGAGAGGGAGACAGACAGAGTGAGTGAGACAGAGGGAGACAGAGAGAGAGAGAGGGAGAGAGATAGAGGGAGGGAGAGAGAGAGAGAGAGAGGGAGAGAGAGAGAGAGAGAGATAGAGAGATGTGTGTTTGCAGGGTCTGGTGGCTCAGTGGACAAAGGCATCCGCTGCAGGGGCCTTTGTTCAACCTCATGGTCACAGTTTTTTTTTGTTGCTCTAGCCCCGCCCCCTCGCCCACTGACCCCGCCCCACCGGTGCGGCCCTCGGCCACAAACCACACTGTAAATTTGGCCCCCGGGAGAACGTTTGTGAGTACCCATGGGTTAGGCCATATAGCCAATGGGCCTACATAAATGTCGAACAAAAACAGGCTGTCAGGTGGCCTTCGAGGGCTTCCAGGAGTGAGAGTTTGAAAATTAGAATGGTAAAGGGAGGAAGAACCAACTGTAACAGCCTATATATCTTTCTTTCAGAAATGAGGATAACCAGTGCAAGGTTTTGCACTTTATTCCATTCCTATAAATTCTAGAAGAATGCATGGGGCACAGTGTCAAAGGCAGCAGAAAGTCCCAAAAGGATAATCGCAAAAACTCCTCCCTGATCCTACTCAGGTGCTCCATCAGAGAAAGTCGAGCAATTCCTGTTCCATGAGAAGCAGAAGACCATACTTGAGACTGGTCTAAAATAGATTGTATTACTTATTTGCTTTTTTTCAGTTATCTTGGCCACAAAGGGTAACATAGAAATTGTGAGAACATTGTTTGACACAGATGGTCAGCTGAAGCTGTTTGTAAGAGTGTTGAAATCAGATTTTGATTCCAGTTGACTCAAACATTAGCAGAGTGAAAAGAAGAATGGACGATAGTGTTGAAAATGGGGGCCAACGTTTCCTAAGTCAACTAGAACATATGTTCAGGACAGGGATCTAGACAGAAGACAGATTTAGTGGCAATAATTGTTGTGTTTCTCTTCATACAGCTCATAAAGGGAATCTGGTGAGATATGTATGAGTAGGATATAATGTAACTTCAAACGAAGAGGCAGAATTAGAGACACATGGCTCAGAATTAAAAAGTGATTAAATAGTTTGGATTTTATTAATAAAAAAATAATATAATGATTTATATTGTTCAAGAGAAATCTGAGTAATGCACCACAAGGAAGTGGATTAGAGAATATGCTAACTATTCTTAAAAACGTCCTGATAGATTTTGAGCAGTGCTGATGTAGTTCGTCTAAAATTAGGAGTGTGTCTGTCTTACTTTTTAAAAATATTCTTTAACACACTTTATTTAACTTCAGCAAAAAAAAGGAAGGGGATACATTGTTAGACCTGGAATCCTTGGCGTGGTTTGCCCCTCACTTTTTGCCTTCAAACCTTCTTTTTTTGCTGACGTCATTTTTGCTGGCTTTAGGACTCAGTGCTCTTTACCGCTGCTAACAAGTGCTAAAGTGCTTGTGCTCTCCGCTTAAAACATTGTCACATTGCTTATAACCAATTGGCATATTTAATTTACTTATACGTCCCTAGTACAGTGCACTACATGTGCACAGGGAATGTAAATTAAATCTTCTTGTGGGCCTGCAGCACTGATTGTGCGACCCACTAAGTAGCACTTTAAACATGTCTCAGGCCCGCCATTGCAGAGCCTGTGATGCTGTTTAATCTGCCATTTCAACCTGGAAAACGAAACCTTTTGCCAGGCCCAAACCTTACTTATTAATACATATAAGTCACCCTTAAGGTAGGCCTGAGACAGCCCCAAGGCCAGGGTGTAGTGTCATGAAAAATGTGGCATGTACTTTCAAGTTTTACATGTCCTGCTAGTAAAAAACTCTTAATTCGTTTTTCATTACTGCGAAGTTTACCTCTCCCATAGGATAACATTTGAATTACCTTATTACGTTTTATGAGTGTAATTTTCAAATGGGAACAAGTAATCTCTTCATGTTTGGTGTCTATTGAATCACAAATTTAAAATCCTAATTTTTGGTGAAGCTAAATTTTAAATTATAATTCTAAAAAGTTGGCATTTTCTTGCCTTAGCCATGTGGTGCCTGTCGCCTGTCTCTGGGTCATATGACTGGATGTGGGTGACAGTTGGGCTTTTTGTATTACTCCTAGACAATCACACACAATGGAGAGCTTAGCTGTGACTGGATGGGCCATCACTGACAGGATGGGAGGGAGGAGCTGGGTACAGCCCCACTTTCACTTGAATAGGCTGTGTCCTGTCTCTACTCAAAGGGCTGCATACCCCTTGTAGTTAATCTGGAGCTAGGGCAGGGAATGAGAGCATCGTTACAATTCTAAGGCATGCATCTAGAAGCTTCTCCACACTTCAAAGGCACAACTGTGTATAGATGAAGGTTCCGAGACACCACCATTCAAATACATTTCTGGATCTGTGGATACTCAGCCTGGAAAAAGGACTGCTGTGCTGCTACAAGGGCTGCCAATCTGCTGCTCTAAAAGAACTGCTGCACCCCCAAGTGTGGCTCCCAGGTCCCGGACCCTTAGTCAATCCTTTGACTTATTGACCTCAATCTTTTGGGCTCTTCATGACCGTGAATGGGCCTGTTCGCTCCGGAACAGCGCCAGTTGCATTAAAGCTCAGCACGAGCTGCCTCCAGCCCGTCTCTTGGCACAGCAGCATTGACATCCTGTGGGGGACTGGCAACGTGAAGTTCCAGCCAGCCCATCCCCGACACCCGGCCTGCTCTTCGCACCATGATGACTGTTGTCCGTGATGCTCTCCTTGCTCCTCACAACCCTCTACAATGAGAATCGGACTCTTGGCACACAGAACTGGAGGAGGTAAAACTTCAGCAGGACTAATCTGGGGCTGTATCCGACCCGCGCTCCATTGTGGTCAGCCTGAAGTTTTGACTCTGACCCGGTCCAGCATGGCCAGATAGGCACGGTTGGCACTTTATTCTTTTAGGCGGTATATTGCAGTTTATTCTTTACAGATTCATAACTCCAGTTCTACTTATTGGATTTTGGTAATTCTGGTCTTGTTTAATTTATTAAATTCGGATCTATTGTTCTAAACTGGTGTGGAATCCTTTTTGTGTGGTGTTATCACTGTGTTACTGTTTGAAGTGTTGCACAACTACTTTACACATTGCCTCTAAGTTAAGCCTGACTGCTCTGTGCCAAGCTACCAAAGGAGTGAGCACAGGTTAATTTGGGGTTTGCTTGTGCTTTAACCTGACAAGGATTGTGGTTGCTGCTTGACCAGGGCTCATCCCCGAGTCAACCAGTAACCCAATTTCTAACCAATATCTTTTTGAATTCCCAATTGAAGTACAAGACATAAGCAGGCCATAATTGCTTTGCTTTATCAGATGATACTGAGTTTCATATCCAAATGTTGTTTTTGCTCTGGTATCATTTTTCATACCTTTATTAAACACTGATAGGGACAGCTAATTGAAAGAGTTAGAAATTGTGTTACTGGTTGACTGGGGTATGAACCCTGGTCAAGCAGCAACCACAATCTTAGACAGGGTAAGAGACAGGAAAGCCCTAAATTTACCTGTGCTCACCCTCTGGTAGCTTGGCATAGAGCAGCCAAGCTTAACCTAGAGGCTGTGTATAAAGTATTTGTTCAACACTTCAAACAGTAAAACAGTAAAAACACCACTCAAAAAGATACCACAACAAATTAAAAAAATAAATCTGACTTTAATAAATAACACTGGACCAAAATATCAAAAATCCAAATGATAGATCTGGAGTTATTGCATTTTAAATTTTACAGTGAGAAATAGCGCCAAAAAGCACAGAGCGTTATGGGGGACATCTGATTGCGCTGGACCGGGACAAAGTCGCAAGTTCAGGCCGAATGGAATGGAGTGTGGGCTGGCTACAGGGACTCAGTTAGGCCCACTGAACAGAGTACGGAGCATTGCATGGATCCCCATCAAAGATGAGTAGTGCAGCAAAGGCAATGAGCAGGTTCTGAGATGAGATGAAACGAGGCTGCGGTGCGAGATCCTGTTGCGTCGGCGTCAACGATCCTGTTGACGGGGCTTGCGATGAGAAGTCTGGTGTCGAGAATGCGAGGTGCAGCAGAGTTGATGCATCAGTTCCGATGAGCAGTGAATCTGTGACGCAGAGTTTCAGCGTCATTCTCAAGGCTGCCTTCGACGAGGGATGTGAGGAGCTTGCACCAGTAAAAGCATTGCCTAGCAGCGGTTCTGATGGTGATGTGTCGGTCCCAGGATGCAGGAGGGGTTGCAATGTAGATCTTTTGCGATGGGTCCAATCTACGCAGCAGGGGCAGTGCGTAGCTTCTGCTAGGGGATGCACCATTCAACCAAGCAAATGTGTTGGTTCTGATAAGGGATGCGACACTCAGCAGAGAAGATGCATTGGTTCTGCAGGCAAGCACCTTAGGGTCCTTGCCAGCTTCCACGGGTCCATGACTAGGGTAGCACCACTTGGCAGGGTAGACTTAAAGATGACAGAGTTCAGGTTCAGGGGTTGGAAGCCTGTTATGTCCCTGAGGCTTCAGATCAGGAGGCCAGCCAACTAGCCCTTGGAGTCACTCTGGGTTCTGGGGTCAAGAGATGCAGGTCCAATCCTTCTCACTCACAAAAGGCAGCAGGCAGCAGATCAGAACAGCAACACAGGAGTCCAGCAGAGAGCAGTCCAACAGAGTGGCAGTCCTTCAGCAGCACAGCTGTCCTTCTTCTTGACTGTATCCACAGGTCCAGAAGTGTACTGTTGTTGCGGTATCTGAGGTCCAGTACTTATACTCAGGTCTGCCTTTGAAATGGGGGAGACTTCAAAGACATGCATTCGAAGTACACAGATGTCCTCCTTTCCTGCCCTGGCTCCAAACGTACTGCAAGGGGTTATGCATCCCTTTTTGTGTGGACAGGACACAGCCTATTCAAATGTAAGCGAGGCTGTGTCCAGCTCCTCCCTCCCATCCTGCCAGAGATGGCCTATTGAGATACACCTAAGCTCCCTTTATGTGTGGATGTCTAGGAAGAATACACAAAGCCCAAATACACCCAGTCATGTGATCAGAAAAAGGCTACATGCACCAAATGGCTAAAGCAAAAAATGGCAACTTTTGAAAAAAGTGCAATTTTCCGAATTGTAATTTAAAATCTGACTCTAATGGAGGACAAACGTATCAATAGTAGATACTCCAGAGATGGTGTCTGGCTGCAAAGTAGATTCAATCATCTCTTCCATTGTAGTGGATGGTGGTACTTTACTCTTCCAATAAACAGTAGCTTCCGCCTCCTTTCGGTTTGCAACCTTCTCCTTTGTACAGCAGCGGAGGTCAGACGTCCTCTTGCATATTTCTTCCACCAATCTTTTGTCACTTAAGCACAATTAATTCTTTACTAAATCCTGGTTCATATTTGTTTGTTTATAGATTCAGGAACAGACAGGGAAGACTTCCCAAAGAGCCTGCCAATCTCTCCCACTCACTTCTACCAGAATCTCCAGCACTGAATCATTACATTTTCTTTTTCGCTTCCACACCAGCCACCTCTGTGGCTCTTGGTTCAACATCTTCAACATTGAAAGTGTTTGGCTGGAAGTGAAACAATGACTGTGCTTTGTTGCTCCCAGGAAATACACTTTCTGAACTGTGTGAACATTACCTTCATGTGTGACATTCGCAATTTGCCATTCATAACAAATGACATATAACGATTCAGTATTTTAAAATCCAGAATTGTAATAAATCGCTACTCGCATAAAGTAAGTGTTTGTAAATCATATTTAGCATTTTCTGTTTTGAGATTTGGTATGAGCCTTAAAGTAGGAATCAGGAGATTTGATTTTTGTAAATTAGGCCGTAAGTTCAGACATTTCTGGCACCAGACTAATAGAGAACCACTATTTAAGGAAGGTGATTGTGAATCACCGATAAGATATGAAGTTTGCAAACTTTAGTCTGTCTTCCAGGTCCTGTTTATTCAGGAACAGGTCTGCACTTACTTTCAGAAAATTGACTTGCATGTGACTTGATCATCATGAGTCTTTGAGAGATTCAGAAATGTGAGAAAATGTTCATACATTTCAGTATTTGGGTATGGGATGTCTGAAAAAACTTAAGTTATGACTTCAATTAGAGTAAGGAAACAGTGTAAGGATATGGAATGAAGCTAGAGTAGAAAGTAAGGCATAGTTAAAGGGGCTATATAGCAGCATATTGCTTTATGCAGTTACATGACTCAGAAGGGGGATTATTTTGCCTATGTGAGCGTCACATTCTCCTCCGACATGACATGGAAGTTGCACACTAGCAAGGCTGTTATCAAGCATAGGCAGATGGTGGATGCAATTCTTAAAGAGCATCATGCTTCCTTCAACAAACCTGTGGCACCTGCTCATCAGCTCTATAAAGCCAAGGCTCTGGGTTCAGCACCTTATGGAGCGGAGAAATGGGGCTTCTCTAATTTCATTGATCTGGTTAGGGCAGAGAACAAATTCTAGCCTTCCCTCGCCCTTTTACCTCCCAGCACCCCCTCCTATCCTGTGTCTCTGGATCTGGGTGTGAAATGGATAGAGGGGAAAGCTAGGTTGTGCCCTATTCTGTATTGGAGGCGAATTTTGACCACTCCCGAATGTGCCCACTACGCTGCTGCCTTGCAGGGTGTTATCAAGGCAGACTGATTCAATACAGTCTCTTGGCTCCTGCACATCAAAAGGTTGTTGTTTTCACTTGGAATGTCTGACTTATGGGGGGCTCCAGCTGCTGGTCACTTTCCTTCTAAAGAGTCCCTGAAACAACAGCATTGGCTTAGTGTAACAACCAACGACATTCGAAAAGCTACCAATGCCACCTTGTTGAGGGAGTTCATAGACCTCAAACGCTCTTGTGGCCTTGATTTGTTTTGGGACAACATCACTGTGCCATTGGACTGGACGTTTTATTTTCATTTCAGAGTGGGTGCACTACCACTAAGATCTTTTTATTTCTAAAGGGTCAGCTTTGGAATCTTCTGGCTGTCCTGCATGCAACCACTCTAAGGAAACTGTTACCCATTTTTTTGCATGCTCTGCCTACGTGTGCCCACGCCGGTTCTAGCTATCACCCATTTGTAGGCAGCTGGACACACGCAGACATTGCATTGCTCTTTAAATACTGAGAATCGACTGTCGGCCTCTGTTCGCCTGTGCGGTTGCCAAGTACCTGGGCATAATGTGGTTGTTAAGAAGGAAGGCTCTTTTTTAGGTCTCGCCTACGCAGCGCGCATGCGCTGCATAGGCAAAAAGACCTTTTGCGAGCGATTAGGCTTTTCAGCCAAAAACGTGCACGCGTTCCATTGCCTTCAATGGCAACGCGTGCACGTTTGGCGATTCACTTGCGGGAGCGAGCATCTGGCGCCATATGGTAGCAATTATCGCTCCTGGCGCCGCTCGCTCCCGCAAGTGAATCGCGCAGGCTCCTTCCTCTCCCCCCTCCACCTGCTGCCGTGCGAGGCGCGCGCGCTTGTTTTGCTGGTCATTCACTTCTGCAGTGACTTGCTAAACGCTCCTCACCGCATGCTCACATCACTGCCTCCCACCAGGCCACCTCTTGCTTTCGCCAGCTCTTCTCTTTTTATGCACTTTGTGGCGTCACCGGCTTAGGCTGTGGCTTCACACGTGCTTTTCCGAGGAGATCTCTGTTCCTAACTGGTTTCACCCAGTACAACTCCATATCATGTTATTGTCGGTCAGTGACCTCTGCAGTGACTCGTAAAACGCACGCCACTGCATGCTGTCATTCACATTCGTGTCTCCCCGGTAACTGCTGAATGTGTTAGTTTTTATTCCAACCAGCACTTTTATAAACTGTCAGGAGCTCTGCGGTAGGTGGTGTCGACACTTAGGGAGCGAGTACATACACAGCTGCAGTTAACGCAGCCGGGAAGCGATCCCTGAGCCCATTTCGTTGATTTAGCCAGGGCTGTGTGTTTTAGCTTCCCTTCTTTTAATTGGCGCTTTGTATTCCCCACAGAGTGCCTCATATGTGAAAAACGTAGCCCGCAGACGCACGTGTTTACACTCCCTGCTTTCCATTTTTGGTGCAGGCAAACTTCGCAACAGTAAGAGTTTCGTTCCCGAGTGATCTAAGAGATAGGGACCAGTCACGGACGCGTGTATCCTGGAAGTCCCTGCCACCCGCGATTGCGTCACACGTTCGGCGTCCACTCCTCGCGCACCTCAGCGGAAATCAGTAATTGCCCATAGAAGTGTTTTAACGAAATAATGGGTCTGTTTATTGAATATAGACATCCACAGATCACACTGCCTGTCTCGGTATTACAAGGCCATGCCTGTTGTAATGCAGGTCCCGCTCTTCCCCCCTCCCTTCCCTCCCTTCCACCATTAAAATGCCTTTTGGTAACCTTTGCCTAAAATGACTGCGCGTCAAAACGTGGGTTGATTTGTGTCTGTTCGACTGCTCTGGTGCACTCTCGTTACCATCTACGGGGCAGATTTACAAGCCCCTTGCGCCACTTTTGCGTCACTTTTCCCATGTTAAAAGTGACGCAAAAGTGGCGCAAGGGGCTTGTAAATCTGCCCCTATGCTTTTATGTGTTACCCCCACAGTCATTTTATTTTCTAGGGTTGGGGTAGACCAACAAATTAAGTGGGAGAGATGAGCCAAGGTTTGGCTTAGGCTCCAAGAGCCTGTACGCGAGCCGAGCCCTGAAAACAGTTGACATGGAAATCATGCAACACACATTTCTTTAACACACGGAAGCGTTTCACGTTAGTACATACAATTATTTGAAAAGTATTTATTAAAAGTGGGAGTTTATAAACATAAACTGAGTAACATTCCTACCTCCTGTAATGGTGCAGGGCCCTAGGCCCTCATGCACGCATAATGACTACACACAGACGCAGTACTGGGATGGTAGAACTGGCCCAGGGCACGTGCGCCCGGCCCCTTTTATTGGCAGGGTCACATGTGCAGTGACGCCTGTGCTGGATGGGGGTGGGGTGTAAGCCAGCCCTCGGGGAGTGGATGGTGCTTTACAACAACTAGACCAGTGATCAGCAGATCACTACACCTCCGTCCTAATGAGAATACTGTTAGTCAACTAAGAGGCAAGTCAGTTGTCAATTATACAACATATGGGGGTCTAGATTATTTTTTATAGCTGGAGCAACTTTATAGGCTATTAATTCAAACACAAGACAGGGTTTTTGTACAAGGCACACCCTGATCTTAAGTATTTAAAGGGGCTCTCATATGTGATAATAAACAAAAAGGATGCTCAGTGAAATAAAGTATTCGCCTGGAATCACACAATTTGGTCAAGCAGGGACACAGAGATTGAGCCCAGATTTTCGAATTTCAGTCTGTGCAATTCAGTCGCTAGGCTGGTATCTCTGTCTGCCATCAAATCTTAATTATGTGTGCTTAATTCTTGGAGGATGAAATTAGAGTTTGTGTAACAGGCAGAATCCACATTGTATTTTGGACAGTTTTATGAAGAGCTAACCTTGCATTCAGGCTTAACACAGCAGATTCAAACTACTTGCATGTTTTGTGTTTTTGGCATAGGGAGATTTGCCAGGATTCACAGGATGCAAAGGTGAGGCCAGAATTCGAACCTGGCTCCAGGTGATACATTTTTGGCAGCTGTAGACACCAGGCCACATCGCCTGCTGGGCAAGCTCAGCTTTTGTTTTGGCTTGAGGTTCCTAGAATACTTTACGCTGAGCCAGAGCCAGGCATTTGGCTTAAGCCTGGCTCGAGCTTTCAGTGGCTCGCCCACCTCTGTTATTTTCATAAGTACTGTTGCAACCTTAACATGATTTTACAAATATCATTTGTCATTGAGATACTCTTCAAATGTTTGCAAAAAGGAACTGTGAGACAAAAGCATGCTACAATCTACAAGTACATTTACAATTTATATCTAAATCTAATCTCAGAATTAGCGGTGGGTGGAATATTTTGATTTTATTCAGAAATATGCAGAAGCGAGAACAAACAAACTTTGCTTCTCTCATGAATGGAAGATACAAGCATTGGCATAGCCAATAGGTCTCGCCTCTGGGACCTTATAATTGTTTAGTTATCCAGCACAATATCCTTGGTGCAACAACATCAAGTGTTGCATGGCTAAACACTTATAAGGTCCCAAAGGCGAGACCTATTGGCTATGCCAATGCTTGTTTATAACAAAGTCAGAGCTGAACCGTTCAATGATCTCCCGGCGCAGTTCTGCACTATGCTGTATTTCCCCTTTTTTTCAAGGGGACTCTTGAGCCGTCAATGGATATGGCTCTCGATTTGCACCTTCATGATGTACTGTTTTTTTGCCTAGCTGCTGTCTATTGTGATTGCTGGTTCTTCACAACTATGATGTTTGCTTGATTTTTCATTTTTCAGTTACTGATATGCAATTTTGCACTATGTATGAATGTGTTGACCTATCGTGAGCATGCTGGATTTGAGCTATTTATAATCTGTTTTTATCTATTTTATGTATCTAGTCCCTAGTGGCCACAATAAAGTTATTTTGACTTGACTTGATTTGACTCAGTGAGTTCATGTGCCTGCTCCTCTGCTCTGTGCAATTCAGAAGGTATATATCAGGCCAACAGCAACTAAGCCTTCAACATCTATGTGGAGGTAAATGACACACAAATCTACTTCCAGCTGTAACCAGGCCAGTGCAAATGGACCACATTCCTGGACCATGTGTTCCATGGTTTGAATAAATGACACTTATGCAATAATAAAACCAAGCCTAAGACCATGGTTATAGTAGGGGTCCGACTGGACTGATTTCTGCTTTGCCTCCTCACCTTAGTGCAGCTTCGACTCCATGCTAGTAGTCTTCTTCAATTCTAAGCGTTCTTTCATTTCCCAAAACAGTGTGGTGGTCAAGGGGATAATCCTGCAACTCTCTCTGACCTTACCTCGCAACCATTACTTTCCTCTAAACCAGCAATAGTAATGGTAGTTTAGAGAAATCTACTAATATTGTCTCAGGGGTCCATCCCAACCTCCTGGATAGAATACAAAGGGGGATATTCTCAAGAACGTGCGATAATCATCGCCAAAATAGGTTAACGCAATTTTTCATATCGCCGCCTATCGCGGGAAAATAACGCCGTGTTAACGTCTTATTCTCAACACGGTGGTAACATGCGATAGTTTCCCGATAACGCGTCAAATATCCGCAATAAAATTACCGGGACAGCGATAAAAATCCAAAGCCGAATGTGAAAAAAGTGGCGATGGGCCCAACCGCGATAAAAAAATCAGCGATAAGCTGCGCCAGGCCTGCAATTCACACACGTCAGGTGGGAAAAATCACTATAATAGCAGAAAAAAAAACGACAAACAAAACCAAAACAACTGCGAAGCACAATGGAGGTAGCCGGAGCAAGTATAGAAGACAACCAGAACCCCACAAGCCCCACGGAGGATCAGCCTGGGACCTCGGGGTCAGGGAAGGGCAAGGAAAAGAAGAAGAGGAAGACGCGGTTCAGTCCGCAGGAAAACAGAATCCTGATAACGGAGGTGATAGAATACCATCTACAACTGTTCGTCACCTCCACTGTGTCATTGGCAACAAAAAATGGAATATGGCAGTCCATCGTGGACAAGGTGAATGCAGTCGGAGTGCTGAGGAGGACAATGGAAGAGGTCAAGAGGCGCTGGAATGATGTGAAGCGCAAAACCAAGCAGAAACTCGGCAACAACCAGAATGCAGCAATGCAGACTGGAGGTGGGAGTCCAGTGCCACAGGAGGAGCTGGATGTGATGGAGGAAATGGTGTCCACAGTCATCATTGTGGAGATGGTGGCAGGAGTTGGGGGACCAGACACTGCTCAACATGACCTAACACAACAGCAACAGGGTGAGTAACGACCAGGGACTGGGGGGACGGGGGGAGATGGGCACAATGTCACACATGCACAATTAAGTATAGCACAGTGCACACCCACAATGACTCTGGATCATGTCCCTGATCCCCTTGGCACACTGCAGCACACCAAGAAACAGCAAGTAGGCCCCCGTCGACTATGTGCCCAGAGGGGGCCCTTCCCACACATCACCAATCTCACAACCAACCCATGCACATGTGCCAAACCCAGCAAAGTGGCGTGTCTGTGAGCCACACTGACAATGCAAGTGACACTGCATGACGAATAGCATGGTTGCAGTCAATATATCATGACATGTTGCACGCCACGACACTGAGGTGACTGAGTGTGGACCACATCCGTAAAGGAGCAGGTCACACTCTGACACATCCACGTGCACAAACAACCCCTGACGTCAACAACACATCTGCGGACAAACCATGCCCCAGATTCCCAACTCCCACCAAGAGCCCAATTTACCTAAGAATGCAACATCTCAGCACTGTAAAAGCACAGAAGTCAATGGCACACGGCCTGAAAGGGATAAGGGCCAGCCAAATCAGAGCTGCAGGGGCGACTCTCCCAAAATGCAGCACACACACATAACATTCAGAGCACATCAACATTGACAACAATGTGGTACAAACTGCAACACGTTCACAACAGAACAGAGGACACAACTGGTGCCGCTTGTGTGTAGAAACTGGCCAATCACATTTGGCATAGCAGGGAAATGTGAGATGATAATATACAAGTACAAACACACATCTGTGATGTTGTCGAAATGTCCACTGTCCCGTATCAAATAGGCAGCTCCTCCCAAACAGTAACAACGTACATTGTCATGCAGTTTGTATGTAAACTTGTACAATGCGTCAACATACATGTGAACACAATGTTAAACTGCATCTCCCCTTCACATTGCAGAGGGAGAATCAACACCTCCTGCAGAGCAGACCGAACATCTCTTCACTGATGACGAAGAGGACCTCCACACCTTCGACACCAATGCCCTCCAAGAGCTCATGGACAGCTTCGGCACCTCACCTCCAGGAGCAGGGCAGTCCAGTTGCATCAATGAGATTTCACACCCTGCACAGACCGCACAGCAGGAAGCACCCACCACCATGGCTGTCTCCCAGGACCCCCATGAACAACACATGGCCTTCCAACGCCGTGTGTTAGGGTGCCAGGAGAAGATGGCTGATCAGGTGCGGGTGGGGTTCGACCTCATGGCAGCCAAACTAGATGCCATACGTGGGTGTCTAAGTTTCATCAGGGACCACTTACAGTCCCTAACGGACACCCACAGTCTGCTCCATGCTCTCCAACGATCCATGGCTGACATCGCTGGAGTCCTGACTCTGAGACAAGGACAACTGTCTAGTCAGAGTGGCTCCAGCGATGTCAGCCGGGAGTTGGGACACATACGGAGGATCATGGAGAACAGGGAGCGGATGCAGGTGGAAAGAATGGCTGCCACGGCTGCACACCAGCGAGATGTAGCTGGTATCTTCCATGCCCTGCAGATCCTCATCATGGCATTGCTGCCACAAGGCCTGGCACCGATGAATGCTGCTGCTGCTTCTACAACCATATCTCCACCCCCTGATGTGTCAGTGACACACAGTGCTGCAGACAATCCACCACCGGCCACTGATGTGTCACTGCCACACAGTGATGCAGACAAAACAGCACCACCCACATGTGAGGCACATGAAACATCAGAGGACAAAAATGCGGATGATTCTGCCTTAGTGGTAAGAAGGAAGCAGTAGCATTCATCTCCGCCATATGGCCTGTTTCTGCTTGGTTCTGCCCTCTGCATCATCACCTTCCACTGTCCCCCGATACACTCTGCGACGCTCACCTTGGACCTCGATATGGACTGCCATAGTCTGTTTGGTTACCAATGACACAGCAATCAGATTACGGACTGAACTCTCCTCTTCCGATGAACTTGTCATTCCCTAAAGGACTCTGGCTGGCCCTCCACGAGGCAACAATGAAAGTGGGATTTGCATGGCCCTGTACTGCTCCAGCTTCAACACTCCACTGAATGTGAATAAAACATTCCAATTCACACAGATGTGTCATGTCTATGATCATTCAAGTATGAAAGTATGGATGAATGTAGGGTCAGTGATTACCCCTTACGTCCATGTTGCTCATTTTGTGGGAATTGAGTCACAGGGTGCAACATTGCCAATTGCGGTCCGGGTGGCGCCGACACTACAACAGAGACACACGCATTAGTTACTTTCTTGTCCAGCCCAGAACTGAACCACGCCCAGAGCCCCGGGCTCATTGTTCACACCCCTACGCTGGACTGGCATACGCCAGCCCAGCCCACTCTGCTTATGCTTACAGGGGGGGGGACAAAGCTACATGTCCCAGGTCTTCCCTGTAGTGATCTGCTGATCACTGGTCTAGTTGTCAGCATGCCACAGCCACTCCCTGAGGGCTGGTTTACACCCACACCACACCCATCCAGCACAGGCGTCACAGGACATGTGACCCTGCCAATAAAAGGGGCCTACCACATCACATTCCCCACTGCCGGAGGTGACATGATGGCGTCCGCACCACGAGACTCAATCATAAAGGGTCCATGACTTGTGGCGCACTGGGTTAGTGGCACCCGATGCACTGTGGCCGGCACAGGCCTACCGCCACGGGACGGTGACTTGCGGTGCACTGAGGTAGGGGCACCTGAAGAGCTGAGTGGGTGTGCAGCCTGCGATGATGTGTAGACCTCGATACGCCGCCCTGCCAATCAAGATTCGATTTGAATTGAGAGCCCTGCTGGACCGCAGTGTACGCCGAAGGCAGCAGTCAGCACACACATGACTCCGCGGTGCGGTGCCACAGGGTGCGCTGGGGGCCTGTGGCGCGGAATCCAGCGATCGGCTGAGGAGGTTGCACCGGCACGTGGTGGGCCCTCTTGGAGACACGCCGGTGGCGGCAGGTGAGCATTGAGGCCTGGGTGCGCAGGGGCGGCCAGTCATCGCTGAGTGGCGGACCGGTCTGGGGACCAGGGCTCGTGTGCAGCAGGCGCACAGGATCGCGCAGGCACCACCGGTCACGGCGGCGGCCTCGTGGCTGGGTGGGGGGTGCCGCCCTGGCAGACACGACCCTGCATGCGATGACTAGATGTGCGCGGGTTGGCTTGGGATGTAGCCACCTCGTCTCCAGTGTAAATCTGGCCGTTGAAGGTGGTCGGCCACGTGTGTGTAGGCCTATGGGCAGGATATGGCGGACACAGAGACACACACAGTGTACTGCCCTACCCACTTGCGTAATCTGAACTTACGCACACCACTTACTTACACAGAAACTCCGACACTCCTCTGGAGATGAAATAAGCTTTATTAGTATTGTAGACAAGGGCAATAAATCACTAAAGCTGGTAAGTTCTTAGGCACCGAGTGAAAGGCAATAAACAATGAATACACCACACTATATATATTGTAATACATACAAATATGAAACCGTGAATATAGATATATAAACAGTTAATGTACAAAGCACCTCACCAGATGCATCTGCACCGGAGTCTTCAACATCCCTGGCCAAGCACCAAAAACACCACGGCGGGGTCCCTGTAGAGACTGGGGCACAGGAAGTAATCTCTCCGGGCACCAACTTCGTCCTGCGAGTGCGTCCACTCCAAGTCTGAGTTCCTGGGCTCCACCCCACAGATACCGCTTTTTATAGTTTAATCAACACGTTTGAGAAGCCTCTAGTAGGCGCTCTTGCCCATCTATCCATCATAGGTGCTGGCCGCATCTCTGCGTCAGACCCACCCATACAGAGCTGGCCAGATTCTGTTTGGGTGCGCCGAGGCAAAAGACATTCCTTTCCCTGTCTCCGGCCTGGGAGAGCCTTGCACAGCGCATCCTCCCCCTGTCCTAGAGATAAGCATAGAATGTACAAAAACAAGCGCAAGGTACAAAACATTCTCACGAGACACGTCTCGCACCAGCTTGTACTGGTTTGCGTGAAAAACATATTTATGTTAACCTCAAGTTACTGCTGAAGGGTAACTGCAGGGCAAAGCAGCACAAAATGGATTAACAAAATGGAAGAACAGAGCATCGCATGGAATCGAGGTCAAAATGCAACTTAGCACGTGTAAACATGGCGAATGCATTACACGCAGTAGTTACTTTGGTGGCCATCCCGGAACTGAACCACGCCCAGAGCCCCGGGCTATTTATTCACAACATACGCCGGCCAAGGCCACTCCGCTCACGCTTACAGGGGGGGGCGACAAAGCTACATGTCCAAGGTCTTCCTCACTGCCTGAGGTAACCTGTTTGCGTCCGCTGTCCGCAACACTACAAACACCAGCAGTATATGTCCACATGGACATGTCTGTGCTCTGCATACTGAAGTCTGTCCAGCACATCACCGCCACACTTGGCATTGTGTACATTCTTATTGATGGGTCACTTGCCTCCTTCGCACATACTTGGTTCCCACCTCTCCCCACATTCTGCAATTGTGTGGCAGAGGTGCCATGCAGTGGATGATTTGTCTACATGGCTGGTCACGGTCACCACAGTTACTTGTGTTGTCGTGTCTGGTAGTTGGGCATGTTGATTGGCATGTTGTATGTGATTTTGTAACGTGCGCATTCCCACAGTTGTGAGTTATATGATTGTGGAGTTGAGGTGTGTGGTGTGTTCAGTTGGTACTTACCGACGAGCAGTACATTTCCATAGGTGCCATCTTCAAAGCGCTGGTTGGTGATGGACTTGCGGAAGATTTAGGAATCATGCACACTGCCTGGGAAGTTTGCGACGACATTCGTGAACAGGCCCCGGTGGTCCACTTTTGCCTGCACATTGATGGAATGCGTGTGGTTTCTGTTGCGATTATTGTGTGCAGTGTCGGCAGGGGGCACAAGTAGTACATGTGTGCAGTCAATTGCCCCCAACACGTGCGGGAAGCCAGCTATGGCGTAGTTCCCTTGCTTGGTCTCCAGCTGTTCCTGCGCAGTGTGGGGGAAGTGAAGGTGCAGGGGTATCAAGCTGATACAAACCGTGATGCTTACAGGTATAATAAATCCTGCATAGATAAGATCGTAACAGAAGTTCGTGTGGTCGTAACCTTCCTTTTCTTTCCTACGAAGGTTACGACGACACGAACTTCTGTTACGGTCTTTTTATGCAGGATTTATCATACCTGTTAGCATTCCGATTGTCCAAGTGCAATACACTGTACCAGATTACGTTTGTGACTATACGGACTCTTGACCATTGTCACCATTTATCCAACAGGTTTCTGATTACTGACTTTCGGAATATGGAATTGTATTGGGGAGTTCCCGCAGCATATGCAGTTAATTGAATCCACACGTTGCCCTGATGAAGTTCCCCGTTGGGAATGGAATGCGTTGGCTGAGCTTTTCGTATTGTTGATTCATGTATTTGTAATGAAGAACTGTTTTTACACTACTGTTGACTACTGGACTTCATGACCTGGCGCACCCCCATTTCAGTAACTACAATCTTGGATCTGGAGCACAGAGGCGTCAAGCAACGGCTGGCGTTGGGGTTGGTTGTGCAGGAACACTACGATTTGGAACTAGCATGTGGTGCGGATACAGGGTCCCGCCGTTGCTTTTGTGGACATGCATCCAAGACATGTGTGAGGAAGATGGATAGGGCAGGCTGTGAGACTCCTCCGACTCTGGCAGTTGTTGGTTTGAAGGTACCAGAGGCCAACAGGTGCAGCACGGCCAGCAGCTTTTTCTGCGGAGGGATGTTGGTTCTCTGCTGTGTTGGTACCGTCAGCCTGTGGGCAATGTGGGTCAGGATGCGGATGATGGTTGTCCTTTTGAGCCTGTAGTGGGCAATGGCATCCTCTGGTGTTGAGTGTCTGAGGCTGGTGCGTTTTAGGAACATCCGCTGTCTTCTTCTGCGCTGCTTAGGTGGTAGTCTGGGGGGGTTGGTCTGGGGGGGGTCCTGGGGGTGGGGGCGGTGGGTGTTGTGGCCCTCTTGGGTCTCCAAGCTGCATGATCATTGGCTCCATGGCATCTGTTGGTCTTCAGATGTGGCTCTGACCTGGGCTCCCTTTCTACTGCAGGTTGTCATCCTGCTTAACACCAGTAATAGGCAGGTGTTAAATCCCTGCTGCTAACGCGCCTTATCGCCTGTTTTTGGATCGCTTCGCCGATCTGGCTGGTCGTTGAGAATATCGCAAAGTGGTGTTTTCGTGTGTTTTTGCACGGGAACGCCTACTCTGCATATCATTAGCGTTAGTTGTCGCTTTCATCCGTGGCAATGTTTTTTGCGGCAGCTATCGCTGGAAGACTGGCGATATTGGCAGTTTGCACCAGCTTGAGAATAGGGAGATAAATCTATCGCCACTTTTGCGGCGCTAAAGTGCCGATAAATCGGCAATAAGTCCTTGAGAATATGCCCCAAAGTGTTAAAAATCAGGCAACCGGAATGTGGCTTACCTTGCATTAGTGTGATCACTTATAACCAGCACTAAAAGCTCTCTCTTGGGACCCAGTGGAAGCAAGATTGAAGATTGAGGTTCTCTCCAACCACACTTATGCCTAATTGGGCAAAGAGCCAGTTGTAGGCAAATACTAGCACCGCACTACGTACTTGATAGGAACTTGAGCTTGACAGCAGGGCCGGACTGGGAACCGAAACCGGCCCTGGCAAACTGCTCGCCGCCCCCCCCTGGGGGTAGGGGTGGGGTGCAGTCGAGCTGTTTGCGAGGGCCGGTTTCAGCTGATTTTGTTACAGGGGGCCGATATTGCCGACCCCCGGTAACAAAAACGGCCCCCCAGGGGCCCAAAACCGGCCCCCACCCTGGCTGCCCTTCGGGGAAACGCCCGGTGCCCGCTACGGCCAGTCCGGCCCTGCTTGACAGCTGCATCCTAGTAACTCAGAAATCCTTTAAGTGAACGAAGGGGGCGGCTGGATACTGGGTGTCCAAAGTCCGTGGATATTGAAAAACTGTGGGGCATATTATCAAGAGAATTATCGCCGCTTTAGCGGTCGTTTTCGGCGGAAAAGCAGCGATAATTCTAATGCATTATTTACAAGGACACGCTAGCGCGTGTATCCTTGATTTAACTCCCGTTTCTGTCACCACTCGCTACGCATCGATAATGAGATGCAAAGTAGGCGTGGCTGACAGAAACAACATGGGAAAATATCGCGAAGGCAGCTTCGCGATATTAGCAAGGAGGGGTAGCGATGATAATAATCGCGCTACCTCTGGCCTAACGCAGGAATTTAACGTCTGCTAAATTCCTGTGTTAGGCATACCTAACATGGGAGGTGGATTATGAGGTTAAGGCCACAGGGCCTTATCACCAAGATCATCGCCGTTTTGGGAGGAACATCGCTGTTTTTTAGGCGATGTCTGGCCATTTGCCCGCTATCGCTGGAATATTTATCGCCATAGCGCTCAGCGTTGGTAATATAGCGCTAGCTTGGCGAGATATTCCAGTGATAGCCGGCGATAAAGAAATGCGCGCTAAGCGCGCTCGGCGATAATTATCGCCAACCCTAGATAATATGCCCCATGGTTTCAAAAGTAAGAGCAGAATCAAACTACAGGTGCTTAGTAAACTACAACTGAGGAGTTAAAGCTCACCTACCAATTAATTTCAGGAAAGTTGTAGTTGAAGAATCATGATAAATTGTCAATTATAGTAAACGGAAAACAAAATAAAGAATTCACTTCGACATTCAGACTTTGTAAAAGACTAATTGGAGGCTTTAATAAACTTTAGCACACAAAGGGACAAACGATAGCACCGATCAACTTTTGTGTGCAAAAGTTGTATTGCAGGAAAGTTGACGTGAGCGCACGATAAATCCCATTTCGCTGCGCACTTAAAAACTCCCCAAAGAGTTACCCATAGGGCGCAGTGGCCGAAACAACAGAAGCATACATTCAAAACGTCCCTTAATCCAATATAGACTGATAGGAATAAAACGTCCATGGCCGGACCACATATTAAATGCAATCCTGGTTTTACATTCACATCTTTCACAGGAATTCCTCGGATAGGCAGTCATCTTCGATTGCCCAATATAATTGTTTCCGCGGTAGCCTCGTAAATATGCATAACAATAAAAAGTCTACCTATTGATATTCACTGTTGAATCTGTCGCTACAATATTTGGTAACATCGCTGTTATTATATTACAAGCATCCAGAACAAATGTGCTGCATGTATTATTTTTTAATGTACTTCATATAGTTATCAACAGCAATATTCGTGTCAGAAAATGTAGACTGATTAAAATTCCTAGCTTCCAACTTTCTCTAGAGAATAGAGATTCATCCATATTGCAACGGCATGCCTTGCATTTCTAATTCCAAATAAATTCACTTTTGAGCATTTCTTTGTTTTTCTATGAAAATCAGTTTTAATGAATGACTTGCTTCTTCGTTTTTACAAAAAACTGGGCAAAGCAGTAACTAATGCACATGGATATGATATGCATATTTCTGGCGTATGTTAGTGGAGTGGTTTTGTTTTGTCTAAGGTATAATTTTAGCATACAATGATTGATTAATATGTATATAAGAATGATCTTATATTTGTTTTGTAAGAACATTTTGTATCATATTGAATATTGACTTATCATTGTTTAATTGAATGCCACTCGTAGAATGGTATCTAATTATATACTGGCTGTCAAATTAATTTTACTCTATTTTAATGTTGTGAGGTATTTAGACTATTCAATTTTGCCTACTAGCCCGCAACAATATTAAACTTTGTACTGTACTATGTTTTAGCTATTTATCTACTTGTCTTTTATGGCGAAATACCGAACTAAAGAGTATTTGTTGATGATGAATGACTTGGTTTTCTTACCGTGTTATGTGTTACAAAGAAAAGGGCGTTGCAAGTTAGGCGACAACAAAAAATGTGTGTAAATATTATGCATTTTATAATAATTAAGTGACACAGGTAATACTAGTTGTTAGAGATAGCTGTAGTTTTTAAAAGAAAGAAGTGAAGAGCAAGAGTTGGTTGGGTATCGGGTTGGAATAATAATCGTCACCTAGCCTTTCTTTGACCTCACCACTCTCTCAACCCGGAACACATTGGTGTAAAGAGGTTGGGATTCAAGCCTGCATTGTTTTAGCAGATAATCTTGGTGTGGATTAATTGAAAAACCATGACTAATATTAGGCACATATAATACAAGCTTAGAATAAGTAAGTTCTGCTGAACTTAGGGTTGGGTAGTTAAGGGTCTAGCACAACCCTTTCTCCAACCTCAGTGAGTTTAGTTCCCACTAGGTTAGGTAGGTGCAGCACCTCACTACATCTAATATGTCTTCTAAAGGAGATACCAGTGGCTCTCTGTCTTCTAGATACAGTGAACTCACATTCCAGGAACTGAGGGCCCTGTGTTCCTCTAGGAAGCTTAAGACAGGGAAAGGCCCTAATACTCAACGCCTCGTAGAGGTGTTACTGTTGGATGACCTACAGAAAGCTAGTGGGTCAGATGAACAGGACAGAGTGGGTGGGCCAGGGACAGAAGATGGGTCAGGAGGGAACTCCCTTGTTGACCTTAATTCTGACCCTGACCTGGGGAGAGCGGCTCGGCTCACTTGTTCTGTGGGCGGTGGGGAGCGGTGGGCGGCGCCTTTGGGCTGCCATATCTTTCGTCTGGACAGTGCGCCAGAGATTGAACGACTGCCTGCAATCCCGCTGAGAGACTTGAACCTAACATACCCTCAGATACTCCTACTTTCCTAAGGGCGCAGTAACATAAGACTTACCTGACCTACCCACAGCCCTATAGTAAGGGCACCGACCAGCAGAGCTGCACTGCGTGCCCAGGGAGAACTGCCTATCTGCCCTTCCCCCGCTACTCACACTTAGTCTAGCGAGGCCTGGTCATGGCCGGGGGCCGCAATTCTAAGGCCGCAGTACAGGCCAAACTGGAAAAATACACCTGGGACAAGGGCCCCGGACCAGCCCACATGGGTAGCGAAGCCCCATCTGAGAAGCAGCAGCCAGAGGAGGGGGCAAAGGAACCTACTGTACAAGACATCCTTACAGCCATAACGACGGTCCGGACGTCGTTTGGGTCAAGGATTGACTCTGTGTTTTCAGAGGTTTCCCTCATCAGAGCAGACATGCGTTCCATGAACACCAGACTAAAGGATGTAGAATCAACAGCGTGCTCTCTGGTCACTGATACGACTGCCCTGCAGCGGAGGGTGGACGATCTCCAAACCCTGACAGTGAGGTTGGAGGCGCAATTGGACGAGTATGAGGGGCACTCAAGGCGCAATAATGTTCGCATACTGGGGGTCCCGGAAAAAGCAGAGGAATTGTCTGCGGACTTGTTTGTCGAAGACCTAGTTACTACCTACCTGAAACCTACGAGTCTGTCCAACTTCTTCTCGGTCCAGAGAGCGCACAGGGTGCCTGGGGGCAGACCGAAACCCGGGCCCCCCCCGAGACCTATAGTTGCGAGGATCTTCAACTATAGGGATAGAGATGTCATCCTACAGGCAGCTTGAGTGGCGCCCCCACTCAAATTCCAAAACAGCAAAATGACTTTCTTCCCGGATTTCACCCTCAGGGTGCAACGACAGCGGCGCAGTTTTCTGGAAGTAAAAAGGGCGCTGCGAGACAAAAATGTCAAATATGCAATGCTATTTCCGGCCAAATTGAGGGTGGAGTCGGAGGGGAAGGCCTGGTTCTTCGCCACCCCCGAGGAAGTGCAGGACTGACTGGAGGGCTGGCGCCCGACGAGGCGCAAAAGTAACCGAACTCAGCAGAATGGTCAGGAGAAGGCCCAGAGGGCTCCAGACAATGGCTCCCCATCGGGGGGACGTGAAACAGCAACAGGAGACGACTGAGAATTGGTCTGTATGTAATGTTGTGAATGCAATGGCCCCGAAATCACTTTTCTATTGGATTGGGCAGTGGCCGGGTCCTTTCAGTTAACGAACCCGTCGCCAGGCAGCGATCCGGTGACTGTTCCACTGTCGAGAGACTGCCAATGTGTCATATATTGAAGTAACTATGAGTATCCTGTTTCATAGATTCACCACTGGCCTCTAAGGTCCTGAATGGGTGCCCGGTTGGCCACACGAACCTTACAGTTTCAGGGGTGGGCGATAGGTACTCTGTAAGTTCGGGGAGGCAGGAGGTTCCGTTTCCGCCATGCAGGGAGGGGGGATGAGTTCTACACCTTGGGGGGGGGGTGGGATCCTGTGCACAAAGACTCTCAGTTATGAGTCATAACCAGAGAGATTATAAGAGTTCTGCGCATTTTTGTGCCGAGAGGGGGGGGAGGGGAAGTTCAACTCAGTTTTGTTCTATTGTAGACAGGGATGACATGCGAGGAGTAGTAACTAGCATGATTAACACTGAGGCATCAATGTACGACGGGGGAGGTCTGATAGTGGGCACAGTGTATACCGGCAGCACGGATGGGGGGGGTTCCCCTTGCGACTGCACTATCAAACCCCAGAAAATGATGGGCAAGACAGTTAAACCAGGGCTCAAGCTGCTGTCCTGGAATGTGAACGGACTCAGGGACAAGATTAAGAGGGGTGTAGTGCTCCAATTTCTAAAGCGACAATCCCCCGATGTAATCTTACTACAGGAAACGCACTTACTCGGTAACGCCTGTAACGCAATGTCGCCTTGGGGGTTTAAATTGGTGGCGCATTCCGCATTTGGGTCCAGTTCCAGGGGCGTGGGTATAATGCTGCGAAAATCGTTCCCCATGACAATTGACCAGATCCGGACTGATAGCCTGCGAAGATTTGTAGCGACTTTTGTGACATGGGAGGGGTGCAAAATCAACCTTATTTCAGTACACCTTCCGCAAGGCTTGCAAGCTCACGCATTTGCAGACCTCGGGAGTCTCCTTTTGGAGTTGCCGGAGGGCAGACTACTGATCGGAGTCGACTTTAACTCCATTGTCTCTGACTCCCTTGATCGCTGGCCCCACAGGGCCCTAACTCCCTCCCGGATGCAGATCCATAGCTTTCTGGGGGCGCTGGGCCTCGTGGATGTCTGGAGGAGATTACATCCTGTTGAGCAGCAGTACACTTTCTACTCAGGGGCACACGGTAGCATGTCCCTGATTGACTATATCCTGACGTTAGCGCACCAGATGGATAGCATCAAGGAAATACATCATTTAGCCAGGGGAATTTCTGATCATTCACCCATTCTGTGCCGACTGGAGGTGGGCGAGCCCACTGTGGGCAGGATGGCCCCGATTAACCCTTGGTATCTTATGGTTCCCCAGGTCAGTGACAGGATCCAGGGTGACTCTGATCTTTACTTCCAGGAGAATGAGGGGTCAGTAGAATCGCCTGTGACGTTGTGGGAGGCCTATAACGCTGAAATCAAGGGGGTGGCCCTGGCTCAAATCGCGGGTCTACGGAAAGAAAAACACGCAGGCATGACCCACCTGGAAGGTGAGATATTACAATTAGAGGGGACACTTCGGGCGCAAAACTCGGAAGAGATACAGCAGGCTTTACGCATTAAGATCAAGGAATATACTGACTTGGCCTCCAACGCAGCCAAGACACAGCACAGAGCCACACTTAGCAGAATCTACGAGGTCGGAGACAAGGCTGGAAAACTACTGGCCTGGCTAGACCGTAGAGACCAAGCCCACCGCGTGGTGGCTGAGATAGAGACTGAATCCGGGGCCCGACTTACTGCGCCACAAGACATCGCCGACGCCTTCGGCCAGTACTACCAGGCCGTTTACACGTCCCAATCTTCGCACTCGGAAGAGGAGGCATCCTCCTTCCTGAAAGATATCTCGCTCCCGGTACTTACCGAGGATGAACGCTTGGAGCTCGACCAAGAAATAACTAACACGGAGGTCGATAAAGCCATCCATGACTTACGCGGTGGCAAAGCAATGGGCCCCAACGGCTTGCCTATTGAATTGTTTAAACTTACCTCGAGCACGATTGCTCCCTATCTTACAAAAATATTTCGAGAGAGTAAGGCAGCGGGATTATTACCCTCTGACCAGCGACTGGCAACCATCGTGGTTATCCACAAGGAGGGCAAACCAAATAACAGGTGCTCCTCCTACAGACCAATTTCACTGCTAAATGGCGAAGCTAAAGTCTTGGCGAAGGTCCTCGCCTCTCTCTTTTTGAGGGTAATCACACACTTAGTTCACCTGGACCAATCGGGATTTATGCCTGCCAGGAACACCTCCCTCAACCTGCGCAGACTCCATGGAGTACTAGGCCGAGCCACAACAATTAGGGAAGACGCAGTGGTGGTGTCCCTTGATGCAGCCGCGGCATTCGACACCATTGAGTGGCCCTACATGTTTGCAGTGCTTCAGAAACTCGGTCTGGGCCAGGAGTATATTGGGTGGGTTTGGCTGCTTTATCAACAACCGCTGGCCCAGATAGTAGTCAACAACAGAAAATCTTGCACCTTTACACTCAGCAGAGGCACTAGACAGGGCTGTCCCCTGTCCCCACTTCTTTTTGCCATGACCCTTGAGCCACTGGCGATGTGGGTCCGTAGGATCCCCTCATCAGGGGCCTTAAGTGGACTCCAGGCTGAGAGGATCGAATTTCGCTATGTGCGGATGATATTCTGCTCTACCTGGCGTCCCCGGCGGCCTCCCTCAATAGGGTACTGAACATATTTTTGGTGTTTGGCAGGTTCACTGGCTACAAAATAAATTGGACCAAGTCAGTGCTCTACGTCCCACATGGTGTGATGCCCTCGCTTTCCCGGGGATTCCAGATCATTGAAGCTATAGAGGGCTTCAAATACTTGGGGATCTGGGTCTCCAAGGACCCGTCCCGGTTTTACGAGCGCAATCTCCAGCCGCCCCTACTACGTCTCAAAAGTGACGTCTGGCACTGGAAATCGCTCCCTCTGTCCCTCCTGGGATGCGCAGCCCTATTCAAAATGATGTCTCTCCCTAGATTTTTGTACGTATTGCAAAACACTCCACACTACGTCGAGTTGACATACTTTAAGGAACTTAACAGCACCCTACGAGACCTGCTTTGGGAGGGAAAACCACACAGGATTGCCACTCACAAGCTCACACGGGGATGGTTTGACGGGGGAATTGGCCTACCTGATATCAAAAAATATTACTGGGCGTCCCACCTCGCAGCAATCAATCAGTGCACTTACAGACCACAGGGTGACCCTGATTTCAAGATTGACAGGTGGCTCCTGCCTGGAGGGAGCTTTGAAGGGGCGATACACTCACGTTCGGTAAAGCCAGCCTTGTCTGGGCCCACTGGTCATGCGGTACAGGTGTGGAAGGCGGCCACAAAAAGTCTGGGGTGGGAAGACAGGATCACGCTGGCCACACCACTCTGGCACAGCGAGTAACTGGGCAAGTTGATCCACACAAAGGGCTTTGACCGTTGGGACCTTATAGGTATCGTGAGAGTGGGAGACTTGTGGAAAGTGGGCGACATAATTCCCTTCACCCAGCTGCAGACAGAATATGAGCTGGCAGGAACGGAATACTTTAGATATTTGCAAATTAGGCACGCTTTACTTGCAGTACTGCCCAGAGGAGAGTCAATTCCTGAATCCTCCCCTCTTGAGGATAGAGTCTTAGGTGGGGACCTGCCGGAGAAGGCCATATCACTCATTTACAAAAAACTAATTAACAATATGACTGATCCGCTAGTCCGACTGCGGGCGAAATGGGACCACGATGTAGCGGGGCTCAATGACGAAGAATGGCTTGCGGCGATGGCCTCTCCAAGAGAAGTGGCCATTTCCTCTAGGTTCCGATTAGTGCAATTAAAGATTTTGCATAGATCCTATTTGTCAGGACCGTTGCTGGTACGAATGGGCTATTGTACAGAGGGCGGCTGCCCCAGGCACTGTGGGCAAGATGGCACTTTTATCCACACTCTCTGGGAGTATATGCCTATTCAAAGATATTGGGCGGCTATGGTAGGGCGCATGGAAGACGTGTTGGGGCAAAAGATTGACTGTAACATTAAGTTGGCTATCCTGAACGCCTGGGGCCCTACGGATCTGAACTCCAAGGAGCGTATTTGGTTAACTTTGGGTTTGATGGTGGCAAAGCGGAATATTGTGCGATTGTGGAAGGCACGTGACCCGCCACGCTTAGTTGATTGGGGCAAAGACATCGACTGGTGTATGGTCACAGAAAAGACCGTATATGAAGCTAGGGGGTGCCCCACCAAGTGGACGCAGATTTGGTAGAAATGGAACTTGTATAGGGGAGAGATATGTGTGCCCCCGCCGACAAGGGACAATGCTGTCACACAGGATCTCAACACTGTGGCATTGAGATTAGCTCGTTGCTTGACCTCTATTTCATGTGTTTGGTACCTACCCTGGATCGCTGCTATGTTACTATTACTTGTTTATGCTACCCCTTTCTCTTGAATGTCAGGCCCTGATTTCAATAAAAAGAGTTATTAAAAAAAGATTCTGACCCTGACCAGGAAGAGTCTCATGACTTCCATCTGGAGAACTCAAATCCCCCAGAGGACAATCCAGATGGCACAGAGGGTGCCCCAAGAAGTGAGTCTACCTTTGTTCCTCCTGGGAGAGTCCAGAGTAGACCAAGAAGGTCTAAATCCTCCTCTAGAGAATCCAATGCTTCAGGACATTCTATAGGGACCTCTATATCTAGGAAGAGGGACAACTCTTTTGACAGGGAGTACCAGCTGCTTGAACTTGTGAAAGCAAGATCTAGGCTCAGGCAAGACCAGTTGGCCCTTGACAAAGAGTCTCTAGAAATCCAGAAAGCTAGGAAGAAGCTTGGACTAGAGTCCCATGGTGGCAGCAACAGTGTCCCTAGGGTTAGAGAAATGTCTTTTGACCATAGGAACCTGAACAAGATAGTCCCTCCTTACCAGGAGGGGTTGATACCCATAAATGGATCACTGCTTTGGAGAGGGCCTGTAAAGTTCAGAGGGTCTCTCAAGAGCAGTGGGCAGCTATCTTGTGGCTCTCCTTTGCTAACAAAGGTAGAGATAAGCTCCTCACTGTTAGAGAAGAGGATTCTGACAATTGCTCAGTACTGAAGAGTGCTCTCATAGATGGGTTTGGCTTAACTACTGAACAGTATAGGATTAAGTTCAGAGACACCCAGAAGGCACACACCCAGGACTGGGTAATTTTGTAGACAGTGCTATTAAGGCTCTGGAAGGCTGGCTTCATGGAAGCAAGGTACAGGACTACCAAGGATTGTACAATTTTATTATGAGGGAGCAGATCCTTAATAATTGTCAGAACCAGCTTTTGCATCAGTACCTGGTGGACTCTGATCTGACCTCTCCCCAAGAATTTGGAAAGAAGGCAGGCAAATGGGTTCACATTAGGGTCAAGCAGAAAAACCATGGTAATGGAGGTGACCAGAAGAAACAAGATTCTTCTAAATCTCAGGATAAGGGTGGGGACAAAGCCAAATATGAGAAAGAGTCTTCTCAAGGGCCCCAAAAACCTGCATCTGGGGGTGAGTCCCAAAATTCCAAGAAAGGCAAAAAGAAACCTTGGTGTCACTTCTGTAAGGTGTAAGGTGAAGACCCATTGGACAAAAGATGCTGATTGTCCAAAGGCCAAGGCAACTACTCCTACTACCACTGCCCTTAACGCACCTGCTCCCCCTAGCACAAGTAATGGTGGTAGTACATCAAACAAGGGATTAGTGTGATTGTCCTTCATCACTGAGATGGGTTCTGACTTAGTCAGAACACCAGCTCAGGCTGTTTTAGTCTGTGTACATGGCATGGATCTTGCCACCATACTAGTCAGTCCCACTAACTTGGGCAAGTACAGACACCAGCCTGTAATCATTGGAAAAGAAGCAATGGCTTATAGGGATACAGGGGCCAGTGTCACTATGGTGAAAGAGAAACCTGTATCCCCTGACCAGGTCATACTTGGACAAGTGTACCAAGTCACCAACACTAGCAATGTCAGGACTGACCATTCCTTGGCAGTTGTGAATCTCAGCTGGGGAGGGGTAACTGGACCTAAAATGGTTGTGGCATCTCCAGACTTACCTGTGGATTGTTTGCTGGGCAATGATTTAGAAACTTCAGCCTGGTCTGAAGTGGAGTTCAGGACTCAAGCAAAGATGATGGGCATCTTTGCCAGTGTGTTTGCTGTCAACAGGGCTCAGGCCAAACAGCTCACCACTGAAAAAACACTGGATCCTGGAAAGATGGACCAGGTGCTTCCCAAGGGAAGGAGCAGGAAGGGTAAGGAATTGCCCTCCTCCCAAACTCTCAGTGAGTATCAGTCTCCTGAGGGGGATGATCTTAGTCCCTGTGAAGGAACTGTCCCAGAGGAGCTTGGGCCTTATCAGGTAGAGTTCTTGGGGACAGGGGGCCCTTCCAGGGCAGATTTGAGTTTGGAGCAGCAATCCTGCCCCTCTCTTGAAGCCCTCAGACAGCAAAATGCTGCTGAGGGACCAGGGAATATCAGTGGGTCCCATAGGATCTATTGGGAGGATGGACTCTTATATTCTGAGGTTAGAGACCCCAAGCCTGCTACCACTAGGAGGTTGGTAATACCCCAGATGTTTAGAGGTTTCCTACTCCCTAGCACATGATATTTCTCTTGCAGGACGCTTAGGGCAAAGCAAGACTTGGGACAAGCTTGTACCTCACTTTCACTGGCCCCATATGTTTGAAGGCACAAAGGAGTTTTGTCGCTCCTGTGCCACTTGCCAAGCCAGTGGTAAGTCAGGTGGCACCACAAAGGCCCCCTTAATTCCACTTCCAGCGGTTGGGGTTCCCTTTGAGAGGGTAGGGATTGACATTGTTGGTCCCCTGAACCCTCCAACTGCATCTGGGCATAGTAACATACTAGTGGTGGTGGACCATGCCACTAGGTACCCAGAAGCCATTCCCCTTAGGACTACTACAGCTCCTGTAGTGGCTAGGGCCCTCCTGGGAATCTTTTCCAGAGTGGGCTTCCCTAAGGAGGTCTTAACTGACAGAGGTACCAATTTCATGTCAATTTACATCACTGCAATGTGGAAAGAGTGTAGAGTAAACTATAGGTTTACCACACCCTATCATCCACAATGCAATGGGCTTGTTGAAAGGTTCAACAAGACCCTCAAGGGTATGATCATGGGGCTCCCAGAAAAGCTTAGGTGAAAATGGGATGTCCTACTGCCCTGCCTTCTCTTTGCCTACAAAGAGGTTCCTCAGAAGGGGGTTGGCTACAGCCCATTTGAACTTCTGTTTGGACATTCTGTTAGGGGTCCATTGAGTCTAGTGAAGGAAGGTTGGGAGCAACCTCTCAAACCTCCTAAACAGGACATTGTGGATTATGTCCTTGGCCTGCGTTCACGCATGGCTGAGTACATGAAGAAGGCCAGCAAAAACCTGGAGGCCAGCCAAGAACTTCAAAAAGCTTGGC
This sequence comes from Calotriton arnoldi, assembly GCA_963921515.1. Classification (NCBI taxonomy): domain Eukaryota; kingdom Metazoa; phylum Chordata; class Amphibia; order Caudata; family Salamandridae; genus Calotriton; species Calotriton arnoldi. The sequence goes on from CAWUFW010009177.1 coordinate 447,772, forward strand.
ATGACCAAAAGCTGTTTTGTCTGTTTACCATCTTTTACACAAAAAGGAGCTACAGAGGGAAAAACAGATCAGGTCGCCCTCCACTCAAAAATCATAATTATCACCAAAGACCTGCTCTGACCGGGCCAATGAATCCTGTTCACTTCATGAGTGGGAATGGAAGTTTCTTTTCTTCCTCAATAACAACCCTTCCTATTTTATAGGTATTGTCCCAACACAGAATCGCCCTATATTTAGTTATAAAAGAACCGACCAATGAGTCAGCAGTCACTGTGTTCACATAACATACCCTGTACTATAACAGATATACATCACACATAAATGTGAAAAATTGTGAAAACACGAGGTAGCACCTCACGTGCGCACCACCAAGGGAGCTTACTGGTTAATTATCACCAGTCATGCCCACGTTTCTCATCATTGGTTGCTACCTCGCAAATAAAATAAACAAAATCGGTGTCCAGAAACCCAGTGAAAACCAGTGAATATGTGTATACAATAACACACATTGACCCCATGTGAGTAAAATTGAGATAAGCCAACTCAGTTACCAACGAACCACCTTTAATCTCAACTCGAGGGCTTATTCAAATTAAAAGCATACTGCATGTTTGCAGACCATATAAAGTTGGGCCGACATGTTTCATTGCCTGTAAATTGTAATGGCAATTTCTTCAGGGCACGAGGGCCTTATCCACCTTTTCTGGACCCTTATTGTGAACACGCAGTGACTGTTTAAACAAAGAGAAGGTTCATTAAAAGCAGTTCCAGCCAAAGCAGATTTCTCTGCCTATAATTATCCTGTATACAATTGCACCCCCGAATGTATATTTACCCAGTAGCAGCCAAGGCCTCTCGTACCAGCTGACCACCGTGTCACTGAGGGACTAAATACTATTTGTAGCCCTCTTTTATACAAGCGGACACATGCGTTGTCCGTGTGCTGTAAAAACAAACACACGTTAGTATTTTAATATACAACACGTTGCCAATAATCATAGTTTTTATGGCACTCATTATCACTTAGTTTAAGCAATCATGCATACATGGGACTTTACCGAAGTGTCACTAATGACTCACCCACAGACTAATTTATTCACACCAAAAAATTCTTTTTCTTTCTGTCATCAATCGAACGAATGTCACGAGACACCAACCACCGTAGCCTAAAAACGCCCATCCCATTCTGTTACTGAATGTGGATTCAGGCCCCCAATTCATTAACATTTTATGCCATTACAATCGCAAATCATGTAAATAGTCCTCTGAGAATAATCATAGAGGCTCTATGCCCACTCAGCTCTATATGACTCGCAGAGTGAAACTGACATCTGCCCGATAAATCAATTACCCTCCATCTTCTTCACAACATACACGCAGTGCCTCCCGTACTACATTTACAAGTACAGGGACCATTGAATCTCGGTGTCCCTTGTGTATTGCCCGATACTCTTACCGCAATCGTCACCCGACGAGCCTCGTCTCATTCAGATTCAGCGCCCGGAACCCGCAGCCATATTTAAAGTGGAAAATCAACAACGGACATCCGCCTACTTAGCAGGTCACGTGCACAGATACTGCAAAAAATGCGCCATTTTTAAATGGCAAAAATATTCATTACGCCATTATTTGCCAAACACAGCATATTAAAAGTCAGAGAATGAATACTCATATAGAGCGGGTCAATCTCTACAACCCATTCATGTGTCAGTACAAAAACGGTTTTATTTATACCAGCCCGACTGACCAAAAACAGGGTGCCATAATTCACCCTTCACCTAGAATGACAACACTTCATGTCACCAGCTTCAAGAGGGGTACACTTACAGCAGTACCCTATCTTGATAGCTAATCATTTAATGATTATTTCAAAAACGCAAAAGTGTTTTTATTATAGACATGACAAGTGAACAGCCGACAGCCTCAACTTGAAAACATCCCAAGACTATATCCTTTTCGAGAATTGTTAGAGAAGTATAAGAGAAATATCTCTGACACGCGCCCGTCACTGACAGGCAAGGAGCAGTTATTCTTCATCAAAATCAGCGCACTGACTTCCTTAATCACAGACTCACCCTGTTCCATTCTATATAATCATTCAGCCCCATTTGGTCTGCTTTCTCCAAAAAAATCCAACGTGCCTCTCTTTTAGATAGTAATTTCTCCATATTGTATGTGTCCCCCACCACTTTCTCCAATACAACCCAGTTCAAAGATCTGGCGTCGTGATTCTCAATTTTAAAATGTTGTACAAGCCTTGTCGTGAGTTTCCCTGCTCTGATCGTACTGAGATGCTCCTGAATGCGAATCTTAATCTTTCTGGATGTAAGTCCTATGTAATGTAAACCGCATACACACGTTAGCCGGTAAATCACATTGACTGTGTTACAATTGGTAAATTTTGTCAAATGCCAAACCCTGCCATCAAGCAACTTCACATTATTTGTCCTCACCGTAAGATCGCACACAGAACAGGACCCACATGGGTAATGTCCGGCAGGGAGTGTGGATTCTTTGAGGCATGGTTTTGGACGGGAATGCACCAACTTGTCTTTCAAATTACATGCCCTTCTAAAAGCAAATCTAGGTTGAGGCATCTTAAAATCTGTGGTGGTCAATAAGGGCCAATGTTTTCGAATGGCCTGGCGGATCTTACTCGCCAACGGGTCAAAAGTCATAACCACCGGAAGACAATCAGTTTTGGATCTTACATTGGTCTCCAACAACGCACTCGGTGGAGTATTTAAGGCTCTTTTTCTAGTACGCTTCACAATTTGCCTTGGGTACTGTCTCTTCACCAATTTGTCGCACAGCACCTCTGACTGCTGCACAAAGTCATTCGTAGAAGAGCAGTTTCTGCGGTACCGCAAAACTGCCCTACCGGCAAATTATCTCTAAGTGCCCGAGGATGGAATGATTGATAATGCAGAAGTGAATTTCTGTCAGTCGCCTTTTGATGTACCATAGTACAAAGTTTATCATTGCTCACTGCTATGTCCAAGTCCAAAAATACTGCCTTTTTATTACTAAATGCCCAAGTAAACCTGAGACTGCTATCTAATGTATTCAGCCAATTCAAAAATTCTACCAGCACTATCTCAGTGCCAGTCCAAATACATAAGACATCGTCTATATATCGCCTCCAGAGGCGAAGATTCCTCTGGAAGGGATTAGACGGATGAAATATACAATGTTCCTCAAACTGGCCCACATAAATGCAGGCCAGACTGGGCGCGAAAGTCGCGCCCATAGAAGTCCCCGAGACTTGCAAGAATAAATCATTCTTGTAGCTGAAATAATTTCTAGTAAGAGCAATCTCAATACATTGTAAAACAAAAGATTGTGGAGTATCATAAAACCACTCTTGCTCCCCAAGAGCACGCGCTGCTGCCACCAATGTGGCATCCTGGGGTATGCAAGTGTAAAGTGACTCAATATCAATCGTCACCAAAAACTCAGACATAGAGTCAAACTGTAGGTCCTCCAAAATATTGAGGACATCCCTGGTATCCTGGACATACGCGGGTTGTTTTATCACTGACTCCCTTAAAAAGAAATCAGCGAATTGTGACAAGGGCTCAAGAATCGATTGAATACCCGAAACTATCGGGCGACTCGGCGGAGGCCGTTGGGCCTTGTGTATTTTAGGTAATATATAAAACGCCGGGGTTCTTGGTTTAGTATTGATTAAAAAATCTGCTTCTTTAGCAGTGATCAATTTTTCTCTTTTGCATCTCCAACAAGCTGTTTAATAATTTCCTGTAATTCATTCACAGGATCACGGGGTAGCGGGCGATAATTCTCACGCATACATAGCAATCTCATGACTTCTTTCTCATAATCAGTGGTGTTCATAATCACCACCGCGCCCCTTTATCCGCTGATTTTATGGTGATCAAAGAATTCTCTTGTAGACTTTTGATTGCCCGCCAGTCGTCACTACTCATATTCTTATAGATTTGATGCTGCGCGGTACTCTCTAGAGAATTAATCTCTTCTAATACTTTCTGTTCAAAAACACAGACCTCAGGGCCTAGTGTGGAAGAAGGTGGGCAAAAATGTGAAGGCCGATGCAAGTTGGTACAGAATAATGACGGGGGATCCTGTGCTTTGTTAGCAAAAAACTTTTTGAGTTTAATTTTTCTCATAGTTTCTTGGAATTCAATGCGACATCTAAATGAATCATGTACAGGGGTGGGAACAAACCCTAACCCTTTATTCAATACCTGTAGTTCATTTGACGTCAACACATGATCAGACAAATTTACCACAATGTTGTTTATACTGGAGTCCTCCCCTGCTGCGAGTGATTCGAGGTGAGAAGGTTTGCCATGTTCGATCCTGATTCTGTCGTGTGTTTCCTCTGGATCTTTGGCCTCCCCTCTGTAACCCCTCTGACTTTGTCCTAAAAAGAGCGTAACAATGCTCCTAGATCTTCGTTGGATTGCTCTTGCTGATTAAATCTAACCCTGTTAGTTTTGTCAGATTGTGCTCCTACCTCGTCCTCTTCACTAGAAGTATTATCAAACGTCCAATTGTCTGGTGTACGCCTGAATGGTTGTCTTCCTCCCCTTCCCTGGCCACCCCGTTGTCTACGTTCAGTACCTTGATATCTTTGTTCGGGCCCTTGTTGGTAATAACTATCCTCAGTGTAAGGGAAAGCCCATGCGTGGGTAAAACGTTCAAGATTACGTTTTAAACCTTTTATCTTTTGATTAATCATATAATTTTTATAGTCAGAGAGGTCCTCTTGAATCCTTGCTAACTGCTCCTTCGTATCAGCAAGAGTAGTGTCTCTTTTATACTCTCCTCCAAGTCAACAATCTCTTTAAGGAGTTCCTCACTGAGCCTCTTAGCAGTATTAATAATCAGAATCAACCAGTCGCGGGTACATTTATTGGCAATATAACTCCAATCAACCCGAAACTGGCTGTCTTCCAAAAAAATCCTCGGTTCAATCCGCACCAATAAATTGGCTGGGGCTGCACCTGCTCTCAGATATTCTGTCATCAACGCCCCATGCAGGGCTATCCTTACTTGTTTTTCTTAATAGTACTCAATTTCTCCCATTCCTCCCTAGCTGATGTAGAACTTGCTAGCGATGTATCGGGAAAAAGTGATGGACCTGACAAAATGGCAGCTATCTGGTCATCTGAAAAGGCTAGACAGTGTTTAGCCATCCTATATACTCTCAACCTTTATAGAAGCTCCTGATACAATATCTATTAGGCTGGTATAAGTAAAGGGATACTCTACAAACAACTCTCTCAAAAATGAGTTGTTTATTAGACATGAATACTCTGCAAATGACTGGAACATGCAAGATCTATTTTCAAAAAGCTCTCACGGCTGAGCCGCCGTACACAATCTTTTACACAAAAAGGAGCTACAGAGGGAAAAACAGATCAGGTCGCCCTCCACTCAAAAATCATAATTATCACCAAAGACCTGCTCTGACCGGGCCAACGAATCCTGTTCACTTCATGAGTGGGAATGGAAGTTTCTTTTCTTCCTCAATAACAACCCTTCCTATTTTATAGGTATTGTCCCAACACAGAATCGCCCTATATTTAGTTATAAAAGAACCGACCAATGAGTCAGCAGTCACTGTGTTCACATAACATACCCTGTACTATAACAGATATACATCACACATAAATGTGAAAAAATTGTGAAAACACGAGGTAGCACCTCACGTGCGCACCACCAAGGGAGCTTACTGGTTAATTATCACCAGTCATGCCCACGTTTCTCATCATTGGTTGCTACCTCGCAAATAAAATAAACAAAATCGATGTCCAGAAACCCAGTGAAAACCAGTGAATATGTGTATACAATAACACACATTGACCCCATGTGAGTAAAATTGAGATAAGCCAACTCAGTTACCAACGAACCACCTTTAATCTCAACTCGAGGGCTTATTCAAATTAAAAGCATACTGCATGTTTGCAGACCATATAAAGTTGGGCCGACATGTTTCATTGCCTGTAAATTGTAATGGCAATTTCTTCAGGGCACGAGGGCCTTATCCACCTTTTCTGGACCCTTATTGTGAACACGCAGTGACTGTTTAAACAAAGAGAAGGTTCATTAAAAGCAGTTCCAGCCAAAGCAGATTTCTCTGCCTATAATTATCCTGTATACAATTGCACCCCCGAATGTATATTTACCCAGTAGCAGCCAAGGCCTCTCGTACCAGCTGACCACCGTGTCACTGAGGGACTAAATACTATTTGTAGCCCTCTTTTATACAAGCGGACACATGCGTTGTCCGTGTGCTGTAAAAACAAACACACGTTAGTATTTTAATATACAACACGTTGCCAATAATCATAGTTTTTATGGCACTCATTATCACTTAGTTTAAGCAATCATGCATACATGGGACTTTACCGAAGTGTCACTAATGACTCACGCACAGACTAATTTATTCACACCAAAAAATTCTTTTTCTTTCTGTCATCAATCGAACGAATGTCACGAGACACCAACCACCGTAGCCTAAAAAACGCCCATCCCATTCTGTTACTGAATGTGGATTCAGGCCCCCCAATTCATTAACATTTTATGCCATTACAATCGCAAATCATGTAAATAGTCCTCTGAGAATAATCATAGAGGCTCTATGCCCACTCAGCTCTATATGACTCGCAGAGTGAAACTGACATCTGCCCGATAAATCAATTACCCTCCATCTTCTTCACAACATACACGCAGTGCCTCCCGTACTACATTTACAAGTACAGGGACCATTGAATCTCGGTGTCCCTTGTGTATTGCCCGATACTCTTACCGCAATCGTCACCCGACGAGCCTCGTCTCATTCAGATTCAGCGCCCGGAACCCGCAGCCATATTTAAAGCGGAAAATCAACAACGGACATCCGCCTACTTAGCAGGTCACGTGCACAGATACTGCAAAAAATGCGCCATCTTTAAATGGCAAAAATATTCATTACGCCATTATTTGCCAAACACAGCATATTAAAAGTCAGAGAATGAATACTCATATAGAGCGGGTCAATCTCTACAACCCATTCATGTGTCAGTACAAAAACGGTTTTATTTATACCAGCCCGACTGACCAAAAACAGGGTGCCATAATTCACCCTTCACCTAGAATGACAACACTTCATGTCACCAGCTTCAAGAGGGGTACACTTACAGCAGTACCCTATCTTGATAGCTAATCATTTAATGATTATTTCAAAAACGCAAAAGTGTTTTTATTATAGACATGACAAGTGAACAGCCGACAGCCTCAACTTGAAAACATCCCAAGACTATATCCTTTTCGAGAATTGTTAGAGAAGTATAAGAGAAATATCTCTGACACGCGCCCGTCACTGACAGGCAAGGAGCAGTTATTCTTCATCAAAATCAGCGCACTGACTTCCTTAATCACAGACTCACCCTGTTCCATTCTATATAATCATTCAGCCCCATTTGGTCTGCTTTCTCCAAAAAAATCCAACGTGCCTCTCTTTTAGATAGTAATTTCTCCATATTGTATGTGTCCCCCACCACTTTCTCCAATACAACCCAGTTCAAAGATCCAAATAGGAAGGGTTGTTATTGAGGAAGAAAAGAAACTTCCATTCCCACTCATGAAGTGAACAGGATTCGTTGGCCCGGTCAGAGCAGGTCTTTGGTGATAATTATGATTGTCTGTTTACCAGCCAGGCCAGAAAGTGTGGGTGTTGGAGCCTGTGGCCCCAGCAGCTCTCCAAGTCAGTGGAGTGGCCCCCACACCATCCTTGAACAGAAAGGTGAGGTCACCTACCTGGTGGTCCTAGGTACTCCAAGACGTCCCCATAGGTTACTTCATGTGAATCGCCTAAAACCTTTAGTTGACAGGGCTGACATGGGCTGGCTCATGGCATCTGATGAGGGACAGGAGGAAGAGAGTGACCCTCTCACTGATCTCCTCTCTGATAACCCTGATGATGGATCAGTAGATGGAGTAGCCTTGGAAGGCAGCCTCACTGATCAACAGCAGACTGATAGCAGGCAAGTCCTCAATCAGTACAGACATATGTTCTCCCTGACACCCAGTCAAACCACCTGGTGTACACATGAAGTGGACACAGGTGACAGTCTGCCTGTGAAGAATAAGATCTACAGGCAGCCTGACCATGTCAGGCAGTGCATCAGGACAGAGGTCCAAAAGATGCTGGAATTGGGGGTCATTGAGCCTTCCTGTAGTCCTTGTGCCAAAACCTCACACCAAGGGTGGAAAAAGAGAGATGAGGTTTTGTGTAGACTACAGAGGACTCAAAGAAGTCACTAGGACTGATGCTCAACCAATTCCCGGGGCAGATGAACTCAGAGATACTTTGGCCTCAGCCAAGTTTCTGAGTACATTTAACCTGACAGCTGGCTACTGACAAATCAGACTAGCTGAAGATGCCAAGACAAAAACAGCATTCTGAACCCCTTGTGGGCATTATCAATTTATAGTGATGCCCTTTGGTTTGAAGAATGCACCTGCCGTATTTCAGAGGCTGGTGAATAAAGACTTAACAGGTCTGGAAGCCTATAGTCCAGCATATCTAGATGATATAGCTGTCTTTAGCTTCACCTGGGAAGATCACCTGGTCCTCCTCAGAAATGTCTTGGAGTCCCTGCAAAAGGTAGGCCTCACTATCAAGGCCAGTGAATGCCAGATAGGGAAGAGCAAGGTTGTGTACTTGGGCCACCTGGTAGGTGGAGGCCAGGTTCAACCCTTGGAGAGGAAAATCCAGACCATTGTGGACTGGGTTGCTCCTACTACCAAGACTCAGGTCAGAGCTTTCTTGGGCCTGGCTGGGTACTACAGAAGATTTGTGAAGGGATATGGGTCCATTGTGACTCCCCTGAATGATCTGACATCAAAAAGAATGCCCAAGAAAGTTCAGTGGACAGTAAGCTGTCAAAAGGCATTTGATGACCTAAAGCAGGACATGCACACTGCTACCATCCTGCAAAGTCCTGACTACTCCCAAATGTCCGTTGTCCAGACAGATGCATCTGAGATAGGGCTAGGGGCTGTGTTATTACAACTTAATACAGAGGGTAAGGATCAACCGGTAGCTTTTATCAGCAGAAGGTTGACCCCCAGGAAAAAACATTAGTCAGCCATTGAGAGGGAAGCCTTTGCTGTGGTCTGGGCCCTGAAGAAGCTGAGGCCATGCCTGTTTGGCACTCACTTCATTGTTCAGACAGACCACAAGCCTCTCTTATGGCTTAAACAGATGAAGGGTGAAAATCCCAAACTTTTGAGGTGGTCCATTTCCCTACAGGGGACGGATTATATAGTGGAACATAGATCTGGGAGTAACCATGTCAATGTAGATGGACTCTCCAGATATTTCCACTTAGAAAATGAAGACTCAACCGGGCAAGGTTAGTCTCATCTCCTTACGTTTGGAAGTGTGAAATAGGAAAGTTGGATCTTATTTTATGGTTATCCCCACTTTTTGCTTGATGTAATGCTGTTTTTGACTAGTCTGACTGGGATCCTGATAATCAGGACCCCAGTCTCTCTGCTTTCTCCCCTAAATTGTTACGGCAAGTACTTAGGTACATTCTAGATTGGATACTGGGGTACTCTTATCAGTCCCTAGTATATGGTACTCAGGTACCGAGGGCATAGGTACCCCAGAGGTCCCCCCATAGGCTGAAGCATGTATTATGCCGCCTATGGGAGACCATTCAAACTATCACCACAGGCCTGCCATTGCAGCCTGTGTAAGCTGGTGCTAGTACCACTTACGAAATATATAGCTTTCCCTATAACTAAGGTCACTGCACTTAAAACCTATAAGTCACCCCTACAGCAGGCCTTTTCAATCCTGAAGGCAGGGTGCTTGGTTCTAAGTGTGAGGGTGCCCCTGCATGAGCAGGACACCCCTACAGCCTTCGGAGTCCATTCTCCTGAGTTGTAAGTGAGACAGCCATATAACATATAGAGGGGCACCGCCTCATTAAGCAATGACCATCTCAAAACTGGCTGTAACGAACCCTGTTGTGTTTGGTATCAAACATGTTGGAATCATACCCCCACACCAAAAATGGTGTGGGAGGTATGATTCCAAGCAATGTAAAGGCCCTCCGTTAGGTCCTCAGTGCTCCTGGTCCCAGTCTTCCAGACACGGACAGCAAACTATGGCTGCTGCCGATGTTAGAATTGAAATGTATTAGTACCATATTACTCGTATTTTATTCGATACTATGTTAGCATTTATGTATCTAATTCATTATATATTCTCGCTGTATGCATATGGAATCAGAAAGTGCAGATGTTATGTTAGTTAGGTTTGCATCTGTGCCACCATTTTAGTTCTCGAAGACGCCATTTTGTATTATAATCGAAACTGTTACTTGATCATTTACGAGAAATGGTCCTTGGTAAGTTTTGTTTCTTCAATGTCGAATCTTGCGCATTAACGCATGCCTTTTCTGTTACATAGAGGCCTTCTCCCACCTGTCTAGTAGGGAGGATAAACCAGACGACCTTGGGCAGTAGATAGCTTGTGCCAGGCTGCGGTATTGAAACTTGTGCTCTGTAACCCCATTGTATTACGAAAGCTACCAGTATTTTTCCATAGTAGGCGGGTCTTTGTGGGCTCCGCAACCTACATAATGTAACTTTATGTTCGTTAGAGGCCATCCCTCGTCAGCCATCATAGGAGGCTGGTCAGATTGGACTCCACTGCAGTGTACCCTGTGAATAAACTAGTTTGCTTGTGTTCTCTACTGCGTCACCGACTCTTCATTGAATGGAAGGCTAGAGGAGGTCGAGAGAGACCCGGGTGGCCCTAATCGGGTCACTTCCTTCAGTTGGTGCCCGAACAGGGACCCCACCAGGTGACCCATCCTGCCCGTAGTCGGGTTGTGGGGTCGGGGTTGTGTCCGGTCGGATGGGCGGATCGGGGATCCCCATATGATAGAGCTTGGTTCTCGCGGCTGCCCCACCTGTCTGATCGGGCGGCTCCTCGTCTAGTGGTCATCTTGGCTGGGGTCCTGAAAAGGCAAAACCCTTGGATCTGACCGTTTGGTCCGAAAAGTCGGCAGTGGAGAATCATTATGTTTGACCTGTGTGCACCAGGTGAGTTCATTGTGATTTTTGGTAAGAGCGGCGCCGTCTTGATTAACTTGGTGGGTCTGTGGACCCTTGTGATACGGAGCTTTTGTGAATGTTCTGCCAGGCCACTTGTTGAATTTGGCTTATTCTTGAAAAGGCTGGTGCTAGAGCCTATCTTGTCTTGGTGCAGTTTACAGACTGTTTTTGAGAGCTCTTTGTTTGTGTGTGTTTTTATTGCGTGTGTGTTGATTGAGTGGATAGTGAATGTGTCTGATGCCAAGATGTCTTGTTGGAGTAAATTGTGGTGCTTGGGGTGTAGCTGTTGCTCTGTTGAGCATCGACTGGAGGAAAGGCAGCCTGCACCTCCAGAAGGCACTCCGAGTTTTGAGATGTATGTGAAGCACGGTATTGGCCCTATTATGTTTCGTACATTATGGCACAAGTATACGAGGGACAATGCTGAGCTTCAGTGGCCACTGGATGGTACTTTTGATGAACAAAAATTGAATTATTTGCAGGACAAATTATTCGCTAGAAGAAGTAGACAGTCGATGTTTGACACTTTGCAGGTATGGCAGAAGGAAGCTAAGCAGAGGCGTATACGAGCCGAGAAGGAGTCTAGGAAGAAGGCGATGCAAACAGTGGTTCAGAAAGCAGTAGCTTATGATAGAGAACAAACACAAAAGGGTATTTAGTGTGCAGATAGGAAGTTTTGATTACAATGTAATAAGTCTTATGTTGTTCGAGAAGATGAGGAACCTTTTGTGGAGGATCTGCTGGAAACTCGCCCCCCACCTCCCTATGCCCGCAGAGAATATATACTGTTGTTCCATCGTCTCAGTCCTCCGTTGTTTTTTTGCCTTCCTCTGTAGTGTTGTCTAGTGTTGGGACACCAGTGCGAGGGTCAGATGGAGGGAATTGGGCGGCAGCACGGGAGCGAATGGAGCGGGTATTGATTCGATCTGATGTAGGTGAAGAGGAGAAAAGGATGGTTGCAAATCAGGCAGCACAATGGGAGTCCGATTTATAGTGTGGAGGATATATGGACTGTGATGAAAGATTTTGATCCGTTTGTACAACAGCATGCCCTTCAGCATATGTTGGCTACATTGATTAGTTTGTGGGAACAGTGTATTGGAGGCACAGATCCTCAAATTATTTATGATATTCGAGATTGTGTACATTCAGCTGGTATGGCCCCTGCAGACGTTCTTGGTAATGTTGGGATGCTACTCGGTTATCGAGAACGATTACATCACCATACTCCGACTAGTGTGTCCCAATTTCTGATGAGGGAGGTGCATCCTATTTTTCAGCATGAGATTCATCCTGAGATTCCAGAGCAGCGTAACCAGAGGGGAGATGTGGTTCAACAGCGGGTGGCGGCTCATTTTCAGAAGCAGTGGGTTTATACCCCGTGGAAGAGAAGTGAGGTGTTAGCTCTTAAGAGTCAGTTACCAAATCCTAGGAAAACCCCTACGGCGTATTATAAAGAGTTAACAGAGGCCGCCTCCTCGTCAGTTATGACATTAGCAGATATTGAGATGTTTTTCGGGCTGTTAGTGCCGGTGGACATATGGAGGCAGGTGCATACGCAGGATCATAGGGTGGAATTGGGTGGCTCTTGGGATGAGATTAAGGCATGGGATAAGGAGCGAAAGCCCGGTGAAAAACCCAGGGCTGAGATTCTGGCTTTGCCAAGTCGTATTATTACTTATATGCATTCTCTTATCCCACCTAGACGAGTAGATTGGGACAAGCTGACGGCGTCAAAAGAAAGAGGAAAGTATGTCTGATTTTTTTACTCGGTTTGAAGGGGTGTTCTTGGATTTCAGCGGACAGGATTTGTCAGTTGAAGGTGGTGTTTATTTGTTAATAGGTTTGTCACAAATTTGCTTCCGGAGAGTGCAGATCGGTTGCAGGCTTCAGAGAGCACTTGGACTACCTCTTCCCCTTCGGTGATATTGAGTATGGCACAGTACTATGAGCATTGAGAAAATGAGGAAAAGGACAAGGTGGAAAAGAAGAGTAAGGATTTGAAAACGAGGGTGTTGCTACAGCAGGTTGCAAGAGGGTCTGGGAGGGGAAGGGGCACTGGTCCGGCTCAAAGGTCACGGGGTGCTGGTAGAGGTGGTGCACCCCTAGTGCCGAATCAGTGTGCATATTGTAAAAAGGAAGGACATTGGCAAAGCGAGTGTCCAGATTTGTTACAGAAAATTGCAGTACCTAGAGGGCGGGGTTCGAGTGGAAGGGGCCGTTATGAGGTTGGTCGGGATGAGGCTCAAGCAGATGCATCCTCGGGGGATCGTTCTGATCAGAACTATTTTGATGACCCCCGGGGAAGGCAGTACTATCATGATGATTATCACATGGGTGACGCTGCAGGGATGTCCTATGGTTAGGACAGCCAGGCACAGGGAAAGAGACCAGTCCAAATTTCTGTGGATCAGCGTGGTCCTTATGCTACAGCAGATTTGTATGGTTCGGCACAGAAATCTTTGGTGGATACAGGTGCAATGAATAGCTGTTTCTCATTCGCTGGTCCCCGGGGCAGCCCTGTCTGGCCGTAATAATGTTTCGGTAGGTTTTTCAGGCACACCGATTGTGAGCCCCATTTCCAAACCTCTTGCTTTGACTGTTAGTCCTTTTACTGTGGATTCTCCATTTTTGTTAATGGCGAATTGTGGGGAAAATTTATTAGGATTGGATTTGTTGAAAAAGTTATATGCAACCATTTATTGTTCCCCAGATGGTGTTCACATGACTCTTGGACTTAATGTGGTTAGCGCAAAACAGTGTTTGGCAAAGGATGCACCACTTCCTGTTGAATTCAAAGATGTGCCATCCTCATTGTGGGCCACAGAGGATACGGATGTGGGGTTGCTACAGATACCACCGGTTTCCATAAAGGTCAAGGAGAACGCTGTGCTCCCCTGTATCCCCCGGTATAAAATATCACAAGCTGGGGAACAGGCTTTGATGCAGATTATACAGGACCTGATTAAATCAGGGGTGGTTGAGGAGACAGTAGCGAATGTATGCAATAGCCTCATTCTCCCTATTCTTAAGAAGGCACCCTTGGATTCCCCTGAAGCACATCCTGATGTTTATCATTTTGTGATTGATCTCCAGGAAATTAATAAGATTGTAGTTCCTCAGTTCCCGGTGGTCCCAGATATTACTGTTCTCTGGACGATGATTCCTTCCACAGCAAAATTCTTTTCTGTGATTGATTTGAAAATGCTTTTTTTAGTATCCTTATTCATCCAGACAGTAGGTATCTTTTCGGATTTGCCTTGGCTGGTAGGAGCTTCCAATTCTGTCGAGCTCCTCAGGGGTACACTCAAAGTCCCAGTATTTACAGTCAGGCTTTGAAAAGTCAATTGGACTCTCTCTCTCTTCCCGCAGGTAATGTATTACTGCAGGACATGGATGACATTTTGATAGCCTCCGATACCAAAGAGGGTTGTCGGGATGCTACGGTTAAATTATTGAAGCATTTGGCAAACAAGTGGCATAAAGTGTCCCTTTCCAAATTCCAATATTGTCAACAGCAGGTCACCTATTTAGGTCACCTGCTGTCGAAGGAGGGTCAGAGGCTGACACCTGAACGAGTTGATGCTATTGTTAAGATGCCTATCCCTGTGACTCAGAGGGATGTGCGTGCCTTTATAGGCATCACCTCGTATTGTCGACACTGGATACCCGCTTATTCTTAATTAATACAGCCCTTGCTTTGCCTAACAACTAAAGATGTGCATGAACCCTTGCCCTGGACGCATGAATGCCAGCATGCTTTTGAGCAATTGAGAGTTGCACTTTGCTCTGCACCTGTGCTTGGTACGCCTGATTATAAGAAGCCTTTCGTGATGTATTTACACGAAATGGCTGGGTGTGCACTTTCGGTGTTAAATCAAGCCTTTGGAGGTAAGCAGAGGCCGTGTGCTTATTTTCCTGCTACGCTTGACCCTGTCACCAGAGCCCTCCCGAGTTGTTTAAGAGCCGCCGCGGCTGCGGCGCTCTCTATTCGACAATCGACAGGGCTCGTTCTTAATCATGATCTTACAGTAATGGTACCTCATGCTGTGGATGTAATTTTGAACAAGACAAAGACGCAGCACCTTACTAGTGCTCGTCTGACCGGTTATGAATTGACTTTATTTGCACCTCATATTACTATTAAAAGATGTGCCATTCTGAACCCAGTCACCTTACTACCCCTCCCTTCGGAAGATGAAGACCTAGATGTCCATGATTGTTTGTTCCGTACAGAAGAAGAGACGAAGGGACGGGTAGACTTGACTGATGTTCCCTTATCTGACCCACAAGGGGAACTATATGTCGATGGTTCTTGTTTTAAATTGTCAGATGGAACTACTACAGCGGCGTACGCTATTACCACGCTGAGCACTGTAGTCAAGACATTACGTATTCCTTACCAATCTGCTCAAGCTGTGGAGTTGATAGCTCTTGTGCGAGCATGTGAATTGAGTGAAGGACTGACTGTCAATATCTACACTGACAGCCAGTATGCCTTTGGGGTGGCCCATAATTTTGGATGCCTCTGGGCAGAGAGAGGATTCTTGACTTCACATGGTACTAAGATTCAGAACGGTCCACTGATAGAAACACTTTTGACAGCTTTGACCCTTCCCAAACGATTGGCAATAGTGAAGTGTAGTGCCCATAAAGCAATCACTGACGATGTAGGGAAAGGAAATGCCTTTGCAGATCCGACAGCAAAAGTGACAGCCAAGTCAAAAATGACGAAAATGTTTGTGGCAGGACCTGCTAGATGGGTACCAGATGTTACCATGCTTGAAAATTCACTAGAAAGTGTCAGGGAAATACAGAGTGAGGTAACAGTTGAGGAGTTGGCAGTATGGCAGGAGAGTACAGGGCGTTTAGATGAAGAAGGGTGCTGGACTGATAAAACCGAGAAGCAGAGATGGATGTTGCCTGATGCATATGTATTTCCCGTAGTTACAATGGCACATGGTCCGGCTCATATTAGCGCAAAGGGAATCTGTAGGCTATTGGATCCTGTGTGGCAACATGGCAACATCCCAAAGTTTGCTGCTCATCTCGTGAAGCATTGTATGAGTTGTATGAAGCACAATCCTGGAAAGGGTACCCCTACACCTCCTGGTAATTTTGCGCCACCTTCTCTCCCTTTTGAGGTACTCCAGATGGACTATATTGAGATGCAGTGAGTTAATAATATGAAATATGTGCTAGTGGTTGTTTGTGCATTTAGTAAATGGATTGAGGCCTACCCAACGAAAGAAAATACAGCCATGGCGACGGCGAAGGCTCGTATTAAAGAGTTTTTCCCACGCTACGGTTTGCCCCGTTTGATTTGGAGTGACAACGGAAGTCACTTTAATGCAAAAGTGATCCAATTGGTGTGCGATGGTCTGCACATCAAGCAAAAATTTCAAGCAGCAAATCATCCCCAGTCAGCAGGTTTGGTTGAGAAGTACAATGGTACTCTCAAGCTAAAACTGGCTAAGATTAAGGAAAGTACTGGGTTGCAATGGCCAGATGCATTACCCCTTGCTCTATTGTCCACCAGAATGACAGCCCATTCTAGAGCATAATTATCGCCATATGAGGTGGTCTTTGGCCGTCCCACAAATGTGTGGGGCGTCCCTAGACCGAAAAGGTTTTCTGAAATTGATTATCCTTTGTTAGTAGATTATTTATATGATCTTACTAAAAGTTTACGTTCTATTCATCAACAGATACATGAAGCTTTGCCTCCAGCACCAGAGGGGCCCGGGCATACCATACAGCCTGGAGACTACATCCTCATTAAGAATTTCCAGAGACGAGATGGCTTGGAACCCAGATGGAAAGGACCATATTTGGTCCTTATCACAACAAGGATGGCCGTGAGAGTGGACGTTCGGAAGCATTGGGTCCATACCTCTCATTGCTGACGAGTGCCGCTCCCCCTCCCCTACAATGGATGGGTTCGCGAGGGGATAGGGGACCACAAGACGGAGAAGGTTCCACGTTTTGTTCCCTTTTCTGACGCCCAGTTGACTTGGGCGCACACGGAGGAAGAGAGTGAGGCGATTCTGAACGAGGCAGTTCCCCCAGAAATTAAGGCTGCCCAGGCTTCTTCTTCACCCGACCCACAGGAGCCTGAGCCTCGCTCTCCTACACCCCCTGAATTTCAGATTCTTCTACAAGATGAGACAGTGCCTGGAGTTGCAAGGTATGATTTGTGTCCTCGACGGAAGGATAGTGCACCAAAAGAGAAGTAAGTGTAGCAGGGATGGATTTCTTAGATAAGATTAGTAAAACGCCTTTTGTTTTTGCTTTTCCCTGTTAGACTAGGGATCAGAAAATTGGTGCACTGCCTGTGACAGGATAAGTTGAGGGTTTTTTTCCAAGGAGGGAGAGTGCCCTATCTTGAGGACAGTGAACATTTGCTGATGAGTGTGGCTCCACCGTACAGTGCTCAATAGCACCATCAAGGATTGAACAATAGAAGCCTGCCAGGGAGGCTTGTAACGGACCCTGAATTTTTTCTCAACGTTTTATATTTTTCCTTTTTTTGTGTGTCCTTTCCATCATTGGTTCCATTATGTGACGTCTCTTTCTCTGGTGATTCTATTTGTAAAAATACATAGTAAAAATGTATCTATTTGGTCGTCCTATTGTAGAAGATGAGCAGCCTTTTGTTGCACTGCGACCGGGGCAGTTTGGTTTTGATTGGTTGCTCAGAAAGAAGGTGTTCTGTGATATTTTTATATTACTAGTGGGAGGGGGGATATTCTGGGTTCTGGAGTGTTCTGGTGATACACCATTGTGTGCTTTATATCGGATTGTCTCTTCAGATCGTAGCAAACGAGATATACAAAGTAATGTTTTCTTGGATGCGCACAGGAGGTTTTTCGAAGATAACACAGCTTGTTATCCCACTGATTCTGTTACAGGTTTATGGACTGCTTACCCATTATCATTGATGAATTATACATATGTTCGTCCTCCCCATTTTGTAGTGGCAAGGGGTGAATTTGGTATGGATATCCTGGCCCTTGTTTGTATTACAGAAAACCCAGAGGGACAGGGTACCCAGGTTGCATGCCTGAAATGTATTGCAATAATTTGTATATTGATAAAAGAAACATTACTCTGACAGGTTGGCATTATCAAGATCTGACAGTCACTCAAGAGGCAGGTATTTATCCTGCGTGTTGCCCAATAATAAATAGTACTGATGCTTATTTCTACCTAAATTGCTCCGGATAGATGGTGTACAAAAATATATTGCGTTTAGGAAAGAAGGATGACCCTAGTATGAAGGTATGAATACTAGATATGCTCCATTGGATTATCAAGGTCCGCTTTATGCACACCCAGGTTTTTATTTTTTGTCAAACGGCACCTATTCTAATATATACAACGGCACAGAGGATGTGGCCCTGGGAATGGTGTTACCTCTTGGAGTACCTTGCAAGTATAGTAAACGACATACAAAATGGCTGAAAAGAACGCTGACCAAGGAATTTTGTGAGGGAGTTACCGATTTGGAAGTCAACAATTACAGTAATGGTACCACTTTTGGATATATACTTTCCTCTATTATCACATTTGGTGGCACTCCCATGGCCAGGGGTGAATGAGCTAGAGAGTATTTTGGGTGCAAACTGCAGATTCTGTCCAATTCTACAGTGGCAGCTTTACGTGACATCACCACCCAGTTAGAAAGTATGCGCATATACTCTGAGCAGACGAGATATGCGGTCGATTTTATTTTAGCCAAGAGCGTTGGTGCATGCACAATAATAGGAGAGCATTGTGTGGTTGGTATCACGAATATGGAGAGAACTATCACTCAACATATTTTAGACATTTTGGAAAATGTTCGAGGAATGGAGAGCGGTAAGTGGAGCTGGTCATTATTTGGTGGTTGGGGTTGGATTCTAGAAAAGGTGATATATTTCATTGTCCTTTTAATCTGTTGCTGTGTTTTGGTTCAGTGTCTTCCTTTATGCTGCTCATACTGTGCTACTTATCTTTCTCCCAAAAGGATTTCAGTTCACGACACTAATGCAAAGATAATGCTTCAAAAGGAGCTTGATAGTATTATGCAAATAGATGAGGGTGTTTTTGGGTCAACTACTTCTCTTGCAGGTTCTGTTCCTGATGTTCCTTGTATTAATAATGTTTAGTGTTATTTCCTTCCATATGTTTGGTTATGCATATATACGTATATACATCCGCACTTGACCTATTATTACCTGTCTTTCTATATTTTCTCTACTTTTAGAATTGTAAAGACCTTTACCTGATAGCATGAATAAAGGTGTCTGTATTAGCTTATAAATGTTAAAAGGAGGGTCTGTTAGAATTGAAATGTTTTAGTACCATATTACTCGTATTTTATTTGATACTATGTTAGCATTTATGTAGCTAATTCATTATATATTCTCGCTGTATGCATACGTAATCAGAAAGTGCAGATGTTATGTTAGTTAGGTTGACATCTGTGCCACCATTTTAGTTCTCGAAGACGCCATTTTGTATTATAATCGAAACTGTTACTTGATCATTTACGAGAAATTGTCCTTGGTAAGTTTCGTTTCTTCAATGTCGAATCTTGCTCATTAACGCATGCCTTTTCTGTTACATAGAGGCCTTCTCCCACCTGTCTAGTAGGGAGGATAAACCAGACGACCTTGGGCAGTAGATAGATGTGCCAGGCTGCGGAATTGAAACTTGTGCTCTGTACCCCCGTTGTATTACGACAGCAACCAGTATTTTTCCATAGTAGGCGGGTGTTTGTGGGCTCCGCAACCTACATAATGTAACTTTATGTTCGTTAGAGGCAGTCCCTCGTCAGCCATCACAGGAGGCTGGTCAGTTTGGACTCCACTGCAGTGTACCTTGTGAGTAAACTAGTTTGCTTGTGTTCTCTACTGGGTCACCGACTCTTCATTGAATGGAAGGCTAGGGGAGGTCGAGAGTGACCCGGGCGGCCCTAATCGGGTCACTTCCTTCACCGACCAGAAACACGATTCTGCCCTCCTGCTGCTGAGCCAAGCTCGAGCAGCGGACGGCAGAACAATTGGCATCTTGTCACAGGGAGGTGTGACCAACTCCCAGAGAGGGGTTAGTGTATTGGGGCAGGGTGGGAGCGCTTGCCAGCACCACATAGTCTGCATGCAGGGCACATTTGGTGCCCTCCATGCATAGTCCAGTTCAAACCAGTTCAGGGAGCCATTGGCTCCCGCTGTGGTGCAAAACTGGACAAAGGACAGGGGAGTAACCTCCCCCTTATCCAGCCCCTCCTAAGGGAGGGACCCCTGTATTGTCCCAACCCTTTCCTTAGGGTACTTAAGGGCTTACCTGTGGGTGGGTCCCTAGATTCATCGTGGGACTCAATACAATTCAGACACCACTTCAACTTCGACGATCTGGGCACTCTGGACTGCGCTGGACTTCGCTTTGGGCATCAAGGCTACAACTCGGAAGACTCCTGCTGCTCCTGATCTCTTCGCCCTGCTCGTCTGCTGCAATGTCTGTGCCTGTGCTCAAACATTAACCCATCCAGGGCCTGTGGACATCCAAGACACCTGAAGGAATCTCCCTTGAAGTGAAGGAGTCACTTCTCTGCATCTGAAGGCGCCGCAACTAAGCTGACCGGTCTGCTGATCCTGGGCTCCTACGGACTCCGGAAGGCTCAGCAACACAGGTGGTGATTCTTCACATCCATCGAGGCCTGCCCTGTCCTCTCACCAAGTTTGGGGCCAGTATCCCTCATCGGAGAAGCAGGAACCGAACCCCTGTGCACCTTGCCAACTTGCAGTTGCAAAGGCTTGTTGGCATCCTTCCACCAAGATCTTCAGGCTCCCAGTAGCCTCAACCTCAAGCATCTCCAGTGACTAAGATCTTCATCCTACCGCATCACTTGCACCGTGGGCCTGCATCTTTGGTGAGCTGCTTGAGGTCCTCTGCAACTCCAGTGCCTCCTGCCTGTGGTTCCTCTTGAGGATCACTTTTGTATTCTTTTGGACTCCCCTGATTTCTCGGGCCTTTCCTGACTCGCCTGCATGTGGTGAGTCGCCTGGACCTTGCTGGTGCCGACATTGCACCTTCTTCTACTTCCACGTTGGTTTCAGTTGCCAAAGCTTGTTGGTGCTCCCGCCGGACACCGACCCCTCAACTCTAGACATCTGACATGGGACAGCTCGTGTATGGCTCCTGGTCTTCCACAGCATCACCTGGTCCAAACAGCTGCAGTTCCAAGGTCACCGTCAACTCTTTTACAGCACCTGACATTTACAGCACCTGACATTTGTTTTCTGTGCCTCCTGGTCACTTCCAAGTGGCATAGACTCTGTCCCCTCTGCTTTCAGGTACTGCTCGACTTGAATCCACCTTTGGGTTCCACCAGACACTTTCACCTTCTCCAGCAGCAGCACTTTCCTGAAGTCCTCCATTGGGTTCGACGGCGGTTTCTGATGCCACTTCACACCTCTGCAGCCGGCTCCCCTGGGGCAGGTATCCTGGGTCCTAAGGTATCCATGGGTGAGGTGGCTCTCCAACCTTCTGTCTTCCACTGGGTTTTTTCAGGGTCCACTGGGAAGGGTCCTTCTTCTTTAAAATTGAAACCAGGACTTACACGTTGATTTGTACGGAGAACGCATTCGTTTTCTCACACTGTACACGACCTCCGTGGGGCTCCTAGATACTCACCATGGGTGGTTCCTTGGGTCCCAGGCACTTCTACGTCCTCTGAGTATTGTCTTGACTCGCTCGAATTGTGGTTTGCAAACCACTATTTTAGTATATGGTTTGGCTTCCCCATGGTGACCACTGTTTTTTCTGTGCTACTTACCTGTTTCTGTTGCAAAGTATTGTGTATATCTCTGGCTAGGAGATATCTAACAGTGTTAGTGAGTGTGTTATAATAAATACACATTTTTATAAACACACTGTGTGGTTCTTTTTCATTTAATCTACACCTATAAAATTGTATACTGGTAAAACAAGCTGCTTTGCACTCCTTCTGGACTAAGCCTGAAGGCTGCTCTCCACAGCTACCACTTAGAGAGCTTTCTAATGTTGTCTAAGACCACTAACATCACCATAAGGGTTGTCTGGATCAGTGCAAGGTGTCCACCTAAATAAGTGTACATCATATACTGAGCCAGCCTCTCACAACTTACCTGTAACATTTGGGTTTTCCAGTGAATTTCCATGGTTTTTGAAGTAGCAATGGAGTTTGCAGAATGTTGTGGAAAGGGGGTGGCTCCTCTGACCAGGTCTCAAGAATCCTGTTGTGTAGGACTTACAGAAAGTACCAGGAGGAATTCTTGGTCCCCAAGGTCCTTTAACATCCAAAAGAACTTTATTCCCCAACCAGCAGTGTGCCAGGAGGTGTGTTTACAGAGTGCTGGAGAAAGGGGCATGGCCTTCAAAGACCTCTTAGCAAACTGACTGAGTGGGACTTGCTGGAGGTAACAGGAGGGATAGTTGTCCCCCAAATTCATTCAAAGGCCAAGGGGAATCCCCCAACTAATACTATGCTAGGAGGCGCGTTTGCAGAGTGGTGGAGAAAGGACGTCCTTGATGATTGCCTGTATGATTCTTTGAGTGCCATTGCCAAGAACACACTGCGAATACCCGGTGTTTGTAACAAAGTGTAAAACACATATGTAGACATATTTTGCGTAAGGTTTCAGTGTGGCTATTTAGTAAGATACTGTTGGACTTGGCCCTTTTGGCAGGTTCACCCCTAAACTTTTTGCCTGTCTCCTAGCCTTTTCCCTGTGTAGTGTTGGTGGTTTTAGGCCTCTGCGCACTTTAGCACTGTGTCCCAGTGTAAAGTGCGTGCGCACTCTGAGTGCGTGTGGTGAGATGGGCCTGCCCTCCCATAGGAATGCATGGGGGATATGTGTGTCCATGGTAATTCCTGGTGTGAGAGGAGTGCAGGGGCGAGTTTAGTATGTGCGAACTCGTGAGAATAAATGCTGCACAATGGTGTGCGCAGATTTATTAGGACTGGTGTAGAAATGCCACTTTTAGAAGTTGGCATTTATGTGTGCTCTGTGTCAGCCTGCCTGATGTGAATTGCATGTCTGGCTTGTGAGTGACAGGGGCTGGGAGGTGTGTGTGGCTCCAGGAGGGGCAGGGTGAGTCAGCGCAGGGCTGAATAGAGAGATCTGCATCTAGATGGGAGGGAGGAGTTGCACCTGGGACCTGAATAGGGTTGTGCCTTCCCTCCCCAATGCTGGCTCCGCCCCCTGTGGTGCTTCTGATGTCCCTAGCCTACCCTCTGAAAGGGAAGAGGAGCTTGGGCAAAACAAAGTGCTCCAAAGCTCCCCCAAACCAGTTGCATCTGGTTTTTCCCCCAGCCCTGTGCTGTGTCACAAAAGAAAAAAGGCATATAAATATAGGGGCTGTGACCCCATAAAAAAGGTTCTGTTGAGCTGTTCCTGTGCTGAGGGGGGCCTGCTGCTGAGCTCCAGGAGGAACCGCCACAAGGGACTGCATCCCTGCTGGAGGGCCCTGTGAGCTGGCCTGCCTGGGCCCAGCCTTGTGCCCCTAAAAATCTTTGCTGTTGGAGCTGGGGCTCCTAGCGCCTCGTGAGCGCTCTGATTTTCATTGCCTGAGGACGAGGGCGTGTGAGCCCTGCAGCACTGAGGTGCATCGTCCCGGAGAGGGAATCCCGGCATAGGGATTCCCTGAGTTGCTACAAGGAGAGCGGGTGCCCACCCCGTATTGTGCCTGCCGAGCGGGAGCCTACCCCGCTTTATGAATATTTTAAAGGTGGGTGCCCACCCCACATTGTGGTGTCTTTAGAGCGGGTGCCCGCCCCGCTCTATGCTTTTATCTGGAGGCGGGTGCCCACCCCGCATTGCACCCGAGATCGCCGCGGAAAACAGAAGACAGGCAAGTTGCCTGGTTGTGGGCGGGCCGACCGGAAGCTGACAGGGCCGCCCAATCGCAGCATGGCTGCAGCGGAAGTCAGGCTGTGGTAGCCTGGACGTGGGCGGGGCTCCCGGGAGCTGGAGGGAGCCACGCGTGAGGCCGCAGAGATCGCCGGTGGTCGAGAAGGAGACAGAGCCTCGCAGGCTTCCCCCCCCCCGGTGATTGCATCCTTCTTGGTGACACGAGAGGCGAGCCCGCACCAGACGACCGGAGGAGACCCAGGAGGGCCCGGTGAGTGGGGCTGCCTGGGGAGCGAGAGCGAGGCACATTGCCGGTGCCTGTTTATCTGAGCGGACCCGCAAGAGGGCGGGCCGCTCCAGCGAAGGGGGCATTTTCTTCTTCATGGCACCCGGAGGAGCCCGGTGATTGGGGCTCCCCAGGCACTATTAGTGCCAGTGCTAAGTCGTAGTTGGGACCGATCGAGGGTTCCCAGGGCACCGTAGTGCCAAGGCATTTCCCTCAGCTGCCCCGCCTGACAGTGGGCAGCTGCAACGTTTGGCCCAGATCCTTTTAGAAGTCCCGGAGTGGGACTTGGGGGCATTTCTTTTGAGGTCAGAGGGCACAGTGAGTGCCAGTACCCACAGTGATCTGCACAGCTGCACCGCAATTAGCGGCAGCTGCAACGTTTAGGTCAGTCCATTGCTAAGAGTCCCAGTGGGGACCCAGGAGGCACAGTGGTGCCAGCGCAATTGCGCGCTTGTGACTCTGCTGCATTGGCAGCTACGCCCTGACTATTGGGACATAGGGCATTGGAGCCCTGTGAGAAGGCCAGTTGGCCAGGGGGGCCGTGCTAGGTTGTTAGGGCGCCAGGCTCTACATGGGATTTATGTGGTGCGCTGGAACTGTGATTTATGCACCCTGGTTTATACCTCTACTGTGGTCTAGGTGAGGAGGTTACTTTCTACTGTGATTTATGCCCCTAGCGTGATTCAGGATTAGGAGGTTATTGCGTAATGTGATTTATGCTGATGAGGTGGGCCTAATAGGTTTTATGCCCAATGTGATAATGCTAAGGTCATTATTGTGCCAGTAGTGACTGGCTGTGTTTTATATGTACTTACCTTTTCTGATGGTTCTGACCGTGGCCCGATTGGCCGGTCCTGTATATAATCCCCTGTAAATACTGCCTAGTGCCAGTTGGTACAGTGTACCTTGTGTGATTATATTCTAATGTGTTTTTATAATACAAAGGCTATTTTTATATAACCTTGTGTGGAGTCTCCTTTTGTGGTGTGCCTAGTGTGTTGCTGCTGAGTTGGTATTGCGCAAGCGCTTTACACATTGCCTCCGGGATAAGCCTGACTGCTCGTGCCAAGCTACCAAGGGGGTGAGCAGGGGTTATCGTCGGCGTGTAACTCCCTCGCCCTGACTAGAGTGGTGGTCTCTGCCTGGCTTTGGCGCAAGCCTTAGCCAACCAGAGATCCCATTTCTAACATTGGTTGTCAGCGGTGGGAATAGGACTTGCGTTTGCGCAGTACCACAGCGACAACTGGTTGCACTATGTGAGAAGTTGGCCTGGCATATGCTGTCCACTAATTATAGTGGGCACCTTGCACCAGTCCAAACAACCCCTTATTGGAGATAGGTTAAAGACAACCTTTATTGAAAGCTATCCTAGTGGTAGCTATGGAGAGCAGCCTTCAGGCTAAGTCTTGAAGGAATGTAAAGCAGCTTGTTTTACCAGTCTATAATCTCTTGAGTGACCAAATGAAAGAGGACCACACCAGGTATATATTCAAAATATATGTATTTATTACTAAACACACCCCTCTAGTCTCTTTATGAGGCTAGAGTTCGAAGTACATAAATTATAAGTTAGTTATCTACAGTGATAGCACAAATACACGTTTGAGCCCCAGGGGCGTACCAAACCATATACCAATAAAGTGGTATAAGAACCACGACTGAGCTAGACACAAGGCCTAGAGCCTGTAGAAGTGCTTGGACCACAAGGAACCACCCAAGGCAGTGACACAGGGGACCCATGGGGGACGCGTGCAGTTTATGAACACAGCCGCGAACCGCCGTTAACTTCTATGGGGAAAGTCGCGATTAGAATTTAAAAGAAAAGGGACACTTAGAGGAGGACTTGGAGCAAACCCTTTGAGAACTAGGCTGTTCTAGTGTCAATACCCACGGGAGCACCGGAGTACTTGAGTTACCTCACCCAGGGGAGCCGGGTGCGTAGGTGTCTTTCGGGGTCGGGTTTCGTCGTCGCTTTCAATGGCGATCTGCTGCAAAGTGCTGCTGGCGGCCAAGTCGAAAGTGTTCGGGTGGACCCAAAGGTGGATCGAAGATCTGAAGAACCTGAAAGCAGAGGGGACAGAGTCTGGGTCACTAGCCAGTGACCAGGAAGGCGATGAGCAGATGCCCACCGATGTTGAGTGCTTCAGGTAGGTTGACGGTCGTCTTGACTCTTCAGCCACGACGTCCAGGAGGCGTCGACGACAACCAGGAGCTGGATTCGAGCTGTCCCACGACGTCTGTCGATTGCAGGGGTGTCGGCGACCGGATTGGACGCAACAAGCCTTGGCAACGGCAAGTCTCGTGGAAATGGAAGAAGGACGATGTTGCAGACCAGCAAGGTCTGGGGGACTCACCCAGCGAGGATAAGTCAGGGCACACCTGGAGCAACCAGGGAGCCCAAGCAGAAAAAGATTGGCCTTCGGGAGGGCCTAATAGCCAACGGACTAGCGACTGCGAAGGAGCCTCGAGACGATGCACGTGGAGTTGGCTCACAGGACACTCGTGGAGTGGAGGCCAGTGATCTTCGGTGCAGTTGGTGCTGGAGGCTGCGGCTGAGCCCAAAGCACGACTTCGTGGGAGACCCAGAAGAGGATGCACTTGCAAATGCGTTTGGTGTCCAGGGGTCACGGTTCCACGTTACCCATGACAGCTATGGGCCTCAGCTTTGCTGGGGACTCAGGGCAGCCTCGGAGAAGTCTGGAAATCTACCTCTGGTGATGCAAAGACTTCAGCGTCCGACGGGAGCTTCAGCGATGCAGACCGGACAATTGCTTCTTTGGTGCCTGCCAAGCAGGGGAGTCACTCCTTGACCCCAAGGGAGATTCTTCAGTCCTCTAATCTTGAAGTAGAGCGTCGAAGGTCCAGGATTCTGTGTCAGAGTTTTGTCCAGGTTAATCTAAAGTCCTAAGGACTGGGGTTCCCTACTTATACTAAGGTAGGGGGTTGGACATACTCTGTGGCCCCACGTATGGGAGGGTCAGGGCAGAGGGGTGGTTACACCCCTTTCCCTTTGTCCAGTTTCGCGCCAGAGAAGGGGCTGGAAGCCCCTGAGCCGGTTTGAACTGGGGTATGCACAGGGACACCAAGTGTGCCCCCAGTGCAGGACTTCAAAGCACCCGAGAGTGCTCCCGCCCAGCCCCAATACACACTATCCTGTCTGGGGAGGTGGTCACACCTCCCTGGGACAGGAAACCTATTGTCCAGGCCTCCCCTGCCAGAGTTTCGGTCAGCAGCCGGAGGCCAGATTCGTGTCTGTGGCAGCGGCTTCCATTTTGTGATGCCAGGGCTCTGGAAAGTCAGTACCGGGTATACCGGTGTGTACATGTCTTTCCCTCTAGAAGGGTGGAATGCTACCCCCGCCACCAGAACTGGCGGGGGGGGGTAGTATTCCAAGATGTTTGACACCAAACACGACATGTTTCCGTGCAGCCATCCCAAAGTTAGCATTTAACGCGAGGTTATAATGCGCTTAAGAGTATATGGTCGGGCTGCACTACAACCAGCATCAGAGAAGGGTCTCCAAACGCTGCAGAGGGGCCCAGCTCATGCAGGGGCACCCTCTCACATAGGAACCACGCACTCTGCCTTCAGGATTGATAAGGCCTGCCATAGGAGTGACTTATAGGTTTATATGTGTGTATGTATGTAGTGATATAGGTAGCCTATATCACAGTAAGGGGTGCATGCACCACCTTACCCAGGCTGCAGTAGCAGACCTGTGGTGTCAGTTTGGATGGCCTTCCAGGGGTGGCACAATACATGCTGCAGCCCCTGGTAGGCCTCTGAGGTACCTATGCCCTGGGTACATAGTATACCATATACTAGGGACTTATAAGGGCACTCCAGATTCCAATCAGAGATGTGCCTAAGGCACATGGAAACCATTTTATAGAGGAAGCAGATAGACTGGGGCCCTGAATAGCAGGATCCCAGTCCAACTAAGTCATAAACCAGCAAAACACCAGGAAAAAAGTGGGGGCAACCATATAGTCAGATTCCACCTTCCTACATAACCCCCCAAACGAAAGGAGATAAGGCTAACCTTGGCCAGTTGAGCCTTTATTGACTAAGTGGCCATATAAGGAAGCACCTGCACTAGCATGGTTGCCCCCTATCTTATGGTCCACTAAGCCATCCCTCACCCTAAGGGTATGAGAGGGTCTCCACCATGGGGAGTTACTACCTGTTGTGTGCCTTGGTAAAGTACAAGGCTGGTGAGGTGTCTGAGTAGGGAAGTGAGGCCCTAGGAAGGTTGGTCTCAGCTTCCTCAGATCACTGGTCACCATGTATGCCTGTCTTTCCATGACTGAGTTGCACTTTGCTCTAAGGGTCAACCTTTGGCTGCCTACAGCTGGGGGTTGGGTCCCTTTGGATGGACCACTTGAGGGACATGGCAGGTTTGGAACCTTTTGGTCCCAGGTTTGCCCTTGCCTAACAGAGTCCTTCTGGGGAGGTCCCTACACAAAGGTATGGGGGATCCCTCAGTGTGTTGAGGAATTTTCACCTGGCTAGGGCTACTAGCCTGGGTGCCCCTAATCTGCTGATGGGGGTTCCTCTGGACAGGGGGCCCTGGGGGTCCACTGACCTCCCTGACCTCTGCAGCCCTGGGCTGACTGAGGCAGGGTAGAGAGGGGCAGGTTACCTGCTCCAGACTGGGTACCACCTTGGAAGGGTCCTCTGCCATCAGGGGTGGGGCCAGGCCAGGCCTGACTACCTCTGGGGCAGTTCCTTCACTAGGGGTAGGGTCAGTTCCCTGAGGAGGCTGACCCTTACCTACTGTCTGGAGGGAAGAAGACTTTTCTTCAACCCTTGTGCTCTCTTTTGGGGGAGAGTGGGCCATTCTTCCAGGCTCCATCTCTCCAAAGTTTCCCTGGGCTGGGGCTGTGGCCATCACAGCCCCACTAACTTTACAGGGACGCCCAGCATTCTCAGATGGGTTTGGTGTTCAACTTCAGCCCAGGCTGAAATTTCCAGATCATTGCCCATCAGGCAATCTACAGGCAAGGTTGGGGACACTGCCACTCTTTTTGTGCCTGTGACCCCTTCCCAGCTGAGATTGACTATGGCCATGGGGTGATCTGTTCTGACACCATCAATGTTGGTCACCTGGTATTTAAACTCAGGTAAAAGCTGGTGAGGGGGACTAGGTTCCCTGCCACCATGGTGACACTAGCCCCTGTGTCCCTAATTGCCACAGCTTTCTGACCATTAATTATTGGCTCCAGTCTGTACCTGCCCAATGCATTGGGACCCATGGTAAAGGTGGCAAATCCTACACCACCATCAGAGTCAGAGGAGTCTGTTGAGGGGGTCCTGTCTAAACTAGGGCCCACCTCTGTTCCTCTTGCAAAAGCACCTAACTTTTTGGGTACACTACTCCCAACTGGAGGATTACTCCTGGTAGTACCAGGAGGGGTGGTAGTAGTTGTTGGAGGAACATTTTCTTTATTGCCAATCCTGGGGCAACTGGGATCAGTTTTCCAGTGTCCAGGCTTTTTACAGACATGGCAATAGGGTTTCTTTTCAGGAGAGGAAGGAGTTTGGGACCCACCCCCAGAAGAGGACTTTTGGGGCCCTGTAGTGGATTTATCCTTAGATTTATCCCCACCTTTCTCTTGGGACTTGGTAGAATCTTTCTTCTGGTCACCACCCTGATTCTTAGTCTTTACTCTGGTTCTGACCCATTTGTCTGCCTTCTTTCCCAATTCTTGGGGAGAGGTCAGATGAGAGTCCACCAGGTACTGGTGTAAAGCTGGTTTTGACAATTATTAAGGATCTGCTCCCTCATAATCAAATTGTACAATCCTAAAAAGTCATGCACCTTGTTGCCATGTATCCAACCTTCCAGAGCCTTAGTAGCACAATCTACAAAATCAACCCAGTCTTGAGTCTGAGCCTTTTGGGTGTCTCTGAACTTCAACCTATACTGTTCAGTGGTTAGGCCAAACCCATCTATCAGAGCACTCTTCAAGACTTTGTAATTGTCAGCATCCTCCTCTCTAACAGTGAGGAGCTTGTCTCTACCTTTGTCTGCAAAGGAGAGCCACAAGATTGCTGCCCACTGCTCCTGAGGGACCCTCTGTACTTTACAGGCCCTCTCTAGAGCAGTTATCCATTTGTGGATGTCATCCCCACTCTGGTAGGGAGGGACAATCTTGCTCAGGTTTCTCTGGTCATAAGACCTTTCCCTATCTTTGGGGAAACTGCTGCCACCATGGGACTCTAGTCCCAACTTTTGTCTCTCTCTATAGAGATCTAGGGACTCCTGTCTATAGCCAATTGCTGTTTTCTGAGTTCAAGCTGAGTTTGCTCATACTGAATCAGTCTCTTTCTCCTCTCATGAGAGGATTCCCTCCTATGAGAGGAGACAGAGGTCCCTATTGAGGTGTCAGAGTGGTTAGACTCCTGAGAAGGAGACCTAGACCTTCTGGGCACACTCAGAACTCTTCCTGGGGGGACAAAGGGGAGGTCAGTATGATCCTCCCCCTCCTCCTCCTCCACAGGAGGAATTGGGTTTTCCAGGACAAGGGCATTTTCACCTTCCTGGCCAGTTTCAGAGGGGGGGGGCTGGGTTTCTTCACCCCTGACCCCTTCTTCATCTTCTGCCCCACTCTCTTTGCCTACCCATCAGACCCTAGGGGCCTGCTGAGATCATCAGCTAGTAACACCTCCCTGAGGTGTTGGGTGCTGGCACTTTTGCCTGCCTTCAACTTCCTAGTATTGCATAATGCTCTCAATTCCAAGAATGGGAGTTTATCATACTTGGAGGAAGAAGCCCACTGGCTTCTGGCAAGGACTCACTGGGTCCTGGCTTTGAAGACATTACTAGTGAGGTGTGGTGTATGCACTACCTACTCTAGTGTGGCCTACTAAACTCTCTTGAGTTGTAGAAAGGGTGTGCTATCCCTTAACACACAACTCTAAGTTCAGTAGAACTTACTGTATTACTAAGCTTGATTTATATGTACCTTAGGTACCCTTAGTGGTTTTCAGTTGATCAATTCAATTGAGATTATCTGGTAAAACAATAGCAAGCTGGAATCCCACACGCTGCACACCAATGTGAGAAGTTGGCCTGGCATATGCTGTCCACTAATTATAGTGGGCACCTTGCACCAGTCCAAACAACCCCTTATTGGAGATAGGTTAAAGACAACCTTTATTGAAAGCTATCCTAGTGGTAGCTATGGAGAGCAGCCTTCAGGCTAAGTCTTGAAGGAATGTAAAGCAGCTTGTTTTACCAGTCTATAATCTCTTGAGTGACCAAATGACAGAGGACCACACCAGGTATATATTCAAAATATATGTATTTATTACTAAACACACCCCTCTAGTCTCTTTATGAGGCTAGAGTTCGAAGTACATAAATTATAAGTTAGTTATCTACAGTAATAGCACAAATACACGTTTGAGCCCTAGGGGCGTACCAAACCATATACCAATAAAGTGGTATAAGAACCACGACTGAGCTAGACACAAGGCCTAGAGCCTGTAGAAGTGCTTGGACCACAAGGAACCACCCAAGGCAGTGACACAGGGGACCCACGGGGGATGCGTGCAGTGTATGAACACAGCCGCGAACCGCCGTTAACTTCTATGGGGAAAGTCGCGATTAGAATTTAAAAGAAAAGGGACACTTAGAGGAGGACTTGGAGCAAACCCTTTGAGAACTAGGCTGTTCTAGTGTCAATACCCATGGGAGCACCGGAGTACTCGAGTTACCTCACCCAGGGGAGCCGGGTGCATAGGTGTCTTTCGGGGTCGGGTTTCGTCGTCGCTTTCAATGGCGATCTGCTGCAAAGTGCTGCTGGCGGCCAAGTCGAAAGTGTTCGGGTGGATCCAAAGGTGGATCGAAGATCTGAAGAACCTGAAAGCAGAGGGGACAGAGTCTGGGTCACTAGCCAGTGACCAGGAAGGCGATGAGCAGATGCCCACCGATGTCGAGTGCTTCAGGTAGGTTGACGGTTGACTTGACTCTTCAGCCACGAGGTCCAGGAGGTGTCGACGACAACCAGGAGCTGGATTCGAGCTGTCCCATGATGTCTGTCAATTGCAGGGGTATCGGCGACCGGATTGGACCCAACAAGCCTTGGCAAAGGTAAGTCTCGTGGAAATAGAAGAAGGACGATGTTGCAGACCAGCAAGGTCTGGGGGACTCACCCAGCGAGGATAAGTCAGGGCACACCTGGAGCAACCAGGAAGCCCAAGCAGAAAAAGATTGGCCTTCGGGAGGGCCTACTAACCAACGGACTAGCGACCGCAAAGGAGCCTCGAGACGATGCACGTGGAGCTGGCTCACAGGACACTCGTGGAGTGGAGGCCAGTGATCTTCAGTGCAGTTGGTGCTGGAGGCTGGGGCTACTCGGGGCCCAAAGCACGACTTTGTGGGAGACCCAGAAGAGGATGCACTTGCAAATGCGTTTGGTGTCCAGGGGTCATGGTTCCACGTTACCCACGACAGCTACGGGCCTCAGCTTTGCTGGGGACTCAGGGCAGCCTCGGGGAAGTCTGGAAATCCACCTCTGGTGATGCAAAGACTTCGGCGTCCGACGGGAGCTTCAGCGATACAGACCAGACAATTGCTTCTTTGGTGCCTGCCAAGTAGGGGAGTCACTCCTTGACCCCAAGGGAGATTCTTCAGTCCTCTAATCTTGAAGTAGAGTGTCGAAGGTCCAGGATTCTGTGTCAGAGTTTCGTCCAGGTTAATCTAAAGTCCTAAGGACTGGGGTCCCCTACTTATACTAAGGTAGGGGGTTGGACATACTCTGTGGCCCCACCTATGGGAGGGTCAGGGCAGAGGGGTGGTTACACCCCTTTCCCTTTGTCCAGTTTTGCGCGAGAGCAGGGGCTGGAAGCCCCTGAGCCGGTTTGAACTGGGGTATGCACAGGGACACCAAGTGTGCCCCCAGTGCAGGACTTCAAAGCACCCGAGAGTGCTCCCGCCCAGCCCCAATACACACTATCCTGTCTGGGGAGGTGGTCACACCTCCCTGGGACAGGAAACCTATTGTCCAGGCCTCCCCTGCCGGAGTTTCGGTCAGCAGCAGGAGGCCAGACTCGTGTCTGTGGCAGCGAAATCCATTTTGTGATGCCAGGGCTCTGGAAAGTCAGTACCGGGTATACCGGTGTGTACATGTCTTTCCCTCTAGAAGGGTGGAATGCTACCCCCGCCGCCAGAACTGGCGGGGGGGTAGTATTCCAAGATGTTTGACACCAAACACGACACGTTTCCGTGCAGCCATCCCAAAGTTAGCATTTAACGCGAGGTTATAATGCGCTTAAGAGTATATGGTCGGGCTGCACTACAAAAAGCATCAGAGAAGGGTCTCCAAATGCTGCAGAGGGGCCCAGCTCATGCAGGGGCACCCTCTCACATAGGAACCACGCACTCTGCCTTCAGGATTGATAAGGCCTGCCATAGGAGTGACTTATAGGTTTATATGTGTGTATGTATGTAGTGATATAGGTAGCCTATATCACAGTAAGGGGTGCATGCACCACCTTACCTAGGCTGCAGTAGCAGACCTGTGGTGTCAGTTTGGATGGCCTTCCAGGGGTGGCACAATACATGCTGCAGCCCCTGGTAGGCCTCTGAGGTACCTATGCCCTGGGTACATAGTATACCATATACTAGGGACTTATAAGGGCACTCCAGATTCCAATCAGAGATGTGCCTAAGGCACATGGAAACCATTTTATAGAGGAAGCAGATAGACTGGGGCCCTGAATAGCAGGATCCCAGTCCAACTAAGTCATAAACCAGCAAAACACCAGGAAAAAAGTGGGGGCAACCATATAGTCAGATTCCACCTTCCTACACACTACAAACTCTGCATTTAGATAATCACGTGTTTGGGGATTATTGTTTCTGAGTTTTAGTTATTTTATTCTTCTCCTAAAAAGTGTCATTTGTAAATTGTGTACTCTTGCTTCAGCTCAGAAACCTAGGTCTCCTGTGTTGCACGTGTCCCTGAGCGTCCTGCCAAAATGGAGTCTGCTTTTAATTTTTGTGGTCTGTTTAGATACAGCATGTGGGAGTTGGTGGATTTCTGTAAGGAGAGAGACATAGCAGTGAGTGGGTCAGACACCCAGTCAAAACTGAGGGACAACCTGATCCAATGGCAAAAGGATGAATGGAACTGTGATCGCAATGAGGAGAAGAGGGCCCTGGCCGCACGCCAAGAGGGTGGTGGGTCTGAGGGGAGCCCTGAGGAGTCTGAAGAGGAGGAAGAAAGTGACAGGACAGGGACGCCAGTAGATAGTGAGGACCCCATGGATAGGGAGTCCCTTGCTGGGTCCAGTGTCGGGGGCAGTGCCCCATCCCTTTCCCTGTCCCCAGAGGAGTGGGTGGATATGAGGGAAGAAAGGGAGCATCAGCTGGCTTTGGAGAAGCTCAGGTTAGAGCATGCCAGGGAGATAGCGCAGCTGAGTGTGGAGGAGAAAAATCTAGAGACCGAGAGGGTCCTAGCACAGGAGAGGATGGCGGAGGCTGAGAGGGCCTTCACCAAGGAGAAATTAGCTCTTGGTACGTCCTCTGAGTGTAGTTTTAGTTGTCTGGATTCACCAGTGAGGGTGGGATCCAGTGGTGGCAGCAATATGGAGTCCAGTGCAGGAAGTCCCATTCCCAGTTCCCAGAATATGGTACTTGGCTCCCAGGAAGAGGAGTACAGGTTGAAGTTCAGGGGCAGTAGGAAACTGTCTCACCAGTCTTGGGGGAGGTTTGTGGATGACTGTAATGATGCACTGAGTGACTGGGTAAAGTGTACCACGGAACAGGATTTTAAAGGACTGTTCAATCTGGTTATTAAAGAGCACCTGCTCAGTTGTTGTTTTCCAGGGTTGCGCCAACACCTGTTGGAGTGTGAGCACCCTGATCCATGGGATCTTGCATGGGAAGCAGACCCCTGGGTGGTGGCCTGAGGTTCTGAAGAGGCATTGGGGAGTGATCCCAAAAGTAGTGGCTCAGGTATCTTCCCGTCCTGTATTGGGGAAGAGGTTCAGTGTAGCCCAGCTAGGTCCCAGTGTAGTGGGAGGGGTGTAGGGGCTCACGTCCTGTCTCAGTGGAGTAGGTGCCCGAAACCCAGTCTCAGAACCTGGATGGTTTCTTCAGGGAACACCAGGTTGGGAGCCTAGGCTGTCCTGTTAGTCCATTTGAGGAGGATCTCCTAGTGTCTGGAGAACCTGGAGCATCTGTAAATAGAGCTCCAGTGGTTCTGGTGTCTGGCAGTGCCTCTCCAGTTGGGAGGGTACAGAAGTCCGGATTGAGGGGTGAGAGGGGGATGTGTTCCCCAGTGGAAGAACCAGTGGGTCAGGGGCCAGCCAGAAGGGCTGAGTCTCCTAGAAGTGACCATGGTGACACCACTTCTGTCGTGGGGGATCTCTGCGCACTGTCAGATGGACAGGGGTCGGGAGGTCTGCGCCACGCAGACTGTCACGCAACACATGAGTCATGTGTTACCCTCGGGGGGCTGCTGTGTGCGCCCCCGGAAGTCCTGGTGTGCCAGGCAAATGCTCAGCCGTGGCGTTCAGCCCCAAGGTTGGGAGGCCAGGTTCAGGATCCGCCTGACCTGGAGGAAAGGACATCTGTAACCAGTGTCCTGACCGGTTCATCTGCCAGGGGTACCGCTCCAGTTGGGAGGGTGCAGAACTCTGGAAGGGGGTGCAGAGGGAGGGAGACCTCGCCTCTGACCCCGGTGCAACCTGAGGGTTTAGACCCTAGGTTGGGAGACCAGTTGTTGGAGAGAGGTCCTGAACTGGTGGGAGAGTTGTGTTCTGAGGGTGCTTCTCCAAGGAGGAGAGGGCGGAACCCTAGAAAGAGAGGTAGGGGGAGGAGAGCCTCACTCGTGACTTCTGGTCCGCCTGAGGGTGCAGACCCTAGGCTGGAAGATCAGTGGCAGTCTAGACCTGCCCTGATGAAGGGAAGAGTGGAGAATGGCTACTATGTACCAGGGGTTACTACCCCCCACTCTGTGAATGGGCAAGGACCAGTGGCATCTGGGTGGCCTAGGGCCTGGTCCTGGCCGCGGACAGCTAGGGAGTACCAGTGGGGTAGCCCAGTTGCTCCGGACAGCTTTTTCAGAAGGAACCACATGGGTTCACCGTGGCGTAGAACAGGAGGGTGTCCCTGCAGTTGCGGGCCCGCGTCCGTGTTCTATCGCCCCAAGCAGGGAAGCCCATCACAGTGGTGATTGGTCTGCCCTGCGTTTTGGCTGGAAGGGGGTTGTGTTGGACTTTTGGCAGGTTCACCCCTAAACTTTTTGCCTGTCTCCTAGCCTTTTCCCTGTGTAGTGTTGGTGGTTTTAGGCCTCTGCGCACTTTAGCACTGTGTCCCAGTGTAAAGTGCGTGCGCACTCTGAGTGCGTGTGGTGAGATGGGCCTGCCCTCCCATAGGAATGCATGGGGGATATGTGTGTCCATGGTAGTTCCTGGTGTGAGAGGAGTGCAGGGGCGAGTTTAGTATGTGCGAACTCGTGAGAATAAATGCTGCGCAATGGTGTGCGCAGATTTATTAGGACTGGTGTAGAAATGCCACTTTTAGAAGTTGGCATTTATGTATGCTCTGTGTCTGCCTGCCTGATGTGAATTGCATGTCTGGCTTGTGAGTGACAGGGGCTGGGAGGTGTGTGTGGCTCCAGGAGGGGCAGGGTGAGTCAGCGCAGGGCTGAATAGAGAGATCTGCATCTAGATGGGAGGGAGGAGTTGCACCTGGGACCTGAATAGGGTTGTGCCTTCCCTCCCCAATGCTGGCTCCGCCCCCTGTGGTGCATCTGATGTCCCTAGCCTACCCTCTGAAAGGGAAGAGGAGCTTCAATCAATCAATCACGGCATTTATAGAGCGCGCTACTCACCCAGGAGGGTCTCAAGGCGCTGGGGGAGGGGGTAAGTTACTGCTCGAACAGCCAGGTCTTGAGCTGCTTCCTGAAGGAGAGATGGTCCTGGGTTCGCCGAAGGTGAGTGGGGAGGGAGTTCCAGGTCTTGGCTGCCAGGTAGGAGAAGGATCTTCCTCCGGCGGTGGTTCTGCAGATGCGTGGTACGGTGGCGAGGGCGTGGCTGGTTGATCGTAGCTCGCGGGTGGGCGTGTAGAAGGTCATGCGGTCGTTGAGGTACTTTGGGCCCAGGTCGTGGAGGGCCTTCTGTGCGTGGGTGAGGAGTCTGAACGTGATTCTCTTGCTGACGGGGAGCCAGTGCAGGTCTTTCAGGTGTCCGGTGATGTGGCTGTGTCGGGGGATGTCCAGGATGAGTCGTGCGGAGGCGTTCTGGATGCGCTGGAGTCTTTTTTGAAGTTTGGCTGTGGTTCCGGCGTAGAGGGTGTTCCCATAGTCCAGTCGGCTGGTGACGAGTGCCTGGGTGACGGTCTTCCTGGTTTCAGTGGGGATCCATCTGAAGATCTTGCGGAGCATGCGCAGGGTGTTGAAGCACGAGGATGAGAGCTTGGGCAAAACAAAGTGCTCCAAAGCTCCCCCAAACCAGTTGCATCTGGTTTTTCCCCCAGCCCTGTGCTGTGTCACAAAAGAAAAAGGGCATATAAATATAGGGGCTGTGACCCCATAAAAAAGGTTCTGTTGAGCTGTTCCTGTGCTGAGGGGGGCCTGCTGTTGCTGCTGGGCTCCAGGAGGAACCGCCACAAGGGACTGCCTCCCTGCTGGAGGGCCCTGTGAGCTGGCCTGCCTGGGCCCAGCCTTGTGCCCCTAAAAATCTTTGCTGTTGGAGCTGGGGCTCCTAGCGCCTCGTGAGCGCTCTGATTTTCATTGCCTGAGGACGAGGGGCGTGTGAGCCCTGCAGCACTGAGTTGCACGTCCCGGAGAGGGAATCCCCGGCGTAGGGATTCCCCCGAGTTGCTGCAAGGAGAGCGGGTGCCCACCCCGTATTGTGCCTGCCGAGCGGGAGCCTACCCCGCTTTATGAATATTTTAAAGGCGGGTGCCCACCCCACATTGTGGTGTCTTTAGAGCGGGTGCCCGCCCCGCTCTATGCTTTTATCTGGAGGCGGGTGCCCACCCCGCATTGCCCCCGAGATCGCAGCGGAAAACAGAAGACAGGCAAGTTGCCTGGTTGTGGGCGGGCCGACCGGAAGCTGACAGGGCCGCCCAATCGCAGCATGGCTGCAGCGGAAGTCAGGCTGTGGTAGCCTGGACGTGGGCGGGGCTCCCGGGAGCTGGAGGGAGCCCCGCGTGAGGCCGCAGAGATCGCCGGTGGTCGAGAAGGCGAGCCCGCACCAGACGACCGGAGGAGACCCAGAAGGGCCCGGTGAGTGGGGCTGCCTGGGGAGCGAGAGCGAGGCACATTGCTGGTGCCTGTTTACCTGAGCGGACCCGCAAGAGAGCGGGCCGCTCCAACGAAGGGTGCATTTTCTTCTTCATGGCACCCGGAGGAGCCCGGTGATTGGGGCTCCCCCAGGCACTATTAGTGCCAGTGCTAAGTCGTAGTTGGGACCAATCGAGGGTTCCCAGGGCACCGTAGTGCCAAGGTATTTCCCTCAGCTGCCCCGCATGACAGTGGGCAGCTGCAACGTTTTGGGCCAGATCCTTTTTAGAAGTCCCGTAGTGGGACTTGGGGGCATTTCTTTTTGAGGTCAGAGGGCACAGTGAGTGCCAGTACCCACAGTGATCTGCACAGCTGCACCGCAATTAGCGGCAGCTGCAACGTTTAGGTCAGTCCATTGCTAAGAGTCCCAGTGGGGACCCAGGAGGCACAGTGGTGCCAGCGCAATTGCGCGCTTGTGACTCTGCTGCATTGGCAGCTACGCCCTGACTATTGGGACATAGGGCATTGGAGCCCTCTGAGAAGGCCAGTTGGCCAGGGGGGCTGCGCTAGGTTATTAGGGCGCCAGGCTCTACATGGGATTTATGTGGTGCGCTGGAACTGTGATTTATGCACCCTGGTTTATACCTCTACTGTGGTCTAGGTGAGGAGGTTACTTTCTACTGTGATTTATGCCCCTAGCATGATTCAGGATTAGGAGGTTATTGCGTAATGTGATTTATGCTGATGAGGTGGGCCTAATAGGTTTTATGCCCAATGTGATAATGCTAAGGTCATTATTGTGCCAGTAGTGACTGGTTGTGTTTTATATGTACTTACCTTTTCTGATGGTTCTGACCGTGGCCCGATTGGCCCGGTCCTGTATATAATCCCCTGTAAATACTGCCTAGTGCCAGTTGGCACAGTGTACCTTGTGTGATTATATTCTAATGTGTTTTTATAATACAAAGGCTATTTTTATATAACCTTGTGTGGAGTCTCCTTTGTGGTGTGCCTAGTGTGTTGCTGCTCAGTGGGTATTGCGCAAGCGCTTTACACATTGCCTCCGGGATAAGCCTGACTGCTCGTGCCAAGCTACCAAGGGGGTGAGCAGGGGTTATCGTCGGCGTGTAACTCCCTCGCCCTGACTAGAGTGGTGGTCTCTGCCTGGCTTTGGCGCAAGCCTTAGTCAACCAGAGATCCCATTTCTAACAGATACTAATTTGACTTTTCCCTTTGTATTCATTTGTCGAAATAACTAAATCAAAAATGCATTTTCCTTCTTCACAGCAACACGACATCAGTAGTCACAAATGACAAAGTGTAAAACAGATATGTAGACATATTTTACACAAAGTTTGAGTCTAGCTGTTTAGTAACATATTGGTTTAAACTTATTTTAACAACACATTTATAAAATAGAACAGTTTAAAAAAATAACTCAACATCTGAACTCATGAATGGAAAATAACTATCAAACACCCATCAAACTACCCATTGTTACCCAAATTCATGGGGAATTAAAAACTGCTACAAAACTAGTGTAGCGAGCAATCTGCAAACATCACATGACCGGGAAAGTAAGGAATATCATTGGATATTTTACCTTTCAGTAAAATGAATAGGAAGAATACACCCACTCCTCCTTCTTGAATCTTCTTTTCCAGAACTTTATTGTGAGCAGGTGTAGATTTTGGCTGGAGACTTTTTTTGGACTCATGTGGGATGACGTTCATGTTATATCATCTTAAAACCTATCATAGAAAATGTCTCCAACTGCCGATCAAGCAGAGGTAAGCTAAAGGACCATCTACATCAGTGGCAGCAGCAACAATTCCCAGTCAAAAAGTCCCTTCAGAGGTAAAGACTACTACAACAGATATGGCTCCAGAGTTTTCAAGAATGGCAACGTATTGCATGGACTGTAGTGTTGTTATAAGAGCTGGTGAGCAGTGTGTGACAGCTATTCGCAATGCTGCCAAAAATCATACATGCTAACTTTTTTCCCCTTTTATATTTTTGCACATTTCTCAGTACACATTCATCGAATTCTTTCTGTCCCAGTTGCCATTTTTGTTACCATAAAAAAGATTTTTTTTTTAAACTTTACAAAACCCCAAAAATCATTCAAAAACAAAACAGAAAATCATGCCATTGGTATATAGAGGAATATCATTGGATAATACACTTTTCAACTAAAAGAATAAGAAGAACACACCCATTTATCTATCTAGAACATTCTTTAAGTGGAGTTCATAGTGAGCAGCAAAAAGGCAGCGCAAAGCTGAAGGACCCTCGACTTCAATAGCAGCCAC
This sequence comes from Calotriton arnoldi, assembly GCA_963921515.1. Lineage (NCBI taxonomy): Eukaryota > Metazoa > Chordata > Amphibia > Caudata > Salamandridae > Calotriton > Calotriton arnoldi. The sequence goes on from CAWUFW010009177.1 coordinate 488,591, forward strand.
AACATCACCGAAGCTGAGAGTCTATTCAAAAGTCCAATCTCAACTTCAAGATTTGGCTCCATAGTTTTCCCCGATGGCATCCTACTGCATGGATTGTGGAGTTGTAGTGAGTGCTGGAGAGCACTCCATAAATGCCCTTCGCAATGCTGCAAAGAATAATAAATGTTGATTTATTTTTTATTCTTGGCCCTTCATAGTTTTTAGGTCTCGCCTACGCAGCGCGAATGCGCTGCATAGGAGGACCTTTAGCCGTCGCTCTGCTCTTTTTGGAAGCACACACACGTGCTTGTGGCAGCATCCAGCTTGCGGGAGCGAGCAGGAGTGCGCCACAAGCACGAGTGCAGTGCTTCCAAAAAGAGCAGACTGCACGCGCACGCACGCACCACTCACGGGCTTCCACAGCTAAGCAGGTATTTGTGCTGTATATGCTCTGCTCTGTTGCCATAATGCTTATTGACATCTCACTATTGTCTCAGTTGTGATTATGTTTTAAAGGGAATTGTTGTATTTAATCAGAAACAGCATGTTTACTTTTAAGCGGATTTCCACTATGAATATTTTACTATTGCCGCTCTTTTGAAGGAAATCCATTGTGCTTTATATGTAACCACGGCCACATCTTTGCAAAAGTTTTATTTGTAATGCATTGCGCTTTATATTTTACCACTTCGCATTTCTGGTGCATGTTGTAAAGTGGACGCCGTTCGTTCTTCACATTGGCGCTCGCGTTTTATGTTTTCACATTGTATCAGGAACCAACGTGTTTACTTTTGTTATTTTAATTAATGTTAATGTTTTTAGGGGAAATTCTCGTTTTTTTGGTTCTCTTACTTGCGGTTTGGGTATCAGACGGGGTGGAGCATAGGCCATGTAGTGAGTTACATTGCGCATGCACTAGCCTTTTTTCGCATCATGTGATGCTTGTTTGCATGTTATTTTGAAGACATTACAGGTTGACTCTGATGCAAAAGCGACCTGATACTGTACACACTTTCTATTAACCGGTGCCCACAAAACGCAGATAGGATGAATAAAATACAGTGGATAAAAAATAGTTATGACATCTTTTCTGTCCGTCTCAACGCTCAGAGGGTTGGTAGCTCTGCACTGCAGTTGCTACATGAGTTCCTGGGAGCTGGGTTTAACTGCCCGAGGACATGCCAGAAGTGTAGGGTGACCAGACATCCCGGTTTTCCCCGGACGGTCCCTGTTTTCGGAGCAGTGTCCCTGTGTCCCGACACTTTGCTCCTAATTACAGAAATGTCCCGGTTTTTGTGCAGTGTCCGGGTTAAACGGAGAAATGTCCCGGTTTTTGTGCAGTGTCCGTTTTAAACGGAGAAATGTCCCAGTTTTTAAATAGTGTCTCGCACTGAAACACTATTTAAAAACCGGGACATTTCTCTGCCTACTTAGCACAGGTGCTGAGACGGGTCTCTATTGGGATGTCCATTTTTGCCCTCAGGATGAAAAAACAATCTTACTGCTGCAGCAATACCACCCTTCACTGCCTTCAAAGAGACCCGTTATAGTTCTTTCACAGTCTCATCATCCCAGAACTGAAGCATTTTCAATGTTATGTACAACGAAGCCCAAGTTTGTTGCTTAATTATCTTATGCAGCTAAGAACAACTGACAAAGCGAATAGTCCTGGCATGTTGTAGGTGTAATGTTACATGCATAGCTGCTCAAGGTTTCAGATTTCTATGTGTGACATTTTCATAATTTCAGAATAATTATGAGTGACATTTTAACGACTATGAGTGGCACTTTCTTGCGAGCAAAATCAAGATATTAAAACGAGGGAAACTTATAAATATCAGATATGACACCCATTTGAGCAACTAGAAACTCTACGTTAGCTGCTGCAAAGCGTAAGAAATAATGGTTAAACAACTTTCATTTATACTCATGTCTAAGTAAATATACTTAGAATCGTACAAATATCACGAAACTCCCTTGCAACATATTAAATCAAGGCTCTCTCTGCACACTAAGTCAGGAGCATTTTTTTATTTTTTTGTGGTTGTTTGTTTTTTGAGGCTTGTATCTTCAGCCTTTGCTGACTTACACTGGACCCTCTGGTTCCTCCCTCGTAATTAATGATGCTGCGCAGAGAGCATCACTCAGTCCAGGGCCTCTCTCCAAGGTGGGACTCAGCCCAAACAGGATGTGCGAGGCCCTGCTAACAACACTCTGGTGGCTACTGTTGTTGTATAGGCCAGCAGAGAAACAACATAATGGTTGCGAGCCTTTGTGGTGGCCCCCCTCCTTCCCTGCAAACTAAAGTCAGAAGAACATCAGGACTCGGGGCCACCCTCTGACGTCACATGAGTGACCCTGTGCCTCTCTCCAAGGTGGGACCCAGCCCAAAAAAGATGTGCGAGGCCCTAACAACACTCTGGTGTTGGATGGGCCAGCAGAAAAATCAACATAAAGATTGCCAGCCTTTGCAGTGCCCCCCTCCTTCCCAGCAAACTGAAGTCAGGAGAACATCAGGACTCGGGGCCACTCTCTGACGTCATGTGAGTGACCAGGCCCAACAGGGAACCTATGTCAGAGAGGCCCCAACAACATAAAACACACTTCACGCGGCGCCAGGCTTGCAACTCATTTCACCGTTTTGAGTAACACCGCAGGCGCTGCAGCTGCCTGATCGCGCACTGCCATTGGCACCCAGGCTTAAAACTTAAACTTACTTGGGCTGTAACACACTCTGCCAAGGCTGGCCAGGCTGCAGGCACTGGTAGGCTCAGGCCGCGAGCCACTGCGTGTCCCGGCAATTCGGGTTTGGTGCTCAATCTGCGCCTCCAGGCCCTGTTGTCCAGGCTGTGCATTGAGTCATACTTTGCAATCCACAGGGAGCCATAAGTGTCACCAAGTAAGGATATCACACCGTGCAATTAGCGGGTCACCCGGGTGACGGTCACTGAAACCTCGACGTCCCTCTCGGCTAAGTCTGTGTCACACATATGATTTGTCTGTAATTCTTCATCTGTGTCTGTGGAGGCGGCTGTCATTTAATCCCTTTTCCATGTCTATGACAGCTGTCAAATAGTCCTACTTTTATGTCGACTGTTACTGCAAACTGTAGTCCTACTTCTATGTCTATGAACTGTCCCCCTTTTTTGTTTTGAGAATCTGGTCACCCTACAGAAGTGCCTCTCGGTGACCGCTGCCCTGCAGGCTCACACTGGCCTCCCGCAGTTTTGCTGGGTGTTTTGTTGCGCATGGCGGGGTGTTGCCAGCATCACCATGTTGGCAGCAGTGGTAGATACCGATGTGCATTTTCACAAATGATGCACCCGGTGAGCAGAGCAGATGGTCTCTGCCATCCTGGCACACTTTCCTCATCACACAGGGTTGCATTCTCAGCATCGGCTGAGTTGTGCATGCACGTACACAAGTGTTGCTGCCCAGTGCATGAACAGATTTCTGTCCCATCCCATTAAAGGGGCAACAATATTTGAGTAAACAGACAAACGCTTTCTATGATTACAGGAGATCAAACTGGACTCCTGCCTGCATTTACAACCTTAATACCCCATTCTGGCAGGAATGGCAGCCTGCCATAAAACTGCAAGTACTTCTCAATGCAGTGCTATGTTAAAGAACAGTAGATGTGGCAGCACCAGGAAAATGTGCTGCATGGCTAAATACTTATAAGGTCTCAAAGGCGAGACCGATTGCATTGCAAATTTATATCTATTATATGTACCTAGTTTTTTGTTTTCTCTTCTAGAGCACTTTGTAATATAGTGATTCCTCCCTTTGAATATATAATTCCTGCCAGCGCACCTCCCATTCATTACCACACCTCCCTGAACACGGAAGATTAGCTGCTTATTTTGAAACAAAGTGTATACACTCTTATGGTATCATAGGCATTTTGTGTAGGTGAGTACCCTATTCCTTGTGCCACTGGTGGTTGTATTTAGGTTGTACACTTGAGTAACTTGTTGGATTTTTTCCAGAATTGTGGATGGTACAAATGTTTCTACCGGCAATTAAAGTAATGCATTGAACATTGTTAGATGAAGTAAGGGTGGTTAGTAGTTGCTCAACTCTTTCTGAAGGGGTATACTTTGAGCAGGCATACTAGCCAAACCCGCCTCTATTGCAGCAAACTTGTGCTAGACAATGTGTTGGTGATACGTGTCAGCTAACCCAAACCTGCACTGTTCCTTCAAAGCTGCTTGGTGAGTGGTCATTCCTATTTTTATTTTTTAGAGTTTAGCTGGAGATGAGCTTCTACCTCCTCTTTTCACTTCTGTTTTTCCAGCAGAGGAATTTGCTTCTTTCTGGGTCAAGGCATAACTTCGAACTCGTCTTTCTCCGGTACATTAGGTCAAAAATATGGTCTTCCTTGAAGAGCCAACAACTTTTGATCCCTTTTGATGCAATTTTCTTTCAATCTACTTCCCTCCATGAACGTCGAGTCACCTAAATGCCAGGGATAGCAAAAGTAACATCACTTTTTGACCCTTCCACTCATGACATCACAGGAAGTGTCTTCACATGACCTTCGACCATAACAGCCCAGGAATTTGTCATGTGTTCTTTTATCCTGTTTATATTACAGTGATCAACATCACTGCACTTCAAAACCACCTTCAATAAAATCAATTAACAAAATAACAAACACTAACAAACCCTACATTAGAGCAGCCATGCACCAGACCAACACCATTCCCCCAGTCTGCTACTCAACCCGCCTCCAACACCCGCCAAGTTTGGCAAGACAGTTTTCCAAGAGGCCTTATAGGATGTAAAGTTGGAGAACAAACAGGATCTCGTTGACAGCATTTGGCAGGTAAACATACTTAATGGATGGGCCAGATAATTAGTATTTGGTGGGCTCAAATAAATTATTTTTTCACTTTCACTAAAGGGACTGTTAAAAAATAGAAGTAACATGTTCCCTTCTGCATTGAACTGCTGCTATGAACCACTTACATTTACATCCTTCCCGTACCAGTGGGTGATATAATCCTCATCAGTAGTGGGTTTACATCAGAAAGATATGTCCATGTACCGGTGTATCATATCATTACAAATAGGAACCACTTCCTGATCCCGCTAAATCTCCAACAAGATAATCCATGACATTATCAAAATAAGTCCTGCCTGACCAGGTAAAAGAGGAGAAATGACAATGTTTCTGTAGGACTTTTCAACTTGGGTAAAATTATAGACTAACTGATAATAGAAGTGTCAAGCTATTTTGGATGATTGTAAATCTCTCTCTCTCACACACACACACCGACGCAATGTGCTACAAACCCCTATCAATTCAGTTCATACAGCTGCTAACAAGCAAGATTTGCATTTGCTCATAGAGGTGCTTCACTTTTGTGTAACAGCTTCAATATCACACGAGTTAGAGCGGTAAAGAAGTAGAATTCCAGTGATAGTTAAGACGCATGCATTACAGTAGAAACCATAATCTAAGCCTAAAAGTAGTAGCAAAACTGCACTTTCACTTCTTGTGAGAAAAAGATGACGTCGACAACAGAAGGGTCGCATTGCCTGTCTAAAAGCTTCAAATACTAGAGTGAAATAGGCAGGGGTCTGCTCCCTGCATCTTTCCATGTAAGCTGATCTCGTCTTTGCCAAGAGCATAGGGCGTCCACTACAGCAGCAATCTAGGCAATAATCGGTGAGCTCTCACAGGCCACAGGAGCCAGAGGAGGGCCAGGACAGGCATCCTGAGGAGCTCTCCTCAGGGATCCATGGCACTTCGTCTCTCTGGAAAGTCTGAGCTCATATGTAAATGGTATGTGTACATATTTGTTTTACATCAATTGCTGACCATCTCTCTCTTCAGCTTAACGTCCTCAAAGGTATCGATCATGGATTCTCTCTCTCTCGCTCTCTCTCTCTCTCTGTCTCTCTTTAAAAAGCAGCATACATCTCTACAAAGAGGGGGCTCAGTGTAAGAGTGCTTTGGTGCCAGACGAATGGTTGAAGGTGCTTTTTAAATGCTGAGCTGAGAACATAACAGGTATGTGTGTTCTTAACAGCCCAAAAAAGACAGTTTGAATCCAGTATTCAGAACACCTGTATGGTGTCATGCCTAGGAGGATAGGTGCTGAGTCCTATATGCTTTATATCTGTATAGTAACATGCTGGAGATCGACATGTGTGCTGGACCTTGGGTTCTCAATGTCAGTCCCAAAGTAAAACAAGCATTGGCATAGCCAATAGGTCTCGCCTTTGGGACCTTATAAGTGTTTAGCCATGCAACAGTTGATGTTGTTGCACCAAGGATATTGTGCTGGATAACTAAACACTTATAAGGTCCCAAAGGCGAGACCTATTGGCTATGCCAATGCTTGTTCTACATTAGCAAGCATTTTATTATCTTACAAAAAGGGTATCTAATATCTATGTGTTGTTCATTTTATTATCTTCCAATTTATTGTAACACTACTTAAATATAACTTGCCGTAAAGACAAGTTAAACCATCCCTCTACAAATAGATACACATCTAACTTTTGCCAGTTATCCTTATTTACTTTTTCACTTTTTAAATATGAGTCAACAGTCTGTGCTTAAATCTTCTAGTAAGTGCATCAACAACATATACCAACATACTCTGTTATTTTTAGACAACACTATGTTAAATTTTATAATCTCTTCTTTAAAACTATCAACTGTAATATATGTGTCCTGTTCTGCAACTCTGCCTCTTAACAACTCTTCATTTTCCCTAGAATCCTGCTCAGGACCAAAGAAACAAAACTGCACATCGCCACAAACCTTTTCTACGTCTGCCACTCTACCATGCAAAAGTGCTCTATTAGTTTCTCCTAAACATAAAGCAGGAGTTTTCACATAGTACAGCCTACTAACTAAAGTTCGCCTTGTTGAGTGGTATAACTTATTTTGTGTTTTAAACTTCGCCTTGGAAAGATACGTAGGAATGGTCTTAATATATCAATGGATTGCTGTCTCATACTACAAACACTACTACAATTCCATTTACATTCAGGACCCTGACTACGACTTCCTTTTGCCTCTTCTGCAATAACTTCTTCTACAATTCTAGGTACCATCACCTCTTTTGCTATATGACTAACATTCTTCATTTCATAATATTGTCCTCTTTCATCAATAGCATCAACTAATCTGTTATCCTGGAGATAGCTTTCTTCATTAAAGAAAGGTTCTGTACTAGAAGTATGCATCCATTCTCAACTAAAAACTATACAAAAGTTACTTTTATTCACTGATCTTTTCTTCTGGTTTTGTCTCATCATGCACAACACTAGTTTGTCAAGACTCTTCATTCTATTTAGAATCAAAATAAATAGCTTCCACTTCAAAGCAAAGGCCTTATCAACTACTCTCTCAACTCGTTCTTTCTGTTTCAAAGCATCTCTCCTTCTTCTACATTTTTTTTAATTTCTCACTAAATTTACAACCACTCTACCACAAAACATCCTGGCTCTGATTTCCTTAAGCTGCTTCTGTCTCCTGGTTTTACTGTGTCCATGTTTGTTACAACATTTTCTCTTCTTCCAATGTAAACTTTGTCCATTCTTGTTGTTTCTTATAGTCATAATTGTATTTTCTTTATTTTGTAATCTTTGCAAATGTCCATATATATTATTAAGAAATGACTTTGTCCTTTTACAGGTAGCTCTTTTTTCTTTAAGCACTTTTTCTGCATTTTGCCCCTTTTGTAACTCATTTTTGCAGAGCTACTGTACTTGCATTTTCGTCTGAGATTTTGTAGGCTTTCTAAGTGTGTGTAGTTATGTATAACTTGTTCTGTTAAAAAAACAAGTATTTTTTAATTTTTCCCATGGCCAACGTACAAACTACTTTACTACTGACTTACACATAATACATAAATGGTTTTTATGGTATGTTGTAGTTTTAAATCTACAGATGAACCTAGCTATATAACTACATGCTCTTATTTCAATATAGCAAACCCAAAGCAATACACAAAACTTTATTTATTAGTTACCTATTAACATTTTAGCACATTGTCCTACAGCACAGCCGCACCATATCTCACTTCTAACTTATACAGGGTTAAAGACCAGTTTATCCCTTTTATAATAGTAGATTTTAAAATGAACAAGCCAAGGGAGCATATTTACAAGCCCCATGCGCCAAACTGTCACTTTTTTTGACACACCATTGCCATAGTGTGATGCTCCATATTTACAAGGATACATTAAGCCACTCTGCGTGGCTTTTCCTGGCCTTGTAAACAACGGCCCTTTTCATGCAGCACTTTGCATGAAAGGGGCATGCCATAGGTGTTACTGTGGGTGATCCAATGCAACACCCATGCATTTTACCACATTTCCAGATTTACAATGATTTGTACACCTGGGAATGCGTCAGAATTCTGCTCCTCCAAAGGGGAGGTGCAGCGAGGCACAACAAGGAGAAATACTTTTATTTCTCCTAGTCTCTTCCTCTTTTTATGCGTGAAAGAGGAAAACACCTCTTGTGAATGTTTTTGTGCAGGAAGGTGTAGACTACTGCATCTCCACTTGTGAATGGTTAGCATCTGTTAACTCTTTCCCTATCTTTTAAAACGAGGTTCCTGTCAGCACGTATTTGCGATGTATTCGCGATGATCACAGAGAAAATCACGAGGTCAAACCTATATCAAGTTTATTTTTTCTGAAATTGAAATACCACACAACAGTTTATTACATAGTCCTGAGTTGGAAATTAAAACTGGTTATTACTTAAATTGTGTCATCACTCCTCAAATTTAAAAAAATGTTCTGTCTCTTTAACACCCTTCCCTCCCAATACACTCTTAGCTCAGTGTACCTAGCAACTGAGTGGAACCAGTAGGTCACAAGTTAACAGCATATTCTAGAAGGAACATGCTGCTTCCAAATAAGATACAGCAGGTGTGCTTAACTCCACAGATTCAAAAGAATATCCATGTCATTTCTTTTTTAAGCAACAGCCAATAATAAGACTTCTTGCTAAGGCATCCAACACACTATCTAATATTATTCTCTTTCATGCTGACAGCATCCAATGGGAAAAAAAATATATATATATATATGTATATTATCTACTGGCGGTCGCCAGTAGATAGTTATAGTTAGGACCTATTTTCCATAGGAAATCCGCAACATTCTATTTGAAATAACTCTTGCGCTGGTTGACGAATCTTCGCGAAATTTTCAAACTTTGTGGCCCGCTCCGGTCCGCTCCTACCCTGAAAGTCTCAGGGTGATTCGTCAAGCGGGGGCCGAGAAAAAAGGGGGGGTCCCAAAACGTGTTTTCCCCATTCATTTTTCCATAGGATCCTTTCATCGCAGCTACAGCCCGAACTGCTGAACGGAATTACACCAAATTTGGCAAAAAGGTAGCCCTTGGTTCAGAGTCGTACCTTTTGCTTAAATGGTGTAAATCCGTTCAGTAGTTCCTGAGAAAATCAAAAGGAAAATCACATATATATCTATGGCCGCGTCGGATTCGCGCACCCTGAGCGCACCGTCCCGATCACGAGCTGCATGCTAATTGGCTGTCAAGTGGCTGTCAACACTCCAAATCAGGAAGTGTTGGCAGCCATTTTATGCCTCGGTAGAACCGAGGCACAGAAACAAGTGCGCAAAAAGCACAAAGGGGGCAGGGTAGAAACACCCTGACCCCCTAGGTCTGCTCAGGGGGTCCCACAAGGACCCCCTGGGCAGAAAAAAGCATTTAAAAAAATCAAAAAAAATCGGCGGGGTGCGCTTAGGGTGCGCGGATCCTGCCGAGAAAAAAAAAACCCGAAGCGGACGGGCCAAGTCCCGGGGGCATGTGGGGTTTATTTAATAATATAGGGGCCTCTAAGGCCCCCAAGCCCCGGGGACTGCCACCCCCAGGGCTTTAAAAATAATGGTGCAGGAGGGCTCTCAGCCCTCCCGCAGCCCTGGGGACCGCCACCCCACGGGGCTTCTTTTAAAAAAAAAAAAAATGACCTGTGTGGGGGGGGCTTGAGCCCCCCCACACGCCCCGGGGACCGCCACCTCCCCATGGCACTAAATATTTCAATATGGGGGTCCGTTACGGACCCCCAAGGCCCGGGGACCACCACCTCACCGGGGCTTTGCCAATGGAGGGAGGGGGGCCGCGCGGCCCCCCTCCTGGAGCCCTTGATGGCCCTGGGGACCACCACCCCCCAGGGCCGGCTCCGTCAGCGTCCCGGGGTGCCTACCCCCGGGACACTGCTGTTTGCAATGACAGGGAGGGACCCTCGCGGCTCCCGCCCTGCCATAGCAAACTGCTTTGGTTTTTGGAAGAGAGAGCAGGAAACCTGCTCTCTCTTCCAAAAACCAAAGCAGATTGCTTTTCCACACGGGGAGCTGCATCTTAGCAGCTCCCCATGTGGAAAAGCAATGCCGGCTCCCGAAGGACGCGGGGAGCCGGCGGGACCGTGGGGGGATTGGGGACCCCCCCACGGTCCCCAACGGAGAGGGACATCCCCGGGGGATGGGGTCCCCGGGGCTAGTAGTGGCCCAGGAGGGGAGCCACACGGCCCCCCTCCCCAAAAAGAAAAATCAAAAAAAAAAAAAAATGGAAAGGCCGGCCCCGGGGGATGGGGTCCCCGGGGCCTTAAATGGCCAGAGGAGGGGGGCCCCACTCCCCTACAAATTAATTTTTTTTTTTTAAACGATGTAAAGGCTGGCCCACGGGGGATGGGGTCCCCAGGGCCTTAAATGGCCTGAGGAGGGGGGCCACGCAGCCCCCCTCCAAATATTTTAATTTTTAATAAAAAGAGGGCATGCCCCAGGGGATGGGGTCCCCGGGGCCAATAGAGGCCCAGGGAAGGGGGGCCACGCGGCCCGCTTCCCGTTTTTTTTAATTAAAAAAAAAAAAAATCCTCAGGCCCCGGGGGATGGGGATGGGGTCCCCGGGGCCAAAAGTGGCCAAGGGAAGGGGGGCCACGCAGCCCCCCTCCCATACAAAAAATAAATAAATTTAAAAAAAAAAGACGGACATCGTGCCGGAGGCCCCGCCCCCTCCCTGCAGCAGTCTGCAAACGCACCCCCTGGTGCGTTTTAAGAAGGGGTAGTAATTCCCCTTGAATACTGGGGGTCCCTGGGGGCCGACTAGCCCACCAGGAATCTCCAGTATGCGCCAGGGCTGCGTTGCAGAGGGTGTACAGAGGCCACGCCCCTTTTACACCTCTCTGCAATGCAGCTCTGTGGCGCTTTTGGAGGTACATGGTGGGATAGTTGGACTCCAGGGACCCTCAGGATTCAAGGGGACTTAATCCCCCAACTTAAAACGCGCCACGGGGCACGTTTGCACAGTGGTGAAGGGAGGGGCGGGGCTTCAGGTGACATGTGTGCAAACAGGCCCCGTGGCGCGTTTTAAGATGGGGAATTAAATCCCCTTCAATCCTGAGGGTCCCTGGGGGCCAACTAGCCCACCAGGTACCTCCAGTAAGCACCACGGAGCTGCGTTGCAGAGTGTTGTAAAAAGGGGTGTGGCCTCTGAACTCCTCTCTGCAACGCAGCTCTCTGGCGCATACTGGAGTTATCTGGTGGGCTAGTTGGCCCCTAGGGACCCTCGGGATTGAGGAGGAATTAATTCTCCAACTTAAAACGCGCCACAGGGCGTGTTTGCAGACATGTCACCTCAGGCCCCACCCCCTTCCTTCACCATTGTGCAAATATTCCTCTAAAATCAGCCGAACTACGAATTCCGATTTACTCACCTGTTATCAGGAGAGACCTCAGTGCTGCATCTTTGAGCCCAGTACTGATCCTGAAAAGTAATTTTAACCGTACTTACCAGTAACTTGAATTTCCTTCCATAGGCTAACATTGACTGGTTTCACTTGGAAATTCTTCTAAGTGTGGAGTTTTGGAACTTTATAATATTCCTCTAAAATCAGCCAAACTACGAATTCCGATTTACTCAACTGTTATCAGGAGAGAACCCAGTGCTGCATCTTTTAGCCCAGCACTGACCCTGAAAAGTAATTCTAACCGTACTTACCAGTAACTTGTATTTCCTTCCATAGGAATCCATTGTCTGGTTTTCAGCAGAAAAGTTTCAAAGTGTCGATTTTCACAAACTACAAATATTCCTTAAAAATCGCCTATATGACTTAAACGCATTATTTCAACTGTTTACAGGAGATGCACCAGTGCTGGATCCAGGATCCACCACTGAGTAAGAAAAAGTAACGATAACACTACTTACCTGCTAAGTGAATTTCCTCCCATAGGATAACATTGGTGATTCTATGTGAAAAAGTTTCTGTCAACTTTTAAAATACAATAATATTCCTTAAAAATCACTACTGTAACCAAAACACTTTTACTCAACTGTTTACAGGAGATGTCCCAGGACTGAATCTAGGATCCAGTCCTGTGGTTAGAAAAGTAATCCATAAAGTAACTAATTGCATTTAACTAGAAATTCACATTGAGCTCAATGTTGCATTGTGTTTGAAATTGTGTTGCCCATTGCAACAACTGTAACTACTGTACTTAAAAGTCTATTGCCTATTTGCAAAGTATTTAAACTAAAGTAATTCATTCTGAGAAAGTATATTTTGTAATGTAATGTATAATGTAATTACAATGTAATTTAAAAATAAAATATCTAAAAATAAATAGTTTAAAAAAATGTAGTAAATCAGTATCAGAAAAATAAATATAACAATTAATACATTTAAAAATTGTCATTTACAAAACCTTTGAAATTCACTGAAAAAAGCCATAGGTTTCAGACATGTTATAGTTAGGAATTAGCATTTAAAAAACCTTTGAAATTCACTGAAAAAACCATAGGTTTCAGGCACGTTATAGTTAGAAATTAGCATTTAAAAAACCTTACAAATTCACTGAAAAAACCATAGGTTTTAGGGACAGTTATAGTTAGTTGGACATTGCACTCGTACAAAACCCGTGAAATTCCCCGTTATAGTTAGTTCAGCTAACTATAACTCGCGCCCCGCAATGCACTGCTGATGACGTCACATATTACATCACTCATGACATGGTCAGTGACATCACTGATGACATCACTGATGACATCTCAAATGACATCACTGATGACATCACTGATGACATCATCCACTTGATAATCCGATGCACCTCCTCACACCCTAATATAACCTTTGATACACCCACTCTAAATTACAGACTGCCATTCGCAAAAACATAGACACTCCAACACCAATAACTACATACCCACTCACTGATTCTTAGGTCTACACACACATCCACTCACTCACCCGTACAGTCACTCATACTTACGGTCACTCAGTACAGGACTATCATATGCACTCTTACTCCTATAAAGACACTCAAACACCGCCATTCATCCATAGAGGTACTCACAAACCTAGTCAGTCATGCAAATAATTAAACACACTGCCATTTACTCACCTATACAGTTATACACACACCAGCTCACTTACTCATACAAATACTAGCACATTCTTACGCTCTTATACAATCACTGATACAAGCACACACTCATCCATACAGTCACTCTCACAATCACACACTCTCGCTTATAGCTATTTATATACTCCAACACACATATATACTGCCTTTCACATATGTAGTTACTCACACATGTACCACTGGGACATACATTCACTCACTAACACACTCTTACACACACTTACCCACCTATACAGTCTATCACAGATGCACTCTTGAAACCATCCACCTAGTGAATCACCCACTCACACATCTATGCACAGAGTCGCACACACCCCACCCACACAAACACTCAGGCACCCATACAGATACTCAGACACCCAATCAATAACTCATATAGACACTCATGTAGCTATTCACAAACCCATGCAGCAACTTACACAGCAACAGACAGACGGATACAGACATTCACCCAGTTTAGTCACTAACCCATGCATTCAGTAAGATACGTTAAATCACTCACTTATAGTCAGTCACGCACCTACTAAATCATCCATACAGACACTTACACACCCACTCATTCTTCAATACGTCTTTTCCTATATATATTAAAAATATTTAAACTTTACAGAAACACACAGTCACTGGATGATGTCATCAGTGATGTCATTTGAGATGTCATCAGTGATGTCATCAGTGATGTCACTGACCATGTCATGAGTGATGTAATATGTGACGTCATCAGCAGAGCATTGCGGGGGCGCGAGTTATAGTTAGCTGAACTAACTATAACAGGGGAATTTCACGGGTTTTTCCTGTTTTTATGCCCTGGGGACCCCATCCCCCAGGGCCTTACCCCTTTTTTAAAATTTTAATTAAAAAAAACGGGAAGGGGCCGCGTGGCCCCCTTCCCTGGGCCTGTATTGGCCCCGGGGACCCCATCCCCGGGGCATGGCCTTTTATTTTTATTCTTTGGAGGGGGCTGCGTGGCCCCCTCCTCTGGCCATTTAAGGCCCCGGGGACCCCATCCCCGGGGCCGGCCTTTCCATTTTTATTTTTTTTATTTTTCTTTTTTGGGGAGGGGGGCCGTGTGGCTCCCCTCCTGGGCCACTACTTCCCCCGGGGACCCCATCCCCCGGGGCTGGCCCTCTCCGTTGGGGACTGTGGGGGGGTCCCCAATCCCCCCACAGTCCCGCCGGCTCCCCACGTCCCTTGGGAGCCGCGAGGCTCCCGTCCTGTCATTGCAAACAGCAGTGTCCCGGGGGTAGGCACCCCGGGACACTGCAGGAGCCGGCCCTGGGGGTGGTGGTCCCCAGGGCCATCAAGGGCTCCAGGAGGGGGGCCGCGCGGCCCCCTCCCATTCAGTGCGCAGCCCCGGGAGGTGGTGGTCCCCGGGGCTCTGGGGTCCGTAACGGACCCCCATATTTAAATGTTTAGTGCCCCGGGGAGGTGGCGGTCTCCAGGGCGTGTGGGGGCTGGAGCCCCCCACACAGGTTGTTACATTAATTTAAAAAAAGCCCCGGGAGGTGGTGGTCCCCGGGGCTGCGGGAGGGCTCAGAGCCCTCCCGCACCATTTTTTAAAAAGCCCCGGGGGTGGCGGTCCCCGGGGCTTGGGGGCCCTTGAGGCCCCACACATTAAATTATCCCCCCCACAATGCCCCCGGGACTTGGGCCACCCGGGGGCCAATTAACATCGAAGCGCGGGAGACCGCGCTTCGATTTTTTTTTCTTTTCGGCAGGATTCGCGCACCCTGAGCGCAGCCTGCCGATTTAAAAAAAAAAAAAAAATGCTTTTTTTTGCCCATGGGGTCCTTGTGGGACCCCCTGAGCAGGCCTAGGGGGTTAGGGTGTTTCTACCCTGCCCCCTTTGTGCGTTTTGCGCACTTGTTTCTTTTTTCTCGGCGGGATACGCGCACCCTAAGCGCATCCCGCCGATTTAAAAAAAAAAATCTTTTCTGCCCAGGGGGTCCTTGTGGGACCCCTGAGCAGACCTAGGGGGTCAGGGTGTTTCTACCCTGCCCCCTTTTGCGCTTTGCGCACTTGTTTCTGTCCCTCGGTTCTACCGAGGGACAAAATGGCTGCCAACACTTCCTGAATCGGAATGTTGACAGCCAGCTGACAGCCAATTAGCATGCAGCTCGTGATCGGGACGGTGCGCGCAGGGTGCGCTGAGGGTACGCGTATCCGACGCGCCCATAGATATATATGTACTTTTACTTTTGATTTTCTCAGAAACTACTGAACGGATTTACACCATTTAAGCAAAAGGCACCAGTCTGAACCAAGGGCTACCTCTTTGCCAAATTTGGTGTAATTCCGTTCAGCAGTTCGGGCTGTAGCTGCGACTAAAGGTTCCTATGGAAAAATGAATGGGGAAAACGCGTTTTGGGACCCCCTTTTTCTCGGCCCCCGCTTCACGTATCACCCCGAGACTTTCAGGGTAGGAGCGGAGCGGAGCGCCCCAACAAGTTGGAAACTTTCACGAAGATTCGTCAACCGGCGCCAACGTTATTTCAAATAGAATGTCGCGGATTTCCTATGGATAATAGGTTGTAACTATAACTATCTACTGGCGACCGCCAGTAGATAATATAAACATATATATATATATATATATATACACATAACACATCAAGACTCCATTGCGGGGGCCCCCAACCCTGCAGGGTGGCTTCTGCAACCGGGCATGGAGATCCTGTTGCATTTATCCATAAAACAAAAGATGCAGTAGTCTGATTCCGAAACCACAATTTTATTCTCTTCATGAGAGTGGCTGCTGTTCGCAAATCCTTACGCGTTTCGGCCTTACGGCCTTGATCACAGGTGAATAGAATGCAGACACTAAGGGGTCGATTCCGATTCGGGCCGGAAATTTCTCCGACCGAGCCGGACCCGGAGAGATTTCCGACCGAATCGGACCCGTGCAGTCCGACCGAACGAGTACGATGCGTCCGTATGTTATCGGACTCGAGTCGGTCGGACTCCCATTGAAGTCAATGGGAGCCGGTCGTACAACGCGTACGCGGGCTCCCATTGACTCAATGGGTGCGAGTCAGACAAGGGCGCCCCCTACAGCGGGTACGCGGCGAAGCGATTCGCGCCGTACACGCACAGGTAGGGGGGACCCATGGGTCCCCCCTGTGTGCGACTCGCGCGGCTACGCATACAGGGGGTCCGACACGGACCCCCAAAGTACGGCTCCGACAGCTCTTACGAGCCGGAGTGCGCGGCTCGGTCGGACTGCTCGCGGCGCGCATCGTACTTACCCGGCCGGGAAACGTCTCCATTGCGCGGTGCGAGTCGAGTCCGAGCGAGTCGGTCGGAGCGGTTCGAGCCGGGAGCGAGTCGGTCGGAGCGGTCGGGACGCCCGGACGAGTCGGTCGGAGATTTCGCATCGTACTCGCTCGGCCGGACCCGCATACGGTTCGGTCGGGAAACAGGGCTCCGAATCGGATCCGGTAAAGCCGAATCCGATTCGGAGCCCTACCGGCCGAGATCGGAATCGGCCCCTAGGCAGTGCTTTTTATCTAATCGCCCACATGGTTTACACACACTACTTCTGTTCCCAGAATGCACCATTGTTGTTATTCAATGTCCATGTCCATGGTGCGATGTTAATACTGCTCAATAGCGTCTTAATCACCATAGTTAGGATCAGAAATGTTCATCAGTGCAACTAGATTGTCAAAGATAAAGTGCCCACGTGCTTGTTCAATCAAAATTAGCACAAAGATTTCATCTTGTTAGAAATTCGGAATTGTCTGAGAAAGGTTGTAACCTTTCTCATCTCCCTTCCTCACCTCGTAATGCAGAATTTCAAAAGCAAGTGCCATTACGTCTGCTACGAGGCAAGCGGGTCATGCCCCCGGTAAATGTAACCATAACACATCAAGACTCCATTGCGGGGGCAACCTTTCTCAGTTTTTTACCATCGTTGCGACGACATCGCGATCCCTGTGGACATGTCGCTAAAATGAAAAACAAAAGCAGACATTCAATTGCCACCAACACATCCAAAAATAATATGTAAAAAAAATCAGTTCTGAACATTGCACTACACATATTACTAAATTCATACTTCTTTCAAAGCATCTTCAAACTCATATTTTTGAACTACGTTTCTTTAAAAACCATCTTTCAGACCTCTTTTCCTTTTTTTGCAGTTATTTGGGACGTCGCAGTGATATTGTTAACCGCGATGATTACGCTTTTTCCATAAAGTCTAAAACACATATATCCACACATATTACAGTATTTTATACACTAGGTGTTTCTTATAGCATTCTCTAAAGTCATGTTTTTCTAGAGAGTTTCTATAAAAGTATCTCTAAAACCTATTTTCTGTTTTCACTAGATGCCAGAGATCGCGCTCACGAAAACGCAAAGCAAAGGCAAGAATTCAATAGCTTCGACCATATTCAACAATTATAACTATAAAATGAATTCTAACCATCACAGTAGATAACTCACTATATGAATAACTCTATAAAAACATTTATCAAAATCTCAATATCTCTATAACAATATGTATTAAAGACTCACTAATATAATTTCTTATATTTCCACCAATATTCACGACGACGTTGATAGATGGGATGTTCCCGCAATGATATTGCAATCAATTTTGAACACATAACTTGTGTCACTAACACCCCCATTTCTCAAACATGGGGTCAGAGTATCTCTACTCTGACCCCTTATGTTAGCTTTTTCAGAAATTTTTAGCCCCGGGAACCAGTACCAATAGATACAATGGTGGCTGCAACTTTCTGTTCAGGTTCCGTCCAGCCAATCACAGCATTCCCGTTGGTGCATCCATTCGCAAGAAATCGTTAAACCACTGCAAAATATCCGCGGCCAGAGATATCAGTATAATTTTTGGCTTAAGTATCACAAAAACTACTAAACAGATTTACACCAAATAGGTAAAATTTGGTGTAAGTCCGTTCAGCGGTATGGGCTGTAGGTGTGGCTAAAGGTTCCTATGGTAATTAACATCACAAACTCACCCTTATTTCATGCCCTAAATTGTCGATCCCCACTGCATGAATCACTCCTAAACTTTCCATGACAACCAGAACCTACCTTGACACTTTTTTTTTAGAAAATATGATGAAGATTGGTCAAACTACACCAACGTTATAGGCAAGTAAAAAATGCTTTTCCTATGGAACTAGGTCCTAATTATAACTACCTACTGGTGACTGCCAGTAGGTAACTATATATATATATATATATATATATTACCTACTGGCGGTCGCCAGTCGGTAGTTATAGTTAGGACCTTGTTTCTAATCAAAAAGCATTTTTTCTTTTGCCAATATCTTTGGCACCATTAGACGAATCTTCGTGAAATTTTTCAAACTAATGACCAGCTCCGGTCAGCTCCCGTCTTGAAAGTTTCGGGGTGATTCGTCAAGCAGGGGCGAGAAAATAGGGGGGTCCCAAAATGCATGCTAATTTCCGTAGGAAATTTTGGACCAGGCTGCAGCCCGAACTGCTGAACGGAATTACACCAAATTTGGCAAAAAGGTAGCTCTTGGTTCGGAAAGCACCCTTTTTTTAAATGGTGTACATCCGTTCAGTAGTTCCTGAGAAATTGAAAAAATAAAAATTTATATATCTGAGCACCGAGGAGGAACCGCGAATCCTCCCGAGCACGAGCTTCATTTTGATTGGCTGCCAACACTCCAAACCAGGAAGTGTTGGCAGCCATCTTGTGTGACTCGGTAAAAAAAAAGATTAAAAACAAGAAAAGGGGGCAGGGAAGAAGCACCCTGACCCCCTAGGCCTGCTCAGGGGGTCCCACAGGGACCCCCAGGCCCAAAAACAGCATTAAAAAAAAATAATTGGCAGAATTCGTGCTGGGTGTGCGAATCCTGCTGAGAAAATTTTAAAAAAAGAAGCGCGGGCTCCCGTGCTACGTTTTTTTGAGCCCCCGGGTGGGCCAGGTCCCTGGGGCAATGGAGAAATTATATGCAGGGGCCCGTGGGGGCCCACGGAGCCCCAGGGACCGCCACCTCCCTGAGGCTTAGTTTATTATGCGCGGGGGCACGCGACCCCCGCACAGCCCCGGAGACCGCCACCTCCCCAGGGCATGAAAAAAATGCATGGGGGGCTCCAACCCCCCACATTAAAGCCCCGGGGACTGCCACCTCCCCGGGGCTTTAATATATATGAGGCAGAGGGCCTTGCGGGACCCCCAAGTCCCGTGGACCGCCACCTCCCCGGGTCTTTCATTAAATATAGGCGTGGGGGCCTCGCAGGCCCCCCCAAGTCCCGGGGACCACCACCTCCCTGGGGCTTCCTTCATTAATGGCCGGGCCTCATGGGCCCACCCAAGCCCGGGGACCACCACCTCCCTGGGGCTATGCAAATGTAGGGAGGGGGGCCAAGTGGCCCCCCTCCTGGATTCCTAGATGGCCCTGGGGACTGCCACCCCTCAGGGCCGGCTCCTGCAATGTTCTGGGGTGCCCACCCCTGGGACATTGCCATTTCCTATGGCAGGGCGGGAGCACGGCTCCCACCCTGTCATACCAACACTGCTTTGCTTCTTGGAAGCGAGAGCAGGAAACGTGCTCTTGCTTTCAAGAAGCAAAGCAGAATTGCTTTTGGGCAAGGGGAGCTGCATGTTAGCAGCTCCCCTTGCGCAAAAGCAATGCCAGCTCCCGCAGGAGGCGGGGAGCAGGCAGGGACCCTGGGGGCATTGGGGCTCCCCCCACGGTCCCCAACTTGAGGGCCGGCCCCGGGGGGATGGGGTCCCCGGGGCCAAAAGTGGCCCTGGAAGAGGGCCACTCGGCCCCACTCCCCTTTAATTTATTATAAAAAAATAAAAGTGACGGCCAGCCCCGGGGGATGGGTTCCCCGGGGCCATAATTGGCCTCAGGAGGAGGGGCCACGCGGCCCCCCCCAAATAAAAAAAAAAAAAACTAGGCTGGCCAGGCCCCGGGGGATGGGGTCCCCGAGGCCATAATTGGCCTCAGGAGGGGGGCCACGTGGCCCCCTCCTAAATAAAAAAAAAGTGAAGGCTGGCTAGGCCCTGGGGGATGGTGTCCCCAGGGCCAGAAGTGGCCCAAGGAAGGGGGGCCACGCGGCCCCCCTCCAGAATATTATTATTATTATTGTTTTTAAACGAGGCAATGCCCCGGGAGATGGGGTCCCCAGGGTCGATAAAGGCCTCAGGAAGGGGCCACGCAGCCCCCCTCCAAAATAAAAAAAAAAAGAAAAGGCTGGCCAGGCCCTGGGGATGGGGTCCCAGGGCCACAAAAAATAGTAAAAGAAGGGGTCCACTCAGCCCCCCTTCTAACAAAACAAAAAATAGAAAAGCAGGCATCTTGCCGGAGGCCCCGCACCCTTAGATCACCACTCTGCAAACGCACCTCCTGGTGCGTTCTAAGTTGGGAGATTAAGTCCCCTTGAATCCTGAGGGTCCCTGGGGGCCAACTAGTCCACCAGGTACGTCCAGTAAGCCCCACACAGTGGGATTGCTGAGAAGTGGTCGGAGGCCACGCCCCTTTTTACACCACTCTGCAAACACGCCTCTTGGTGCACTGCTGGTGGGGCGTTGAGGTCCTCTTGTGTCCTGAGGACCTCAGGACTAAAGTGGACTTCATCCCCCAAGCAGCAGTGCGCCAGGAGACATGAAGGCAGAGTGGCATAAAAAGGGGGCATGGCCTTGGACCACCGATCATCAATCCAGCTGGGTGGGGCTTACTAGAGATAACAGGAGGGCTAGTTGACCCCCAGGGACCCTCAGGAGGCAAGGGGACTTCATCCCCCAACCAAGAGCACACCAGGAGGTTCATTTGCAGAGTGGTGGAGAAAGGGGACATGGCCTGTGTCCACCTCTCAGCAATCCCACAGTGTGGGGCTTACTGAAGGTAAGAGGTAGGCTAGTTGGCCCCTAAGGACCCCCAGCAGCAAAGGGGACTTCAATCCACATCCAAGTGCGCGCCAGGGAGCGCATTTGCAGAGTGGTGGGCAAAGGGGGCATGGCCTGCTATGAGAAGTTAGCAATCCTGCTGTGTGGGACTTACTGGAGGTAATAGGAGGGGTAGTTGGCCCCCAAGGATGTCCTTGGGGCCAACTACCCCTCTTGTTACCTCCAGTAAGTCCCACAGAGTGGGATTGCTAAGACGTCTTTGGAGGCCATGCCCCCCTTTCTCCACCACTCTGCAAACATGCCTCCTGGCAAACAACGGGATGGGGGATGAAGTCCACTTTAATCCTGAGGGACTTTGGGGCCAAGAAGCCCTCCTGGTACCTCCTGTAAGTTCTATGCAGCGGAATTCCTGAGTGCTGGTCGGAGGCCCAGCACCCTTTCTCCACCACTCTGCAAACGCAACTACTAGTTAAAGAAGCATTTGCAATGTAATAGGTTTCGCATTTGCGAGAGATAGAGCTATTGGCGTTGTAAATGTAAAAGTTTTTTACTAATGTTTTTTGGGAGTGGAGTGGATGTATCTTGTGTGTAGTGGAATTATGTGGTATGTTGTGCAGTGAAATTATGTGGATAGAAAGTATGTGGTATTTAGTGTATAGGAATTATGTAGAGTGGGATTATGTGTTATGGAGAGTAATTATGTGGTATGGTAGTCTGTGTTGTGCAGTGGTAACCTCAGGTTTAATCTTCCTCATTTCCATAGAAGCTCAACTATGAACTCAGTGAGACAAAAAAAGAAGGAATCACTGAGGAGCACTTGTGGATCTAGTCAGAGGTATGAGCAGGGTCACTGGAATTATGCGACTGTTTGGCTGTACCGACTTTTGCACAATTATACATTTCCCGCATTAGCCACATAATCCATCATCTGCTCCCTAATCTGCAGATTTGAACAAAAAAAGCCTTGTTTCTAGCTCAAACGGCTCAACGTTAGCAAAAATGCAGCGGCAAGTGTTACAGCGTGGTGGAAGGCCCTTTGCAAACCTAGAATGGTCACCTGTTACTTATTGCTAAATGTGGGTGTTAAATTGGTACTAATGGTGTGCAAGCCACTCTTCCTTCTTTCTGCGCCTCTCTTGCCTCTTTCTGCATTTCTGTTGCTTCTTTCTGCACATTTCTTTCTTTTTCTGAACTTCTCTTGCCTCTTTCTGCATATCTCTTCTACTTTCTGCACCTCTCTTGCCTCTTTCTGCACCCCTCTTACCTCTTTCTGCACCCTTTTTGCCTCTTTCTGCACCTCTGTTCCTTCTTTCTGCACTTCTTTTGCTTCTTCCTGCACCTCTCTTGCTTCTTTCTGCACCCCTCTTGCCTCTTTTTGCATGTCTGTTGCGTCTGTCTGCACTTCTCTTGCCTCTTTCTCTACCCCTCTTCCCTCTTTCTGCACTTCTGTTGCTTCTTTCTGCACTTATCTTGCTTCTTTCTGCACCTCACTTGCCTCTTTCTGCACCTCTCTTGCCTCTTTCTGCAGTTCTCTTGCCTCCTTCTGCACCTCACTTGCCTGTTTCAACACTTCTCTTGCCTGTTTCTGCACCTCTCTTGCCTCTTTCTGCACCTCTCTTGCCACTTTCTGCACCTCACTTGCTTCTTTCTGCACCCCTTTTGCCTGTTTCTGCAACCCTCTTCCCTCTTTGTGCAATTCTCTTGCCTCTTTCTACACCTCTATTCCCTCTTTCTGCACCACTCTTGTCTCTTTCTGTACCTCTGTTGCTTCTTTCTGCACCTCTCTTGTTTCTTTCTGCACCCTTTGTGCCTCTTTCAGCACCTCTGTTGCTTCTTTCTGCAGTTCTCTTCCTTCTTTCTGCACCCCTGCTGCCTCTTTCTGTACCCCTCTTGCCTCTTTGTGCACCTCTCTTACCCCTTTCTGCACTCCTCTTGCCTCTTTTTGCACCTCTGTTGGTTCTTTCTGCACCTCTTTTGCTTCGTTATGCACTTCACTTGCCTCTTTCTGTACCCCTCTTGCCTCTTTCTGCACCTCTGTTGGTTCTTTCTGCACTGGTCTTGCGTCTTTCTGCACCGCTGTTCCAAATTTCTGCATCCCTCTTGCCTTTTTCTGCACCCCTTTTCCCTCCTTCTGCACCTCTCTTGCCTCAGTCTGCCCACCTGTTCCCTCTTTCTGCACCCCTTTTGCCTCTTTCTGCAACTATCTTGCCTCTTTCTGCAGTTCTCTTGCCTTCTTCTGCACCTCTGTTGCCTCTTTCAACACTTCTCTTGCCTGTTTCTGCACCTCTCTTGCCTCTTTCTGCACCTCTCTTGCCACTTTCTGCACCTCACTTGCTTCTTTCTGCACCCCTTTTGCCTGTTTCTGCAACCCTCTTCCCTCTTTGTGCAATTCTCTTGCCTCTTTCTATACCTCTATTCCCTCTTTCTGCACCACTCTTGTCTCTTTCTGTACCTCTGATGCTTCTTTCTGCACCTCTCTTGTCTCTTTCTGCACCCTTTGTGCCTCTTTTTTAGCACCTCTGTTGCTTCTTTCTGCAGTTCTCTTCCTTCTTTCTGCACCCCAGCTGCCTCTTTCTGTACCCCTCTTGCCTCTTTGTGCACCTCTCTTACCCCTTTCTGCACTCCTCTTGCCTCTTTTTGCATCTCTGTTGGTTCTTTCTGCACCTCTTTTGCTTCGTTCTGCACTTCACTTGCCTCTTTCTGTACCCCTCTTGCCTCTTTCTGCACCTCTGTTGGTTCTTTCTGCACTGGTCTTGCTTCTTTCTGCACCACTGTTCCAAATTTCTGCATCCCTCTTGCCTTTTTCTGCACCCCTTTTCCCTCCTTCTGCACCTCTCTTGCCTCAGTCTGCCCACCTGTTCCCTCTTTCTGCAGCCCTTTTGCCTGTTTCTGCAACTCTCTTGCCTCTTTCTGGAGCTCTCTTGCCGCCTTCTGCACCTCACTTTCCTCTTTTTGCACCTCTATTGGTTCTTTTGCACTGCTCTTATTTCTTTCTGCACCTCTCTTGCAAATTTCTGCACCCCTCTTGCCTCTTTCTGCACCCCTCTTACCTGTTTGTTTCTGCACCTCTCTTGCCTCTGTCTGCACCCCTGTTCCCTCTTTCTGTACCTCTTTTGCCTGTTTCTGCAACTCTCTTGCCTCTTTATGCAGTTCTCTTGCCTCCTACTGCACCTCTGTTGCTTCTTTCTGCACTTCTCTTGCCTCTTTCTGCACCCCTGTTGCTTCATTCTGCACTTCCCATGCTTCTTTCTGCACTTGTCTTGCTTCTTTCTGCACTCGTCTTCCCTCTTTCTGCACCTTTCTTGCCTATTTCTGCACTTCTCTTGCCTTTTTCTGCACCTCTCTTGCCTCTTTCTGCATCTCTGTTGCTTCTTCCTGCACTTCTCTTCCTTCTTTCTGCACCCCTCGTGCCTCTTTCTGCACCCTTCTTCCCTTTTCCTTCATGTCTCTTGGTTCTTTCTGCACTGCTCTTACCTCTTTCTGCACCCCTCTTGCCTCCTTCTGTATCTCTGTTGTTTCTTACTGCATTGCTCTTTCTTCTTTCTGCACCTCTCCTGCAAATTTCTGCACCCCTTGTGCCTCTTTGTGCACCTCTCTTGCCTCTTTCTGCTCCTCTCTTGCCTCTTTCTGCACCCCTCTTGCCTCTTTCTGCACCTCTTTTGTTTTTGTCTGCACTTCTCTTGCCTCTTTCTGCACCCCTCTTGCCTCTTTCTGCACCTCTGTTGGTTCTTTCTGCACTTCTTTTGCTTCTATCTGCTACTCTCTTGCATATTATGCACCCCTCTTGCCTCTTTCTGCACCTCTGTTGGTTCTTTCTGTACCTCTCTTGCCTCTGTGTGCACCCCTGTTCCCTCTTTGTGTACCCCTTTTGCCTGTTTCTGCAACTCTTCTGCCTCTTTATGCACTTTTCTTGCCTCTTTCTGCACCTCTGTTGCTTCCTTCTGCACTTCTCTTGCCTCTTTCTGCACCCCTCTTGCCTCTTTCTGTACTTCTGTTGCTTCTTTCTACACTTCTCTTGTTTCTTTCTACACCTCGCTTACTTCTTTCTGCACCCCTCATGCCTCTTTCTGCACCCATCTTCCTTTTCCTGCACGTCTCTTGGTTCTTTCTGCACTGCTCTTGCCTCTTTCTGCACCACTCTTGCCTCTTTCTGCACCTCTTTTGCTTCTTTCTGCACTTCTCTTGTCTCTTTCTGCACCCCTCTTGCCTCTTTCTGCACCCTTTGTGCCTCTTTTTTAGCACCTCTGTTGCTTCTTTCTGCAGTTATCTTCCTTCTTTCTGCACCCCAGCTGCCTCTTTCTGTACCCCTCTTGCCTCTTTGTGCACCTCTCTTACCCCTTTCTGCACTCCTCATGCCTCTTTTTGCATCTCTGTTGGTTCTTTCTGCACCTCTTTTGCTTCGTTCTGCACTTCACTTGCCTCTTTCTGTACCCCTCTTGCCTCTTTGTGCACCTCTGTTGGTTCTTTCTGCACTGGTCTTGCTTCTTTCTGTACCACTGTTCCAAATTTCTGCATCCCTCTTGCCTTTTTCTGCACCCCTTTTCCCTCCTTCTGCACCTCTCTTGCTTCAGTCTGCCCACCTGTTCCCTCTTTCTGCAGCCCTTTTGCCTGTTTCTGCAACTCTCTTGCCTCTTTCTGGAGCTCTCTTGCCGCCTTCTGCACCTCACTTTCCTCTTTTTGCACCTCTGTTGGTTCTTTTGCACTGCTCTTATTTCTTTCTGCACCCCTCTTGCCTCTTTCTGCACCCCTCTTACCTGTTTGTTTCTGCACCTCTCTTGCCTCTGTCTGCACCCCTGTTCCCTCTTTCTGTACCTCTTTTGCCTGTTTCTGCAACTCTCTTGCCTCTTTATGCAGTTCTCTTGCCTCCTACTGCCCCTCTGTTGCTTCTTTCTGCACTTCTCTTGCCTCTTTCTGCACCCCTGTTGCTTTATTCTGCACTTCCCATGCTTCTTTCTAGACTTGTCTTGCTTCTTTCTGCACTCGTCTTCCCTCTTTCTGCACCTTTCTTGCCTATTTCTGCATCTCACTTGCCTCTTTCTGCACTTCTTTTGCTTCTTTCTACACCTCTGTTGCTTCTTTCAGCAATTCTCTTGCCTCTTTCTGCACTTTCTTGCCTCTTTCTGCACTTCTCTTGCCTTTTTCTGCACCTCTCTTGCCTCTTTCTGCATCTCTGTTGCTTCTTCCTGCACTTCTCTTCCTTCTTTCTGCACCCCTCGTGCCTCTTTCTACACCCTTCTTCCCTTTTCCTTCATGTCTCTTGGTTCTTTCTGCACTGCTCTTACCTCTTTCTGAACCCCTCTTGCCTCCTTCTGTATCTCTGTTGTTTCTTACTGCATTGCTCTTTCTTCTTTCTGCACCTCTCCTGCAAATTTCTGCACCCCTTGTGCCTCTTTGTGCACCTCTCTTGCCTCTTTCTGCTCCTCTCTTGCCTCTTTCTGCACCCCTCTTGCCTCTTTCTGCACCTCTTTTGTTTTTGTCTGCACTTCTCTTGCCTCTTTCTGCACCCCTCTTGCCTCTTTCTGCACCTCTGTTGGTTCTTTCTGCACTTCTTTTGCTTCTATCTGCTACTCTCTTGAATATTTATGCACCCCTCTTGCCTCTTTCTGCACCTCTGTTGGTTCTTTCTGTACCTCTCTTGCCTCTGTGTGCACCCCTGTTCCCTCTTTGTGTACCCCTTTTGCCTGTTTCTGCAACTCTTCTGCCTCTTTATGCACTTTTCTTGCCTCTTTCTGCACCTCTGTTGCTTCCTTCTGCACTTCTCTTGCCTCTTTCTGCACCCCTCTTGCCGTACTTCTGTTGCTTCTTTCTACACTTCTCTTGTTTCTTTCTACACCTCGCTTACTTCTTTCTGCACCCCTCATGCCTCTTTCTGCACCCATCTTCCTTTTCCTGCACATCTCTTGGTTCTTTCTGCACTGCTCTTGCCTCTTTCTGCACCACTCTTGCCTCTTTCTGCACCTCTTTTGCTTCTTTCTGCACTTCTCTTGTCTCTTTCTGCACCCCTCTTGCCTCTTTCTTTCTGCACCTCTGTTGCTCCTTTCTGCCCTTCTCTTGCTTCTTTCTACACCTCTCTTGCTTTTTCTGCACCCCTCGTCCCTCTTTCTGCACCCTTCTTCCCTTTTCCTGCACGTCTCTTGCTTCTTTCTGCACCCCTCGTGCCTCTTTCTGCACCGTTCTTCCCCTTTCCTGCACGTCTCTTGGTTCTTTCTGCATTGCTCTTGCCTCTTTCTGCACCCCTCTTGCCTCTTTCTGCACCTCTTTTGCTTCTTTCTGCACTTCTCTTGCCTCTTTCTGCACCCCTCGTGCCTCTTTCTGCACCTCTGTTGCTTCTTTCTGCACTTCTCTTGCTTCTTTCTACAACTCTCTTGCTTTTTTCTGCACCCCTCGTGCCTCATTCTGCACCCTTTTTCCCTTTTCCTGCATGTCTCTTGGTTCTTTCGGCACTGCTCTTGCTTCTTTCTGCACCCCTCTTGCCTCTTTCTGTACCTCTTTTGCTTCTTTCTGCACTTCTCTTTCTTCTTTCTGCAACCCTCTTGCCTCTTTCTGCACCTCTGTTGCTTATTTCTGCATTTCTCTTGCTTCTTTCTACACCTCTCTTGCTTTTTTCTGCACCCCTCGTGCCTCATTCTGCACCCTTCTTCCCTTTTCCTGCACGTCTCTTGGTTCTTTCTGCACTGCTCTTGTCTCTTTCTGCACCCCTCTTGCCTCTTTCTGCACATCTTTTTCATCTTTCTGCACTCCTCTTGCCTCTTTGTGCACCCCTCTTGCCTCTTTCTGCATCCTCTGTTGGTTTTTTCTGCACTGCTCTTGCTTCTTTCTGCACCTCTGTTGTTTCTTTCTGCACTTCTCTTGCTTCTTTCAACACCTCTCTTGCTTCTTTCTGCACTCCACTTGCATATTTCTGCACCCCTTTTCCCTCTCTGTGTACCCCTGTTTCCTCTTTCTGTACCTCTCTTGCCTCTTTCCGCACCCCTCTACCTCTTTCCGCATCTCTTTTGCTTGTTTCTGCTCTTCTTTTGCCTCTTTTTGTACCTCTCTTGCCTCCTTCTGCACCTCTGTTGTTTCTTACTGCACTGCTCTTGCTTCTTTCTGCATTTCTCTAACAAATTTCTGCACCCCTCTTGACTCTTTCGGGACTCCTATTCTCTCTTTCTGCACTCCTGTTCCCTCTTTCTGCACCTCTTCTGCCTGTTTCTGCACCTCTGCTGCCTCTTTCTGAACTTCTCTTGCCTCTTTCTGCACCTCTTTTGCTTCTTTCTGTACTTCTCATGCCTCTTTCTGCATCTCTGTTGCTTCTTCCTGCACTTCTCTTCCTTCTTTCTGCAGCCTTTGTGCCTCTTTCTGCACCCTACTTTCCTTTTCCTGCACGTCTCTTGGTTCTTTCTGTACTGCTCTTACCTCTTTCTACACCCCTCTTGCCTCCTTCTGTAGCTCTGTTGTTTCTTACTGCATTGCTCTTTCTTCTTTCTGCACCTCTCTTGCAAATTTCTGCACCCCTCATGCCTCTTTGTGCACCGCTCTTGCCTCTTTCTGCTCCTCACTTGCCTCTTTCTGCACCCCTCTTGCCTCTTTCTGCACCTCTTTTGCTTCTTTCTGTACTTTTCTTGCCTCTTTCTGCAACCCTCTTGCCTCTTTCTGCACCTTTTTTGCTTCTTTCTGTACTTCTCTTGCCTCTTTCGGCACCCCTCTTCTCTCTTTCTGCACCCCTCTTCTCTCTTTATGCAACCCTGTTCCCTCTTTCCGCACCTCTTCTGCCGGTTTCTGCACGTCTGCTGCTTCTTTCTGCACTTCTCTTGCCTCTTTCTGCACCCCTCTTCCCTGTTTCTGCACCTCTGTTGCTTCTTTCTGTACTTCTCTTGCTTCTTTCTGCACCTCTCTTGCTTCTTTATGCACCTCTCTTGCCTCTTTATGCACCCTTTTTCCCTCTTTCTGCACATCTCTAGCCTCTTTCTGCACCTCTCTTGCCTCTTTTGCACACACAGGGCTACTTTTAAACTGACCTCAGGCTCAGCAGTGCTCACATGCAAGTGCAGAAAAGGGCTGCTGGCCTTTAACCTGCCATGCCCTATTATATGCTAGGGACTTAGAGGTAGTTTTAATCCCCCTGCCCTATTATGTACTAGGGTCTTACAGGGGCGGTCATGCCAATCACAGGGGTACCCCAACCCATAGTGTACCCTAGTATATGTAGGCGTTTTCACAGTATTCTAAGTGTCTTCCAGAATAGCAAAGGCTCCAGGCCTGGTTAGGCAGAGCCCAGGGTCAGTCAGAGTCAGTTGCCACCAGTACCAGTCAGCAAAAAGTTAGGGGGTGCCCTGGATTAGGTGCCTTTGCAACAAGGCCTCTTTCTGCACCTCTGTTGGTTCTTTCTGCATATCTCTTGCTTCTTTTGGCACCTTTTTTCCTCTTTCTGGACTTCTGTTCCCTCTTTCTGCATTTCTCTTGCTTCTTTCTGCGCCTTTCCTCCTCTTTCTGCACATGTCCTACCTATGTTGGCAGAGTTAGAAATTAGCATTTAAAAACCTTTGAAATTCACTGAAAAAAACATAGGTTTCAGGGATGTTATAGTTAGAAATTATCATTTAAAAAACCTTTGAAATTCACTGAAAAAACCATAGGTTTCAGGGACGTTATAGTGAGAAATTAGCATTAAAAAAACCTTTGAAATTCACTGAAGAAACCATAGGTTTCAGGGACGTTATAGTTAGAAATTATCATTTAAAAAACCTTTGAAATTCACTGAAGAAACCTTAGGTTTCAGGGACGTTATAGTTAGAAATTAGCATTTAAAAAAACATAGAAATTCACTGAAAAAACCACAGGTTTCAGGGACGTTATAGTTAGTTGGACATTTCACGCGTACAAAACCAGAGAAATTCGGCCGTTATAGTTAGTTGAGCTAACTATACCTCGCGCCCCTGCAATGCACTGCTGATGACGTCACATATTATATCACTCATGACATGGTCAGTGACATCACTGATGACATCTCAAATGACATCACTGATGACATCACTGATGACATCATCAAGTGACTGAGTCTTTCTGAAAAGATTAAGAATGTTATCTATATACACGCCAAGGTGTATTCGAAGAATGAGTGGGTGTATGAGTGTCTGTATGGATGATTTTGTGGGTGCGTGTCTGACTGTATAAATGAGTGATTAACGTGTCTTAGTGAATGCATGGGTGAATGACTAATCTTTGTGAATGTCTGTATCAGTCTATCAGTTGGTGTGTAAGTGGCTGCATGGGTTGGTGACTAGCTACATGAGTGTCTATATGGGTTATTGATTGGTTGTCTGAGTACCTGTATGGATGCTTGAGTGTCTGTGTGGGTGGGTGGGGGGTGTAACTCCCTGCATGGATGTGTGAGTGGGTGATTTAGTGGGTGTATGGGTTCATGAGTGCATCTATGAGGGGCTGTATGGGTGAGTGAGTATGCATATGGCTGTGTCGGTGAGTGAATGGATGTCTCAGTGTTTTATGTGTGAGTAACTACATATGCAGTATATGTGAGTGTTGGAGTATATAACTAGCTATATGTGAGAGTGAGTGATTGTGAGAGTGGCTGTATGCATGAGTGTGTGCTTGTGTCAGTGATTGTATAAGGAGGTAAGTATGTGTTAGTATCTGTATTGATAAGTGAGGTGCTATGTGTATAACTGTATAGGTGAATTAATGGGAGTGTAATTGGTTCTTTGCATGACTGACTAGGTATGTGAGTAACTCTATGGGTGAAAGGCAGTGTGTGAGTGTCTGTATGAATGTATGACTGCATATGATAGTGGCTGTATTGATGAGTGACTGCATGTATGAGTGGCTGTTTGGGTGAGTGAGTAGATGTATGTGCAGATCTAGGAACTAGTGAGTGGGTATGTATTAACTGGTATTGGTGTGTTTATGGTTTCGAGAATGGCATTCTGTATTTTAGAGTGGGTGTATCAAAGGTTATATTAGTGTGTGAGGAGGTGCATCAGATGATCACATGGATGAAGTCATCAGTGATGTCATCTGTGATGTCATTTGAGATGTCATTTGAGATGTCATCAGTGATGTCATCAGTGATGTCACTGAACATGTCATGAGTGATGTAATATGTGACGTCATCAGCAGTGCATTACGGGGGTGCGAGTTATAGTTAGCTCAACTAACTATAACGGCCAAATTTCTCTGATTTTGTACAAGTGAAATGTCCAACTAACTATAACGTCCCTGAAACCTGTGGTTTTTTCAGTGAATTTCTAAGGTTTTTTACATGCTAATTTCTAACTATAACGCCCCTGAAACCAATGTTTTTTTCAGTGAATTTCAAAAGTTTTTTAAATGCTAATTTCTAACTATAACGTCCCTGAAACCTATGGTTTTATCAGTGAATTTCAAAGGTTTTTTAAATGCTAATTTCTCACTATAACGTTCCTAAAATCTATTGGTTTTTCAGTGAATTTCAAAGGTTTTTAAATGCTAATTTTGAACTATAACGTCCCTGAAACCTATGGATTTTTCAGTGAATTTATAAGGTTTTTTAAATGCTAATTTCTAACTATGCCTACAGAGGTAGGACATGTGCAGAAAGAGGAAGAAAGGCTCAGAAAGAAGCAAGAGAAATGCAGAAAGAGGCAACAGAAGTCCAGAAAGAGGAAGAAAGGTGCAGAAAGAAGCAAGAGATATGCAGAAAGAACCAACTGAGTTGCAGAAAGAAGCCTTGTTGCAAAGTCATCCTGTACCCTGTGTACCCCCCAACTTTTTGCTGACTGATACTGGTGGTAACTGACTCTGACTGAGCCTGGGCTCTGCCTAACCAGGCCCAGAGCCAGTGCTATGCTGAAAGACACTTAGAATATAGCAAAAACACCTACCTACACTAGGGTACACTATGGATTGGGGTACCCCTGTGATTCGCATGACCTCCCCTGTAAGGCCCTAGTACATAATAGGGCAGGTGGATTAAAACTACCTCTAAGTCCCTAGCATATAATAGGGCATGGCAGTTTCGAGGCCAGCAGCCCTTTTCTGCACTTGCATGTGTGTACTGCTGAGCCTGAGGTCAGTTTAAAAGTAGCCCTGTGTGCAGAAAGAGGCAAGAGAGGTGCAGAAAGAGGGAAGAAGGGTGCAAAAAGAGGCAAGAGAGGTGCAGAAAGAAGCAAGAGAGGTGCAGAAAGAAGCAAGAGAAGTACAGAAAGAAGCAACAGAGGTGCAAAAAGAGGGAAGAGAAGTTCAGAAAAAGGCAGCAGAGGTGCAGAAACAGGCAGAAGAGGTGCACAATGAGGTAAGAAGGGTGCAGAAAGAGGCAAGTGGGGTGCAGAAAGAAGCAAGAGGGGTGCAGAAAGAGGCAAGAGAAGTGCAGAAAGAAGCAAAAGAGGTGCAGAAAGAGGCAAAAGGGGCGCAGAAAGAGTCAAGAGCAGTGCAGAAAGAACCAAGAAACGTGCAGGAAAAGGAAACAAGGGTGCAGAAAGAGGCATGAGGGGTGCAGAAAGAAGCAAGAGAGGTGTAGAAAGAAGCAACAGAGGTGCAGAAAGAGGCAAGAGGGGTGCAGAAAGAGGAAGAGAAGTGCAAAAAACAAGCAACAGAGATGCAGAAGAAGGCAAGAGAAGTGCAGAAAGAACCAACAGAGGTGCAGAAGGAGGCAAGAGGGGTGCAGAAAGAGGCAAGAGCAGTGCAGAAAGAACCAAGAGACATGCAGGAAAAGGGAAGAAGGGTGCAGAAAGAGGCACGAGGGGTGCAGAAAGAAGGAAGAGAAGTGCAGAAAGAAGCAACAGAGGTGCTGAAAGAGGCACAAAGGGTGCAGAAAGAGGCAAGAGTAGTGCAGAAAGAAGCAACAGAGATACAGGAAGAAGCAAGAGTGGTGCAGAACGAGGGTAGGGAGGTGTAGAAAGAGGCAAGAGTGTTGCACAACGAGGGAAGAGGGGTGCAGAAAGAGGCAAGAGGGGTGCAGAAAGAAGCAAGTGAGGTGCAGAAAGAGGCAAGAGAGGTGTAGAAACAGGCAAGAGAAATGCAGAAAGAGGCAAGAGAATTGCTGAAAGAAGCAACAGAGGTGTAAAAAGAAGCAAGAGAAGTGCAGAAAGAGGCAAGTGAGATGCAGAAAGAGGCAAGAGAGGTGCAGAAAGAGGGAAGACGAGTGCAGAAAGAGACAACAGGGGTGTAGAAAGAAGCAAGACAGATGCAGAAAGAAGCATGGGAAGTGCAGAATGAAGCAACAGGGGTGCAGAAAGAGGCAAGAGAAGTGCAGAAAGAAGCAATAGAGGTGCAGAAGGAGGTAAGAGAACTGCATAAAGAGGCAAGAGAGTTGCAGAAACAGGAAAAAGGGGTAGAGAAAGAGGGAACAGGGGTACAGACAGAGGCAAGAGAGGTGCAGAAACAGGTAAGAAGGGTGCAGAAAGAGGCAAGAGGGGTGCAGACATTTGCAAGAGAGGTGCAGAAAGAAGTAAGAGCAGTGCAAAAAACTAACAGAGGTGCAACAAGAGGCAAGTGAGGTGCAGAAGGAGGCAAGGAAACTGCAGAAAGAGGCAAGAGAGTTGCAGAAACAGGCAAAAGGGGTACAGAAAGAGGGAACAGGTTGGCAGACTGAGGCCAGAGAGGTGCAGAAAGAGGGAAGAGGGGTGCAGAAAAAGGCATGAGGGATGCAGAAATTTGGAACAGAGGTGCAGAAAGAAGCAAGAGCAGTGCAGAAAGAACCAACAGAGGTGCAGAAAGAGGTAAGAGGGGTACAGAAAGAGGCAAGTGAAGTGCAGAACGAAGCAAAAGAGGTGCAGAAAGAACCAACAGAGGTGCAAAAAGAGGCAAGAGGGGTGCATAAAGTGTTAGGAGAGGTGCACAAAGAGGCAAGAGGGGTACAGAAAGAGGCAGCAGAGATGCAGAAAGAAGGAAGAGAACTGCAGAAAAAAGCAACAGAGGTGCTGAAAGAGGTCAAAGGGTGCAGAAAGAGACAAGAGAGGTGCACAAGGAAGCAACAGAGGTACAGAAAGAGGCAAGAGTGGTGCAGAAAGAGGGAAGAGAGGTGTAGAAAGAGGCAAGAGATTTGCACAAAGAGAGAAGAGGGGTGCAGAAACAGCCAAAAGGGGTGCAGAAAGAAGCAAGTGAGGTACAGAAAGAGGCAAGAGAGGTGCAGAAGGAGGCAAGAAAGGTGCAGAAAGTGGCAAGAGAAGTGTTGAAAGAGGCAAGAGAGGTGCAGAAGGAGGCAAGAGAACTGCATAAAGAGGCAAGAGAGTTGCAGAAAGAGGCAAGTGAGGTACAGAAGGAGACAAGAGAACTGCAGAAAGAAGCAAGAGAGTTGCAGAAACAGGAAAAAGGGGTGCAGATAGAGGGACCAGGTGGGCAGACTGAGGCAAGAGAGGTGCAGAAAGAGGGTTGCAGAAAGAGGCAAGAGTGGTGCAGAAAGAAGCAACAGAGGTGCAGAAAGAAGCAAGAGAAGTGCAGAAAGAGGCAAGTAAAGTGCAGAAAGAAACAACAGAGGTGCAGAAAGAGGTAAGAGAAGTGTAGAAAGAGGCAAGAGAGGTGCAGAAACAGGCAGGAGAGGTGCAGAAAGAGGGAACAGGGGTGCAGAAAGAAGCAAGAGGGGCACAGGAAGAAGCAACAGAGGTACAGAAAGAGGCAGGAGAGGTGCAGAAAGAGGCAAGAGAGGTGCAGAAAGTAGAAGAGATGAGCAGAAAGAGGCAAAAGAAGTGCAGAAAAAAAAGAAAGTTGCAGAAAGAAGCAACAGAAATGCAGAAAGTGGCAAGAGAGGCGCAGAAAGAAGCAAGAGAGGTTTGTACACCATTAGCACCAGTTTAACACCAAAATTTAGTAATAAGTAACAGGTGACCATTCTAGGATGGCAAAGGGCCTTCCACCACGCTGTAACACTTGTTGCTGCATTTTTGGTAACGTTTGAACTGTTTGAGCTTGAAACAAGGCTTTTTTGTTCAAATCTTCAGATTAGGCAGCAGATGATGGATTATGTGGCTAATGAGGAAAATGTATAATTTTTTTTTTTTAACTGTGTTTATTGATTTTTCTTACAATGAGATAATACAGTCACAATACCTTACATGTTTAAGCATACATGTGATTACCAAAAAGACAGTTACAGTGCTATCTTCACAGGTGTGCCTCATGGCGCAGAGAATTATCCTTCAGTTCCATAATGCGAATATGAGCTTCTCCTCAGTGCTACAGTACATCACAATATGTTCTACAGTGCCAGGTAGTTTAGACGTCATGTACATCTGCACGTTTGGCATAAGTGCTATCCATGTTGTAACGATGGGCGGCAACAGTATGGCATTCAAGCTTAGTCCTTAGTCCCAATGCCAGAACATGCCGGGGGGGGTTGAGGATGAGGCGAGGGATTGAGGTGTGAGATTTGTGCATCGCTGGGGTTGCTGAGGGGGTGTGCCACTACAGTACCTATATTGTTGAGTCAGCCTCAGCTGCGTGTAGAGGATGCAGGAGGAGGTAATTCTTTAAAGGGTCCCAGATATCCTTGGGACGTGAGGCCCTGGGTAGTAATTCTGCGTAATTGGTTAGTTGTTCCTGACAATATATTAGATCAGTGAGCCAATCCTTGAATTTTGGTCATTAGGAAGGCGATGGCGAGGTAACTGCGATATGGTTTTGCAATGGATTTCGTGTACCCGAGCAGGGCAATCAGGGGAGTACACTCTAGGGACAGCATCGTCATTTGGTCGAGGGCATGGAACACTTGTTCCCAGTATGTGCACACTCCGGGGCACTCCCAGGCTAAGTGAAGGAAATCTGCCTTCGGGGCATTGCATCGTGCGCAATGGTCAGTGTCCCTCAGCTTGTATTTGTACATTTTGACAGGAGTGTAGTACAAGCGGTGCAGGAATTTAAAATGTGTGATGCGCAATTTGTTGCTCGCTGAAATTTGCTCCATTTGCTAACAACAATACGTCCATTGTTCGTCTGTAAGCTCGTAGCCCAGCTCCGAGTCCCAATGCGCTCGGGTGGGGCAAGGTGGTGTCTCTTGTGTCATATGTATGGTGTGGTAAAGTGTGGAGACCATATGCCCTGGAGAGAGCACCTGCAGTACCAGCTGCAGAGGGGCCAGAGTAGGGGGTTCACTAGGAAAGTCTGGGGTGATGGAGCGTAGACCCTGTCGTAGTCGTGTATAGAGGAATACGTCGAGAGGAGATGGCTGGGTCACCTGAAATATATGGGCCAGTGTCCGAAACTGCCCATTGTGGTAAAGGTCACCCCATGTTGTGATGTTTGTCCATTCTAGGAGTTTGTGGAAACCTTTTTCCTGTAGAAGCTGCATGCGGGATGATATGTCAGTGGGAGTAGTGGGGAGTAGAGCATAGGGCATTGCAAGAGACTTAAAATGCGATGCCAGGCATTGACCGTGCAGGTGACTGTGGTAGGCGTTTTGTCTCTCGGTGATGGATTGTCACATAGTGCGCCCTCTAGGGGTACGGGGTTAGCCAGCCAATGCTCTGCTGCAACCTGTGGCATATATCGGGGAGGGTGGAACCAATAATAAGCGTAGTGCGCTTGGGCACATGTGTAATAGAGCTCAAAATTTGGGATGTCAAAGCCTCCCAACGCGTAAGGCCAATTAGTATGCTCCATTGTAATCGCGACTGTTTGCCCCCCCATACAAGCCTGATCATTTCTGTTCGTAAGACCTTATTAAAAAATTGTCAGCCGGGATTATAAGGGATATTGAGAAATAGATATAGCAATTGTGGGAGAACCACCATTTTTATCAGAGAGGCGCGGCCTGCCAGGGAGAGGGGCAGGGAAATCCAACGGTTGATATTGTCTGTGATACGATCTAGAGCTCTGCCGTAATTGAGGCGCATGAGCTCCTCCCTATCAGTAGTGATGCGGATCCCTAGGTAGCGCATGTCTGAGTGGCACCACTTGAGCGGAAAGTCGAGGGGGAATGGTACAACTGCGGAGGTGAGAGGGAAGATTTGCGACTTTCCCCAGTTTATATGAATCCCTGATAACTTCCCGAAAACAATAAATTCTCGTAGAAGTGGGTTAATGTTGGTCTGTGGGTCGCGAACATATAGGGTGATGTCATCTGCATAAAGTGATAGTAATATTTGACACAGGTTGCAGCGTAATGCTTTATCTTGATGTTGTTGTCGTAACTTGGCTGCCAATGGTTCGACCGCTAGGGCGAAAAGTAGGGGGGAAAGTTGGCACCCTTGTCGGGTGCCCCTGGTGATATGAAAAGCTGGCGATAGCTGTCCATTTATTAGGACTTTAGCCACAGGAAGTCGGTAGAACAACCTGATCCAGGATAGGAACAATGGAGGAAAGCCCATTCGCTGCAGTACTACAATTAAGTAGTCCCATTTGACAGAATCGAACGCCTTAGTGGCGTCTAAGAATACTGCAGCGAGTGGTAAGTCAGGGTCAACATTATGGAGAATCGAAAAGAACGTGCGAAGATTATGTGTGGTTGCTCTACCGGGGATGAAGCCCGCTTGGTCAGGGAGAGCCAGCTTGTCCATATGTAAATTCAGTCTATTGGCTATAACTTTGGCCAGGATTTTAGTGTCGCAGTTAATGAGGGAAAGCGGCCTGTAAGAGTCGCAAAGGAGATCGGATTTCCCAGGTTTAAGCAGGGATGTGATGAGGGCCTCCCTCATGGACGGGGGAAGTATGCCATTGTCCAGAGCATCCTCATATACTTCTTGAAGGATAGGAGCTGGGTAGTCTATGTATGTTTTGTAGAATTCTATGGGGAGCCCATCTAGGCCAGGGCTCTACCTGATTTCGTGTGCATTATGGCTTCCTGTATCTCGTCCAGCTCAAAGGGGGCACTTAGGAAGTCCCGTTGGTTGTCGCCCAGCCATCCCAACGCTACGTCCTCTAGATAGCTGTCCAAATCAAGACTGTCATGTCTCTGCGATGTGTACAGGGAGGAGTAGTGTGTTGAAAAGGTGCGGAGTATGTCAGGGGTATCCCTGTAACTGATGTCCCCAGGCCCTGTAATTTCTAGTACGTGATTGGAAAAGCGGGGTCTTCGTATTGTTTTGGCCAGTGCTTTCCCAGGGCGTTCCCCTTCGCCATACCATCTGGCCACCCAGTGTTTACCTCTGAATTTCACTTCCCTGTCAGCAGTGGTAGTGTACTCGGTCAGCTTATCTCGGAGTTTCTGTTGGGCATGACTGTCAAAGGTCATAGCGAGTCGTGCCTCAAGGTGTTTGATCTCTGTTTCCAGTTTTTTTGGTGTGCCCTGTATGTCTCGCAGGACGCCCGAGCTCTTAGAGATGCAAAAACCCCTGATTGTGACCATGAAGGACTCCCATACCATCTCGACGCTGTCTACGGAGCCTTTATTTTTCTGTAAAAACTCGTGGATTTCCTGCCCTAATTCATCGTGGAACACCGCATCCAGCAGCGCTAGGGGCTGGAGCCGCCAGGCTCGGCGCGGGGCGTTATATCCTGGGGGTGTAAGAGCTAGTTGAACGGGAGCATGGTTGGAGTATGTTCTTGCTAAGTGTGTAACATTAGTGATCAAGGGGCCTAAACCTCGTGTAAGTAGGAGGTAATCTAGGTGGGCCCAAGATGCAAACTTGGTTGTGTAATGTGTGCCCTCAGTAGCATGTGGATTAAAGTGGAGCCAAGCGTCTAGTAAACCGTTGCTTGCTGTTATGCCACGTATTGCTTTCTGTGATCCATTGTAATGGTGTGGGGCAGGGTTAGATCTGTCTACGGCTGGATTAAAAGCAACATTAAAATCCCCTCCCCATATGAGATGGGTGGATCCTATCTCTATAATCTTGCCCCAAAGCGTGTTGAAGAATTCGGGGGAATCTACATTGGGGCCATAGCAACATGCTAAGGTGACAGAGTCCGTGCCCAGCTTGCCCCATGCTAGGCAATACCTTCCATGCTGGTCGTGTGCCGAGCCAGCCAGAGCAAAAGGGAAGTTTTTTTTAATAAGTATGGCCGTCCCTCTGGAATAAGAGGAGTACGAAGAGAATATTCTGTGTTCTGCCCATCGGCTGGCAAAGGTGTTATTGCGACTGGGATTGATGTGGGTCTCCTGAAGCATTACTATGTGGGCCTGATGCCTATCAAGGTATGCCAGTACTTGGCGGTGTTTCCTCGGATCCCCCAACCTTCGGACATTCCAGATGAGGATCTGCACATTCGGGGAAGTTGCTACGTTAACCATGGGTAGCGGTGAGTTAGTATGAGCGATGTGGTAGCTACTTTGTGCTCATGAGAAAGCTGGAAGAAGCAGCAATACAAATTTTCATCACATGTGACGTGTGTACTACTGTTAAACTTCAAAAACAACCCTTTACCCTCCCCCTCCCACTGAAGCATCCCAAACATGCCAGAAAAGTTTCCCCCACGCCCCTCCCTAAGCCCTCGTAACTTCAAGAAAAAGCTGCGTGTGAAGCGGCAGCACAGAACAACAGGGGAGCACCCTCGGGGGGGAAACTCCTAGGGTCATGCACGTGTACTCCCTGCCCTCAGAGAGACGGAGCGATGGAGTGCTCTAGCTCCAAGAGGGCAAGGATGCCCGGGAACTCAGTATCCCATGGCCCCACATTGTCACTTATCTGATGCTTGCTCTAAGGTGATTAGCAGTGTCTCTGATCTGATGCTCGCTGGTAGACGGCCGTGTCTGAAGGAATGTACATTTTCAAAGTCTAATGGCGCTGCGTCGTTACTGTGTCTACGGCAGTTCAGGGGGGGCAGCCTTATCTTGCCCCCGGTGTCTGCTACTCCGCATTCGGGGATCCCGATCTTGGCGATGAAGACAGTGTGGCAGAGGGGTTGGTGTGACATTTGAGTTGTTTTAAAAAGTCATCCACTTGGTGCGGCTTGTTAAAAGAAAGTCTGTTTGCCTCGATGGGTGACACGAAGGCGCGCCGGGTATAAGAGTGCGTAGTCGATTTGGGCCTCTCGCAATTTCTTTTTGACAGGCATGAACTTACGTCGTTCTTCTTGCACGGCCGCTGTGAAGTCTGGATATATAGTGAAATGAGTACCTTCGAAAGTCAGTTGGCGCTTTTCTCTAGCAGCCTTGAGAGCAGTGTCCTGGTCTCGGTAATTCAGTAGCCGGGCGATGATGGGGCGAGGCGTGCTACCTGGGGAGGTCGGGGTCCGAGCGACCTGTGCACCCTTTTGATGATGAACTGGGAAGAGAAAGATTCAGCACCTATTGTGTCGAGCAGGAGCCTTTCTATATATTCCTCCATCTTCCATGTGTTGGTGCTCTCGGGAATACCAAGGACCCGTATGTTATTCCTCGTACTGCACGCTTCTAAGTCTTCATTTTTTGCTGCGATGATCTTTAGCAGTTTGTCCATGTGTGCTACGTTTGTCTGGAGCTGGGTCGTGGTGTCTACCATGTCAGAGATGCGCCTTTCTGCTTCTGTGATGCGCTATTCATGGCCCTCCAGTTTATGCACAATAGCGTCCATTCGATTGTTCATTGCGTCCATTTTCTCGGCTATCGATGTGAGGCTTTGGCGCACCTCTAAAAGTATAGTTTTCATGTTGTCGTCCTGTGCGAGAGATGACCCCGGTGCAGGTGCGTCGCTGGCTGTGGCAGAATCGTCTTGCTGTATGCGGTTGCTCTTCCTGGCCTCAAACACCAGCCTGGGCTGCTTTGGATCTGCCTTCCCCATGCTGGGTGGGCTGCAGCCGAGGGGGCCTTGTCAGTCAAAGGAGGTGTAGCGCCCAGTCACTACTTCCGTTGTGTGTGGCTGCCAGGGGAGGGATGGCCGACGCCTTCGACAGCACAATGAAGGGGGGATGAGATGCGGCCTCCATTTCCACCACCAACCGGATCTCTCCATGGGGGGACCGTAGAGGAGGCAGTAATGGGCCCTTGGCCAGGCTTTGTGCAGTATGCTTCTTCCCCGTGTGGGGGGCCCCGGCGGCGCGAGGGTATTCCAAGTGGCAGGGCACGTGTGTTGTTCTCACTTTGCTCTGCTGAACGTTTGTCAGCGCCTTCTCTTCCTGCCCCAGCAGTGGCAAAGCGAGTGTAGCTAGGTCGCTCAACTTGTGATCAGGAAGCCTGCGCTACACCCAGCGCAGCTATTTCGGTGGTCGGCAGTGCTCTGTTATTGTCCATGTGGGCCTCTGCGCTCCGCCGTGAGGCTGCCGCTCAGGACGGGGCCAGGCGTTGGTAATGGTCAATTATGGCAGGGACTTGGCCAGCGGGACGCTAGTGCTCTCTCAGCGACGCCACAAGTCGGGCCTACGTGACAGCGGTGGCGCAGCGCCGACGAGCAAGGCTGAGATGCTGATGGCAGCGGCAGGACGGTCGGTGCTGTGAGACGTCTTTCGTTGCGGACTATTGCAGGTTATGTCGCAGCGGTAAGCTCTGGGGGTGGACTATTTGAAAACTCACCGCAATCTTCTACTGTGATGAAGTTGTAGGCTTATGCCGATGCGGGGCCCAAACACCACGTGGGCGCCGCGGTGCTTGCGTTGTGAGCTCTGCCCAGCTGCAGCTCCGGGCGCTCGGATCGTCAGCAGCGGGGATTCTCGGCAGCGCCGCAGCAGCCATTAGGAGCGCGTCCCATGCGCCAGATTTGCAGGAGTTGAGCACGTGTGATTAGTCATTCCTTCGCCTCGGTTATTTAGTGGTTGGGGCCATCTGGGTAGGATTTCTGAGCGGATTATGGCGCCGGGCTGCAGGAGCCTCACTCCAGTGCGGCCATTCTGCTTGTGCGCCACCTAGCGCCCTGGAAAATGTGTAATTGTGCGAAAGTCGGTGCAGCCAAACAGTCGCATAATTCCAGTGGCCCTGCTCATACCTCTGACTAGGTCCAGAAGTGCTCCTCAGTGATTCCTTCTTATTTTTGTCTCATTGAGTTCATAATTTAGCTTCTATGGAAACGAGGAAGACTAACCCTGAGGTTACCACTCCACAACACAGACTACCATACCACATAATTACTCTCCATAACACATAATCCCACTCTACATAATTCCTATACACTAAATACCACATACTTTCTATCCACATAATTTCACTGCACAACATACTACATAATTCCACTACACACAAAGTACACCCACTCCACTCAAAAAAACATTAGTAAAACACTTTTAGATTTACATTGCCAATAGCTCTAACTCTTGCAAATGTGAGACCTATTATATTACAAATGCTTCTTTAACTGGTAGTCGCGTTTGCAGAGTGGTGGAGAAAGGGGTGCTGGGCCTCCAATCAGCGCTCAGGAATTCCGCTGCGTACGACTTACAGGAGGTACCAGGAGGGTTGCTTGGCCCCCAAAGTCCCTCAGGAGTAAAGTGGACTTCATCCCCCAACCAGTACTGTGCCAGGAGGCGCATTTGCGGAGTGGTGGAGAAAGGGGGGCATGGCCTCCGAAGACCTCGTAGCAATCACACTGTGTGGGACTTAGTGGAGGTAACAGTAGTGGTAGTTGGCCCCCAAGGACAACCTTGGGGGCCGACTAACCCTCCTATTACCTCCAGTAAGTCCCACACAGCAGCATTGCTAAGTTCTCATAGCAGGCCATGCCCCCTTTCCCCACCACTCTGCAAACATGCTCCCTGGCACGCTCATGCATGGGGATTAAAGTCCACTTCGCTACTTGGGGTCCTTAGGGGTCAACTAGCCTACCTGTTACCTCCAGTCAGACCCACACAGTGGGATTGCTGAGAGGTGGACACAGGCCACGCCCCCTTTGTCCACCACTCTGCAAACGCACCTCCTGGTGCACTCTTGGTTGGGGGGTGAAGTCCCCTTGCCTCCTAAGGGTCCCTGAGGGCC
This sequence comes from Calotriton arnoldi, assembly GCA_963921515.1. NCBI lineage: Eukaryota > Metazoa > Chordata > Amphibia > Caudata > Salamandridae > Calotriton > Calotriton arnoldi. The sequence goes on from CAWUFW010009177.1 coordinate 531,577, forward strand.
AAATAGCCCTCCTGTTATCTCCAGTAAGCCCCACACAGCTGGATTGCTGAGTGGCCCAAGGCCACACCCCATTTTTACACCACTCTGCAAATGCGCCACCTGGCACATTGCTGCTCAGGGGATGAAGTCCACTTCAGTCCTGAGGTCCTCAGGGCACAAGGGGACCTCATCACCCCACCAGCAGTGCACCAAGAGGCGCGTTTGCAGAGTGGTGTAAGAAGGGGCGTGGCCTCCTACCACCTCTCAGCAATCCCACTGTGTGGGGCTTACTGTAGGTTCCTGGTGGCCTAGTTGGCCCGCAGGGACCCTCGCTAGCAATGGGGACTTAATCCCTCAATGAAGAGCACACCAGGAGGCACGTTTGCAGAGTTGTGCAGGGAGGGGACGGGGCCTCCGGCGAGTATCCGGTTTCTTTTTTTTCTTTTTTTTATTCTATGGGATGGGGCCCCCTTCCCTGGCCCACTTTTGGCCCCGGGAACCCCATCCCCCAGGGCATACCCAGCCTTTTTTTTATTTTGGAGGGGGCCTGCGTGGAACCCCTCCTGAGGCCTATTTGGGCCCCGGACATCACAGGAGCCGGGCCTGGGGGGTGGTGGTCCCCAGGGCCATCTAGGGCTCCAGGAGCATTTTTAAAGCCCCGGGGAGGTGGTGGTCCCTGGGGCCGGGGGGCCGCAATGGACCCCCACCCTTTATTTAAAATTGCCCCAGGGAGGTGGTAGTCACCGGGGCAGTGTGGAGAAGGGCAGGAGCCCCCCCACACTTATTTAGATAAATTTAAGCCCCAGGGAGGTGGCGGTGCCCGGGGCTTGGGGGGCCTGCAAGGCCCCCGCACATAATTAGGAATGCCCTGGGGAGGTGGCGGTCCCCGGGCAGCGTGGGGGGGCAGGAGCCCCCCCACGCATTATTTAAGACAAAGCCCTGGGGAGGTGGCGGTCCCCGGGGCTGCGGGGGGCCACGTGCCCCCGCATATGATAAACAAAGCCCCAGGGAGGTGGAGGTCCCCGGGGCTTTGAGGGCCCCCATGGGCCCCCACACCATAATTAAGAATTGCCCCCGGGACCTGGCTCACCCGGGGGCTTGAAACAAATGAAGCGCAGGAGACCGCGCTTCGCTTTTTTTTATAATTTCAGCCAGATTCGCGCACCCAGCGCGAATTTGGACCAAAAAAAAAAAATATGCTTTTTTTGTTCGACCCCCTGAGCAGGCCTAGGGGGTCAGGGTGTTTCTACCCTGCCCCCTTTTCTTGTTTTTTAACATTTTTTTAACTGTTTCTTGTGACTCCGTTACCAAGTCACAAGATGGCTGCCAACAGATTCTGGTTTGGAGTGTTGGCAGCCAATTAGAATGAAGCTCGTGCTCGGGAGGAGTCGCGACTCCTCCTCGGTACTCAGATATATACATTTTTATTTTTTGAATTTCTCAGCAACTACTGAACAGATTTACACCATTTAAAAATAAAGGTCGCTTACTGGACCAAGACCTACCTTTTTGCCAAATTTGGTGTAATTCCATTCAGCAGTTCGGGCTGTAGCCGTGTCTAAAGTTCCTATGGAAATTAACATGGGAAAAACGCGTTTTGAGAACCCCCTTTTTTCTCGGCCCCCACTTGATGAATCACCCCGAAAATTTCAAGACAGGAGCTGATCTGAGTGAACCATTAGTTTTAAAAATTTCGCGAAGATTCGTCAAATGGCGCCAAATATATTGGCAAAAGAAAAACGCTTTTTGAATAGAAACAAGATCCTAACTATAACTACCTACTGGCGACCGCCTGTAGGTAATATATATATATATATATATATATATATATATATATATATATATATATATATATATATATATATATTATCTACTGGCGGTCGCCAGTAGATAGTTATAGTTAGAACCTATTTTCCATAGGAAATCCGCGACATTCTATTTGAAATAACTCTCTTGCCGGTTGACGTATCTTCGCAAAATTTTCAAACTTTGTGGGGCGCTCCGGTCCGCTCCTACCCTGAAAGTCTCGGGGTGATTCGTCAGCGGGGCCGAGAAAAAGGGGGTCCCAAAACGCGTTTTCCCCATTCATTTTTCCATAGGAAACTTTAGACACGGCTACAGCCCGAACTGCTGAACGGAATTACACCGAATTTGGCAAAGAGGTAGTTCTTGGTTCAGAAAGAACCCTTTTGTTAAATGGTGTAAATCCGTTCAGTAGTTGCTGAGAAAATCAAAAGTAAAAGTACATATATATCTATGGGCACGGAGGATCCGCGCACCCTGAGCGCACCCTGCGCGCACCGTCCCGATCACGAGCTGCATGTTAATTGGCTGTCAGCTGGCTGTCAACATTCCAATTCAGGAAATGTTGGCAGCCATTTTGTCCTCGGTAGAACCGAGGGACAGAAACAAGTGCGCAAAGCGCACAAAGGGGGCAGGGTAGAAACACCCTGACCCCTAGGTCTGCTCAGGGGTCCCACAAAACCCCCTGGGCAAAAAAAGCATTTTTAAAAAAAAAAAATCGGCAGGATGCGCTCAGGGTGCGCGGATCCTGCCGATAAAAAATTGAAGCGCAGTCTCCGCGCTTCGATGTTACTTGCCCCGGGTGGGCCAAGTCCCGGGGGCATGCTGGGGGGTTTATTTTATGTATGGGGGGCCTCTAAGGGCCCCCAAGCCCGGGGACCACCACCCCCGAGGCTTTATCATAAATGGTGCGGGAGGGCTCTGAGCCCTCCCGCAGCCCCGGGACCGCCACCTCCCCGGGGCTTTTTTTTAAAAATTTAAAACCTGTGTGGGGGCTCCAGCCCCACACGCCCGGGGACCACCACCTCCCGGGGCACTAAGAAAGTGAAAATGGGGGTCCGTTTTGGACCCCCAAGCCCCGGGACCACCACCTCCCGGGGCTTTCAAAATGTAGGGAGGGGGCCGCGCGGCCCCCTCCTGGAGCCCTTGATGGCCCTGGGGACCGCCACCCCCCAGGGCCGGCTCCTGCAGTGTCCCGGGGTGCCTACCCCGGGACATTGCTGTTTGCTATGACAGGACGGGAGCCTCGCGGCTCCCGCCCTGTCATAGCAAACTTGGTTTGCATTTTGAAAGAGAGAGCAGGAAACCTGCTCTCTCTTTCAAAATGCAAACCAATAGCTTTCCACATGGGGAGCAGCATCTTAGCTGCTCCCCATGTGGAAAGCAATGCCGGCTCCCATAGGACGCGGGGAGCCGGCAGGACTGTGGGGGATTGGGGACCACCCCACAGTCCCCAACCAGAGGCCAGGCCCCGGGGATGGGGTCCCCGGGGCCATAAGTGGCCCAGGAGGGGGCCACGCAGCCCCCTCCCCAAATAAAAAAAAAAAAAAAAAAAAAAAATAAGGGCAAGGCCGGCCCCGGGGATGGGGTCCCCGGGGCCTTAAATGGCCTGAGGAGGGGGCCACGCAGCCCCCTCCATATTTTTTATTTAAAAAGAGGGCATGCCCCGGGGATGGGGTCCCCGGGGCCAATAGAGGCCCAGGGAAGGGGGCCACGCGGCCCCTTCCCGTTTTTTTTTTTTTAAATAAAACAAAAAAAAATGCTTAGGCCCCGGGGGATGGGATCCCCGGGGCCAAAGTGGCCGAGGGAAGGGGCCATGCAGCCCCCTCCCATAAAAAAAAAAAAAAAAAACGGCATCGTGCCGGAGGCCCCGCCCCCTCCCTGCAGTACTCTGCAAACGTGCCCCCTGGCGCGTTTTAAGAAAGGAAGTAATTCCCCTTGAATACTGGGGGTCCCTGGGGCCAACTAGCCCACCAGGAACCTCCAGTATGCGCCAGGGGCTGCCTTGCAGAGAGGTGTACAGAGGCCACGCCCCTTTACACCTCTCTGCAACGCAGCTCTGTGGCGCTTAATGGAGGTAGCTGGTGGGCTAGTTGCACCCCAGGGACCCTCAGGATTCAAGGGAGTTAATCCCCGACTTAAAATGCTCCACGGGGCGCGTTTACACAGTGGTGAAGGGAGGGCGAGGCCTGAGGTGACATGTGTGCAAACAGGACCCGTGGCGCGTTTTAAGATGGGGAATTAAATCCCCTTCAATCCTGAGGGTCCCTGGGGGCCAACTAGCCCAACAGGTACATCCAGAAAGCGCCACAGAGCTGCGTTGCAGAGAGGTGTAAAAGGGGTGTGGCCTCTCTACACATCTCTGCAACGCAGCCCCCTGGCGCATACTGGAGGTTCCTGGTGGGCTAGTTGGCCCCTAGGGACCCTCATGATTCAAGGGGACTTAATCCCCCAACTTAAAACGCGCCACGGGGCGCGTTTGCACAGATGTCACCTCAGGCCCCGCCCCCTCCCTTCACCATTGTGCAAATATTCCTCTAAAATCGGCCGAACTACGAATTCCGATTTACTCACCTGTTATCAGGAGAGACCTCAGTGCTGCATCTTTCAGCCCAGTACTGATCCTCAAAAGTAATTTTAACCGTACTTACCAGTAACTTGAATTTCCTTCCATAGGATATCATTGCCTGCTTTTTGCTGAAAAAGTTTCTAAGTGTTGATTTTTGAAACATACAAATATTCCTCTAAAATCAGCCGAAATACGAATTCCGATTTACTCACCTGTTATCAGGAGAGACCTCAGTGCTGTATCTTTCAGCCCAGTACTGGTCCTGAAAAGTAATTTTAACCGTACTTACCAGTAACTTGAATTTCCTTCCATAGGCTAACATTGACTGGTTTCACTTGGAAATTCTTCTAAGTGTGGAGTTTTGAAACTTTAAAATATTCCTCTAAAATCAGCCGAAATACGAATTCCGATTTACTAACCTGTTATCAGGAGAGACCTCAGTGCTGCATCTTTTAGCCCAGCACTGACCCTGAAAAGTAATTTTAACCGTACTTACCAGTAACTTATATTTTCTTCCATAGGAATCCATTGTCTGGTTTTCAGCAGAAAAGTTTCAAAGTGTCGATTTTCACAAACTACAAATATTCCTTAAAAATCGCCTGTATGACTTAAACGCATTCTTTCAACTGTTTACAGGAGATGCACCAGTGCTGGATCCAGGATCCAACACTGAGTAAGAAAAAGTAACGATAACAGTTTTTACCTGCTAAGTGAATTTCCTTCCATAGGATAACATTGGTGATTCTATGAGAAAAAGTTTCAAAGTGTCAACTTTTAAAATACAATAATATTCCTTAAAAATCACGACTGTAACCAAAACGCTTTTACTCAACTGTTTACAGGAGATGTACCAGGACTGAATCTAGGATCCAGTCCTGTGGTTAGAAAAGTAATCCATAAAGTAACTAATTGCATTTAACTAGAAATTCACATTGAGCTGAATGTTGCATTGTGTTTGAAAATGTGTTGCCCATTGCAACAACTGTAACTACTGTACTTAAATGTCTATTGCCTATGTGCAAAGTATTTAAACTAAAGTAATTCATTCTGAGAAAGTATTTTTTGTAATGTAATGTATAATGTAATTACAATGTAATTTAAAAAATAAAATATGTAAAAAAAAATTGTTTCTAAAAATGTAGTAAATCAGTATGAAAAAAATTAATATAACAATTAATACATTTAAAAATTGTCATTTACAAAACCTTTGAAATTCACTGAAAAAACCGTAGGTTTCAGACATGTTATAGTTAGGAATTAGCATTTAAAAACCTTTGAAATTCACTGAAAAAACCATAGGTTTCAGATATGTTATAGTTAGAAATTAGCATTTAAAAAACCTTTGAAATTCACTGAAAAAACCATAGGTTTTAGGGACAGTTATAGTTAGTTGGACATTGCACTCGTACAAAACCCGTGAAATTCCCCGTTATAGTTAGTTCAGCTAACTATAACTCGCGCCCCGCAATGCACTGCTGATGACGTCACATATTACATCACTCATGACATGGTCAGTGACATCACTGATGACATCACTGATGGTCGATGGTGTGTGGCGGGTCTGGTGTATCGATCTTAGTTGGGGTTGTCTGGGTGTTGAAGCTGTCGTGGATGTCGGCGATCTTGCGGTGAAAGAAGGTGGCGAGGGAATCGCACAGGGGTTGCGACGGCGGGATGTCGTTGGTGTTGGAGCTGGGATTGGAGAGTTCCTTCACGATGTTGAAAAGCTCCTTGCTGTTGTGTGCGTTGTTGTCGAGGCGGTCTTTGAAGGAGATTCTCTTGGCGGACCTGATGAGGTGGTGGTGGTTACGGATGGCGTCTTTGTGGGCTGTGTGGCTGTCCGGTGTCTTATCGCTGTGCCATTTCTTCTCTAGTTTCCGGCAGGTACGCTTGGAAGCTAGGAGTTCCGAGGTGAACCAGCTGGCTCTTTTGGTGGTGTCGCTGTAGGTGAGCTTTTCAGCGGGGCGAGGGTGTTGGCACAGTCGTCCATCCATCGTCTGAGGTTGCAGGCAGCGTCGTCGGTGTTGGATGGGTCGGAGGGAGGGCTGATAGCGAGGGTTGCCCGGAGTTGGTCTTCGGTGACTTTGCTCCAGCAGCGGCGTGGGATCTGTTGGGTGCGGTGGTGTGTGGTGGGTTTCTGGAAGGTGAAATGGATGCAGCGGTGGTCGGTCCAGAGGAGTTCCGTGGTGTGGCTGAAGGAGACGTGGGAGCTTGAGGAGAAGATGGGGTCAAGCGTGTGGCCGGCGCAGTGGGTCGGTGTTGTGACGAGCTGGCTCAGGCCGAGGTTGGCGAGGCTGTCGATCAGGGTGGTGGAGCTGCTGTCGTTGTTGTTCTCCAGGTGAAAGTTCAAGTCTCCGAGGAGGATGTAGTCGGTAGAGGTCAGGGCGTGCGTGCTGATGAAGTCGGCGATGGAGTCGCTGAACTGGGGTCGGGGCCCAGGGGGTCTGTAGACAAGAGTGCCTCTAAGGGTGGTGTTGGGGTCCGTGTGGATCTGGAAGTGTATGTGTTCGGCGGTGCTGAGAGTGTCGTCGGTGCTGGTCGAGACCCTGATGGTGTTCTTGTGGACGATGGCGATTCCTCCTCCTACTGCGTTGATGCGGTCTCTGCGGGTGATCTTATAGCCGTCTGGGATGGCTATGGCGATGTCGGGGGCGGAGGAGTCGTTCATCCAGGTCTCTGTCAGGAAGGCGACGTCTGGTGATGATGTGTCGAGCAGGTCCCAGAGCTCGACGGCGTGTTTGCGTGCGGAGCGGGTGTTCAGTAGGATGCACCGGAGGTGGTTGAGGTCCTTCTTGGCGGGTGCCTTGGTGGCTCTGAGGCTGGTGTAGCTGCAGTTCCGGCAGGTGAAGGGACCATGGGTGCGTTTCGGGGCGGCCTTGAAGCAGTTGTGCGTCCGTCCGGGGTTGAGAGCGTGGAGTGTGGTGGCATCGTATCGGCGTCGGTCCTCGAGGCTGGAGCGGGGGGCGCGCGGTCCAGGGGTTCTGGCGCTGGGCGCGGTCCAGTCGTGGACGGGCGCAGACGGGCTTGCCTTAGGCGCGCCTTCGGCGCGCCAGCGGCGCAGCCGCACAGCGGCCGCCATATATGGGGAGGTGGGAGGGAGGAGCAGCTGGGAGGCGGGAGGCAGGGGCAGCGAATGGGCAGTCAGGGGGGCGGGGCCACAGGGGACGCACCGGCGGGAATGGAGAGAGGCAGCGGGGGCACAGAAGGAAAGATGGAGAGAAAACAAGCAGAGAAATACGGTCACAGTACAATGGGGCAGCGAGGGGCACAGAAGGAAAAATGGAGAGAAAACAAGCAGAGGAATACGGGCACAGTACAATGGGGCAGCGAGGGGCACAGAAGGAAAAATGGAGAGAAAACAAACAGAGAAATACGGGCACAGTACAATGGGGCAGCGAGGGGCACAGAAGGAAAAATGGAGAGAAAGCAAACAGAGAAATACGGGCACAGTACAATGGGGCAGCGAGGGGCACAGAAGGAAAAATGGAGAGAAAACAAACAGAGAAATACGGGCACAGTACAATGGGGCAGCGAGGGGCACAGAAGGAAAAATGGAGAGAAAACAAACAGAGAAATACGGGCACAGTACAATGGGGCAGCGAGGGGCACAGAAGGAAAAATGGAGAGAAAACAAACAGAGAAATACGGGCACAGTACAATGGGGCAGCGAGGGGCACAGAAGGAAAAATGGAGAGAAAACAAGCAGAGAAATACGGTCACAGTACAATGGGGCAGCGAGGGGCACAGAAGGAAAAATGGAGAGACAGAAAGCAAGAAATACGGGCACCGAGGCCACAGGCGGAGGGGCGAGCTTACCAGCAGCGGGCGGACAACACAGGCGGAGCTGTGTGGTGGGGGAGCGACCTACCTGGCAAGGTCAAGGGTCGCTCTCCTCACCGCGCAGCGGCCGCCATATATGGGGAGGTGGGAGGGAGGAGCAGCTGGGAGGCGGGAGGCAGGGGCAGCGAATGGGCAGTCAGGGGGGCGGGGCCGCAGGGGACGCAGCGGCGGGAATGGAGAGAGGCAGCGGGGGCACAGAAGAAAAAATGGAGAGAAAACAAGCAGAGAAATACGGTCACAGTACAATGGGGCAGCGAGGGGCACAGAAGGAAAAATGGAGAGAAAACAAGCAGAGGAATACGGGCACAGTACAATGGGGCAGCGAGGGGCACAGAAGGAAAAATGGAGAGAAAACAAACAGAGAAATACGGGCACAGTACAATGGGGCAGCGAGGGGCACAGAAGGAAAAATGGAGAGAAAACAAACAGAGAAATACGGGCACAGTACAATGGGGCAGCGAGGGGCACAGAAGGAAAAATGGAGAGAAAACAAACAGAGAAATACGGGCACAGTACAATGGGGCAGCGAGGGGCACAGAAGGAAAAATGGAGAGAAAACAAACAGAGAAATACGGGCACAGTACAGTGGGGCAGCGAGGGGCACAGAAGGAAAAATGGAAAGAAAACAAACAGAGAAATACGGGCACAGTACAGTGGGGCAGCGAGGGGCACAGAAGGAAAAATGGAGAGAAAACAAACAGAGAAATACGGGCACAGTACAGTGGGGCAGCGAGGGGCACAGAAGGAAAAATGGAGAGAAAACAAGCAGAGAAATACGGTCACAGTACAATGGGGCAGCGAGGGGCACAGAAGGAAAAATGGAGAGACAGAAAGCAAGAAATACGGGCACCGAGGCCACAGGCGGAGGGGCGAGCTTACCAGCAGCAGCAGCGGGCGGACAACACAGGCGGAGCTGTGTGGTGGGGGAGCGACCTACCTGGCAAGGTCAAGGGTTTTGAAGAATAAGTGGGTATATAAGTGTCTGAATGGATGATTTAGTAGGTGCGTGGTTGACTGTATAAGTGAGTGATTAAACGTGTCATACTGAATGCATGGGTGAATGACTAATCTGCGTGAATGTCTGTATCAGTCTGTCAGTTGGTGTGTAAGCAGCTGCATGGGCTGGTGAGCAGCTACATGAGTGTCTACATGGGTTATTGATTGTTTGTCTGAGTATCTGTATGGGTGCCTGAGTGTCTGTGTGGGTGGGTGGTGTGTGACTCTGTGCATAGATGTGTGAGTGGGTGATTCACTGGGTGTATGGGTTAAAGAGTGCATCTGTGAAGGGCTGTATGGGTGGGTGAGAGTGTGTATGGGTGTGCTGGTGAGTGAATGAATGTCTCAGTGGTACATGTGTGAGTAACTACATATGTGAAAGTCAGTATATGTGAGTGTTGGAGTATATAAATGACTATATGTGAGAGTGAGTGATTGTGAGAGTGGCTGTATGGATGAGTGTGTGCTTGTATCAGTGATTGTATAAGAGAGTAAGTATGTGTTAGTATCTGTATGAATAAGTGAGGTGGTGTGTGTATAACTGTATAGGTGAGTAAATGGGAGTGTGGCTGATTGTTTGCATGACTGACTAGGTGTGTGAGTAACTCTATGGATAAGTGGCGGTGTGTGAGTGTCTGTAAAGGTGTATGAGTGCATATGATAGTGCTGTATTGATGAGTGACTGCATGTATGAGTGACGGTATGGGTGAATGAGTGGATGTGTGTGTAGACCTAGGAAACAGTGAGTGGGTATGTAGTAACTGGTATTGGTGTGTCTATGGTTTTGAAAATGGTAGTCTGTATTTTAGAGTGGGTGTAACAAAGGTTATATTAGGTTGTGAGGAGGTGCATCAGATTATCACGTGGATGATGCCATCAGTGATGTCATCAGTGATGTCATTTGAGATGTCATCAGTGATGTCACTGACCATGTCATGAATGATGTAATATGTGACGTCATCAGCAATGCATTGCGGGGCGCGTGTTATAGTTAGCTCAACCTACTATAAAGGACGAGTTTCTCTGGTTTGGTAGGAGTGAAATGTCCAACTAACTATAACGTCCCTGAAACCTGTGGTTTTTTTCAGTGAATATATATATATATATATATATATATATATATATATATATATGTATATATATATTTATATTTATTTTTTTCCGTCAGGGTGCTATTTCTGGAAGGACATGGGATAGCTCTATATCTCACACTCAGATGTTTTGATTTCCAAACAATGTTAACATTCCCACTGCTGCAGCAATTTTGAAACGCCAGCATGTAATTTTTGTGTTTTTATTTCAGCGGGGCAGGCTGAGTTCACGCTAGTTGCTTCCAGAGCCCTATTCCTAAACCCTAAACATTGACAGAGCAGAGGCATGCAAGCTTCACACTTGTGTGACAAGCCAGAGAGCAGGGTGTGCTTCCGCTGCCGCTTTCAAGTCCTGTGAGGTGGGAAACGGGACCAATGTCATGGGGAGACAAAAAGCGGCCCGGAGCGGTGTTTGTAAACACGTGTGTGTTTGTCTTTCATTTATTTCTAATACCGCCACACAGCCACCTGGGAAACCTGGTATTGCACCGCACCTAAAGGCTGATCAGTGCTCACGCTGCATTATTGAAAATGGGCTTCAGCTTCAATGCATACTTTTCTTAACTCGTCAGTGGTTTCTCAAAAACACACAGTAATTATTTCCAATATAAAATAAACCAAGCGTCGATCGAAAGACAAAGTATAACTGGCGATTACTGGCAAAGAGGCCCAGGTGCACCCTGGCATGACGCCTTCTGTTTTGTATATCTCTGTTTGAGATTGAAATTGGCAGAACCCTTTTAAACATTGGTCTATCTGTGTCATGGCCAAGGCCTGCATTTACCTGATAGATACAAATCGGTCATACCGAAGACATTTGTAGCCATTAGGAGTCTTCAAAGGAAGCCTCCGAGCTGAGAATTCCATGGTCTTAGAAGGAAGTCTACGTAAAGTCTATTTTTATGGATTTCAGATGCATGTTCACCTGTTATTAATGCTGAGTTCTCCAATATTAGATTTAATTAGGACAATATATTTTGACGGTCTATCTGTGTCGCTTATCTTCTTTGGCACCACGTCTAATACAAAAATCTGATGAATGGCACTTGCTCGAATAAACAAAACTATTAATGAATAATAACTTCTGATGTGCATCTGAAAAGGGAAGATTATTTTTTCTCCATAGTTCTTCAATAGGCGACCCAAATGCCTCGTTACCACATGGACCCCGAAGAAACCGGTTGCAAATTGCTAATGGACATTGTACCCCTGTTTCTGCTCAAGATGATTACATAGACAATTTTTCAAATACGACATTGTTTCCATTAAATATAATTTCAGACTCAAAATACGCAGTTATGTGTTTTGTTTTTTGATTTTGTGTGTGTTTTTAGGTCGAGCCTAGCGCAGCGCGCATGCGCTGCCCTATGGGGATGCTTCTTGTAAGCACTCCCAACTTCCTACAGACTTCTCTGTGTGATTTTGTTCACACCCACACATTTTATTGGCCATTGCGTTTGGCTTTCAAAAATGAAAGCACGCAAATGGCCAAAGGCGGGGGTATGTCCCGCCTTTTCTGTAAACGTTCACTCCCATGGCCTATGGGTCTCAGGAGCGAGCGTAGCGAGCAGCGTGGCGCAGTGTTCCAGCTGCATTCCAGGATCAGGTTACTAATTAACCCAGCGCGGTCGCTTTCACTTTTGCGACCGCGCTTGTCTGCACTTGTTTAATTTCCTTGCATGTTTGCACTGAGAACGATATGTTAATGGAAGTTTTTTTTTCTCACAGATAGGGTGTTATGTTTGCATTTAGAGAGGGGTTTATCATTTATAGAGAGGTATATTTAGAGGTTTTTATTTTTACGGGGGAAGGGTTGTTATCACGGAAAGATGATCATGTTTGTACTTATGAATATATATATTTAGAGGGTGTTATTTTCTCAGGGGGGGCGTGTGCGCTTGAGGTCACACGTTAGCGCAGGGGCATGTTTGCACTCGAGAAGGATATGTTTTTGGGGGGACACTCCACAGGATGGGGTACATGTGTTGTTCATATCCATTTGTTAACCTCTTGGCTAGGGGAGAGAGAAGCGTTTGTACTTGGGTGATAACGTGTATGGGGTCCTTGGCACATTTTTGTGGGCACGTTAACTTTTGGGAAAACATGTTTAAGGGGGTGATGTATTTTACGGGAGATGGGGCCATGTTGTGCAATGCTGCACTGTACTGGTCCGGTTTGAGGCACTGCTATGCTTCGGATTTTCAGCCTCTCTCTGCCAAGTCCGCTCTGAGCTCCACAGCCTGTTTGAGCCGGTCTGGGTGACTCAGGAAGGCCCTTTGTCCCCCCTCTCCACACCCCCTTTAGGAAGTGATCACCCATAAATAGTTCCTCTTGCTTTTCAGACCTCTGAGCCGCCCCTCGCACCACTACCCTCCTTTTGGTATTGTTGTTGATCTGCCCCTCGCTTCTGCTGAAATCACCTAGCATCTCGCTTACAAGGGAGGGCGGGGGTGAGGAGTGCTGGAGGAGTGTCCCATTCTGATCGGCAATTGTGCGCAAGGTAAGAGCTGCTCTCCATCCATGCTGCCACCCTATAGCTACTCAAACCCCGCCCCCCCACCCCACCCCCACACACTTTAATCCATGGGTACATATAGGGAAAGGTGCCTTCCAAACAGGACAGCCTGGAGTTCTACTAAGAACCTCCTTGGTACCAAACCGGCGCCCGTCCTTAGAGCACACATGTCTCTGTAAACGGATCACATTCCCGGTTACTTTATAAAGCAATGGCTAAAACATATAGACAAAGCCAACAGCTCTCGCGTAGTAATGTGCTGCATGGCTAAACACTTAGAAGTTCCCAAAGGCGAGACCTATTAGCTATGCCAATGCTTGTTTAGTATATTATCTATTCTTAAACTTCCTCGCTCCTAAGTGCTGAAAAAGTTGGCAGTTTCCACTTTTAGGGCTGAAAAGTAAAGTGATATCAGCGAGGATGGTGTACCATAAACCCTCGTTATCTTTTAAGCAGAGATAAGTGCCCATGTGCCTGCCAAGCAGAGCTTCAGCAGTCATACTGATGGAATAACCCTAAAATATTGCACGCAGAGCTAATGGTAATCCTCGGTTAATTTGAGAAGTGGGCCCAAGACAAACACTGCCCCAGCCCTCGCCCCTTCTTTCATTTGACGGCGAATCACCCAGGACCCAAATCCAATTTTCACCCTCTGCCTAATCGTGAAATATAAACACGCCCCATAGGACCTCTGCAAACACCAGCAGTGAGGGGGGGGGGCACGTAGAGCCGGCATCTGCCGTGGCAATAGAATTAAAATGCATTCACGAGCAGTACATATTTACAGCCTGCGAGAGAAGTGTAGATAGATACAGAGAGGGACAGACGGGTGTGCACGTGGGTATAAAAAGATGCTTACACCGATCGCACTCTCCAAACGCGACATGTTATGTACACAATACCACATAATTGTAATATCGGTGCTAGGACAGGGACGCAAAGGGTACTTCAAACCTTTTGTATTGTACCTAAAACAAAACGGGTCACACTTATTGGCCAACATAGACATTCTGCGTTTTACAGAGACGCGCCTGGCATCGATTGTACCCCTAATCTGACACCCACTTCTGCAATGAGGGTCTGCAAAGAAGACCCCAAAGACGAAGCTTTCCCTCACAATCTACAGCGCCAGAGCTTCTTGGGTGAATAAAGACGGCTAACCGGCTACTGGTCAATTAGGCCAGAAAAGAAGGGGGGCGGTGGGGGGGAGATTGAGGGGTTGAAAAGCAAAAGACACATAACCATACTACTGTGACCTACAGAGTGCGAGCCAATCGAACTCTTCCTAAACTGTGGACTTTGAAACTGCCAGGCAGAGTCTTGGCTGCCCCACTTGGCTAAACTGTGTGAGTTTGGGGCACGCTCATAAAAGACCATGGCTCCGTTCCCTCGTGCGAGAAAAGTGGGAACATAAAACTCGGATAGAAATTCTACCCGAGCGGCAGCTCGCGCTCGCAAACTTACCGTTCGCAAGCGAGCAGGAAAAAAACTCCGCTGCACTACGCAAAGCAGGGTTTTCTTGCACTCCGCGAGCTCCGCGGAGTGCTGAGTGCAGAAAACTCCGCGAACGGAGCGGAGTTCAATGCCCAGGCCTACGGGGCCCTTATTATACTGTATAGAAGTTCCTTCACAGATGCTGATCCCAGTAACGTTCGGTCCACTGTATCGCCTTCTTCGAAAGGGAAAGCAAGACACAAGTACATAACCTTCTGACCGCCAGATGCTTGCTTCACTTCAACTCGAGGAGGTCCCTGCTTTATTCGAGGCCAGCTGTGAACTCTCACGAGAGCGAGAGCTGCACGCTACTACGGCTGGCTAAAGTGTTAACTTTGTTGCCGGATCTTTCGCACATTTAGAAGGCAAATGTCCCCCCTGGTGCACGCAGATAGATACCGACAATCAGGACCTTTTTATTGGTTTTCTCCATCACCACTTAATATACGGGGCGAGATTCTGATGGCCTACGTTTAACAACCTATTATTTATCATGCTTTGGAATGAGCACGGTCTCTTGGGCAAAGATCCCTGTGCTTGCCGCAGAAATTCGTATAGAATACCGCTATGCACACGGGTGAGGTTTGATGGGTGTATTAAATACACCTGTTTTGTGTAATTTTACAAAGGGCTTGTGTTTGTTTTGTATATACAGCCTTGAGAAAGTCGCGGGACAAAATTCCTTTGTGCGACGAAACACGTGTTGGCTGATGCAAGAACAAAGAGAATAAAGAAAAGAAACCAAGCTCGAAAATTTCTCTGTATCATTTATGCTTGACTAACACAAATTGGATAATTGCATATTACTTAAAAGACGTGTGCTGAGGATTGTGTTTATGTTTATGTTGGTTTCGACCACGTGTTTGGGGAGACTGGTGGTTCTTCTCACCTTTCAGCACCGTCCATATAAATTTCTCAGAAATCTAAATAGAGTGTAAGTGCTACTCATTCTTGGAGCGCCATTTTACCTATAACCATACCACTGCACCGTCGTGAGTTCCCCCTGGTGCATTCGTTCCTTGGCAAAAAAAGTAAAAATAAAACGTCAATGGACCAGCCACAGACCTGCCATTCGGACACTGAGAAGAGGTTGACGGGTGGGCTGGGGGTCTTTGGGGGCGACAAACATTCGCCACAAAAAAAAGCAGAGTGGGAAATCAGCCAATAAATCTATCTCTGTAAATACGTGTCTGTCAGTAGCTGGTTTATTTGAGTTTTTCTGCCTCGTGTTTATGTTATCCACCCTCTCAAGGGGCCTCTGCGACTAAACAAGCCGGCATTTATTTTATTTACTTCTGCCCAGAGCCTGGTAGGTTGCAAAAATAAAACAGTGAGTTCTTCAAGTTTCAAACACATTTATTTATGGCAGAAGAATAATATGCAAAGATATTTACAAAACAATCATAAAAAATATTGAATGCATTTAGACACCGGATCTATTTGCATTTTTTTTTTTTTACACACGGATCATCAATATATAAATAAAATGATTTCACTTTGTATCTGCTCTTCCAGAGTGAAAAAAGGAAAATTAAAAAAGTGTATCACCGGACAATGTCCCTAAAAGACAAGACAAGACACAAAATGGTGCTTCTGTAGAGGTTTTTGGTTTCCTGTCCGGAAGAAGGGCGAATCCTCAGTACCTCCATTTGTTATTTTTTTTATTTCTATTTCTCAAGTGGCTTTTTGGTAGGCACGGCTGTGTGGAATGCTTGCATGCAAAAGTACATTTTTTTAAAATAAGAAATAATATAGACAATTCCGACATTCTTGGTCAATAAGGATGTTCCGGCACAGAGTGGAGGGACAGTTTGACAGTGAGTGAGGCTCACACTCAGCTCAGAGGTACCGGAGGTGAGAGTCCACAGTTCGGCCCCTCTCCTTTTGGGGTGCAGTTCAGCACTCGGTGAGAGGCCACAATCCGGCCCTGCTACTTGAGGGTGCAGCTTGGTGCCTGGTATGAGGCTCAGAGGTACAGTTTGGTGCTCGTTGAGAGGCCACAACTCGGCCTCTGCTCGGAGGTACAGTTCCGCGCTCAATGAGAGGCCACAGCTCGGCCTCTGCTCGGAGGTACAGTTCCGCGCTTGTTGAGAGGCCACAGTTCGGCCTCTGCTCACAGTCCACTCCCTCCGATCGCCCACGTTCTTCATTTAAGTGTTCCCACAACAGCCCCCTCGGTCACCTGGCGTGTCCCTGAGCCCCGGAGTGTCCTGCTAGCCCAGGTCCAGCTGCACATTGTCCGACGCCGGCCTCGCTGGAATCGATGCAATCTGTGGAAGAAAAGAAAACACGTTCATTTCACTTGTTTTCAAAACACCCCTCTAGGTCTCGCCTATGAAACGCTTCAACAAATGACAGAAAACAAAGGCCTTTCAAAATGAAACCTCGAACCGAGGCTGAAAAGACAGATTTTATCTAGGGAGCTGGGCCTGGTGTGTGCGAGGGATGAGTACATCCTATTCCGTCGAGCTGCCAAAGTAACGGTTTCATGACGCATGAAAAAATACAGGAAGAAGGACGCGAGCACACCGCATGTCAGCGCCAGGGTGGCATAGTCCTTTAAAAGTTTTCATTTGTAAATATGAATTAAGGAATAGTTATTTAAACATTTGCATTCGTACACGTGAATTCACAATGTGCCCCTTTAACAGACTTATTGAATGTGTTGGAGGGCGCGTGTTTCTTGGGGGAGGAAAGTATTTTAAACCTTTGAACTCAATAGTCAGGACTTCGCACTCAATTCTCCTGTCACACAAATAACCATTTTTGTCACAAATAAACTTCGTCATTTCTGAATCCAAAACATGATTCGCTGACGAAGGCTGTCTCGGGTGTTTTCGTGTCAACGGGCACCTAGATTTCTCCTGGCTTCGGCGCCCCTTGTTAGCCCTGCCTGCACTGTCAGATTCCCTTCCATATGGTTCCTACTGAATCCATGGCGACGCGTGACTTTTTCAACCATTTGTTAGTAGCCTTGGGGAACCCTGAATTTAACCTAGTCTGTCATCGCTATTTGTTTAGGACGGTGTTGGTTTTTTACCAGACGATGCTCCTTGCTTGACCCGGCTGGCACACACATACAAATGTCCCACATTCCACACATCGCTTGTGGACAGAAACTGCAGCCGGGCAGCTGGAGTCGCCACCAGGGATAACACTGGTTCAGAGCAAGCAGAGTAGTGAGAGGGAATGGGGCGGTTTAAAGGACCTGGGTACTAATACCCTTCTATTCATTCACTGCCCTGTGCGTTTAATGCATGGCGTGTGCAGGGGGTGATGGTTGCGCAGTGCATGAGTGTGTAACGGAAGGTAGTGCGTGTGTATGTATGTGTGCGCAGTGTTTGTAGTGTGCATCTGTGTATGCGGGGAACTGGGAGCGGTCTGCACAGTTCTGCCGGCTCCACAACGCCTTGTGTTCCAGCTCCTTGCCATGTTGTTTGTGTTTGTCTGTAGTACAGCACCAAAAACACGCAAAGTGCCTCTAGCCAAGTGCTCTAGGCATAAACAACAATCTCTGGTTGGAGAGAATGTATTTTGACTGTAATAAATAATAGTATGCCTAATACATTATTTTATTCACAGCTCTTTGCACTCAGCGGGATCTTGGCGCCTTTGCCGGTGCTTTCACAAGTGTCAGATCTTGGGCCGGACACATTCAAGTGTGAGGGTTGTACATAAGGCCGCAGCGCACTACCGGATGAAGAGTGTCAGACTTTGGCCGTCTAGCACCTGAGTGCCATGTGTGGTGTGAGGGTTGCACATCAGGCAACACCACACTACTGGGTGAAGAGTGTCAGATCTTGGGGAGGATGGCAACTGAGTACAGTGAGTGGTGTGAGGGTTGTAAATAGGACCACCCCACACTACCCGGTGAAGAGTGTCAGATCTTGGGACGTCTAGCACCTGAGTGCCGTGTGTGGTTTGAGGGTTGTTCGTATGGCAACACCACACCACACTATCTGGTGAGGAGTGTCAGACCTTGTGTTTGCTGGCACCTGCGTGCTCTGTGTTGTGTGAGGGTTGTAGGCAAAATCACAATACACTACCCAGTGAAGACTGACAGAGCTTGGGCTGGCTAGCTACCGAGTACAGTGTGTGGTGTGAGGGTCATACATTAGGCCACCCCACACTACCCGGTGAAGAGTGTCCTTAAATCTTGGGCCGGATGGTATCTGAGTACCCTGTGTGGTGTGAAGGCTGTACATAAGGCCACACATCACTAACTGTGAAGAGACTTGCCACCTCTTCTCCCTTCTTTAACCTGCATGTACACATTCATTAAGTGCCTGTGTTGGGCCTTGCTGAGGCTGTGGGGTTTGTGAGTTTCTGCCCAGGATCAACTGGCCTCTAGCCATCAAGCGCCAATTAAGCAACAACAGAAACCTGTGTCACGAACCCTACAACAATAGTATAGAACAAGGGGTGCAGAGGGATGCCGGGACAGAACTCAACTAGTTCCCTGTAATGAAGCATCATTCAGTGCATTGGCAGTGGGTAGTCCTAAGGAGTCATGATGCGTGAGCATGAGACCAGGGCCTGTTCCTACCCCCAGAATGTCACAGACTCTTGCAGCTCATGTGTGGCTTGAACGGAAAGGAGGGAACACCGTAGAAGAGGCGGGAATGGGGCAGGCTCTGGATGTACAAAGGTGGATAAACGTACTGAGATTTCAGATAATAATGACACGAGGGCTGACCTGGCCCCGGCCCCACAGCGCTCTACCATCCATCCCTGGCCTGGAATGCCCATCGTAGGGTGCAATGGACGCTGGGTGGTGTTCCTTCCTTCCCTCCACCACCCTGATCGACAACCTCGCCACCCTCGGACTCAGACAGCTCGTGACTACACCCACCCACGCCGCCGGCCACAAGCTCGACTCCATCTTTTCCGCAAGCCCACACGTCTCCTTCAACCACACCTCCGAACCCCACTGGACTGACCACCACTGCATCCACTTCACCTACAGGAAGCCCACCACGCACCACCGCACCGAACAAATGCCTCGCCGCTGCTGGAGCAGAGTCACGGAAGACCAGCTAACCACAACCTCGCCCTGAGCCCACCCGCCGAACCCTCCGACCCCGACACCGCCGCCCGCAACCTCAGACAGTGGATCGACGACTGCGCCAACACCCTCGCCCGCTCAAGAATCCGCCCAACAGCCACACCAGCAAGAAAGCCACCTGGTTCACCGAAGACCTCCAGGCCTCCAAGCGAACATGCCGAAAACTGGAGAAGATCTGGCTCCACGAACGGACAGCGGACAGCTACGCCGCCCACAAGAGCGCCACCCGCAGTCACCATCACCTCATCAGATCCGCCAAAAGGGCCTCACTCAAAGACCACCTAGACAACAACGCACACAACAGCAAAGAGCTCTTCAACATCGTGAAGGAACTCTCCAACCCCAGCTCCAACACCAACGACATCCAGCCGTCGCGAGACCTGTGCGACTCACTGGCCACCTTCTTCCACCGCAAAATCGCCGACATCCACGACAGCTTCAACACCACGACCGCCCGGCAACCACCGAGACCACTGCCCCCACAACCACCAACCGCCTGCTCTCCTGGACCAACATCAATGACGAGGACACCAGCGAGATCATGAACACCATCCACTCCGGTTCACCGCTAGACCCGTGCCCTCACCACATCTTCAACAAAGCCAGTACAGCCATCGCGCCCCATCTCCGGAAAATAATCAACATCTCCTTCGAGACAGCAACCTTCCCGGAAAGCTGGAAGCACGCCGAGATCACCGCCTTACTCAAGAAACCCAAGGCAGACCCCAAGGACCTCAAGAACTTCCGACCCATCTCTCTGCTCCCGTTCCCCGCGAAGGTCACCGAGAAAATCGTCAACAAACAACTGACCCGCTACCTCGAGGAGAACAACATCCTGGACCCTTCCCAGTCCGGCTTCCGCAGCAACCACAGCACCGAAACCGCCCTCATCGCCGCCACCGATGACATCAGGACCCTGCTAGACAACGGAGAAACAGCAGCCCTCATCCTCCTGGACCTATCAGCTGCCTTCGACACGGTCTGCCACCACACACTACGAACACGCCTTCACGACGCCGGGATCCAAGAGAAGGCCCTGGACTGGACCACATCCTTCCTTTCCGGCAGAACACAAAGCGTCCGCCTCGCCCCTTCCGATCCAAGGCCACCAAGATCATCTGCGGCGTACCCCAAGGCTCCTCCCTCAGCCCAACGCTGTTCAACATCTACATGGCACCCTCGCCCACGTCGCCCGACAGCACAACCTCAACATCATCTCCTACGCCGACGACACCCAGCTTATCCTCTCCCTCACCAAAGACCCTCACACCGCCAAAGCCCAGCTCCACGAAGGAATGAAGGCCGTCGCCGAATGGATGAGGACCAGCCGCCTGAAGCTGAACTCGGACAAGACGGAGGTCCTCATCCTTGGTTCCAACCCTTCAGCCTGGGACGACTCCTGGTGGCCAACATCACTGGGAACAGCCCCGCCACCCACCGACCACGTACGCAACCTAGGGGTCATCCTCGACCCCACCCTCTCCATGACTAAGCAGGTCAACGCCGTTTCCTCATCCTGCTTCAACATCCTCCGAATGCTCCGCAGGATCTTCAAGTGGATCCCCACCGAAACAAGAAAAACAGTCACCCAGGCCCTCGTCACCAGCAGGCTGGACTACGGAAACGCCCTCTACGCAGGAACGACGGCTAAGCTCCTGAGACGGCTGCAACGCATCCAGAACGCCTCTGCACGTCTTATCCTCGACATCCCCCGACGCAGCCACATCACACCCCACCTGAGAGACCTGCACTGGCTCCCTGTCAACAAGAGGATAACCTTCAAGCTCCTCACCCACGCACACAAAGCACTCCACAACTCCGGACCAGCCTACCTCAACAGACGACTCACCTTCTACACCCCCACCCGCCAGCTCCGCTCGACCAGCCTCGCCTCGCCACATTCCCCCGCATCCGGAAAACGACCGCCGGCGGCAGATCCTTCTCCCACCTCGCCGCCAAGACCTGGAACACCCTCCCCACCAACCTCCGACAGACCCAAGACCTACTGGCCTTCAGAAGACTCCTCAAGACCTGGCTCTTCGATCAGTAGCAGCACCACCCCCCTCTTCCCCCAGCGCCTTGAGACCCTCGCGGGTATGTAGTGTGCTTTATAAGTGACATGATTGATTGATTGATTGATTGATTGATTCCCTGGTCTGTGTCCAGTCATTGCACATGTAAAGTGCTGGGGGGAACCCAACCCCGCTTGCAGCCAGGCACAGACGAGTGTGTGTGTGTGTGTGTGTGTGAGGGGGGTATTACACATCTAAAGAGGATGTTGACATGTGGTAGTAGTTCACTGAGTGGCGCACTTTGCTTACACCAGCATTTGACAATCGGGCGCCTAGAAGAGAGATGGTTCGAGAGTAGAAGTAACGGTTTCTGGTGCAGATGTTTAAACATTTGCAGCACTGTATGTAGGTGCGTGCAGTTCTGTACTCGGGGGTTATGCGACCTGAACATCATTCCATTGCTTAATAGTAGCAAATTTCATTTACAGCGTTCAGAATAAATAAAAGTGCAGTGCGAAGTGCTACATGAAACATTTTTTGAGTTCAGCCATTGAGAAATGGCAAGCATGGTGCTGAGGGAGGCAGATATACAGGACAAAAAGGGGGCGGGTCACTCTCTCGAGAGTTGGGATGAGGGGCCCCCACAATCTAGGACTGGGTTCCTCCGCATTAGCAGACTCCAATACACAAGCATGGGGGGGCGAAGGAGGTGGGGCGAGTCCAATGGTGGGCAGTGTGTACATCATAAGTGTAAGAATCGTCAGTTCCAGTACACTTTAAGGTTGTGTGCTCCTATGATATGATACGGGCAGGGCCTACTTTAACATGCCCGCTGTTAACTGCTAATACCAATTCAATGCCAGTCCGTGTGCATCAATCTGTACAGACATGCTTGTCAGGCCCAGGAACACCGCTGCCTCCCGGTAGCCACCCACTCTCTGTATCAGCGAAATATATTTTGGGTGAAAGCGGCCATCCCTTGGAAGGGATAGCCTTGCAGTAGTGCAGCAGTGCCCATGCACAGTAGGGAAGCCTTTCTCGTGCCAACAGTAAGTGTGCATGAGAGTAGGGGGCATTATTGGGAGGAGGGGGCATTAAACAGCAGTGCGTGCACACAGTGTGAATTAGTCATCCTATGCCACACCCCCGTACTGTGTGCCAGAGGCCACCGTCTGCGGCCATCAGAGGAAGCGTTTAAGTCTAGTCTTCATGCGTGTAAGTGGGACACTGTCCTTTTGACGTGCACACGGATCAGAAAAGAAGTCAGTGCCCACCCTTGAAATGCATGTCATTATGGCAGGCTGTGGTAAATGGGGCCCCGGCTTCACCTGCATACCCCTTTGATGGAACACGGTCTTTCAGTTGCACACCCCTGCCTCTGCAGCCTAGTTCTTGGAAGCGACAGGAAAGGGCCACCTTCCACCTTCTAGTGAATGTGTACACATGCTCTCATTGGGATACAAATTGGGCATCGAACAACCATTCTTAAAGTGACCTCGAGACCCACTTGCATCTTCAGACTTGCAGTGGAGTGGGCCTACCATCTACCTAGACACAGAGCAGTTATCCTGAAGGGAGTGTGGGATGGGCTGAGCCTGGGCTGTGCACACAGACTGTATATGATGTCACGCCAAACCCTCACCTTAGTCTCAGGGACCGCCCTTGCGCCCCTGTCTACTCTGTCAGTGGCAGTGCACACAGATCACACAATGCTTGGCACCTGGTTGTCACCTGCAGTCACCAGACCTCACTTCTAAAGCGTGGTTGTGAGCAGAGGCCATAATGTAGTGGATGTTTGTGGGTAAGTCGGTCTCAGGCAGCGGCCGTACACACCGGTTTCCACACGGTGTGACTCCTGACCCCCCGCCCCCTTTAGACTTTGAGCTCTGAATGATGGGGCCATGCCTCTAAAAGACAACTCCACCCTGTAGTTTCGTAGTGGCTGTCGATGTTGGAGTGTGTGGGATACATTGGGCCTCGCACTGCACACTATTTACACTGTGAACGGACGCCTGGTTCTCGCCTGCGGCCCCAGGCCTCACTCCTATTGCGTGCACCAGACACCCTCAGTCATGTGATGAAAGCCCCGGGGAGGTGGCGGTCCCCAGGGCTGCGGGGGGGCGCGTGCCCCCCGCATATGATAAACAAAGCCCCGGGGAGGTGGCGGTCCTCAGGGCTGTGGGAGTGTTTTCTTGTGTCTCGGTTACCAAGTCACAAGACGGCTGCCAACACATTCTAGTTTGGAGTGTTGGCAGCCAATCAGAATTAAGCTTGTGCTCGGGAGGGTTCGCAAACCCTCCTAGGTGCTCAGATATCGATATTTTTATTTTTTGAATTTCTCAGGAACTACTTAACGGATTTACACCATTTAAAAAAAAGGTCGCTTTCTGAACCAAGAGCTACCTTTTTGCCAAATTTGGTGTAATTCTGTTCAGCAGTTCAGGCTGTAGCCTGTTCCAAAAATTCCTATGGAAATTTACATGGGGCAACGTGTTTTGGGACCCACCTTTTTTCTCAACCCCTGCTCAACGAATCACCCCGAAACTTTAAGGACAGGAGCTGACCTGAGTGAACCATTAGTTTTGAAAATTTCGCAAAGATTCGTCAAACGGCGCCAAAGATATTGGCAAAAGAAAAAACGCTTTTTGAATAGAAACAAGGTCCTAACTATAACTACCTACTGGCGACTGCCAGTAGGTAATGTGTGTGTATATATATGTATATATTTCACTGTTGGTTTAGAAAGTAGAGCACGTCCGTGTGTGGACTGTGACTCAGACGAAGACCGGGAAGGTCAAAACATGTCAGTTGAAGTAAAGACTTTATTTCATAAGAAACCTGCAGTGCGGTTCCTTCTTTGCGGCAGCTCGAGGTAACAAAAATACATTGTGGGTCCGACTCCACCCGATTCGGCAACAACTCCGCATGGTGGATGCAGTCGGAAGAACTGCAGGAGCAGTTTGCAACGCTCAACTTTTTCCCGACTCCCGCCGCTGTGAATACTTGGGTCCCCCAGAGAGGGGCTAACCTACGGGACTGCAGTGGACGCTAATCAGGACGAGGAGGCTCAACGCGGCTCCAGGTGTGGGGCGGAGTGAGGCTTTTTTTATCTGCTCAACGCTGCAGCAACCGGCAACAAGGCATACTTCCGTGAAACGGTAGGAGTGCTGCTGCTACCGCCGAGCACAAGTGTGTATATGATAGGGGCGGCAGGAGGTTTCTTTGAAGAGTACAGAACGAAGGCATTTCTCCCCAAGAAGTAGTCGCACAGTGGATGATTGAACATGTGCGAAGCCATTCGCAAAAGGCTTGATGTGGCCAAAACTTTGTTCAGTGAAGCAGACAATCGCTCAGAGAACCCAGCGACAGGTGATGCATCCGGGGACACAGGAGGTGTAAGGTCACTTAAACAGGACCTATTCCACTACGAAAAACTGAACAGAAGCTGGGAGGTTATCTCCCGGGATAATTATATAGAGGTTGGCAGGGTCACAAGGGGATTAAGAATATTAATAACACTGATTTACCAGAATCCCAGCCCAAAACTTTTGGAGGAATGGTCTTTGCTGATGGTGTCTACCTGCAGACAAATGTTGGGATTACTATCAAAATATGCAGCACTAGAATTAGACAAATTGGGGGCAGAGATTAAGAGATTGAAAGAAACCCTGGATGATATTGAAAAATTCATGAAAGAGATGGAAGGGCGGCTGGCCAAATATGAGGAAGAAATTAAATCTAAAAAAAGATGGAAGTTTATCATGGACAAAATGATTATGCGATGGGTCGTATACTCACCTTTGGAAAGAAGTATGATGTAGCAAGGAGGGATTTCAGGCACACAGAGTCACTTAGACAAAAGGAGATCATGACTTCAGAATTCAGTTGCCCAATCGGACATTGAGGAACGTTCAGGAAATGCAACATCAGGAATAGTGCCATTCACCACGCTGGAAGAATACCATTTTTTACGGCAAAATCAGACAATAAAAAAGAAACCTCAGAGAACAAGAGGAAAAGGAGAAAGCAGCGCAGGAGAAAAATCAGGAGGGGAGGTACAGGAAAAAGACAGGGAAAAGCCTCGTGGGAGAGGAACACAGCAAAGCAAACGGAACAAACAATGATGGGTGAGAACAATCTTACTATAGTTAACTTATCCTCACATGTGCTTACCCCTGATGAGCGCTCTCTTCTAGAAATGGGCCTTTCTTTCTGTCCTATTGCGAATTTTGAATACTCCCATACACGCATTGATATTTTTCTTTTTGTCAGAAAACTAAAACTCCTGAAAATACATGCCCTTAAGAGAGAGTGAATCCAGGGGAGGCTATGGGGGACGCACTTGATCAAGTGGCAGATGTTCTATCCATTGGGGACATTGAGACTTTGGCATCTCTTAAAGAAATGGATCTAGGGATGAAGGACTGGGAGAGTGACAGAGAACTGCTCAACAATATGGGCATTATGACAGATCGGAGAAGCAGAAAAGATTTTAAACCTAGGTCCAGGTTTAATCCAGTCACCCTTCACGACAACATTGACACCTTTCATGAGGTGATCCTACGTGACCTCATGGAAATATGGAAATTTGGCAAGAATCATTTTGCTGAGAACCTAACGGAGGGGCAGATAAAAGGCCTTGAATCACTTAGGAAATCAGATACCTTCATGATTAAACCCTCAGATAAAGGTGGCAATGTTGTACTATGGGATCTCAGACTGAGGCAAAAAGACATTTAGAGTACTCGGGGAACTATCGGAGGTCTAACATTTCCCAATACAGCAAAACAATCACTTGTTACCACAGTCTCCTGAACGAGTGGCACCAAAAGGGAATGCTCAGTACCAATGAGCTGGAATTCCTATTGGTGAAGAATCCGGTTACACCTGTTTTTTACATGTTACCTAAAGTCCTCAAGTACCCCACAGACCCACCAGGCAGACCCATCATATCAGCCAACAGCAGCATGCTTGAGAACTCTTCCATTTACCTTGACCACTTTTTATGCCCTTATGTTGTTAATCTCCCTTCATATTGCAGGGATAGATTGGACTTCATATGCAAAATACAAGGTATCCCGTGGAAGGAATCATACATATTGGCCATGGTAGATGTTGTTGCATAATGTACATGTATTGAACATGAACTAGGTCTTGATGCATGCAAATACTTTTTCAGGGACAGACCATTAGCTATGTACGACCATTCTATGCTTTTAATTGAGATGTTAAAGTTCTGTTTGGAAAACAACTTTTTCTTATTTGAGGAGCAATGGTACAAGCAACTAACTGGAACTGCAATGGGAAGTTGCTTCGCTCCCAGCTACGTCTGTATGTTCATGGGGTGGTGGGAGTCGGAGTACATCTGGAGTGAGACGAATGAAGAGTGGCTTGGGCATCTGATCCTGTGGACCCGTTACATAGATGATATATTTCTCATCTGGGACGGTTCACAGGAATCATTGGATGCTTTCTTAACAAGTATAGATGATAATGAATTAAATTTGAAATTCACGAGTAGGACACAAAAAAATACCATCAAGTTCTTAGATGTACAGATTGAGGTAAAAGATGAGGCAATCATTACGAGGCTATACAGGAAAGAAACTGCGGGCAATAGCATTTTGCATGCCCAAAGCCACCATCCAGACAATCTAAAAAGAAGTATCCCCTACGGGGAAATTTTAAGGGCAAAGAGGAACTGCAGTACCAGGGAAGCATATGCAGCAGAGAAGAACAGGATGGCTGGCTGTTTTAGAACCAGGGGCTATGCCAGAAAAACTATCAGGGCAGCAATTGAGAAAGCTTCCATTTTGGACAGAGACAGTCTATTAACACCTAAACCCAGAGAGAAAAGCAAACAGGAAGTTATATTGATTACTACTTTTAGCTGTGAATCCAAAGTTGTACATAAAATAATGAAGAAGCATTGGTACCTAGTCAGGTCCGACATGATCATTAGCAGACTGGTAAGTCCAAGTCTGCATGTTACGTACCGCTAATGCAGCTCCTTGAGGGACATCTTAGTTCATAGCCATTTGAACAAAGGCGGGAGCCAGACAGGATCTTGGTTGAGAGAACTCCCGGGATTCTATAAATGTGGGAGATGCAAGGCATGCGCGAACAGCACTAATGTTAAGACATACACTCTCCCCACGGGCAGGACAGCAAAGATACACAAGTTCATGAACTGCGAAAGTGATTATGTGGTGTATGTTGTGGTATGTGTGTGTGGTCTCAGATATGTGGGCAGCATGATTTTCCCAGTGAAAAAGAAAATACTAGAACATCTCCGTGCAGTCAGGAATAAAGGGACTTTTGTTGATATATCTTCTAAAATCTCATTTTTTGGACCTGAGAGGATCCTGAATCATCAGTGATGTCATTTGAGATGTCATCAGTGATATCATCAGTGATGTCACTGACCATGTCATGAATGATGTAATATGTGACGTCATCAGCAGTGCATTGCGGGGGCGCAAGGTATAGTTAGCTCAACTAACTATAACGTCCGAATTTCGAGTGAAATGTCCAACTATCTATAACGTCCCTGAAACCTGTGGTTTTTTAAGTGAATTTCTAAGGTTTTTTTAAATGCTAATTTCTAACTATAACGTCTTTGAAACCTATGGTTTTTTCAGTGAATTTCAAAGGTTTTTTTAAATGCTATTTTCTAACTATAACGTCCCTGAAACCTATGGTTTTTTCAGTGAATTTCTAAGGTTTTTTAAATGCTAATTTCTTACTATGCCTACAGAGGTAGGACATGTGCAGAAAGAGGAAGAAAGGCGCAGAAAGAAGCAAGAGAAATGCATAAAGAGGCAATAGAAGTCCAGATAGAGGAAGAAAGGTGCAGAAAGAAGCAAGAGATATGCAGAAAGAACCAACAGAGGTGCAGAAAGAGGCCTTGTTGCAAAGCCATCCTGTGCCCTGGGCACCCCCAACTTTTTGGTGACTGGTATTGGTGGAAATTGACTCTGACTGACCCTGGGCTCTGCCTAACCAGGCCCGGAGCCAGTGATATGCTGAAAGACACTTAGAGTACAGTGACAACACCTACATACACTAGGGTACACTATGGGTTGGGTACCCCTGTGATTGGCATGACCTCCCCTGTAAGGCCCTATAACATAATAGGGCAGGGGGATTAAAACTACCTCTAACTCCCTATCATTTAATAGGGCATGGCAGTTTAGAGGCCAGCAGCCCTTTTCTGCACTTCCTTGTGTGCACTGCTGAGCCTGAGGTCAGATTAAAAGTAGGCCTGTGTATGTAGAAAGAGGCAAAAGAGGTGCAGAAAGAGGAAAGAATGGTGCAGAAAGAGGCAAGAGAGGTGCAGAAAGACGCAAGAGAGGAGCAGAAACAAGAAAGAGAAGTACAGAAAGAGGCAAGAGAATGGCTGAAAAAAGCAACAGAGGTGTAGAAAGAAGCAAGAGAAGTGCCAAAAGAGGCAAGGGAGGTGCAGAAAGAGGCAAGAGAGGTGTATAAAATGACAAGAGAACTGCAGAAAGAGGCAGGAGGGATGCAAAAAAGGGAAGAAGGGTGCAGAAAGAAGCAAGAGAGCTGCAGAAAGAGAAAAGAGGGGTGCAGAAAGAGGCAAGAGGGATGCAGAAAGAAGCAAGTGAGGTACAGAAAGAGGCAACAGAGGTGCATAAAGGCAGAAGAGAGGTGCAGAAACAAGCAATAAAAGTGCAGCAAGAGGCAAGAGAATTGTTGAAAGAAGAAATAGAGGTGTAGAGGGAAGCAAGAGGAGTGCAGAAAGAGGTAAGTGAGGTACAGAAAGAGGCAAGACAGATGCAGAAAATGACAAGAGAACTGCAGAAAGAGGCAAGAGGGATGCAAAAAAAAGAAGAAGGGTGCAGAAAGAAGGAACAGAGGTGCAAAAAGAGGGAAGAGGGGTGCAGAAAGAAGCAAGAGATGTGCAGAAAGAAACAAAAAAAGTGCAGAAAGAAGGAACAGAGGTGCAGAGAGAGGCAAGAAAGGTGCAGAAAGAGGGAAAAGGGATGCAGAAAGAGGGAAAAGGGATGCAGAAAGAGGCACGTGGGGTGCAGAAAGAAGCAAGAGAAGTGCAGAAAGAAGCAACAGAGGTGCAGAAAGAGGGAAGAGGGGTGCAGAAAGGGGCAAGAGAAGTGCAGAAAGAAGTAACAGAGATGCAGAAAGAGGGAAAAGGGATGCAGAAAGAGGCACGTGGGGTGCAGAAAGAAGCAAGAGAAGTGCAGAAAGAAGCAACAGAGGTGCAGAAAGAAGCAAGAGAGGTGCAGAAAGAAACAAAAGAAGTGCAGAAGCAAGGAACAGATGTGCAGAAAGAGGCAAGAGGGGAGCAGCAAGAAGGAAGAGGGATGCAGAAAGAGGCACAAGGGTTGCAGAAAGAAGGGACAGAGGTGCAGAAAGAAGCAGAAGTGTAGAAAGAGGCAACAGAGGTGCAGAAAGAGGGATGAGGGGTGGAAAAATAGGCAAGAGAAGTGCAGAAAGAAGCAACCAACATGCAAAAAGGGGGAACAGGGGTGGAGAAAGTGGCGAGAGGGGTACAGAAAGAAGCAAGAGAGGTGCAGAAAGAAGAGCAGAAAGAAGGAACAGTGTGCAGAAAGAGGCAAGGGGGGTGCAGAAAGAGGGAACAGGGCTGCAGAAAGAAGCACGAGTGGTACAGAAAGAAGCAAGAGAGGTGCAGAAAGAAGCATGAGTAGTGCAGAAAGATGCAACAGAGGTGCAGAAAGAGGCAAGAGGGGTGCACAAAGAGGGAATAGGGGTGCAGAAAGAGGCATGAGGGGTGTAGAAAGAAGCAACAGAGGTGCAGAAAGAAGCAAGAGATGTGCAGAAAGAAACAAAAGAAGTGCAGAAAGAAGGAACAGAGGTGCAGAGAGAGGCAAGAAAGGTGTAGAAAGAGGGAAAAGGGAAGCAGAAAGAGGGAAAAGGGATGCAGAAAGAGGCACGTGGGGTGCAGAAAGAAGCAAGAGAAGTGCAGAAAGAAGCAACAGAGGTGCAGAAAGAGGGAAGAGGGGTGCAGAAAGGGGCAAGAGAAGTGCAGAAAGAAGTAACAGAGATGCAGAAAGAGGGAAAATGGATGCAGAAAGAGGCACGTGGGGTGCAGAAAGAAGCAAGAGAAGTGCAGAAAGAAGCAACAGAGGTGCAGAAAGAAGCAAGAGAGGTGCAGAAAGAAACAAAAGAAGTGCAGAAGCAAGGAACAGATGTGCAGAAAGAGGCAAGAGGGGAGCAGCAAGAAGGAAGAGGGATGCAGAAAGAGGCACAAGGGTTGCAGAAAGAAGGGACAGAGGTGCAGAAAGAAGCAGAAGTGTAGAAAGAGGCAACAGAGGTGCAGAAAGAGGGATGAGGGGTGGAAAAATAGGCAAGAGAAGTGCAGAAAGAAGCAACCAACATGCAAAAAGGGGGAACAGGGGTGGAGAAAGTAGCGAGAGGGGTACAGAAAGAAGCAAGAGAGGTGCAGAAAGAAGAGCAGAAAGAAGGAACAGCATGCAGAAAGAGGCAAGGGGGGTGCAGAAAGAGGGAACAGGGCGGCAGAAAGAAGCACGAGTGGTACAGAAAGAAGCAAGAGAGGTGCAGAAAGAAGCAAGAGTAGTGCAGAACGATGCAACAGAGGTGCAGAAAGAGGCAAGAAGGGTGCACAAAGAGGGAATAGGGGTGCAGAAAGAGGCATGAGGGGTGCAGAAAGAAGCAAGAGAGGTGCAGAAAGAAGCAACAGAGGTGCAGAAAGAGGGAAGAGGGGTGGAGAAAGAGATGAGAGGTGCAGAAAGAAGCAACAGAGGTTCAGAAAGAGGGAAGAGGGATGGAGAAAGAGGCAAGAGGGGTGCAGAAAGAAGCAAGAGAGGTGCAGAAAGTAACAAAAGGAGTACAGAAGGAAGGAACAGAGGTGCAGAAAGAGGCATGAGAAGTGCAGAAAGAAGCAAGTGAGGTGCAGAAAGAGGCAAGAGAGGTGCAGAAAATGACAAGAGAACTGCAGAAAGAGGCAAGAGGGATGCAAAAAAGGGAAGAAGGGTGCAGAAAGAAGCAAAATAGGTGCAGAAAGAGGAAAGAGGTGTGCAGAAAGAGGCAAGAGGGGTGCAGAAAGAGGCAACAGAGGTGCAGAAAGAGGCAAGAGAGTTGCACAAAGAGGGAAGAGGAGTGCAGAAAGAAGCAAGTGAGGTGCAGAAAGAGGCAACAGAGGTGCAGAAAGACAAAAGAGAGGTGCAGACACAAGCAAGAAAAGTGCAGAAAGAGGCAAGAGAATTGCTGAAAGAAGCAACAGAGGTGTAGAAAGAAGCAAGAGAAGTGCAGAAAGAGGCAAGTGAGGTACAGTAAGAGGCAAAAGAGGTGCAGAAAATGACAAGAGAACTGCAGAAAGAGGCAAGAGGGATGCAAAAAGGGAAGAAGGGTGCAGAAAGACACAAAAGAAGTGCAGAAAGAAGGAATAGAGGTGCAAAAAGAGGGAAGATGGGTGCAGAAAGAGGCACGAGGGTACAGAAAGAAGCAAGAGATGTACAGAAAGAAACAAAAGAAGTGTTGAAAGAAGGAACAGAGGTGCAGAAAGAGGCAACAGGGGTGCAGAAAGAGGGAAGAGGGGTGGAGAAAGAGGCAAGGGGTGTAGAAAGAAGCAAGAGAGCTGTAGAAAGAAACAAAAGAAGTGCAGAAAGAAGGAACAGAGGTGCAGAGAGAGGCAAGAAAGGTACAGAAGAGTGAAAAGGGGTACAGAAAGAGGCACAAGGGGTACAGAAAGAAGCAAGAGGAGTGCAGAAAGAAGCAACAGAGGTGCAGAAAGAGGGAAGAGGGGTGCAGAAAGGGGCAAGAGAAGTGCAGAAAGATGTAACAGAGATGCAGAAAGAGGGAAGGGGGTGGAGAAAGAGGCAGGAGGGAGACAGAAAGAAGCAAGAGAGTTGCAGAAAGAAACAAAAGAAGTGCAGAAAGAAGGAACAGAGGTGCAGAAAGAGGCAAGAGGAGAGCAGAAAGAGGGAAGAGGGGTGCAGAAAGAGGCACAAGGGTTGCAGAAAGAAGGGACAGAGGTGCAGAGAGAAGCAAGAGAAGTGCAGAAAGAAGCAACAGAGATGCAAAAAGGGGGGACAGGGGTGGAGAAATTGGAGAGAGGGGTGCAGAAAGAAGAGAGGTGCAGAAAGAAACAAAAGAAGAGCAGAAAAAAGGAACAGGGGTGTAGAAAGAGGCAAGAGGGGTGCAGAAAGAGCGAACAGGGGTGCAGAAAGAAGCATGAGTGGTGCAGAAAGAAGCAAGAGAGGTGCAGAAAGAAGCAAGAGTAGTGCAGAAAGAGGGGTGCAGAACGTGGCATGCGGTGTGCAGAAAGGAGCAAGAGAGGTGCAGAAAGACGCAACAGAGGTGCAGAAAGAGGGAAGAGGGGTGGAGAAAGAGGCAAGAGGAGTGCAGAAAGAGAAGAGGGTTGCAGAAAGAGACACAAGGGGTGCAGAAAGAAGCAAGAGAGGTACAGAAAGAGACAAGATAAGTGCAGAAAGAAGCAACAGAGATGCAGAAAGAGGGAAGAGGGGTGGAGAAAGAGGCAAGAGGGGTGCAGAAAGAAGCAAGAGAGGTGCAGAAAGAAACAAAAGAAGTGCAGAAAGAAGGAACAGATGTGCAGAAAGGGGGAAGAGGGGTGGAGAAAGAGGCAAAAGGGGTGCAGAAAGAAGCAAGAGAGGTGCAGAAAGAAACAAAAGAAGTGCAGAAAGAAGGAACAGAGGAGCAGAAATAGGCAGGAGGGGTGCAGAAAGAGGCAAGAGGGGTGCACAAAAAAGCAAGTGAGGTGCAGAAAAAGGCAACAGAGGTGCAGAAAGATGCAAAAGAGTTGCAGAAAGTAGAAGAGATGTACAGAAAGAGGCAAGAGAAGTGCAGAAAAAGAATGAAAGGTGCAAAAAGAAGCAACAGAAATGCAGAAAAGAGGCAAGAGAGGCGCAGAAAGAAGCAAGAGATGTACAGAAAGAAACAAGAGAAGTGCAGAAAGAAGCAACAGAAATGCAGAAAAGAGGCAAGAGAGGCGCAGAAAGAAGCAAGAGATGTACAGAAAGAAACAAAAGAAGTGCAGAAAGAAGGAACAGAGGTGCAGAAAGAGGCAAGATAAGTGCAGAAAGAAGCAACAGAGATGCAGAAAGAGGCAAGAGGGGTGCAGAAAGAAGCAAGAGAGGTGCAGAAAGAGACAAGATAAGTGCAGCAAGAAGGAACAGAGGTGCAGAAAGGGGGAAGAGGGGTGGAGAAAGATGCAACAGGGGTGCAGAAAGAAGCAAGAGAGGTGCAGAAAGAAGCAAGAGTAGTGCAGAACGATGCAACAGAGGTGCAGAAAGAGGCAAGAGGGGTGCACAAAGAGGGAATAGGGGTGCAGAAAGAGGCATGAGGGGTGTAGAAAGAAGCAACAGAGGTGCAGAAAGAAGCAAGAGATGTGCAGAAAGAAACAAAAGAAGTGCAGAAAGAAGAAACAGAGGTGCAGAGAGAGGCAAGAAAGGTGCAGAAAGAGGGAAAAGGGAAGCAGAAAGAGGGAAAAGGAATGCAGAAAGAGGCACGTGGGGTGCAGAAAGAAGCAAGAGAAGTGCAGAAAGAAGCAACAGAGGTGCAGAAAGAGGGAAGAGGGGTGCAGAAAGGGGCAAGAGAAGTGCAGAAAGAAGCAAGAGAAGTGCAGAAAGAAGCAACAGAGGTGCAGAAAGAAGCAAGAGAGGTGCAGAAAGAAACAAAAGAAGTGCAGAAGCAAGGAACAGATGTGCAGAAAGAGGCAAGAGGGGAGCAGCAAGAAGGAAGAGGGATGCAGAAAGAGGCACAAGGGTTGCAGAAAGAAGGGACAGAGGTGCAGAAAGAAGCAGAAGTGTAGAAAGAGGCAACAGAGGTGCAGAAAGAGGGATGAGGGGTGGAAAAATAGGCAAGAGAAGTGCAGAAAGAAGCAACCAACATGCAAAAGGGGGAACAGGGGTGGAGAAAGTGGCGAGAGGGGTACAGAAAGAAGCAAGAGAGGTGCAGAAAGAAGAGCAGAAAGAAGGAACAGCATGCAGAAAGAGGCAAGGGGGGTGCAGAAAGAGGGAACAGGGCGGCAGAAAGAAGCACGAGTGGTACAGAAAGAAGCAAGAGAGGTGCAGAAAGAAGCAAGAGTAGTGCAGAAAGATGCAACAGAGGTGCAGAAAGAGGCAAGAGGGGTGCACAAAGAGGGAATAGGGGTGCAGAAAGAGGCATGAGGGGTATAGAAAGAAGCAAGAGAGGTGCAGAAAGAAGCAACAGAGGTGCAGAAAGAGGGAAGAGGGGTGGAGAAAGAGATGAGAGGTGCAGAAAGAAGCAACAGAGGTTCAGAAAGAGGAAAAGGGATGGAGAAAGAGGCAAGAGGGGTGCAGAAAGAAGCAAGAGAGGTGCAGAAAGTAACAAAAGGAGTACAGAAGGAAGGAACAGAGGTGCAGAAAGAGGCATGAGAAGTGCAGAAAGAAGCAAGTGAGGTGCAGAAAGAGGCAAGAGAGGTGCAGAAAATGACAAGAGAACTGCAGAAAGAGGCAAGAGGGATGCAAAAAGGGAAGAAGGGTGCAGAAAGAAGCAAAATAGGTGCAGAAAGAGGAAAGAGGTGTGCAGAAAGAGGCAAGAGGGGTGCAGAAAGAGGCAACAGAGGTGCAGAAAGATGCAAGAGAGGTACAGAAACAAGCAAGAAAAGTGCAGAAAGAGGCAAGTGAGGTGCAGAAGGAGGCAAGAGAAGTGCAGAAAATGACAAGAGAACTGCAGAAAGAGGCAAGAGGGTTGCAAAAAAGGGAAGAAGGGTGCAGAAAGAGGCATGAGGGGTGCAGTAAGAAGGAAGAGAAGTGCATAAAGAAGCAACAGACGTGCTGAAATAGGCACGAAGGGTGCAGAAAGAGGCAAGAGAAGTGCAGAAAGAAGCAACAGAGGTACAGAAAGAGGCAAGAGTGGTGCAGAAAGAGGGAAGAGAGGTGTAGAAAGAGGCAAGAGAGTTGCACAGAGAGGGAAGAGGAGTGCAGAAAGAAGCAAGTGAGGTGCAGAAAGAGGCAACAGAGGTGCAGAAAGACACAAGAGAGGTGCAGACACAAGCAAGAAAAGTGCAGAAAGAGGCAAGAGAATTGCTGAAAGAAGCAACAGAGGTGTAGAAAAGTGCAGAAAGAGGCAAGTGAGGTACAGTAAGAGGCAAAAGAGGTGCAGAAAATGACAAGAGAACTGCAGAAAGAGGCAAGAGGGATGCAAAAAAGGGAAGAAGGGTGCAGAAAGACACAAAAGAAGTGCAGAAAGAAGGAATAGAGGTGCAAAAAAGAGGGAAGATGGGTGCAGAAAGAGGCACGAGGGGTACAGAAAGAAGCAAGAGATGTACAGAAAGAAACAAAAGAAGTGTTGAAAGAAGGAACAGAGGTGCAGAAAGAGGCAACAGGGGTGCAGAAAGAGGGAAGAGGGGTGGAGAAAGAGGCAAGGGGTGTAGAAAGAAGCAAGAGAGCTGTAGAAAGAAACAAAAGAAGTGCAGAAAGAAGGAACAGAGGTGCAGAGAGAGGCAAGAAAGGTACAGAAGAGTGAAAAGGGGTACAGAAAGAGGCACAAGGGGTACAGAAAGAAGCAAGAGGAGTGCAGAAAGAAGCAACAGAGGTGCAGAAAGAAGCAACAGAGGTGCAGAAAGAGGGAAGAGGGGTGCAGAAAGGGGCAAGAGAGTGCAGAAAGATGTAACAGAGATGCAGAAAGAGGGAAGGGGGGTGGAGAAAGAGGCAGGAGGGAGACAGAAAGAAGCAAGAGAGTTGCAGAAAGAAACAAAAGAAGTGCAGAAAGAAGGAACAGAGGTGCAGAAAGAGGCAAGAGGAGAGCAGAAAGAGGGAAGAGGGGTGCAGAAAGAGGCACAAGGGTTGCAGAAAGAAGGGACAGAGGTGCAGAGAGAAGCAAGAGAAGTGCAGAAAGAAGCAACAGAGATGCAAAAGGGGGGACAGGGGTGGAGAAATTGGAGAGAGGGGTGCAGAAAGAAGAGAGGTGCAGAAAGAAACAAAAGAAGAGCAGAAAAAAAGGAACAGGGGTGTAGAAAGAGGCAAGAGGGGTGCAGAAAGAGCGAACAGGGGTACAGAAAGAAGCATGAGTGGTGCAGAAAGAAGCAAGAGAGGTGCAGAAAGAAGCAAGAGTAGTGCAGAAAGAGGGGTGCAGAACGTGGCATGCGGTGTGCAGAAAGGAGCAAGAGAGGTGCAGAAAGACGCAACAGAGGTGCAGAAAGAGGGAAGAGGGGTGGAGAAAGAGGCAAGAGGAGTGCAGAAAGAGAAGAGGGTTGCAGAAAGAGACACAAGGGGTGCAGAAAGAAGCAAGAGAGGTACAGAAAGAGACAAGATAAGTGCAGAAAGAAGCAACAGAGATGCAGAAAGAGGGAAGAGGGGTGGAGAAAGAGGCTAGAGGGGTGCAGAAAGAAGCAAGAGAGGTGCAGAAAGAAACAAAAGAAGTGCAGAAAGAAGGAACAGATGTGCAGAAAGGGGGAAGAGGGGTGGAGAAAGAGGCAAGAGGGGTGCAGAAAGAAGCAAGAGAGGTGCAGAAAGAAACAAAAGAAGTGCAGAAAGAAGGAACAGAGGAGCAGAAATAGGCAGGAGGGGTGCAGAAAGAGGCAAGAGGGGTGCACAAAAAAGCAAGTGAGGTGCAGAAAAAGGCAACAGAGGTGCAGAAAGATGCAAAAGAGTTGCAGAAAGTAGAAGAGATGTGCAGAAAGAGGCAAGAGAAGTGCAGAAAAAGAAAGAAAGGTGCAAAAAGAAGCAACAGAAATGCAGAAAAGAGGCAAGAGAGGCGCAGAAAGAAGCAAGAGATGTACAGAATGAAACAAGAGAAGTGCAGAAAGAAGCAACAGAAATGCAGAAAAGAGGCAAGAGAGGCGCAGAAAGAAGCAAGAGATGTACAGAAAGAAACAAAAGAAGTGCAGAAAGAAGGAACAGAGGTGCAGAAAGAGGCAAGATAAGTGCAGAAAGAAGCAACAGAGATGCAGAAAGAGGCAAGAGGGGTGCAGAAAGAAGCAAGAGAGGTGCAGAAAGAGACAAGATAAGTGCAGCAAGAAGGAACAGAGGTGCAGAAAGGGGGAAGAGGGGTGGAGAAAGATGCAACAGGGGTGCAGAAAGAAGCAAGAGAGGTGCAGAAAGAAACAAAAGATGTGCAGAAAGAAGGAACAGTGGTGCAGAAATAGGCAGGAGGGGTGCAGAAAGAGGGAAGAGGGGTGCAGTAAGAGGCAAGAGAGGTGCAGAAAGAGACAAGAGGGGTGCACAAAAAAGCAAGTGAGGTACAGAAAAAGGCAACAGAGGTGCAGAAAGATGCAAAAGAGGTGCAGAAAGTAGAAGAGATGTGCAGAAAGAGGCAAGAGAAGTGCAGAAAAAGAAAGAAAGGTGCAGAAAGAAGCAACAGAAATGCAGAAAGACGCAAGAGAGGCACAGAAAGAAGCAAGAGTGACTTGCACGTCATTAGTACCAATTTAACACCCACATTTAGCAATAAGTAACAGGTGACCATTCTAGGTTTACAAAGGACCTTCCACCACGCTGTAACACTTCTTGCTGTATTTTTGGTAATGTTTGAGCTAGAAACAAGGCTTTTTTTGTTCAAATCTGCAGATTAGGCAGCATATGATGGATTATGTGGCTAAGGCTCAAAATGTATAATTATGCGAAAGTTGGTGCAGCCAAACAGTCGCATAATTCCAGTGGCCCTGCTCATACCTCAGAATAGGTCCAGAAGTTCTCCTCAATGATTCCTTCTTTTTTTGTCTCATTGAGTTCATAGTTTAGCTTCTATGGAAACGAGGAAGACACAACCTGAGGTTACCACTCCACAACACAGACTACCATACCACATAATTACTCTCCATAACACATAATCCCACTCTACATAATTTCTATACCTTAAATACCACATACTTTCTATCCACATAATTTCACTGCACAACATACCACATAATTCCACTACACACAACGTACATCCACTCCACTCCAAAAAACATTAGTAAAAACTTTTACATTTACAACACCAATAGCTCTAACTCTTGCCAATGCAAGACCTATTAAATTACAAATGCTTCTTTAACTGGAAGTCACGTTTGCAGAGTGGTGGAGAAAGGGGGCTGGGCCTCCAACCAGCACTCAGGAATTCCGCTGCGTTGGACTTACAGAAGGTACCAGGAGGGCTTCTTGGCCCCCAAAGTCCCTCAGGAGTAAAGTGGACTTCATCCCTCAACCAGTACTGTGCCAGGAGGCGCGTTTGCAGAGTGGTGGAGAAAGGGGAGCGTGCTTCCAAAGACCTCTTAGCAATCCCACTGTGTAGGACTTAGTGGAGGTAACAGGAGGGATAGTTGGCCCCCAAGGACAACATTGGGGGTCAACTACCCCTCCTATTACCCCCAGTAAGTCCCACACAGCAGCATTGCTAAGTTCTCATAGCAGGCCACGCCCCCTTTCCCCACCACTGTGCAAACTCGCTCCCTGGCGCGCTCTTGGATGGGGATTAAAGTCCACTTCACTGCTGGGGGTCCTTATGGGCCAACAAGCCTACCTGATACCTCCAGTATGCCCCACACAGCTGGATTGCTGAAAGTGATCTGAGGCCACGCCCCCTTTTTACACCACTCTGCAAACGTGCCTCCTGACCAAGCTTGCTGTGCAAGCGAAACGCGTAACCCTGGAATAAACCATCTACTGGTGTAAGCAAACCTCCGAGTGATCGCTTGATTTGCACAGAAACAGAAATTCTACAGTTGGCGTGCTCCGCCAACCTTTTGCGATCCTCTGCAGAGGGCGTGGGTAGGCAGCAGGAGCCCTGAACTTTATATATATATATATATATATATATATTCTCAGCACAATCCTTCTGGTCAGAAGGACAAACGGATCGCACTCTCGTAGTTTTTGCAATTTTTGTTTTATTTTCTTTACATCCTCATTTGCATGGCTATAGGCGACACAATCAATCTACGCATTTCGGTATCTCCAAATACCTTGCTCACGATCTGGGGGTCCGTTACGGACCCCCAAAGCCCCGGGGACCACCACCTCCCCGGGGCTGTGAAATGGTTGGGAGGGGGGCCGCGCGGCCCCCCTCCTGGAGCCCTTGATGGCCCTGGGGACCGCCAACCCCAGGGCCGGCTCCTGCAGTGTCCCGGGTGCCTACCCCGGGACACTGTAGTTTGCTATGACAGGACGCGGAGCCTCGCGGCTCCCGTCCTGTCATAGCAAACTTGGTTTGCATTTTGAAAGAGAGAGCAGGAAACCTGCTCTCTCTTTCAAAATGCAACTCAACTAGCTTTCCACATGGGGAGCAGCATGTTAGCTGCTCCCCATGTGGAAAGCAATGCCGGCTCCCGTAGGACACGGGAGCCGGCGGGACTGTGGGGGATTGGGGACCCCCACAGTCCCCAACCAGAGGCCAGGCCCCGGGGAAGGGGTCCCGGGGCCAAAGTGGCCAGTGAGGGGGCCACGCAGCCCCCTCCCCAAATAAAAAATAAAAAATAAAAAAGGGCAAGGCCGGCCCCGGGGATGGGGTCCCCGGGCCTTAAATGGCTCTGAGGAGGGGGCCTCGCAGCCCCCTCCAAATTAAAAATAAAAATCGAGGGCATGCCCGGGGATGGGGTCCCCGGGCCAATACAGGCCCAGGGAAGGGGGACCACGCGGCCCCCTTCCCGTTTTTTTTTGATTTAAAAAAATAAATAAAATGCTCAGGCCCCGGGGGATGGGGTCCCCGGGGCCAAAGTGGCCAAGGGAAGAGGGGCCACGCAGCCCCCTCCCATGAAAAAAATTAGAAAAAAAAAAAACGACCGGCATCGTGCCGGAGGCCCCGCCCCCTCCCTGCAGTACTCTGCAAACGTGCCCCCTGGCGCGTTTTAAGAAGGGGAAGTAATTCCCCTTGAATACTGGGGGTCCCTGGGGCCAACTAGCCCACCAGGAACCTCCAGTATGCGCCAGGGGCTGCGTTGCAGAGAGGTGTACAGAGGCCATGCCCCTTTACACCTCTCTGCAAAGCAGCTCTGTGGCGCTTTTAGAAGTACATGGTGAGCTAGTTGGACTCCAGGGACCCTCAGGATTCAAGGGGACTTAATCCCCCAACTTAAAACGCGCCACGGGCGCGTTTGCACAGTGGTGAAGGGAGGGCGGGGCTTCAGGTGACATGTGTGCAAACAGGCCCCGTGGTGCGTTTAAGATGGGGAATTAAATCCCCTTAATCCTGAGGGTCCCTGAGGGCCAACTAGCCCAACAGGTACGTCCAGAAAGCGCCACAGAGCTGCATTGCAGAGAGGTGCAAACAGGGGCGTGGCCTCTGAACACCTCTCTGCAACGCAGCTCCCTGGCGCATACTGGAGGTACAGGGTGGGCTAGTTGGACCCCAGGGACCCTCATGATTCAAGGGGACTTAATCCCCCAACTTAAAACACGCCACAGGGCGTGTTTGCACAGATGTCACCTCAGGCCCCGCCCCCTCCCTTCACCATTGTGCAAATATTCCTCTAAAATCAGCCGAACTACGAATTCCTATTTACTCACCTGTTATCAGGAGAGACCTCAGTGCTGCATCTTTCAGCCCAGTACTGATCCTGAAAAGTAATTTTAACCATACTTACCAGTAACTTGAATTTCCTTCCATAGGCTAACATTGACTGGTTTCACTTAGAAATTCTTCTAAGTGTGGAGTTTTGGAACTTTATAATATTCCTCTAAAATCAGCCGAAATACGAATTCCGATTTACTCACCTGTTATCAGGAGAGACCTCAGTGCTGCATCTTTCAGCCCAGTACTGATCCTGAAAAGTAATTTTAACCGTACTTACCAGTAACTTGAATTTCCTTCCATAGCTGAACTAACTATAACGGGGGAATTTCACGGGTTTTGTACGAGTGCAATGTCCAACTAACTATAACTTTCCCTAAAACCTATGGTTTTTTCAGTGAATATATATATATATATATATATATATATATATATATATATATATATATATATCACACACCGGACCGCTTCACTGGAAAGCAATCATGAGGACACAGTGGGGAGTTTCGGAGAGACCAATTTATTCACAGCTGATAGGCATGATGCATTTTGGCATGATTCACCTTCCTCAGATGCCGACAGCACAAGGTTGGCCCACCTCCCCCTTATGTATATTCAGTGGCTCTCCAATTGGTGGAAATAAGACTCGTCCCACCTGGTTGTTAGCTATGTAGTCCTGAGCTGTAGACTTCAATGACCAGCATGCAACTCTGTGGTAAGTACCACCAGCGGGACGGATTGCAGTTCTCATGAACGCTGATGTGCCAAGCAAAAGAGGGGGGTTGATGCTTTGGGATTCCCGTAATTCATGTGTCCATTGGCTTCCCCGGGTCCCCTTTGTCCAAGCCCCAATTTCAAATACAGTCAGGGCCGTGAATCGCCGATGCAATGATGACGATTCCCCATGTAATAATGGACTGTCTGGCAGCGGCCACTTGCCTGTCCCGATTTTGAGGTGGGCCTGTGTTTTCCAATCCCTTGGACCTTTCTTGCCACGATGCCAACAACACCACAGGCCGCTTTGCTGGACGGGTCCTCATTAGCGCGTTTGCCGGCAATACGCGCAATATATCACACACCGGACCGCTTCACTGGAAAGCAATCATGAGGACACAGCGGGGAGTTTCGGAGAGACCAATTTATTCACAGCTGATAGGCATGATGCATTTCGGCATGATTCGCCTTCCTCAGATGCTGACAGCACAAGGTTGGCCCACCTCCCTCTTATGTATATTCAGTGGCTCTCCAATTGGTGGAAATAAGACTCGTCCCACCTGGTTGTTAGCTATGTAGTCCTGAGCTGTTCGCAAATCCTCCTCGGCCCTCAGATATCGATATATTTTTATTTAATTTCTCAGGAACTACTGAACGGATTTTCACCATTTTAAAAAAAAGGTCGCTTTCTGAAACAAGAGCTACCTTTTTGCCAAATTTGGTGTAATTCCGTTCAGCAGTTCGGGCTGTAGCCATGTCTAAAGTTCCTATGGAAATTAACATGGAGAAAACGCATTTTGGGACCCCTTTGTCTCGGCCCCGCTTGACAAATCACCCCGAAACTTTCAAGACAGGAGCTGACCTGAGTGAACCATTAGTTTTGAAAATTTCGCGAAGATTCGTCAAACTGCGGCAAAGATATTGGCAAAAGAAAAAACCCTTTTTGAATAGAAACAAGGTCCTACCTGTAACTACCTACTGGCGACCGCCAGTAGGTAATATATATATATATATATATATATATATATATATATATATATATATATATATATATATATATGTGATTTCCAATCCAAAATCAAAAGACTTCCTAATCAAAGTAGGCAGGGACTCCTTTAGGGTGTGTAAACACAATTTATTTCCTTAGTCCAATAATTTATAAAGTGCACAATGCATAGCCCATGAAGCATTTCAGTCGTTCTCACACGGCCTAGTTCACATGACGTGCTGTAGCTAATCACTTCCTATTTAAACCCTTCACACCACGTGATTTACTTGTAAATAGACATAGGCAACAGACTATTGTTATCATTATTTACCATGTTCTCAACTTAATGTTCCTTGTGTGTAGCCGATGATGCCACCGATCTTCTACCTCACAATGTCTAAATAATTAAAACATGGATTGACAGCAAGAGTGTAAGTAGAATTAAAAAACAAAAACCGCTAAATGGAGATGCATTTAAATATTGCACATTCATGATTTAAAGAGTACATTAAATGCCCATTGCATATATGTTTTTATGTATAATTATATTTCCAAAAAATGCTCGCCATCCATTCCAATGAAAATTCTACTCTTCATTCTCAGCTGTTTTTTCTGTTGCAATTATCCATCTACTCACCCATAAAAAAGTGATGTGTGCCAATAAAGTGCTAAAATACTAAAAATACAAATTTGACTCGGGAAGCATAGCAGCTACATTCTCATGCACCAATAAATACTGGTATCAAAATGCCCAATAGAAGTATGAACATGCATATCTGAAATACTGATATTGTTGTGTGTGTATATATATATATATATATATATATACATATATATATATATATATATATATATATACATATAAATATATATATATGTATACATGTATATGCTCATTTGCATTGGCAAGCCGAAAGGAAGTGGGCAGTCCAGTGTATGTGCAATTCTTATTTCTTAGCTTGCAGCCAGTTCCAACCACTGATGCGTTTCAGCATACGAAAAGCCTTTCTTAAAGTGAGTGAGCCCCACCACCTCACGAAACCAATGACAAACATTTCATAAACATGAAGATATACTACAGGTCTAATTGTTTCTCCATATTGGAATGCCAATATTTTCACAGTAAAATATATAATTAATGATTTAGTTTAAAAACAGTTAAAAACTATTCACAAAGAAAGTAAGGGCAGAGACAATCCCAGTAAATCTAATCTTGATAAAAACATGCCCAATAGGATTAACATACAATTTGATGAATAAATAATTAATAAATTACCAATACATTAACATTAAATTCATCCTATCTCAGTAAAATCCACCAGCTCTAGTTACAATTCAAGTCCTCCATCGTTCTGTCCAATAACTATATTGTGAAAGTGAGACTCATTTTGGTTTGGCGGAGGCATCAACAATACTTGATTTTCATCTCATACTGCCTCTATGTCAACAGTACTTAATACCTAAATACCAGGCCAGTGCCCATACCATATCCAATATTTATATATCTAAGAAAGCTTTTTACAGAGAAAGAATAAATTATCAAATATAGACAAAATATAGTTCAAATAAATTCATCCTTCTATCTCAAATATGTTAATCATGAAATATCCTTCTTTTTCCCCATTTTGCACAAATATAACCTCATTAAATCCTCCACCCATTCTTTCAATGGTATAGACTATATATACTGTTTTGCTCTGTACTTTGGCCTGCAACATATTTTCACAATGTAAACAACATCTGAGTCTCAGTCACTGACTAATTATCATACATGTACCTCCATCTATTCATCCCTGTTTAATCCTGCCGGGGTCTTTGTTTGTAAGTCCAAAATATATTTCAACTCCAGATGTCTTAACTGTTTCACTCAATTTCCCCTCTCAGGCTTGCAGCTAATCTATCTACTCCAAAAATCTAAATTTAGCAATATTACTGTTGTGGTGATCCTAAATGTGCCTCACAACTGGGTACGTAAAATCCAAATTTCTGATTGCCCTTTGATGTTTTAAGATACGTTTATGCAACAGAAAAATCGTGCTGCCAACATACATGAGCAAGCACGGGCAGATCAATACATATACGCAATGATCTGACCCACACGTGTAAAAACCATCTATTCTCCTTTTAAAACCTGTAGCGGTATTATATTCCATGGTATTAGGGGTAAATATACAAGCTTTACAATGATTGCACTTATAAAACCCTTTGGGTTGACTCAACCACATGTCTGTTCTTCAGGTTCTCGTATTATAAACTGTGGGTAAGTTCATCTCCCAGAGACTTACAATTTCTTTAGGAAATCGCTGGATTAGCTGGCAATTCTGTGGCTATCACCCCATCGTCCATTAATATGGGCCAATGTCTGCACATTGCATTTCTCACTCAATATAAAGAAGAGATATAGTTAGTTATAAATCTAATACTCTTACCTTCTTTTTTATTAACCACATTTGGATGGAGGAGTTGGACCCTAGTTAGGGGTTGTGC
Organism: Calotriton arnoldi; assembly: GCA_963921515.1. Lineage (NCBI taxonomy): Eukaryota > Metazoa > Chordata > Amphibia > Caudata > Salamandridae > Calotriton > Calotriton arnoldi. The sequence continues at coordinate 576,558 of CAWUFW010009177.1, forward strand.
CTTCTTGCTAGCCATGTTTAATGTTGTTGGCGTATAGCCCCTCTCTCATACAGGATACTTTCAATTACATTTTTGGGGTGTTGGCTCCTAAAATGTAAAGTACTGTTTCCAGCTGTGGGTTTGCGGTGTACGGTGGACTGCATTTTTCCTCACTTGAAATTAAACATCCAAGAAAGCAGTTTTTTGGGAACTCATAGAGGCCATATATTTTAAGTTAAAAGAATTTTCATTCAAATTAATAACATATTCATATGCCATTTCTTTTGGAACACTCCATAAAATAAACAAATCATCAATGTAGTGGGACCAAATCGAAATATGAGGTACAAACTCCTGGTTATCTTCACCCCAGGCCACCTGCTCCTCCCACCAGCCCATCACAAGATTTGCAAAGCTGGGGCGAAGTCACTGCCCATCGCAGTACCAACCTCCTGCCTGTAAAAGTCCCTTCATATACAAAGATATTTTAAAAAAACTTAATCATATTCACTAGAATCTTGCTGTGCTTTAGAAATGAGTCAGACTTCCTTCTCAGGAAATATTGACAAGACCTGGTCCCAAAGCTGGGATCTATACATGTATATAGTGAGACCATATCTAATGTGATCATAAGATAGGAGTCAGACAATTCAATATCAAAGATCTTAGAAAGTCTAGACTAACTCTACAATAGAAGCGTAGAGCAGCCACACATGGAAATAGAAAAAAATCTATAGAAATTGCTGTATTTTCGAGAAAGCTACCACTTGAGGAGACTATTGGTCTCCCTGAGGGATTGCTGCTATTCTCATGGACTTTTTGCACTGCATAGAAAGATGGTACCTTTGGGGTGATCTGATCTCAAAAAGTTGTATTCATCAAAATCTAAGATCCCCCTATCTCGCCAATCCAACAAATATTCACCACATCTGAAAATCGAAGCCTTATATACTTCAACTGTTAAAACCTCATAGCAGTCGTATATATATATATTTTTTTTTGCAGCAGCAGCAGCCCCCACAAAGAAGAGCGAATGTAGACACTCCCGGTAAGCAGAATATTCTTAATTCATAAAGTTATAGCAAGATGTCTGTCCTGACGCGTTTCGGCTGTTCACAGCCTTTGTCAAAGTCATTTTTTTGATAGATTTTTTCATATTTAAAGAAACAGTACAATAGACATAGAACACAGCATAACCATTCTCATTATGCCTTCCTTCTAATGCAATCTGTTTCCTCAACTTGCGCAATTTATATTTCAAAGAAATTTCTGTATTTTTGTACTTATTTCAAAAAATTAATTTTGCACTTTTTTTTACAAATTTTTATATATATAAAACCAAGCCTCTTTGGCACCTTCATAGCAATCTAACAAACCCTGGACCGGGAATCAAAGATAGGAAGCATGCTCTTGGGCCAATGCCCTATAACTAATGGATGGCGTCATAATGCCAACTCGAGGTCAAACGTTTAACAATATACACAGCATGACCACCCTCGTATCAACAGCTTATCAGAAAGCAAGCACATATAAATATTAATTCATTGGTCAGGGTAAAACTGTAGGGATATCTATAAATGAATGAATACTTAAAATAGTAGGACATGATTCCCAATTGATCAATTTCCATAAAATATGTATTATATAGATCATTGCAGGTTAATTCATTATCCCAACGTTAAGTTTAATTAAAAACATCCCATCATACCCATAAATACAATAAATAACTGTACATGTGCAAAACTTGATAAGTATGCATAAAGTGCCAAAGTGCCATGCAATCTTAAACTGGGAAATAACATAAAGTGCTATAGTGCGGTAATCACCCATCTTATATTGCACTTCCTGTCTTTCAACCCAATTTAAACTGTGCAAAACTGCTCTACATATATAATAGTGCCTAAGTGCAAAAATGACCCAAACATTGAAATCAGTAATGTCCTAATATAAGAGAAATGATCCAATAGTAAGGATTAAACTGTATCTCATTATATGGGTTTCTCTTATTCCAAACACATACGAATTCCATCATTATAATCAATATTCATGCTAGTCAATAACTACAAAATATATCAAAAGTGCAAATGTGCCAGGTATCCTTGAATTTTCAAATCAGGACCAACCTTATATATAAAGTGCAATGGTGCAAAGCTAAAATCATCTCATATATCTTATATAAATACATACTTCTACTATCCCATCACTTCACTGCACTGTAGACTCTGGTGCAGTAAAGGGGGCCATGTGACCCCCTTTTTCTGGACCATTTTGGGCACCGGGGACCCCATCCTTCTGCACCTACCCCTCTTTAATTTTTTTGGGCCCTTTTTTTAAAAATGGGAGGAGGGGCCATTTTCAGGCTCGGGGTTCCCGCATCCCTCGGGGCCCGGCCTTAGTCTGTATTATGTCCTGCTGGAATCTCTGTACCCATCATGATTATTAATTTCGATTCTTCTCTTCTCAATTCCTGCTCCCTGTTCCCTCCTCTACAATTTCTTGGTATATGTTTTAATCCAAAGTAATCAAAACCTTTCAAAGAGCGACCAAGCTCATTCTCAAAATGATTAGCCATTGGATAACTCATGTCTCCGTTTTTGATAGCCCTTATGTGTTGTAATATTCGTAGTTTTAATTTGTTAATAGTGCTGCCCACATAGTATTTCTTACAGCTACATTTAAGTGCATAAACCACAAATTCTGTCTCACAAGTTATTCTTCCTTGTATTGTTCTTTTCCCATCCAATGTTACAAATGTTCTCTGATTGCTACCAAACTGGCAAGCTCTGCACGAACTACATTTTGTAAAACCTATTATATTGCTTGTTAGCCAGCTCTTTTCTCTGGTGACCCTCAAATGGCTCCTTGTCAAGATGTCTCCGAATGACTTGCTTATTCTGGGGTTTTGGTCCACCACTTCTTTAATGAGATTCTCTTTTCACAATGTGTTCCAGTTTTTCTTTAATATTCTCTTTATCGTTGGAGGTGCTGAATTATACTCCAAGAAGAGTCTCTTTGTTTCAGTTTTTTTTCTGTATCTATTTCTGTTTGATAGAGTACCTGTGCTCATGTCTTTTTAGTGATTCTTTCACTGGCATCCTGTAGTACACTTCTTGGGTAAACACGTTGGATGAATCTTTCTGTCATTCCTTTTATTTCTTCTTCCAATTGCTCTTCTGTTGAGCAGATTCTTTATCGCTCATATCATTTGGCTGTATGGAATACTCCATTTAACTGCTGCTAGATGTCCTCTATCGGCATGTAAGATTGAATTAGTGGCCTTGACTTTTCTATGGATTGTTGAGACCAGATCTCCATCTTGCACATCCAAATTTATATCCAAAAACTCGCAATGTGTTTTACTGATAGATGCAGTAACTTTGAAGTTGGCCTCATTGTTGTTCAATCTCAAAATTAACTCCTCCAGCTCTGTTATTTCCACATCTCACAAAATAAGTAAGTCGTCTAAGAAACAACACTAAAGCGCGACCTTATCCATGCAAAAGTTGTTATCTTCTTTCCAGGCCACCTCCTTCTCCCACCACTGTGCCCTGTAGCTGGAGGTAGAATTGTCTATTGAAAGTGAACACTTTATGTGTCAGACCATATTTCAACATGTCCATCACCATTTGGGTGTGTTTCAAATGCTCGATTGGCCTATCTCCTAAAAAATATTTACATACCATGATGCCATCCTAATGATTGATCAATGTATAGAGGGAAACTACATTGAGAGTCAGCATGACGTTTTCGGTTCTCCATGGTATTTCATCCAACTTTTGCAGGAAGTCAGTCGAGTCCCTTAAGTATGAAGGTAAAGATGTGATGTAAGGTTGTAAAAACAGGTCTAGGAATTGTGCACAATTTTCCATTAGAGAGCCTATTGAGGTCACTATTGGCCCGCCAGGTGGAACTTCTACACTCTTATGGATTTTTGGTAAAAAATAGAAGGTGCCAATTTTACTATGCTCAGTTTTTAAATACATAAATTCCTCCCATTCCAATAAATTCTTGTTGTGCCACACTTGAAGCTTCATGTGGAATTCTTTTTCCATCTCCATCAGGGATTTCTTGAGAGGCGTTGGTAGTCGGTTGTGTTGTTCAATTGTCTCATCGCCTCCTTCAAATACAATTCCCGGTCCATTAAGACTATATTACCTCCCTTAGCCAAAGGTTTTAAGATAAGGGAGGGGTCTTTTATCAAGGTGATGATGTCCTGCCAATTTGTATGATACAAAATGTTACGATCCTTTCCATTGCGCCACCTGCCCCTCAATTTATACAAGTCCTCAACTGTTAGATCGTGGAATAAATAAATGTTCTTACCCGGGGGTAATTGTGGGCAGAATTTGGATTTCTTTTTACATCAACTTGGAATAAATTGATTTCAATGTCTTCGTATCTGTTACTGTGCTTTCATATGTATTCTCCAGGTGTCTCACCGTTTCTCTCGGTTGTTTTTGTATTTCATCCAAGTCCTGAATTTCCAACAGTACATTTAATGTCTTTTATTTTTTATTTTGAAAGATGTGGGTTTCTGCTTCTGTATATTCCATTCTATTTTTTGTGTTGGTTTTAGTTTAAAATGCGTGTGTAATTTCAATTTACTGATGTTTTTGTACAATTCAATCCAGGTGTCCATGAAGTCTGGGGTTGCTGTAGGGCAGTAAGTGAGGCCGAAATTCAGGATTCTTTCTTGGTTTGGGTAGGGGGGGGACTTTTGATAAATTATGACCATCGACTTTGTGCTTTGGATATTTCCTTCCAGTCATTGTTCCTACATCAGTCATTAGGCTCTCCTTCTCCCTTTGTTCTTTTCTCTGCCTCTTGCCACTCCTTGTTCTCCTCCATCTTTTTTCTTGATTGTGTGCATATATATATATTTTAATGTATTAGTTATAGCTAGGATTGTGATTCTATAGAAAACGACTATTTTGTGTTGCTAATATATTTTGAACCATTTCATGAATTGCTACAAAACTTTCCAAAAATGTGCTACTGCATTGAAAGGTTCGGGGTGATCCGTGATCCCTCAAGCGGGGCCAAGAAGAAAGGGGGTCCCAAAATACATTTTTCCCGTTAATTTTTCCATAGGAACTTTAGACACAGCTACAGCCCAAATCTCTGAACGAATTTATGTCAAATTTGTCAGAAAGGTAGGTCTTGGTCCAGAAAGAGAAGAGTGCAGTTTGTGATTTGGTGTGAATCCATTCAGAAGTTTTTGAGCAGTTAATGCTCCAAAACTTTTCATATCTAGGGAAACAAAGCCTCCCAGGATCCGGCAGATCTCCTGCTGAGATCTTATTGGCTGTCACCACATAAACCAGGAAGTACTGGCAGCCATCTTGGGCTCGGGACTATGCCCAGATTCCTAAAAAAAGCAAACAATCTGACATAGGGCACAGGGTAAGGGTACCCTGACCCCCTAGACATGGTGGAAAAGTTCCAGAAGGACGCCGCATGGGGCCAAAAAGGTTTTATTTTTAAATTTTGCTGTGAATCTGTGACAAAAATAATAAAAACACAACTGTGGGCTCTGCACTTGTTTCGATAAAAATATTCTGGGCTGGCCAGAGCCCTGAGGAGACAAATACATTTATTTTGGGAAGGGGGGCATGTGGGCCCCCTCCCCAAGTTTCTGAGAGGCCCTGGTGACACTATCCCATTGGGCCATTTTAAAAAATAGAGGAGACACGCATCTCCCTTTCCAGAGTCTAATTAGGCTCCGGGGATACCATCCCAGGAGCTGAGTATTTAAATGAAGTGAGGGAGGCATGCAGCCCCTCTCCCTAAGCTGTTAAAGGCCCTAGGACCCCATACCTAGGGGCTGGCTCAATGACTGTGTCTTGGGGAGCTGACCCGTGGGACACAGTTGTTTTCCTGCCTGCACCTGCATGGGCAGGGAAACATATGTTTGCTCCCGCTTGCTGGAAGCATTTTTAAATCGCCCGTCAATCAGGAGCAAACATTCTAGTCTTGTCCCATCCCGCGGGAGATTTAAACATGCTGCTGCCAGCTGAGAGCATATTTCTGTTCTGTCACACTGCCCTCACTCCTAAGTGAACAAGGCAAGACAACGTCATTGGCAGCTGCAGAACTACGGGGTGCCCTTGTGGGTGCGGTGGCCAACTATCGAGGCCTGACAACTGGCCGACAGGCCCTAGAGCGGACCCGAGGAGGACTCGGTGGGCGTCCCGGGCAGTGACGGCAGACAACTTTACCCGTGCAAGGCGGCGCAGGCGCGCCGCCTTGTGCAGAGCTAGCCCCCGGGAAGAATTTGTCGACTAAGGGCTTGACGTGATCACTCCCCACCAGAGCACTTACCTAGTACTGAATCCTCAGAAACAAAGGGGCAAGCCCACTAAACGGAGAGACTTAGACCAACCTGAGACAATGACACCGGGGACATTGGGAGTGACTGCGCCAAAAACCTTGTAAGCTGGCGCTACGCACAAGCTCCAAGATATACTCCAAGCTATTACGGCCCCCAGAGAGGCCTTGGAACTCAAAATCGACACAATCGGCACAGATCTCAACCTGTTAAAGGATAACCACAGAAAGCTGACAGAGAAGGTGACCGGCAATGAACGAGCACTCGCGGATCTGTCCCCGGCCGTGGTTGCAGTGCAGAGGCAGCTGCAGATTGTAGAGGCTAAGGTGCGGACACCTGAAACGAGGGCGGAAGACGCTGAAAACCGCTCCCGCCGCAATAACATTCAGATCATAGGCCTCCCGGAGAAAATTGAAGGGGCAAACGCAGTGCTATATCTGGAGCAGTGGCTGCGCATGGATGTGGCCCCCGAGGGCCTCACAGCTTTCTGCACTCTTGAGAGAGCGCATAGAGTCCCGGCTGGACCTCCGCCTCCTAGGGCTCCCCCGCGATCCATGATTGCGCGGCTCCTGCATTATAGGGATCGGGACTCCATCCTAGAAATGGCGCGCAAGAAAGGAGAGCTGAAGGTAGCTAACGTAATGGTGTGGATCTTCGTGGACTTCTCAAAAGAGGTCCAGCAACAGAGGGCATCCTACCAGGTGGTCAAAAAGAAACTGCGGCAGACGGATCTCCAGTACTCCATGGTCTTCCCGGCGAAGCTGAGAGTGGTGTCCCCGAACAGGGTGCGGTTCTTCCTGACCCAGCAAGAAACATGGGACTGGCTGGAGCTCCAAGGCAAATCGAGGCCCAGCATGGAGGACCGTGAGCAAGAGCGCCCGCGCAGAACTATCAGGTGTGCACGTCGCCGGCAGCAAGTAACACTACCATCTCAGGCTGAGGCTAGATTAGGATGACAAAGAGCGATGGAGGTAGTAGCACAAATAAGCGGGGCAGCCAGAACAAGATGCATCAGAGCAAGAGCTGCCCCCCCAGGACTCTGAGTCAGACCTGGAATCTCATACTTCCAGAACATCAAGCTTGGAGATGCCCAAGATCACTCCGCACACCACAGACGATAAAATATAACTCATCTACCTACATGCTGGGTAAATGAGCTCGCCGATGGCCGGGATCGCTGCTCCCATCACGTCTGTAGAACCGAAGGTGCTAACCAAATACATACTCCACAGTAGGCTCCACAGTGCTTCCTGATTATGCTGGATCGGGGCTCAGCTGCCTGGAAAAGAAGCGTGGCAACCCCTCACACCGCAGAGCGCTAACGAGGCTCTGCTTCGAATGTTAACGAACACTAAGATGGTTTGGGCGTGTGGCCTATTGCTGCTGATCCTGGGGAGAGGGAGTTGGGCTGTTGGTTAATGCCTTTACAATTGGGGAATAGCGAGTCGCAGCAAAAACACACACAAAGCAGATGGGAACACAATGGGAAGGGGGAGCAGAACCGCAAAGATGGGGTGCGAGAAGGCTCCACTCCACATAGACACCGCATATGGCTCATGACCTACACTACAATGCATGACATGGAACGTCAGGGGCATGCATACCATGTCAAAATGGTACAAAATGTTCTCCTACCTACATAGAAGGGGAGTGCACATCGCGCTCCTACAGGAGACACACCTCACTGCTAACAAAGGCCAGGCACTGAAAAAGCGATGGCGAGGCTAAGCGTACTTTACCACATACTCGGCATAAGCCCGAGGAACACTCATATGGATAAAAGCAGGGGTCCCCTTCAACTCACAGACACCATGATTGATACTGAGGGGAGGTATGTGGCCATAAAGGGCCTGTTAGATGGTAACGAGGTAACACTGGTGAGCATATACGCCCCCAACACAGACCAGGGTCCCTTCTTTGATCACCTATCTCGACGCCTGGCTCCATGGCTAACAACAACGGCACTCATAGGGGGCGATTTTAACTGCGTATCGAACACTATGCTAGATCGCGCTCACCCCCAGCTGCGGTACTCCCAGACGACCCGCACGGCCAAAGCATTCTCTGATTGGCAACAGCAGTGGGGCCTGGTGGACTCCTGGAGACGCCAGCACCCGTTAGATCGGGATTACTCCTATTTTTCTAGTCTCCATGAACTACATGTTCACTTAGACTTATTTCTTTCCACCCCGGATATCCCTAGCGTAATCACTGAGATAGAACACCTGTCCCGCACTATCTCGGACCATAACTCTGTACTTCTTCGCCTGCAGTGGGCGTGCCCCAGACCCTCCATTCCTACATGGAAACTCAAGCCTGAATCACTAGAGGAGGAGGCCTTCCGCGAGACGATTAGGACTAGAATTACTCACTACTTTGCTGACAATGCTGGTACTACGGCCAACCCCCCAGCTTGAATGGGATGCCTTTAAGGTTGTGCTGCGGGGGCATTGCATTGCTGAGTACAAGGGGGTGCGACAATCTCTCTTAAAAGATATAGAGGGCACTGAGGCTCACCTGCGCGACATTGAAACTAGGCGACCGGAAGTTCCGGAGCTGCAGCGTGAACTGGTGGCAGCAAAGTAGGAGGTGGCAGCGCAGGTGGAGAGGCTCTGATGTTTCGATTACCAGACGTACACTGCCAGGACCCATGCTGAGCGGGACAAATCAGGCGCCCTACTGGCATGTCAGGCCAACCCTGATAAGCATGGCTCCCCTGTCCTAGAACTGGAGGACAGAGAGGGCTCCAGAGTATATGCCCAAGAGAAAATTAACAAGGTATTTGCAGGTTATTTTTTGACCCTTTATGCGAGCCCCATCACCAGCCGCCAACAGGAAGCACACACTTGGCTGACCGGCCTCCAAATCCCACAGATAAGGGAGGAAGAGGCGGATACCCTAGGGGGAGACAGAACCTCCCAGGAGGTGGCAGGCACTATTAAATAGATGGCGAGGAATAAAACACCAGGCACGGACGGATTCCCGGTGGAGTTTTATTCCACATATTCTATGGAGCTGGTCCCTCACCTGGTTACGCTCTACGAGGAGGCCCGCAACAATGGTTACCTACCAGATACAACCAGAGAGGCCATCATAGTCCCTGTACTAAAACCTAATAAACCGGCCCATGACAAAACTTCATACCGCCTGCTCTCAATGCTAAATATGGATTATAAAATCCTAAGCCGCATACTAGCTACCCGGCTCTTACCATTTATGACCACTCTGGTACATAAAGACCAGACTGGATTTATTCCTTCCCGCAATACAGCAGGGAACATAGGGTGTCTCTTATCTGTCCTAGAAGCAAACAGGGAAGCCCCAGAAACGGCGGTGATCCTAGCTGTGGACATAGAAAAAGCCTTCGATAGCCTGGAATGGCCATACTTGTACGGGGTTATGGAGCGCATGGGGTTGGGGGCAGGATTTATCAAATGGACCAAGCTCCTATATACTAGGCCCACAGCTCGACTGAGAACGGGGAGACATATCAAAAAGGTGGCCAGTGGAGCGCGGCACCAGACAGGGCTGCCTGCTTTCCCCTCTTTTTTATGCCCTGGCTGCAGAACCACTTGCAATCGCAGCAAGAACAGGGCAGTTCTACAGAGGACTACAAGTTCAAAATACATATCACCTCATAGCACTCTATGCTGATGAAGTTGCTGCTGTTCCTAGAGGGGAGGGAGGAGGACCTGATGGGAGCCCGCATGCTACTTGAGAGGTTCGGATCCATGTCAGGTCTAAAAGTGAGTTGGGGGAAGTATCGGCTTTTCCCAGTGACCCCTGCAGGACGCCCTCCGGGGGACTTGGCAAGATTACATTGGGAGCCCCACTGCCTACCATACTTAGGAGTCCATATATACCATACCTGGCCAGATATCTACGAAGGCAACATAGGGAGAGCCTTGCAGGTGCTGAGAGCATCCATGGACTTCTGGCGAACGCTGCCACTCTCGGTGGCTGACAGGATTGCTTTGTTTAAACAGGATCTGTAGATCCCCTGCTGCAACGGTGCTGCTACTACATGGCCCTATCGGCGGGAATCATTAAGGCAATATCCTGCCTATTCAGAGCGCTCCGGGCAGACGGGTTACGCCCGCTGGAGGCACTCCGACTCCAGTGGGAAGAAGACTTAGACACCCAATCCCTGAGAAGGACTAGGACAAGATCTTTACCAGAATAGCCAAGATATCCAGAAACGCGCTTTTCAAACTGATAAACTACTATGTTTTCCACAGAGCCTATCTGACACCTGACGGAATACATCAATACTTCCAGGTAGAGGAGGTGGACTGCCCACGATGCGGCGAAGCGTGAGCCCATATTATGCACATGTTTTAGCCCTGCTCCCATCTGAAAGAAAACTGGGAAGGGGTGCTACAGCTGGTGAGTGAGGTAATTGATAAGGAGATCCCCTGCTTACCTGCGCATTGCTTACTGGGATGGTTTTCCCACACAGCTAAGACTAAAGTCACTAGTAAGTTCCAGGACCTGGCCTCCGTGCTGGCAAAGCGCGAAATAAATAGAAACTGAAAAACCCTGAGAGGTCCTAGCCTAGTCACTTGGAGAAAAGAACTCCTGAAAGGGCGGGATCCTAAGGACGAGTACTGATGAGGGAGGCCAAAAGGGGCTTACGACGCATAGAGGTGGCAAGGGCCTGGGAGGTCCTCTTACTTGACGTGGAGCGCCCAGGAGAGGAGACACAGGAGGACGGGGAGGGGGCAAATCAATAGGGTCCGATACCTGACACAGGAACTTAGCCAGCACCCAGATGGCCCTGACGTTTGTCATCTCAAACAGATCTCATAGCCACGCACATTAACTTAGCAGGACGATGCACTGAGAACAGGCCCAAGTTAGTCACAGTTGCACCCCCACACCCAAGATATAACTACTGTACTCGCGACTCGCAGGGAGGGTAGGGGAACAGGGGGTTGTAGATGTAAAATGAGTTATGACTATGTAGTACTCGAAGAGTACATACTAGACAAGCTGTCAAACAAATGCATAATGAATACCATATTGAGCATTGCTGAACTGCTGGGATGTTTTTGAAAGCTGATCAATAAAATCTGTTTAAAAAAAAAGGGAGGCCACGTGACCCCCCTTTTCCTGGGCCGTATTTGGCCCTGAGGACCCCATCACCTGGGACCAGGCATTTTTAGAATGGGAAGGGGGCCACGTGGCCCTCCTCCCTGGGCTAATTATGGCCCTGGGGATGCCATGCCCTGGTGCCCGGCGTTTCCTTTTTTTCTTCTTTGTTTTTGCCCCGGGGACCTCTCACCCGGGGCATGGCCGTTTTTTTATTTTAAAAAAAGTACAAAGGGTTGGGGGGCCACATGGGGACCGCGGGGGAAGCCTGAAGGCTCCCACAGTCCCTGCTGGCTCCCCGCATCCTGCAGCTCCCTCTGATCATAACCAAGTCTGCTCCGCTTCGGGCAAGCAAGAGCATTTTCTGCTCTCGCTTGCATGAAACAGAGCATAGTTTGCTATGGCGTGGCAGGAGCCGTGCTTCCACCAATCAATAGCAAACTGCAATGTCCTAGGGGTGGGCACCCAGGTACATTGCTGGATCCGGCCCTGGTGGTGGCAGTCCCCAGGGCCATTATTGGCTCCAGGAGGGGGTCAGCGTGGCCTCTCTCCTTTGTTTGTATTTGCTCTAGGGAGATGGTGGTCCCATGGGCTGCAGGGGGACAGTGAGGGCCCCTTGCATTATTTGCATGAAAGCCCTAGGGAGGAGGTGCCCCCCTTGGCTGCAGAGGGGTCCGTGTGGGACCCCCACACTATTTTACAAGGAAGCCCCATGGAGGTGGCCTTCCCTGGCACTGCAAGAGGGTCCAAGCGGCCCCCCACACTTATTGTGATATATATATATATATTTACAACAAATGCCACTGTACTATATATACATACATACAAATATATATATATATCGCCAGTAGGTAGTTATAGTTAGGATGTAGTTGCCATAGGAAGAGGGTTTTTTCACTTGCCAATAACTTTTATTTGACCTTACATACTAAATCACTCATGACATGGTCAGTGACATCACTGATGACAACTCAAATGACATCACTGATGACATTACACAGTCACTCACTGATTCATAGAATAAAAACGCACATCCACTCACTTACCCGTACAGCCACTCATACACCCACTCACTCACTAATACAGCCATGGACATATCCACTCATACACCCATGCAGCCACTCACACCCTGACACAGTCCCACCTATTCACTCGCCCATACAATTAATCACACAGCCACTTACTCACTCATACAGTTACACACACACTCACTTACATCATACATATACTAATGCATATTCACTCACCTATACAATCACTGACACCAGCACACACTCACCCATACAGCGACTCTCACATTCACATTCACACTCACTCACCCATACAGTCATTCATATACCACATCACTCACCTATACTGCCTTTCACATACCCAGTTACTTACCCATATACCACTGATATATGCACTCGCTCACCAACATAGCCATACATATACTCACTCACCCATACAGCCCCATACACACACACACTCACTAACCCATACAGCCACTGACTCACCCACTCACTCATCACCCACCCACACAGACACTCAGACACCCATAGAGGTACTCAGACAACCGATCACTCACCCATACAGAAACTCACATACCCACTCACACACCTATACAGCCACTTAGACACCAACTGACAGACAGTTACAGACATTCACACTAGCAGTCACTCACCAATATATTCACTGAGACACCTAATCACTCACTTATACAGTTAGCCACGCACCCACTGAATCATCCAATCAGACAGTGATACACCCACTGATTCACCAACACACCTTGGTATATAACTGAACACTCACACTTTTTAAAAACACTCACAGTCACTGGATGATCTCATCAGTGATGTAATTAGTGATGTCATTTGAGAGGACATCAGTGATGTCACTGACCATGTCATGAGTGATGTAATATATGAGGTTATAAGCAGTGCACTGCGGGGGTGTGAGTTATAGTTAGCTTAGGTAACTATAACTGCTGAATTTCTCTGGTTTTGTATGAGTGAAATGTCAGCCTAACTATAACGTCCCTGTAACCTTTGTTTTTTTTGGTGAATTTCTAAGGTTTTTTAAATTCTATTTCCTAACTATAACGTCCCTGTAACCTTTGATTTTTTCAGTATATATATATATATATATACCAGTTACCGGCACGCCCTCCCGGTTTGGAGCAATGAGTCAGACAGCGACTTTGGAGCGGGTACGAAAATACAACGCGTCGACCCCCCAGCAGTAAAATACCACAGAGTGATCACTAATCTGCAAGGGGAGAGAGGAAGCAGTACTCACTGCGGAGGGAAGCTCAAGTGGACTCACCGTGACAACGTAAGAACTGGAACGGGCTGTAGATGCAAGTGTGCTGCCTGTGTGCCAACATTGTTGGGACACAACTGTGTGTCTGAATTGCCAATTACTTAATGGGCCTTCCCATCGGATATGGCATTCCGCACTGCAGCTGGTTGAAGCATTGCGCTTAATGGAGTCGTCAAAAAGAGGCAGTTTACCCTTAAGATCAAGGTGGGGTCGAGTCATTACTCCAGTGGGAGTGGATTTAGCAACATTCAAAAGGACCCCAGGTGTGATGACTCGCCGTGAAACCGGCACTGAAGAAAGCTGACAAGCTGAAACCCGTCTGCCAAGACGTTTCACATTTCCAGAGACTATGCGCAATGAAATTGGTAGAGAATAAATCCACTTGAGAACTAACCCTTGCGGTGTCGGACCCGTACATATTTGTGAGTGGGTATTGGACTTTATGTATTACCAGTAACGCTGCACTGGTTAACGGCACGCACTCCCGGTTTAGAGCAACGCATCAGACAGCGACTTGGAGCGGGTACGAAAATACAGCACATCGCCCCCCCAGCAGTAAAATACCACAGAGTGATCACTAATTTGCAAGGGGAGAGAGGAAGCAGTACTCACTGCGGAGGGAAGCTCAAGTGGACTCACCGTGACAACGTAAGAACTGGAAGGGGCTGTAGATGCGAGTGTGCTGCCCGTGAGCCAACATTGTTGGGACACAACTGCGTGTCTAAATTGCTGATTACTTAATGGGCCTTCACATCGGATACAGCATTCCGCACTGCAGCGGATTGAGGCATTGCGCTTAATGGAGTCGTCAAAAAGAGGCAGTTTACCCTTAAGATCCAGGTGGGGTCGAGTCATTACTCCAGTGGGAGTGGATTTAGGAACATTCAAAAGGACCCCAGGTGTGATGTGACGACTCGCCGTGAAACTGGCACTGAAGAAAGCTGACAAGCTGAAACACGTCTGCCAAGACGCATCACATTTCCAGAGACTATGCGCAATGAAATTGGTAGAGAATAAATCCACTTGAGAACTAACCCTTGCGGTGTCGGACCCGTACATATTTGTGATAGGGTATTGGACTCTATGTATTACCAGTAACGCTGCACTGGTTACCGGCAAGCCTTCCCAGTTTGGAGCAACGCGTCAGACAGCGACTTTGGAGCAGGTACGAAAATACAACGCTGCACCCCCCCAGCAGTAAAATACCACAGAGTGATCACTAATCTGCAACGGGCGAGAGGAAGCAGTACTCACTGCGGAGGGAAGCTCAAGTGGACTCACTGTGGTGACGTAAGAACTGGAACGGGCTATAGATGCAAGTGTGCTGCCCGTGAGCCAACATTGTTGGGACACAACTATGTGTCTGAATTGCTGATTACTTAATGGGCCTTCACAGCGGATACAGCATTCCGCACTGCAGCGGGTTGAAGCATTGCGCTTAATGGAGTTGTCAAAAAGAGGCAGTTTACCCTTAAGATCGAGGTGGGGTCGAGTCATTACTCCAGTGGGAGTCGATTTAGCAACATTCAAAAGGACCCCAGGTGTGACGACTCACCGTGAAACCAGCACTGAAGAAAGCTGACAAGCTGAAACGCGCCTGCCAAGACGTTTTACATTTCCAGAGACTATGCGCAATGAAATTGGTAGAGAATAAATCCACTTGAGAACTAACCCTTGCGGTGTCGGACCCGTACATATTTGTGAGTGGGTATTGGACTTTATATATATTTATTCACTGAAAAAAACACAGGTTTCATGTACGTTATAGTTAGGCTGACATTTCACTCATACAAAACCAGAGAAATTCGGCGTTATAGTTAACTGAGCTAACTATAACTCGCGCTCCCGCAATGCACTGCTGATGACATCACATATTACATCACTCATGACATGGTCATTGACATCACTGATGACATCTCAAATGACAGCACTGCCCCCAACCACTACTGTGCCAGGAGGCGCATTTGCAGACTGGTGGAGAAAGGTGAGCATGGCCTCCGAAGACCTCTTAGCAATCCCACTGGGTAGTTAGCCCCCTCCTATTACCTCCAGTAAGTCCCACACAGCAGTATTGGTAAGTTCTCATAGCAGACCATGCCCCCTTTGCCCACCACTCTGCAAACACGCTCCCTGGCACGCTCTTGGATGGGGATTAAAGTCCCCTTCAATGCTGTGGGTCCTTAGGGGCCAACTAGCCCACCTGATACCTCCAGTATGCCCTAGATAGTGGGATTGCTGAGAGGTGGACACAGGCCACACACCCTTTCTCCACCACTATGCGGACATGCCACCTGGCGTGCTCTTGGTTGGGGGATGAAGTCCCCTTGCGTCCTGATGGTCCCTAGGGGCCAACTAGCCCTCCTGTTATCTCTAGTAAGCCCCACACAGCTGGATTGCTGAGAGTGGTTTGAGGCCACACCCCCTTTTTACACCACTCTGCAAACGCGCCAACTGGTGCAATGCTGCTCGGGGGACGAAGTCCACTTTAGTCTTGAGGTCCTCAGGACACAAGAGGACCTCATCGCCCCACCAGCAATGCGCCAAGAGGCGCATTTTCAGAGTGGTGTAAAAAGGAGCGTGGCCTCGAAATACTTCTCAGCAATCCACTGTGTGGGGCATACTAGAGGTACCTGGTGGGCTAGTTGGCCCCTAAGGACCTTTAGGATTGAAGGGAACTTAATCCCCCAACCCAGAGGCACGTTTGCATAGTGGTGCAGGGCGGGGCCTCCGGCAAGATGCTGACTTCTCTTTTCCTCTTCTTTCTGGAAGGGGGGCAGTGTGGCCCCAAGTTCAAAGGAGGGGGGCCGCACAGCCCCCCCTCCTGAGGCCTTTTTCGGCCCCGGGGACCCCATCCCACAGGGCTGTGCCTCTTTTTTTTTTTTTTATCTTTGCCGGAGGGGGGCCTTGTGGCCTGGCCAGCCTTCATTTTGAAGGGGGGCTGCATGGCCCCCCTCCTGAGGCCAATTATGGCCCTGGGGACCCCATCCCCCGGGGCTTGGCCAATCATTTGTATTTTTTTTTTTAAAGAGAGGGGGGCCCCCCTCACGATCCATTTTTGGCCCTGGGGACCCCATCCCGGGGCCTGGCCTCAAGTTGGGGCCCACGGGGGGAGCTCCAATGCCCCCGCGGTCGCAGCCGACCCCCCACCTCCTGCGGGAGCTGGCATTGCTTTTGGACAAGGGGAGCTGCTGACATGCAGCTCTGCTGACATGCAGCTCCCCTTGTTCAAAAGCAATCTGCTGCGCTTCAAGCTTCAAGCAAAGCAGAGTTTGCAATGACAGGGCAGGAGCCGTGCTCCCGCCCTGCCATTGCAAACTGCAATGTCCCGGGGGTGGGCACCCCGAGACATTGCTGGAGCCAGCCCTGGATGGTGGCGGTCCCCAGGGCCAAGGAGGGCTCAAGGAGGGGGGCTGCGCAGCCCCCCTCCCAACATGTATGTAGCCCCGGGGAGGTGGTGGTCCCCGGGGCCGGTGGTCCCCGGGGCAGTGTGGGGGGGCTCGAGTGCCCACACACATTTTTAAAGCTAGCCCCAGGGAGTTGGCAGTCCCCGGGGCTTGGGGGGTGCGCAAGGCCCCCCCAACCATTATTTGCAATGCCCCGGGGAGGTGGTGGTCCCCGGGGCAGTGTGGGGGGCAGGAGCCCCCCACGCTTTTTATTAAAAAATACCCCGGGGAGGTAGCTGTCCTCGGGGCTTGGGGGGCCCGTGAGGCCCCCCAACCAATATTTGCAATGCCCCAGGGAGGTGGTGGTCCCCGGGGCAGCACGGGGGCAGGAGCCCACCATGCTTTTTATTAAAAAAAGCCCCGGGAAGGTGGTGGTCCACGAGGTTGAGGGGGAGCCGCGTGCCCCCCGGCGCATAATTAATAAAGCCCCAGGAGGTGGTGGTGGCATATAATTACCAGATTGCCCCCGGGACCTGGCCCAACCGGGGGCTTATTAAAACGAAGCACGGGACACCGCGCTTTGTTTTTTTGTTATTTTTTCAGCGGGATTTGCGATCCCTATGCGAATTCCGCCTAAACTATAAAAAAAGAAATACTTTTTTGGCCCTTGGGGTCCCTGTGGGACCCCCTGACCAGGCTTAGGGGGTCAGGGTGTTTCTACCCTGCCCCCTTTTCTTTTTGTTTAGCATTTTCTTCCCTTTTTGCTTGTGACTCGGTTTTACAGAGTCACAAGGTGGCTGCCAACACTTCTTGGTTTGAAGTGTTGACAGCCAATCAGAGTCAAGCTCGTGCTCGGGAGGGTTTGCGGATCCATCGCGGTCACCAGATATCAATATTTTTTATTTTTGAATTTCTCAGGAACTACTGAACAGATTTACACCATTTAAAAAAAAAAGTTCGCTTTCTGAACAAAGAGCTTCCTTTTTGCCAAATTTGGTGTAATTCCGTACAGCAGTTCGGGCTGTAGCTTTGTCTAAAGTTTCCTATGGAAATGAACATGGAGAAAACCCATTTTGGGACCCCCCTTTTTTCTCAGCCCCCGCTTGACGAATCAGCATGAAACTTTCAAGACAGAAGCTGAAGATTCGTCAAACGGCACCAAAATTATTGGCAAAAGAAAAAACGCTTTTTGAATAGCGGTCGCCAATAGGTAATATATATAAATATATATATATATCACTGAAAAAACCATAGGTTTTAGGGGCGTTATAGTTAGAAATTAGCATTTAAAAAACCTTTGAAATTCACTGAAAAAACCATAGGTTTCAGACACGTTATAGTTAGAAATTAGCATTTAAAAAACCTTTGAAATTCACTGAAAAAACCATAGGTTTTAGGGACAGTTATAGTTAGTTGGACATTTCACTCGTACAAAACCCGTGAAATTCCCCTGTTATAGTTAGTTCAGCTAACTATAACTCGCGCCCCGCAATGCACTGCTGATGACGTCACATATTACATCACTCATGACATGGTCAGTGACATCACTGATGACATCACTGATGACATCTCAAATGACATCACTGATGACATCATCCAGTGACTGTGTGTTTCTGTAAAGTTTAAATATTTTTAATATATATAGGAAAAGACATATTGAAGAATGAGTGAGTGTCTAAGTGTCTGTATGGATGATTTAGTAGGTGCGTGACTGACTCTATAAGTGAGTGATTTAACGTATCTTACTGAATGCATGGGTTAGTGACTAAACTGGGTGAATGTCTGTATCCGTCTGTCTGTTGCTGTGTAAGTGGCTGCATGTGTTTGTGAATAGCTACATGAGTGTCTATATGAGTTATTGAATGGTTCTCTGAGTATCTGTATGGGTGCCTCAGTGTTTGTGTGGGAGGGGTGTGTGCGACTCTGTGCATAGATGTGTGAGTGGGTGATTCACTGGGTGGATGGTTTCAAGAGTGTATGGGTGGGTAAGTGTGTGTAAGAGTGTGTGTAAGAGTGTGTTAGTGAGTGAATATATGTCCCAGTGGTACATGTGTGAGTAACTACATATGTGAAAGGCAGTATATATGTGTGTTGGAGTATATAAATAGCTATAAGCGAGAGTGAGTGATTGTGATAGTGGCTGTATGGATGAGTGTGTGTTTGTATCAGTGATTGTATAAGAGCGTAACAATGTGGTAGTATTTGTATGATTAAGTGAGCT
Organism: Calotriton arnoldi; assembly: GCA_963921515.1. Lineage (NCBI taxonomy): Eukaryota > Metazoa > Chordata > Amphibia > Caudata > Salamandridae > Calotriton > Calotriton arnoldi. Next base: position 595,861 of record CAWUFW010009177.1, read on the forward strand.
GGTGTGTGTATAACTGTATAGGTGAGTAAATGGCAGTGTGTTTAATTATTTGCATGACTGACTAGGTGTGTGAGTACCTCTATGGATGAGTGGCGGTGTTTGAGTGTCTATATAGGAGTAAGAGTGCATATGATAGTCCTGTACTGAGTGACCATAAGTATGAGTGACTGTACGGGTGAGTGAGTGGATGTGTGTGTGTAGACCTAAGAATCAGTGAGTGGGTATGTAGTTATTGGTGTTGGAGTGTCTATGGTTTTGCGAATGGCAGTCTGTAATTTAGATTGGGTATATCAAAGGTTATATTAGGGTGTGAGGAGGTGCATCAGATTATCACGTGGATGATGTCATCAGTGATGTCATTTGAGATGTCATCAGTGATGTCATCAGTGATGTCACTGACCATGTCATGAGTGATGTAATATGTGACGTCATCAGCAGTGCATTGCGGGGCGCGAGTTATAGTTAGCTGAACTAACTATAACAGGGGAATTTCACGGGTTTTGTACGAGTGAAATGTCCAACTAACTATAACTGTCCCTAAAACCTATGGTTTTTTCAGTGAATTTCAAAGGTTTTTTAAATGCTAATTTCTAACTATAACGTGTCTGAAACCTATGGTTTTTTCAGTGAATTTCAAAGGTTTTTTAAATGCTAATTTCTAACTATAACGCCCCTAAAACCTATGGTTTTTTCAGTGAATTTCAAAGGTTTTGTAAATGACAATTTTTAAATGTATTAATTGTTATATTTATTTTTTTGATACTGATTTACTACATTTTTTAAAACTATTTATTTTTATATATTTTATTTATTAAATTACATTGTAATTACATTATACATTACATTACAAAATATACTTTCTCAGAATGAATTACTTTAGTTTAAATAGTTTGCAAATAGGAAATAGAGTTTTAAGTACAGTAGTTACAGTTGTTGCAATGGGCAACACAATTTCAAACACAATGCAACATTGAGCTCAATGTGAATTTCTAGTTAAATGCAATTAGTTACTTTATGGATTACTTTTTCTAACCACAGGACTGGATCCTAGATTCAGTCCTGGGACATCTCCTGTAAACAGTTGAGTAAAAGCGTTTTGGTTACAGTAGTGATTTTTAGGGAATATTATTGTATTTTAAAAGTTGACACTTAGAAACTTTTTCACATAGAATCACCAATGTTATCCTATGGGAGGAAATTCACTTAGCAGGTAAGTAGTGCTATCGTTACTTTTTCTTACTCAGTGTTGGATACTGGATCCAGCACTGGTGCATCTCCTGTAAACAGTTGAAAGAATGCGTTTAAGTCATACAGGCGATTTTTAAGGAATATTTGTAATTTGTGAAAATCGACACTTTGAAACTTTTCTGCTGAAAACCAGACAATGGATTCCTATGGAAGGAAATGTAAGTTACTGGTAAGTACGGTTAGAATTACTTTTCAGGGTCAGTGCTGGGCTAAAAGATGCAGCACTGGGTTCTCTCCTGATAACAGGTGAGTAAATTGGAATTCGTACTTTGGTTGATTTTAGAGGAATATTATAAAGTTCCAAAACTCCACACTTAGAAGAATTTCCAAGTGAAACCAGTCAATGTTAGCCTATGAAGGAAATTCAAGTTACCGGCAAGTACGGTTAAAATTACTTTTCAGGACCAGTACTGGGCTGAAAGATGCAGCACTGAGGTCTCTCCTGATAACAGGTGAGTAAATCAGAATTCGGATTTCGGCTGATTTTAGAGGAATATTTGTATGTTTCAAAAATCAACACTTAGAAACTTTTTCAGCAAAAAGCAGGCAATGATATCCTATGGAAGGAAATTCAAGTTACTGGTAAGTACGGTTAAAATTACTTTTGAGGATCAGTACTGGGCTGAAAGATGCAGCACTGAGGTCTCTCCTGATAACAGGTGAGTAAATCGGAATTCGTATTTCGGCTGATTTTAGAGGAATATTTTAAAGTTCCAAAACTCCACACAGAAGAATTTCCAAGTGAAACCAGTCAATGTTAGCCTATGGAAGGAAATTCAAGTTACTGGTAAGTACGGTTAAAATTACTTTTGAGGATCAGTACTGGGCTGAAAGATGCAGCACTGAGGTCTCTCCTGATAACAGGTGAGTAAATCGGAATTCGTATTTCGGCTGATTTTAGAGGAATATTTTAAAGTTCCAAAACTCCACACTTAGAAGAATTTCCAAGTGAAACCAGTCAATGTTAGCCTATGGAAGGAAATTCAAGTTACTGGTAAGTACGGTTAAAATTACTTTTCAGGACCAGTACTGGGCTGAAAGATACAGCACTGAGGTCTCTCCTTATAACAGGTGAGTAAATCGGAATTCGTATTTCGGCTGATTTTAGAGGAATATTTGTATGTTTCAAAAATCAACACAGAAACTTTTTCAGCAAAAAGCAGGCAATGATATCCTATGGAAGGAAATTCAAGTTACTGGTAAGTACGGTTAAAATTACTTTTGAGGATCAGTACTGGGCTGAAAGATGCAGCACTGAGGTCTCTCCTGATAACAGGTGAGTAAATCGGAATTCGTATTTCGGCTGATTTTAGAGGAATATTTTAAAATTCCAAAACTCCACACTTAGAAGAATTTCCAAGTGAAACCAGTCAATGTTAGCCTATGGAAGGAAATTCAAGTTACTGGTAAGTACGGTTAAAATTATTTTTCAGGACCAGTACTGGGCTGAAAGATAGAGCACTGAGGTCTCTCCTGATAACAGGTGAGTAAATCGGAATTCGTATTTCGGCTGATTTTAGAGGAATATTTGCACAATGGTGAAGGGAGGGGCGGGGCCTGAGGTGACATCTGTGCAAACGCGCCCCGTGGCGCGTTTTAAGTTGGGGGATTAAGTCCCCTTGAATCATGAGGGTCCCTAGGGGCCAACTAGCCCACCAGGAACCTCCAGTATGCCCAGGGGGCTGCGTTGCAGAGATGTGTAGAGAGGCCACACCCCTTTTTACACCTCTCTGCAACGCAGCTCTGTGGCGCTTTCTGGATGTACCTGTTGGGCTAGTTGGCCCCCAGGGACCCTCAGGATTGAAGGGGATTTAATTCCCCATCTTAAAACGCGCCACGGGGCCTGTTTGCCCACATGTCACCTGAAGCCCCGCCCCCTCCCTTCACCACTGTGCAAACGCGCCCCTTGGCGCGTTTTAAGTCGGGGGATTAACTCCCCTTGAATCCTGAGGGTCCCTGGGGTGCAACTAGCCCACCAGCTACCTCCATTAAGCGCCACAGAGCTGCGTTGCAGAGAGGTGTAAAAGGGGCGTGGCCTCTGTACACCTCTCTGCAAGGCAGCCCCCTGCGCATACTGGAGGTTCCTGGTGGGCTAGTTGGCCCCAGGGACCCCCAGTATTGAAGGGGAATTACTTCCCCATCTGCAAATGCGCCAGGGGCGCGTTTGCAGAGTGGTGAAGGAAGGGGCGGGGCCTGCGGGCCCGATCGTTTTTTTTGTTTTTTTCCCTGAAGGGGGGCTGTGTGGCCCCCTTTCCTTTTTCCTATTTTTGGGCCCTGGGGACCCCATCCCCCAGGGCCTTACCCCTTTTTTTTTTTTTTTTAATTAAACGGGAAGGGGGCCGCGTGGCCCCCCTCCCGTGGCCGAATCCTGCCCCGGGGACCCCATCCCCTGGGGCATGGCCACACTTTTAAATTAATTTTTAAGGAGGGGGGCTGCGTGGCCCCCCTCCTCAGGCCTCCTTTTGCCCCGGGGACCCCATCCCCCGGGGCAGGCCTTTTTTTTTTTTTTTTTTTTAATTATTTCTGGGGAGGGGGGCCGCGTGGCCCCCCTCCCGGGCCACTTATGGCCCTGGGGACCCCATCCCCCGGGGCCTGGCCTCTTGTTGGGGACTGTGGGGGGGTCCCCAAACCCCCCACAGTCCCGCCGGCTCCCCGTGTCCTAAGGGAGCCGGCATTGCTTTCCACATGGGGAGCAGCTAACATGCTGCTCCCCATGTGGAAAAGCAATTGTCTTTGGATATTGGAAGCGAGAGCAGGTTTCCCTGCTCTCTCTTCCAATATCCAAAGCAGTTTGCAATGACAGGACGGGAGCCGCGAGGCTCCGTCCTGTCATTGCAAACAGCAGTGTCCCGGGGGTAGGCACCCCGGGACACTGCAGGAGCCGGCCCTGGG